>JAZARR010000146.1:2450000-3650000 GCA_037389465.1 Baylisascaris procyonis
CCATCCGGTGTTATTTATTTCAACTACACTCAGAATAATTTTCCCATGAATGGCAACTATTGGACAGGCGTCAGTTTCGGAACTGCTTCTGTATGCTTTCCGTAAATCGACATTTTTTCAACTAACTTCACATTATTTTATGGGAAATGTGGCTTTTCAGGAACGTACCTTCTTAACCTCACCTGTTGAGGGATCTCACATAGGTAGCCATACCTCAAAAGTGGCGAACAAGAAAGGCGTTATCGCGTCATCCAAAATCCGCGCAGAAATCTGCAGGTCTCAGACTTCTGCGCAACAAATTATGCCCTCTGCCACCACTCAAAAAATTTCCCGAAACTATGGACAGCCACTGCTTATATGCACCAGGAAGTTACATTGTGAAGCTTTAATTAAATTCTGGTGGGGTGTAAATTTTCCAAGATTTCTTTTGAGAATTTAGTGAAGCAGTTTTTCCTTAAAAGTCAGCATCGAATGAAATTCCAAAAACGCAAAAAAAAAAAAATTATCTTCTCCAATTTCATTGCAGAAGATGAAAAGTTTTATTGAAGTAAGGATTATTTCCCCAAGAATTATAAAAGGATGTTTCTATGATAAAGAGAAAAAAAAGGAAGAAATTTAAAGGTTTTAATCTCTAACACACTAGCGATGATTTTTCTATATTATGTCATAAATTCTACTTTCAAATAAAAACAGCATTACAATATTAATTAGCATAGGTTTAAATCTTAAGTACAAATAAACCACTCTCATGATCATTTCAGTTTCGCCTAATGCTCCCGTAATTCAACAGAATACAGCGCATCAATAATAGAAAGTTTCCAAAGTATAGTCCATCGTGGCAGATTATCCAACTACATTAAGAGCACAATATAATTTGATGCTTTCTTTTCTAAGATATAAGCTTATTTCATTTTTGTAAATTTCTAAAGGCTTTATTTGCGGTTTCTGAAGGCCAAATAATTTACATATTAGCGTTATTTGTGATTCGATTCCATAAGATGTTGTGATACATTGGACAGTTTTAACAATGAAAACAATAAAATAATATAGATAGCAATACTACATGCAACAATATTGGATATTAGCAGAGAGATAGTATATTAACGATGAATCTAAACACTGAACACCACATAGAAACAACCTTTTTGAGATTTCACATTAACCGTCCGAAATAGAGAAATACCTCAAGCGACGGAGCAAAACATGCTCCGATGCTCATCTGCTCAAAACCTGGTCGATAGCTTCTAGAATGAGTACTGCTAAGTCCTCAGTTCTTAAATTTTTTTCTTCACGACTTCTTGATATCGCACCAAATGATTGACACCTTTCACTCCATCGGGCCTTACAACGTGCAAAAATGATTCCTAGAATTGCGCATTTCTTCGTAAGCTTATACAGTGAAGAAAGCAGTTGGAGCGCCAGTGAACTGATGTTACACAGCATTGAGTGCTGTGACAATTCATCTCGATAATCACTATCAAGTGCAGAATTGCATCGGTACGGTGCAATACGAATTTTTTGCAACATTTTTGGTTCAATCTGAAGTATATTCCACAAAATCATTGCGATATACAAAGAACAGTTGTTTTCTTATTATGACGTAAATAATTCTATTGGAACGACTACTTCTCAAACGCATCGAACAGGAAGCTAAACAAGTAATATAATCGCTTTGTGTAAAGAGCCAAGAAAAGGATTTGAACACCACACATCGAATAGAATTAGTTCCGTTGACTGGAGATGTGTGAATCAGTCAACAAAGGAAATTAACTAACACCTTCGACGCGTGAATCCACATCACATATATATATATATATATATATATATATATATATATATATATATATATATATATATATATGATGTGGATTATTGCCCCAAGTCTGGATCATTTTTGAGAAAATCATTGTGCATCTCTAATCGGAGACTTTATCCAAGTTTAGCTCTTATCGAATAGGTTAAGAAGCGTTCAACTTCAGGATAGTCATGGTGATGCGATAATTTTCGAAACACAAAATGGCCAATTAATTGTCTCGTCAGGTACAGCTGAAGCGAGTAGCTCATGCAACGCATGTCGCCAACAGGTGTGCTTCTCTTTACCTTTTCATACTCGTTCTCATTACCACCCGTCAAATTATCATTCTTCTCTTAGCACTTTTTGGTATCGATAATAGAAAAACGACGCTCAATCTCTGCGTAACATCAATTCGGCAAGATTAGAAAATAGATACACTTCGTAGACCGACTCTATTAAATCTACACGACTCTATTAAGTCTATAATACCCTTTTAGAAATCAATAGAACTTTCCCAAATTCATTTTTCAGGCTCAAGTTCGCCGATTTACTTTCATTTATCGAGGTTGTGCTTACTTTGTAAATCGTTTGCACAATGAGTCATAAACTTGAGTAAATATATCACAGTGAGGTGTTCATAGGACTCTGAGTTGAGCATTAGTAGCACCATTCGAACGAAGAGTTTTTTTAAAGATCAACAAGCTTCACGTCACTAAATCTAACATTAGGAGTGATTCAGACCTTTACCATCTTTTATCGTAAGATGATAGTAGCATTCAAAGAGTTCGATATTGTTCGGTAAGTGGTCGTAGAAGGCATTCCCACTTCTTATCTACTTTCTTTCTATGCAAACAACTCATCACTGGTGACGTTCTAAGAAACATTCCTCTACTTCAAACGTCTATGAATAATATCTTAGTTAGCTCTGCATAAGTTAACAGCAAAAAAATAGATCGGATGAAAAAACGATCCGAACATAAAATGCTAAATTTTATTCGTTACATTGCTTTTGCATATACCTCAAATACGCTATGCCATATTATTGATTAAAAGGCGGTTGTCCACTTATTTCTTTGTTCCCCTTTCCTTCATATCATCCACAGACTTTCTACGTTCAGAAATTATTTTTTCAGGGTAGTGTACTTCAGAAATCGGCATCGAATATCATATCAACTAGCTATAGATCATTTTCGTCGGGTAATGCAAGAGCGGAATTTTCACGACCTCTTTTCAACAATGGAATAACATTAGCATCCTGTAACTTCTGGATTGTAAGTATATCAATTCCGAAAAACAGGATTTATATCATAAACATATTTGTCAGTGAAATTTGCATTTAAGCAACGATTGTAGATAATTGCAATCTATGTAGAAATGAAAAGAAAATAAGGGCATAGCTACATATCAAATTCATTGGCTTCATGACATGACGCTGCCAAAAATACTATTAGAACTTAAAATGCAATGAAAGGTGGTAAAAATTGCCGCATTATTAGATTTCTGGAATCGGAAAATGCCGTAAAAAATACCCAATGAAGTGTTCACACGTTTCTTTTGCCAACTTGTGCCGAAAATCGATAATCATATAGCTCTGTATATAAAGAACAAGCTATTCGCCCAAAATGCATACTTAACGATGAATAAAAAAAGAAAGGAAGTAAGCTATGGTAATGAGAAAAAAAATAGACAAAATAAATGCGCTGATTAAAATTGAGATAAAATTTGCAGAAAGAATCGTGATAAGGCCACGCAAACTTGAGGGATACCAATTGTGTGCGCATTCGATTGAACCATCGTTAGTTATAGCTGCAGCTTCCCGCGTTTACATATGCTTTGGCGTCGAGCAAATAGTAGTGCTACAGCAGAAAAAAAGATTCTTTTGCACTTACATGAAGTTTGATCGCTAGAGTTTAGTAAAATCACACCAATGCCTCGTTTAAGCCCGGAAAGTTTCCCATCTTCGTTAATCCAAACTTGGCTTTGCGGCAATTCATTCCTCCCGACTCTGTTAAAAAAAGTTCTATAGAAGCACTATCGCCACTTGTTGATGTAGCACTATCGCCTTCAATATTTTCTCCTTATTGGAGTAAAGAGCTGCAAACATGCACGAAGATGCATGAATCTAAAGTAGAGCGCGACAGACGCTACGTATCTCCAAAAGTACGCCTCTCATATTTCTTCATGCTTCAAATGTTTCAAATGTGCAATCGGAAGCAATCTTCCTCAATTCACCCGCACAGAACATCTTTTTCCAATCTTCATATATCTTTTATAGAGGTTAGTAAGAAAAAATGAGTGGAAACCATCACTCTTTCATGCGCCACTTTTATGTGTGAGACTGAGGAAACTTTCCCTGTCGAGTTTGGCTAAGCTATATATCTTGAGAATTGTTCCCTTACGTGTACACCCAATAATAGCTTTCTTCATACAATTATTTTATAATACAACTCCTTTATTTCTTCATTCCTCACATGCTTCATACTAATTCATGATCACAACATATTATAGATTCGCGCCAAATTGTTTAGTTGTTGTGAAAGTGTATAGCTGAAAGAGGATCAATAAACCCAACGTCTCAATGCTTAGGGGACTAACTACACGAAGATAAGAAGGGTCGTTCATATCCGACAAGATTCAATGCTTCTTTATGAATCTAATAAAATGGATATTTACTGCAAATATGAAAAGTATATTACATATCAAGTCAACAAGAAAATTGTAAATGTTTTTATAGTGAAGCATTGTTGCGTGAGGTAAAAGTTAACTGTTGATGGATTGAAGTGTTAAGTAGAGTGATTTGATTTATAGCATTATTTTTTCGTCACTAATAATCGATCGCATTAAATTCTTTTATTCAACTAAAACTTTAAGCGTTTTTTTTTTTTTTGCACAAAATGAATAGAGCGATATTTTGTGCCTTAAAGAAAAGCATGAAATATACCGCTTCTATTTAATTAGCTAAATATAAGAGGTACAGTGACTATACTATGTTTTAATTGCCATACGCTATCGTTATTCATTCTGTTGGAGCGCTGCATTAGGCTGACACCTCAATAACGAATGATAATTGCTAGGCGTGTTTAGGTTTTTGATTCGCTGTACGGTCATAGCTCGAAATTGATATGTTGTACGGAAAAAGTAAGAGCAGATATAGGAGCTTCAGCTTGACATGGCTACTATATGTATGAATGCATGGGAATTTTAAATAGTTTTTTTTTGGGGAGGGGGGATGTGTCGTATGAATATGAACCCATCTGAATCCGGAAAAAATTTTCACAAGTTTTCGAAAGTTTTCACCTGTCTTTTGCTGGGACTGCAATTTCCTCTTTCCCAAGAGCCGTAGTTCCTGAAGATTCCATTTCCGTTTGGCGTTCACTGCTGAACCTGTGGTACATGACATGAAGTCCTAAAAGATGGAAACAACTTGCAGTTTTATACACAACCAACGCCTGTGATTGAAAATGCGAATAGTTTCACAACGTCAGCAACTCCAATACCTCAGCAAATCTGCGACATCGTCAACTCTTGCCCACTCAGCGCCATCTACGAATCGTCATCCACTTCGATGCCACCCATCACAGAATGTATTCCATTGCATCATATTTATTTCATAAGCCACTATATTAACAAATAAATCAGTGATTGAACTAACCAATTAACATATGGCCCTCTATGAGCTGTTGTTTTCACGCGAAGCAGCGCATTGTAGCCATAACGCATTTTAATAGTTTAAAAAGCATTAGGCGAGAAAGATGAAATTAATGTGCCCTAATCAAACCTTTCAGTTCTCTTCTGTTTTTCTTTCCGGACCTATCAGACTTCGATTTTGCCTTCTGTCTGTTCTATTTCATACTAAAACTAGGTAAAATACTTAAAATCAGCCTACTGGGCTAAATGTAAACCCCCTGATTATAAGCTGCGGCTGGGATGGCGCAGAAAATAGAGCACCGTTCTCGATCTTAAAAATTTGTGATTCAAAAACTCTCCCAACTAGCCACTTAAAAATCATCGAAATCTTAAACACTTATGTATATCATCAACTCCGTTTACTTTAATACATTAGTGTGAATAGTAATTAAATGCCCATCAGAAATTAGAATTGGAAGATGATAGAAAAAGACCCGAGCGCAGGCCTCATTGAACTCAATTCTCTCGCTTGAGCACTTGGAAAATTTAAACTTCAAGCCTCTAGTGAACAGAACCCTCAACTCTGAAATTTCAGGATAAGCATTCTATGTCGTCAATTATTGCCGTCAAATTCGAATTGCTCTATTGCAGTTTTCTCTATTCTTTTATGAATAGAAACTTTATGAGAGCAAAAAAAAATTTTTTTAATATTTTCTTCAATACAAAATTCTTGATGATTTAGAGCGTTCACGATATAGCACGCCTTTTCGGATCCAACAAACTGAATAAATCTTAGATTAGCGTTATATTTAAGGAACGCAATCTTTGCGCGATATCTCTCTACTATATGTCTATAACGCAAAACTCTTAACTCCTCTTGTTCTATTTCGATTTAAGGATATTTGAATAGCAATATATTAATTATAGAGAAATGTCAAATATATAGAAGTGTAACATAATTCTCGTTGTTCGATGATCATTAGTTTTTCTTGATTACATTGGACGGTATTTAATAGTTCTATTAAGTTAATTAATTTTTCCTCAGCTTCAATTGTAATCATCAATTCTTTTTCGTGTCTCTTCACATGTGAAACCTTTCTTCGCCTCAATGAAGCTACAACATCGTTTTTCCGCTTTGCGTGATGGGCAATAACACTTCTTTCCTTCAGAAGTCAACTAATAGATCTTGTGCTTTTGAGATCTTTGGTAATCCATATCGATTTACGCAATACCAATATTCAGTAGATGGAACCTTCATTTATTAAAAATCAGATGATGTAGATAAAACCGAAAATTTGAATTTCGATCAATTCAGCTCGCACTAAAATGACTCCTCGACGTTTTGTGGCCATTTACGATGTTGTTCTCAAATGCGGCAACTGTCAACTTTTAGTGTTGAAAAAACAGACTGTATAGAAGGTCAACAGCTCTTCACGCACATAGGACCACATAGGACATTGAGTGCTTAGTACTATACCACAGAAAAAACCATTGCCCAGTAATAGGATTTTCAAATGGCGAAAAAAACTCCCGATAAGCACATCATCCCGATTTTATAAATCGTAATACTAAAGAAAACACAATGAGGTATTCTGGCGTGCAAGAGTGGAAGAATTTTAATTTGAATACAAAGACGTGAATTCTTATGGAGTAAATCTAAGCAAATTCTATGTCATATTAGCTAGCTATTTGAATAGATTTCAAGGCAGAAAAAAAACACCTTTAAAGTTATAGCAGTATTAAATTAGAATGCAAAATTTTAGCTAAGTTCTTCTACTTAGAACTGTTTCGATCTCATAAGCTTTTCAGCGACTTGTTATGGCCGTAAATAAATTGATGTGGAAAAGTTTTTAGATACTACGCCGTATCCATCAGCATATTCAACGACAACACCCTTTTACCATCCACAGTACGATGGGCCGCTTGCGTCACCTGCGACCGTATATAGTGACTACAATAACAATGCAACCTATGCATCAAATATCAATTATGTACCAAATTCCAACTATCAATTCTTGAACAGTTCACTCCAGCAACAATACATCGGTAATAATGGCATCTATTCGACTCCCCTCTACGACGAATCAAACCAACAGAATCCCAATATACTTACGAATGCACAGCAAAATCAGGTCAGTGAGATGAGTGAGATGCCATGTTCATTTGAATTGCAGCTTCGAGCATCATCGATTTTCAATGTGTTCACCAATAAAAATAAATGTGGTAATAGATGATAGATTTTTTTTTTCAGAAAAAAACCTCATAAAACAAAATTTTCCTAAGTAGTTCATCAATTTTACTTCTGCCAATGTCTGAATTAATCAATAAAAACGTATAAAACTCTCAACAATCCGAAGATTCAGCATGTAGCTATGGAACAAGTGAGTGATCTTTAAATTAGATAACTCAACCTTCATCGAAAAAGGAAAGGCTAGCCGCAAATTTTGAGATTTTCAGGATGTGAACCACAGTCATACGATAAACAACCAATCGAAAGAATCGAAAATTTTCCAAATTTCATAAGAATCGTTAGAAAACTAAAATTTTTAGCCATTTTTTCAATCAAACTAGCCAATCGTCAAAGTGCATCATTTGCACGGCAAAACACTCTTAGCCGTGTTACCTCAGCCATTAACTTCATTTGCCAAAAAATCATCTTTAATGGCCTGTTGAATCTCGAGCCTCAATTTGTAGCTCCTTATAGTGAGTCAAAAATGTTTCGAAATTTAGTATAAGGCTGTATGCTCTAGTGCGAATTAAATAACAAAATGTTATCGTAAACCGATTTTCGAAAACGATGTTACTCATCCAGAAGTGAATTGCTAATAATGCCGAAATAGGTATCATATAAATGATGTTTTCAATGATGAGATTACGAGATTATTTTCCAGGCAAACTATCAAAAAATTCTTCGCGACTATCAAGCTAATCCGAACCCAACTGCCGGTATGACATTTACGAATAACATTTACGGATACAACTATAATACAGGATCCGCGTCAAGTCCATATTCCACATCTTCTTCTGGTTCAACGTACTCGAATGGTTCCAATTCTCCATTATATACCGGTACTTCGTATAGTTCGAATCCCTACAGCAGCGTCTACTCAAATCCAACTTACGCAAGTGGAAGTGCATCCGCTTCAGCTTCTTCTAGTTCTTCGACCTCTAGACCACAATATTATTATTCAAGCGTTTATCCCAGCTATCTGGTTCCTGGCCCATATTATTATCGTGTGCGAGATATCGGTTCGTATTCCAGTTCTTCAAGTACGGGCTCAAGTTCGATTTCTAGTTCAAGCTCTTCGACTTATTCAACCCAAACGCAGTCATCTACCGATTCTTCATATAACACACTCGGATTTAACCCGCTAACAGGTGTCTATAGTGATACGCCTGCCAGCAACGGAATGTCGTCTTCTTCAAGCACTAGTCAACTTTCCTACCAGCCGAGTACAAGGTGAGTTCATTTAAGAAAACCATATTTTGTATACCAACGATCATGAATAGAAGAGAAAAGATACCGCTGCGGTAGGAACTGGTACCAAATGAAGAAGTGCGGAGAAACGATCATCAAACGCTTCTTCCAATCTCAGCAATTAATTATAACCATAGGAAAATTTTCTTAGCAATCGCATATGTCTCATCTCAATTTGAAACTCTCAACGATAGATACATCGAGTGGACATTTTTCCGATCGCTCTTCACTACTATAGTTGGAATTCGATTAATCCCTACAAATCAATATATTCCCCATCATAGTAAAAAATTAACAGATTTCTAATAAAATCTAGTGTTATGAAATAAGCAAGCGAAGCAAAAAAGCTTCAAGATGGTATGCAGATTCGAGCATTTGAGCGCATGCAAAAATATGCTCACATTAGACCATTATAAGTGGTATATCAATTACTTAATCATGCGTGAACGTTTTTCATAAACTTCTATGGCCTTAAGTTTTTGCGCGAATGCTATACGGCTGCCAAATTTTCTTATATCACAATTTTTTCAGCTTGTTGACAAAGATCAGCTTTCAGTCCTTAATTGAGCCCGAAGACTACGCAAAGGTCCAATCCATCATAATTGGCTCAGTTAAGCAACACTTATCGGCTAATTTCGGCGTTTCTTAGGAAAAACAGCTTTGCCTAATCTCATAGAAATGCAAACACAATGAAATGATTCAAAAAATGTAAAATTAAACCTACTACACTAGGCCATGAGCCAATCAACCAAGCAAACTTTTCAGTGTAAGTGCCTCGTTCACTCCATATTTCTACTCGCCCTTTGTCCAGTCTTATGGAAACCGACAATACGATACGAGTTCACCGACCGGTACAGCGTATGGACCCAACAGTATTTCTTATGAGGTGCTCGAGCCACACTCAACAAGCTACTATCAGGCTACGCTCGGCAATAAATAAGAGTACGAGTTCATGATTCGATAAATGCAAGCGATATTTTAAATTTTTACGCATAGTACAACAAGTACCTGTAGTTCCGAAAATGCTTAGTCATAAAAATATTTTCCTTGGTCAGTGCAACCTCATAAAGTTTCAACAAAAAAAAACATAAATGGAAAACTACAACATTTACGTTCACCTTGCCAAAACAATAATTGAAACAGATAAGAACATCAGGAAGAGTCTGATGTGTTGATTCGGAGAGTTGCTGAAATTGATAAATTATTATCGGTTGATGAAAATGTTTTCGAGGTTCTCTAAAAAAGGTGCGTAAACTTTATTTTTCTCTACAGTTGTAAATAAATCCAACCAATTATTCAATCAGCTAAGGCCAACGTCATTGGAATATGTGAATGCCCATGGCGCAAGAATGAGATAATTCTGAAGTGAAAATGAACTTGTGAATCGTTTTCGAGTTGGTCTACGATCCGATATGCTTTGTCGTGCAAAAAGCTTCGGAAGACGAAGAAAATGTAATAGTCGAAAGATGCCAAATTTGATGAGTCAAATGCACTCGAAGATATTCCCTGTTCAGAGGCAACGCGTAAACGACAAATCTGATGGTTGCGCATGTACCCCACTCAAAGTTATGAAGTACGTACACTGGCGAAAACAATAGAAAATTGAGGATGCTGACGACCATAATGACCATATTATAAACGATGATGAAGAAACTGAAGCGCCGTAGCAAAATCCTCAAGGGTTGTATTCATGCGCTTAAAAAGAAGGTTACTGAAGTTTCATGAAAAACGTTACAGTAACTTTCCAAAAAAAAACCTCGAGAACCTTTACATCAACTCATAATCTGCTACTATATTTGCTTAAATATAAGCAACTCTTAAACTGATGGATTTGACAGAACAACGTTAAGATTATACCTCATCCTAAATATTATTTCCCCTCTCGAAGTTCATAGTCAATGACCATTTTAACTGCATGCTTTAAGAGGCTCAAATATCGTCCAGTAACGCTCAAAATTAACTCTCTTTAGTTTTATATCTTGTAACGCATATAAATTACATAGTAATTAAATAGCAGTCTAAAACAAGAGTTATAATGATAAAAAAGTAGGCCATGAAAAGTAGAAGTTCTCTCGTTGATTAATTTGATCTTCTAGTCAAACTTCAAATCGACTTTCGATCAAACCTAGCGAAATCATTTTTCTCACTTTCACCTCTCTCGTAACGCTCTGGCTAGATACGAAATTTAGACGGCAGGAGGGTGGAGGGCAACGAAAGTTCTTAAAACATACCTCCCTTCAAAGAATCTTCGGGGCTTCATTAGTTACCATGTATCCATCTAAGGAACCAAACTTCTGGTCTCAGATTTAAATCAGAACTTGCCGACGTGTGATATTCGACAAGCTGAACACTAAAGTCGAGCTAACTTTACTTTCATTTCAAACCTAACTGATTAGTGCTCCCATCTCTGACATAGGAAATTTCAAAAAACTTGTTGTACTTTGTTTAAAGGTGAAAGGTGAAATTTCATTGATTGTGTTTCAAATAAAGATCTCCAACTCAGTTCTTGCTTCCATATGGATGCATTGTGTGAATAAATTGTATTAGCTCTTTTCATAGAAAACACTTCAACAATCCATTTTAGACAATCCAAGTAATCCATCTTAAGCAAGCCATCGATATGTTATGCACTACTAAATAACATCGTCGATTACAATATCAAGCTCAGAAGGTTATATTTCTATACTTTTGAACTGCAAAATTTTTACTATAAACAAAAAAAAGAAACACAATCCCCTCGCCTAGCGTGGAAAATCTCTATACTTTATTCTTTATATGCATGTCTAGTAAAAATTCAAATCATATCAGTTGCCTAGGCCATTCTTTCGCATCTTTCTTTCGACGTCTATCAAATGTCATCGAGGTAGTAAGCGAGCACAACATCACGACACGTACAACAATCAACAAGATGAGCTTTGTTTGATTAGGACTTCCATTCGTCATCGCATACTCGAAACTTCTTTCATACTCCTGACGACCTTACATGACATAATCGCGATCAAAACGGCAAATCAAAACGTTAGGTAAAACTGTTGACAGGTAGACACCTACACGGAAAACAAAAAATAACGGTAATAGCGACTCACCACTTAAGAAATTTTGTGGAGATCAACATCCTCTTCATTTTCTTCGCGAAAATTTTGATGAGGTCCGTGTTTTCTAGTGAGGAAAAAAACCCTCCTTACATCAGCTTTCTTCAGGTTAGCGGCTTATTATTAAATTCTATTTCAATCGAAAACCGCCGCTTTAAAACTCATTCTTCGTTCTCGTGATAGAGCGTCTACCAAACGAAAATGACGAGCAATATCAGTTGCTGCTCAACAACGTCGGACAGCAATGCTGCAAAAAACTTTCGTATTTACAAACGATTTTCTCCAGCGGTCAGGAGGGTGGATATGAGAAAAAGCTGAACCTAATGGTGACCTAATCCTGTCAAGATTTGACATGCACCAGCTGTGTCGTTAGCAAAAACTGAAGGCTAGGAAAACAGAAAATAACTACCCACACCCATTTCCTTTTGAATCCTCCTCGTAAGAAGCAAACCGTTCTCGTATCACAGACTTCACAAAAAGCTGGTTGCAAGGTGGAACTCTCCCATATATTCAGTGTTTTCGAATACAATGCGTAGAATAGCTCTCTAGTGCCTGCGTTAAGAAATCAACTGCTACTTCGCAATTTTTCTTTTCAACTATTGTAGGCATTTCTCAATGGAATCGAATAAATCAGCGCCATCACTCGATGAACTTTTTTGTTGTGAAACGATTTCAATGCATATTTGCTCCACAATAGCGTAAGCTTAAGGAAAATTTTGAAAGCTAATTAAGCGTCTGCGAAAAAAATTTCATAAGTGACTATTTTTTTGACTCCATAAGCTGGAGCAAACCAACAGAAAGGTTGCTTCGCTCATAAATTATTTCGGCGAAATTGATATGACGCTGCATTCCTTTTTACAAGTATATCCTTTACATGACAGTGGGCATTTTTGATGGGCTGCGAAGCATAACACAAACGCTGAGAACAACTTTACATCAAAAACACATTAGGCCACTTAGGGGCAATAAAATGAACACTTTAAAAAAAAGAACTCTGATAAAATGTGTGGTGAAACCCACAATGAAATGCGGAAATAAAAAAAAAGGATCGCGCTCAACGCGACACCTCTAAGAAAAAAAATTCACTTCATCCATTCAGGTTGCCCCACAAAAAAAGAATGCCGAATCACAGCACAAAACAAACCGCAATAAATACAAATGAGTGGCGACAAAAAGTGAGAGAAAAACAAACGCTCGAAAGAAGCTAGAAGAGCGAATGAGCCACCCCTCTCGCTTCGTTTCGAGCTGTCGACGCATGAAGGACGCCGCAGGACGAACAATGAACCTCAAGCGCGATGCGCTGGCACGAATCAAGGCCCGGTCACAATCAAGCACCTCGTTTGCATCCCTTTGATCGACCATGTGTCTCATAGCAATACTAATGCATCGCTGTAATGTTTGTGTGAAGACAAATGCTCCACTTTGTCTTAGTTTACTTCACAAAAGACGAATTGCGCAGCTACACTTTTGTTTCTTTCTCCCTTCCTTACCCCTTCCTACCACCACGGTGAAGCAGAGCAGGCTCAGGCCAACGAATAAATATGATTATTGCTGTCCTGCAAGAAAGGATATTCTTATTGAATGTGAAAAATAGAAAATGGTAAGGGACGTAACAAGGCAGGTTTGATTGAACCAAAGAAAAGCAGACGGAGCTAATGAAGTGCAACCGAAAAACAGAACAATGAACAAGACACAGAGGCACTAACCGAGAACAACGAAATTTGCGGAGATCGTCTCAGAACGCTTACAATCGCCGACAAACAGCACAGACGAATGCTCGAGAATCGCCACCGGTCATTCACAGACAAATAAATAACTGTGATCCTCAAGGTCGCGTATTGGTGTCCTACCAGTGCAACATAGACGATATATCGATGAAAAAGTTGCTACCTATTTGAAATATATTGATCAAAAGACTTATCTTTTTGAAAGTGCTTCACTTCCCCATTATTAATGACAAGAACGGCCTAAAAATTACGTTTGCAAACGGCTGGTATGTGCAGGGCTGGCAAAAGTTCAAAAAATACAAGCAAGGAATAGAATGGTACAGAATGGAAAATGGGAACCCGCATAGTGACGAGAACGTGACGGATGACGCGTCATGACAGGACAAAGAATCACTCAAACCGAAGCGCTATGGAAATGTGAGCGAGCCGTCTGATGCAAACAGAGATCGATTGGTAAATGCCTTCTCAAGACCGCTCTTTTGAGAAGCCTCCAACGGCTGCACATGAGTTGGAGCTTCTAGAGCTTTCGTCCGGAGAAGTGGACGGTTGTGAAGAACGAGAAAGGATTTCTTTGGCGTGCTCGCTGAATACTTCGGTCGCTGTACTAGCTAGGTAGGAATTGACGCGCAACGTGTGCAATAATGTTGCAAACATCTCTCGGATGTTGTCGGCCCTACGTGCTAACTGGAGGCGCTCAGTTTCAGTGAGTGCTGGTTTTGACTCAAACCGAGCCATATCCGACTCCGCATCGCTGCTTGTCTCGGGTTCTTCGCACAAGTTAACCGCTGCAGCATCATCACGCTCTGCATCTGACAGCTCGACCTCAGCGTCCACTACCTTCTCACCGATTACCTGGATATCATCTTCCTCTTCCTTGACAATCACGGACGATATCTGCGCGCCGTTACCAATCGCCTCCCTCTGCTGAACGACTTCAGATGCGGAAGAAGGCCGCCCATCTGCGGCACCGTGCTGCCCCTCTTTCATAGCTAACTCACCCGATGGCAACGGCTTCGTAGCACACTTGCGCCCTTTACGGCGTCTTTGTTCACGTATTTTCAATTTATCAAAACTTTTCGCCAACAACGAAGCTTTGCATTTCCCGTCAGCACGCGAAGAGGTGTCGTTTTCCGGATCATCATACCTGAAAATCAATCAGAAATTAGCCCTTAAAAATATCTGTGACGCTACCCCAAAACCCAGAAGAACGTTCTACAGCGAACTATTGAAGACCTGAGGAATCAGGCTATCAAGATGCGTTAAAATTATACCCCCTTTGCAGGCGACCAAGTTTATTAAATTGCCAAAGTCACCACAAACTGTTCGACCCTCACCGAGATACCTTACTTTATTCTGCCGCGCTCAATAAGAAAATTTGATGCCTCCTTTATTTGCGTTTTTAGCTCGATTTTATTATCGAGCTAAGATTTAAAGGTTGCTTAGGTGAAGTATGGCACAGCCATTGGCGTCATCAAATAACGGATAAAATAAGGTATGACAACAGTGTTGCATAAATGTGTAAGGCGACACCGCTTCCCTGTTCAAGTGATCAAAATGTGAAGGAGGCCAATATAAAGCTTTGAAATGAAACAGAAGTGGAATTGAGAAAGGGTAGTAGTTCATATCATCATCGTTTAAATAATCCGCCAATTTGCAAGCTCTTTATATCTATCATCAGTAATCGGTTTTTATGAGACAGTACATGACTTGTACAGAGAAGAGGCTTGGAATAAAAACACTACCAACACCTAACAGGAACCTGAAGGCTATTCTCTACTGTAATCGAAAGTGAGATTGCACCTGCAGCGAAAAAACCCGCACAGTATGCGTTGGTCGAAACGCATGAAAAAAGGGATCTGCGTTATGAGCTTCATGTGGATTTTCGCATTGAGGACATAGATAAACTTTTGACGGAAAGGATCGAAAAGCCGACGGCGCCGCATATGTTGGGATGTATCGCGGTCAAGTACAAAATTTCAATGTCACGGTACTCCAGATGTGCCCAACAACAGTGAAAAGAAAACAGTGAAAGTAGTGTTGATCAAGCAGCTAAAGCTGCCTATTAGCACGAGACAGGGAATTTCCTTTTGTTTGCACTATGTGGCTCCGTTGAACGTTGCTTCAAATAGGTTGACCACCGGCAAAATACGGACATAATTGCTAAACGCTGATGTGGTCTTTCGCAGGTTTAAGCGAATTGTGCCGAAAAAGGGCATGAAACAAGGAGGCACTTAGAAGAATGATTGCAGATGCAGCCCTATGGATGGCCAGGAGACCGAAGGGTTAGCGAAGGACGAAGAAAAGGAAACAGCCGCTAGCCCTGTTCGAAGAAAAACCACCAAGTGATATGACGATAGCATTAACTTCTAAACAGAAATTTTTGATTTCTTTAGGCCTCTTACAATATATCAGAAGAAATACTTACATGCCATCGAACCGACTACCGGGATATTTCTATAAACTATTCCCAATAGAACAGTTTCTACAGGAATCAAAAATTTTCACGGCAACAATCAATATGGGTTATTCGTGCACAATGCAATTTTAGTAAAATTTGATATGGATTAAATATGCTTCCTCATATAAACAACTCATAGAGACAGGCAAGCTACAATCTCTTTAAAGATGGACAAGATAATGGGAAGTGGAAGTGAAGTTATCACTTTCTTGCAGTCCACAGAAATAGAACAAAGACCAGTTATCGTGATTTGTTTTTTCTGAAAGTGTTCACATGCAATAAATAACGATGAGTCTCAATTTCCCTCAAAATTTTATGGAAATTTGGCCAAAAATTCAGAACAGCAGGAGGTGCCCTCTTAGTATGCAACAGATTGAAATAACGTAATATGAGATCTTCGAAATTACCTGTATTGTGCCAGCATCAGACCCAATTTGCTTTCATACTCATTTCTAAGCACGTCAGCGGTCAAGTTGAGACGCATATCGTCAAGTTCAGCATCAGGCACGAACTCATACTCCTTGAAACGATGCACGTCGAAACGCTCTTTGATGCGATTCCCCTTACGATCTAGGTAGACGTAGGCCTTGTCGTTGTTGGCACTTAGGTGACCACGATAATACGAACTCCCGAACTGAAAACACATTTCATTCATATCTTTCTTTCTCCCAGCGGCTTATGTAACTAAAAAGACAGCGGGGAATGCATTTACAAAACCTAACAGCCATCGGCCGCCAATAGCGTTGGATCTGAAAATAGAAAAACGAAAGGATAAAATGATTCTGGAAACAAAGTGAGAAATCGATGAAACCTGTTGGAAATAACCACAATGTATTGATAACAAAAATGATCAATAGCAGCATCTGAAACTGGTTACTGCAGCTGCTCGCCCCAACACTGCGTGAAAACTCCATTTCCTCTTTTTCCCAACCTTTCTAAAAGATTAGTTTCAAAGAATTCTTTTAACGAAAATACTCACCCCGAAAAGTTCGTTGATATCTGCGGTGGTCGGGTGAAAATTAGTAGAACGATTTGGGTTATAGAGGTCGCGTTTTGGAAGCGATGGATTGGCCCGCGGTACTTGTACTGAGAACGCCACAATGCGACGCCTTCGCTTCATTTCACGTGTACTCTCATCGTCATCCGAATCGTAGTCCTTGAAAAATGTCGCTTATGTGGACCAAATAACGCAAAATTTCTTACTGAGTTACTAACTTATCGATGTCTTCGAGTAAATTTCGGCAAATTTTGTGAAACGACAAGCTATTTCCCAAACATCTAACTCTTCGCATCGGTTATTATGAGGTGAATCACATAAGGCTTGCAGTTATAGACAAACAAGAGGTTAATATTGAAATGTGACAATAAGAGTACCCTTTCGATATCATCCATGAGTTGGTCGTAAGCTTGCTTGTTGGTCACCTGCAAGAAATCGAGCATGAGCTCCATTGTGTTCGCTTCGTTTTCCAATTCGACTCTCTCCAATCTCAGTAACCTTTCGTACGTCGCATTAAATAAGCTGCAAAAGACAAAACATCTTCTCTGAGCAAGACGCAACAATCAAAACGTGGGTCCGACATTCCTTTGGCCACATTGTAGTATCACATACTGCAGTTTCTTACAAACGAATAGGCAGAAGGTTAATATGATCATCAATTTCACCAGCGATTCTCGATCATAGAGGTAATAAAAGTGCTTTCAATAAACGAAGGCTTTCATTCACTCCTCTTCTCTAAGGGCTTTCGAATGCGTGGAATTTTATTAGCAAAGACAACCATATGATAGACATTACTTAAATGCGACTAATACATAATACTATCATAATACATTATACTAGTTGCTAGGTCAAATGGCCTTACCTCCCACGGATCGCACACCTCCCCAACAGAATCAAATCCTTGTAAGCCGTGACGCTTTAATGACCGCTGATCGATAGCCGATAGCTTTCATGTGAAAATTCGGCAGGAAACAAATTCAAGCAGTGCGCTCAAAATCCACCAGAAACTGACGTTTACTTGGGATACTTCAGTTAGAGGTCTCTGAGTAAATTCCGCCCAAATATTAAAACCACAAATAACAACAAATTTGCAGCGAAACATGAAATGTATAGGTCATTTAGTCTACTCTTCAATAATGCGGGTGCTCAAGAACAAAAAAAAATCCATTCTCAATCGGAATGAACCAGTACGAAATTTCGTTTTCATTAGAAACCAATGTGCAAATTTAATTCTCCATCCTGTTTCGCTAGAAGAAAATCTGCTTTTCATTCAGCCAAAATTTTCACAGCCTCTTAATTATAGCTGCTTTCAACTGAACATGTATTCATCAGATGAAACTCTGCGCCTCGAGAAGCATAAGTTCAAACGGCAACAAAGATGGGCATATATTTCAGGTTGGTTGAAATAGATGCATCGAATAATTCAGGACAACACTATTGTTCAAAGCCATCAGCGAAAACACAATCCGTTGATAGGGAAACGGCGAAGCAAAACCCACATGGCAGGATCCGGCGTAAACGAACGTGACGAGTAGTCTTTTCGATTGAGATCCTTCAATGCGATGTTTATTTCATGTAGTTGGTCGTCGATTTCTTCCTCCCCACAATGCCCATTCAACGTGTTCACCTTGTGACGCTCATTTCTTTTACGCCCCTCTCCTCTCCTTTTCACTTTTGACGTCCCACACTCCGGTTGTCGCATCTGCGTGTACCACTCCTGGCAAAGAACATAACGTTATTCGGTACAAGCTCCTCCTCCCACTCCCCCCCCCCCCAATATGCGTGCTAATGTGCTTCAAAAAGAAAGCATTTAACCATTATATGAATCTTGATATCCGTTTTCTTGAGTAAACACTACTTTTGAAAAAACTGAAAATGTTGCACTCTGATAAACTCATATTCGTAAGGTTACGCCTTGTCTTAAAAACCACATTTCGAAATATACTTCAACTCTGCCAACAAAACTTCCTCCAAACTAGAGAAACAGCAACCTCGCTAACTCAGTAGCCGTTGACCGAATGATATCAATAACTCAGCTATTATAACGGTTGCAATCGTCAAATGTTGATCGAATGCCTAATAAAGGTTCTACCTTATCAGAGGTATCGTTGTGTTGATCGAACGTTTCAACCGCCCGTTCAATGGAAGCTGAGTCAGCGATGTACACGCCACGCATCGTTCGCCGTCGTCTTTTCTTCTTCACTTTCCCAGATATGCCTTCACATCGGGTTCCATTCCCATCTGTTTTATGCCATAATCATTTAGGATCATCGACATAATACTAACAATGAATTGACTATGCTAACAAAATTCGACTTATTGCCCATTCTTGGTAATATGGTCAACCGAACTCGACACGTTCGTCGAATGTCACATCAAATGCTCCTAATGCATATTTAAAATTTTAGAGGGAAACTTCGTAAGGATACACGATAGGCATTCAATAAAGCATGATCATACTTGCACTGAAAAACGCAATGCTGTTATGCCTCATTTTTCAAATGTCGTCAAAAAAAACGCTCGTATAATAAAAGACAGCTGCAGAAGCAGAACGACACCCGTCAGTTCTTAACCTCATTCAACCGGATAAAACAAATTTTGATGACGTGTCGGTTAAAGCGCCCCCTCTTCAGCCCCCCCCCTCAAAAAAAAAAACGATCGAATAAGGAATCAAAACAATTACCTAGCTATTTTACAATGTCACCGCCAACAATAAATCCACAGCCATACGTGATTTCCTTTCATGGAGGATATCACTGCTAAGAATCTAGCACAACATCAATAAATTACTGACTAATCCACAAAATCTCGAAAAGACAGCCAAACATGTGAAATCCACATTCTGAAGAAGGAAAAGGCTCAAAATGCTAAAAGATCCGTGACATACATGCATGCGGGAAAGTAGTTTACCATTAAAATGATCCCTTTAAAGGAAGTTATAGAGCAGTAAATACCAGCGAAATTCACTTCACAACAGCTTACTTACCTAAACGGGTCAGAAAACTAGCGCGCAGATGAAAATGTACTTTTCAGCAGTCCCATGTTAAAGCTCTTAGTTACCTATGCGCTCTTAACTGTTACCAACTCCTGAAATATTTCAAATCTAATGGGTTAAAAAAAAATTTATCCTATCCCCCCTTCAAGAAAAAGTCCACATTAGTGGATGATTTTTTCTAAACAACCGAAACACATAAATAGAAGTTCATAAATTTGCTTAGAAAGAAAGTTCGTGCGCTATCCCCCTTCACAGACACCACTAGTATGTCCACGCTAAACCAGGTAATCAAATTACCTGCCCAATCGACAACTCGATCGATGATAGCTGCCAAAACATCGGTCACGGCTGCGAATTCTGAATGTGCACTCCACTGCATAGGCACAGTGCTTTCGGTTGATGATGACTCGGTAATAGCTTTGTGTGATAAAATACATGGCGATATAGTGTTCTCATGTATTGTACCACACTCGATATGTGTATCTGTTGGTGTTGGAACTGCGCTCTGTGACAATGGTGACAAGCACCGGATGGGTGACGATCTTTCAGGTGCATCACCCGAAGACGACTCTTCGTGTGATCCACGTCTTGTCGGACAAATGCGTGAAAGCATCTTATAGAAACCGGTTGTCGACACACACAGATCGCTGGTGGATACGCCAGTCATTTTTTGCACAGAAGCGGCATCCACCAAACTAGGTGCACTGCATTCACGATCCACTTCATGCAATTGGTTGAACAATTCATGCTTCAATTGCACACGTCGTGCCGTATTGCGTTCACGTACTGATCGCTGCATTTTCCTGAGGCTATTTTTCGCTGCTTTCAACATACGTACCTTTTCGAGAATTGCTTCGGCCTGTAATCACAATAAAGCAAAAAATAAAATACAAGACGATTCGTTTCATAAAAAAAGCAAAGCTCTGGTTGATGTCTCATGTTGATATCGCGTCCAATAATCTGTAAAAATCTACATGGCGTTTGAGAAAGCCTAAGCGATTTTTATGCGAGAATTGTAGGTGTTTTGATATACTCCTCGTTCATCAATGAAAAGACTCGCATAAATAAAGTATTTACCCAGCTATATTCAGCTAAAAGGGTATTTCGACAATCTCAAATAGCTCGAGTCTTCACATAATCGTTTTAGTAATAACCACTGTTTGGAGCAGTACAAAAACCGATAGCTGAACAAATAATCGAATGACATACGCATTCAGGGCGTTCGATATGACTGAACATCGTATTTGTGGGTACTTTGTAGCCGCTGAGAAGACGCGGCCGTGGCTTATAAAGTGGGCCCGCTTGATTGCCATGCACGTTGTCCAGCGATAAATCCTTCGTTTTGCTCGCTTTCGACAGAACTATTGGTGTATTACGAGCCCTCTCACCCTAAATTTTACAGACATTATAAAACCTTACAGTTTGTCGATAATAAGTGCTGAAAGCAACCCCTTATTCGACGAATGGCTGCTGTTGTTATCACTCCTTTCCTACTAGCGTTACCCTTACAACTAAATAGAGCACATTTCAAAGAAGAGCACAATTAAGCAGCTGGCTGTCGAAGAAATGATGGAGTCTCTAATTATGTTCCTAAAACTAGCCTCATTTTGGTCAAAAAACTACTCCAAAATAGAGCAGTCAAAACACCTCAGCGACGCAATGGAAAGTCATGCGAAATATAAAGGAAGCGCACCGATTAACTGTCGGCTGAAAAACGATCCGGATCTTAGCCGCACCGGTCTGATGAACGGAACAATTCAAACCCGAAATACGAAACTTGTATTATATAATGCCCGCATAACAACAAACTTCTTGACCACTAGAATAAAGATGCAACAAATGCTACCAATAGTGATGAGCAAAAAACATTGCAAGAAAGAAATACCTACAAAACGGAATATTTAGGGAAATTCACAAAGAGATTTGAGGCCTTGCGATCGCATTTACCATACGTGACACTCCGACAATACTGGAAGAAAATTGCAAAAAAAAAAGTGATAGAATCATGTTACATATGGGCCATAAATGTCTTCAAAGCACACACCTCATATGCCTATCAGCTAAAAGAAGCAGAAAATACGTCTTAATTGCTCAGTTAAACTATTTTCGCTAATAATCCAAAACAATACAGCTTTCTAAAACGAAGAACTCTGAACCCTTTTATCAGTATACTTTGTATGCGTCGACATAATATACAAACAAAAGGAAGGGAAATGTACCGATCCGAAGTCGAGAGAAACGTCGGAAATATCGCTTGAAAATGAACACGCATCTTCATTCTCCACTGGGCAATCAACTTCAATATGCGCCCTCTCGTCAACTTTATCCATCTCACCGTCTTCTATCAAATCGCATAACGTCGGCTTTTTATGTGCTGAGGAAACATCATTTTTCTTGCGCTGAATTTCTCTGAAAATTTTATTATGATGGCTAGTTTAGTGATAAAATGACTCTGCTTTGTGGCTCGATCCCCTCTCCGAACGTACTTCAAATGCGACATCACAAACAATGCAGCAAGATAAACACTTCCAGGAAACTCTTAATGGACGATAATTATTGTTTATCTGAGTGATGCTGCGATAGAACCTAAAAAGAAAAAACAAGCGAAAAGGTCGGATTCTGGCATAGTATCCATCAAATACCAAAGAGTTTCGCCCTTTCCTACTTCAGACGCCCATACGATTGCCTATTCGATTGTATCCACTACGAGAAATGGAAAGCGGCATCAGAAATAGCATAATTAACTCATCTAAAGACCAAACGATATGTACGTTTCATGACTCACAGAAACGTTGGCTGAAACTGGCCAACTTCTGGAACAAGCAATTACTCCCCTTCTAATGAATAGAGAAAATAAATAGGCAACAGAATTTGGGAATCTGAGACGAAGACAACTTAAAACAACAGCTATCCAATAGCTATTGGTCGCTCCGAAGGAAGGTTCATGGAGAACATCTAAGCTAGACCTGGATTTGTAAGAAAGATAATACTCGTGTATAGTAGCCAAAGCCCGCTCCCTAGAGTTATTCGGTCAAGCTAAGCGCAAAGAGCATATTTATTACATTACATAAAAACACTTCACGACGAGACGAGGTAAACAACTTACTGGAAAAGAGAGCTGAGGGTCTTTGCAGCAGTTTCCGCTTCTGTTGTTTCATTTGCTGCAAGGGCTGCCTTTTTGCTTTTCGTGTTCCGCGGCGCCTTCACACGCAGTCGCCTTTTGGGCAACTCACTAGCAAAGTTCGCGCTGACCGCATATCGTCTATCCAAACTACTGCCCTCATCAGTGATGAAACCTGCATATGCTGCGTTTGCCTGCAAGTAATTTAGTTTTCCACCTTTTCCCAGAATCTTCTCTTCTTCCAAGATCCCATGCGCCCTCAATGATTGTATATCATCTGGAGACTGGGCATAATGGAATTTTCAACAAATCGTTCACGTGATCCTCACATGATTTCCAGTAAGAAATTTAACGTCGTTTCAATGTCACTCATCTTTTTCGCACTCATATGGCCCCATCAACCTGCTTTCCTCTGACGGATTTTTCATACCAACTTAGCTTGCAAAAATCGATTTCTGAAGCCCTTAGTTTGCTCCAGAAATGCCCCCAGTGAGAACAAATAAAGAGTGGATTGGAGTCTCTAGGGGCGGCGAAGTATTTTTCCAGCCGTTCTTTGCAGGAGTCTATATTTTCATAACAGTATCGATGGCCGATGTTCAGCTAACTATGGCGTTGCAATATCAGTCAGCATATAGAAAACCAGCAAATAAATGAATAAATAAATTTTTAAAAAATTACAAAAACGCTGCGAGAAGAGAAAAATAACGCGCCCCTTTCCCTCCTATGCTCTTATATTCTTCCATGATTCTCTTATTGCCCAGTTTATTACCGACCAGATCTAACCAAGTTTCATTTGTAGCAATTTAGCTATCTCAGCTTAACGAAACCTGGCAAAATTAGGAAAGACGAAGACAGACAAAAGGCTTGAATCTCAGAAACCTAAGAACTTTTAAAGCGCATTTTGAAACAATTCTAGATTTACCTCTGAGGCTCCTAAAGTAGCCTGGCCTCTTCGAGCTTTCTTGGTTCTTGGAGGGGCACATGTCGCTAACACAGTCGAATTTACCGGCGAAACCGACGAAGCGGTCGAGGGTTCATTCGAAACACGAGCATCTGCGCGAGGTCGTCCACGTCTCTTTGTTCCCTTTTCAGCAATCCCACTATGAGGCACACTAAAACAATGACCTCTAAGCATTTGCAAGCATTCTGAGCATTCTACAAAGCATTTGCAAATAATAATGTCAGCTGATATAACATTCAGTAACAGATACAACAAAAAGATAACTAACAGCATGATGACATAAACGTCACTACTGAAACTGAATGCCACGAACGACGATATATTGAGCACATTTAAACATATCAATATACCCCTATAATGAAACTTCATAAATGATACCACTCATAAGTCACGAAGTAAGTTCGGAAAATGATTGAGCAGAATTAACAACATCGCTAAAAACAAAATAACTTAAACGAGGCAAAAATTGCAAAAACACAAGTCTCCACCAAGTCACTAACTATAGACCGGATGTAACGAATTCATAAAAACCTTTAATACATATCGACGATCTGATCTAATGATAATCTATTTCACGTATAACCCAATATTCAAAAGCCTTACTGAAAAGATACCCTTCAAGATGGAGGCAAAAAAAAAAAAAAATACAACTAACGGAGCTCGTTCAACGATTTGTGCAGCTGGCGGCAATCGCCATAGAGAAATCTCCTCTTTTTGATAGTCAATCTTGTTGGCATCCACGTGAACACTCACTTCCATCTACGATTAAAAAATGCATTGGGCGCTCATTTTAAAATACATTCCAGCACCTTATTTTCTAACAACCGGAATGAAAAATGCTCAACTCTTGGTAATATACTTTGGTAAAAAAAAAACCTAACGCTTGGTAATATACTTTCCCTGGAATCCCATCAATCTCTGTTTCCCAACAAATGCCTACTAATGTACATTTCACCATTTTATGTTTTTAATATCTATTAGTTTTCTTTTAGTGTGAACGCAATTAAAGTTATTGCCCAGCACTGATAGGTCAACAGAAGTTGCACCGCATTGAGAAAATAAATAAATGAAAGAAAAAACAATATTTTGGAGTATCCATGAGAAGGAGGTGTTTTAGTTCTGGATAGCGACATAAACAATAGCTGACCGTTGACCACCGCAAGAAAATATCATCACCGAGTAGTTTTAACGATGGAAGCAGTAAAGCAGTTAAATATCTTATACTTCTGCAGTATACGCTTGCGCAATACCAACAAATTTGCTGGTTGCATGAACATAAATAAGAATGCGATAGCATGCCAAAGTTTTAACTTTTCCCTTGTTCTTCCTCGAGCCGTCCGATTGGAAGGCCAAACCTAGTACCTTCACCTGACCACAGATATAGGGTCCTGGAGTGCAACGAATTTCCTAACAAGCTAGATACTATGCAGCCGTTATGTTTTGAAGCTTCCTCTCAAGACATCTCAATCTTGGTTACAAAACCGAAGCATGGGATGACCAATGTTCATTTCCCATACTCTCTAATCAAAACAAGTTGGAAAATAACGCTAGATATCTAAAAACAAGAATAGCGTTATAACATGCGACACGACTTATTCCAAATGAAGGTGAATTAAGATGCATTATAGCATAAATACAAACGTTACACGAAAATATGAGATTCTTCAAATCAATCCGAAAACTTTAACAGCCAAAAAAAAAAAAAAAAAAATGCATCCGTTTTTTTGAAATCGATCGTGAAACAAAAGTTGGTAATTTTTCAATATTAGTGAAAATTTGACACTTTTTTCTTCGCCAATACGGCAAAATTGTATGAGATTTCTTATAAACACAAGAAAAATGCATTTTTATAATGTTGAGACAGAATGAATGCAGTGGATGAGCTTATTTATGCCCCTTAAATCAAAGGGGTTATTATATACCCCACAATGTTTTAAAAAATAAACATCGGTTGGCGAAATATTTTTCAACTGCAGTGCAAAATGGTCGCCAACTTTCTCCTCGCACTTTTCGGACACCGCTTAAATCTTCACAAACAATAACATGCTAGCAAAAATATTGTTAGCTCTTTAAAAAAAAATTTATTGAGGGCCCCCAAAGCTGACATCAATCAGCAGTCGTATCGTATGTTGCATTCGTTTAGCAATATTCTATGATGACCAGCGGTCACTAAAATTTAGACCAGTGGTTAGCCAAACGAATAACGAAGGAATACTATTCCCACCAAATCGTTCATCCACAATTGCATGCATCTTTAGGCATTTTTCGTAGCAATTGTTCGCTGGAACCAGTTTTTCAGAACGCGGAGCATTACTAATCAAAGAAATATATTTTCTAAAATAGCTTGATGCTCAATTTACACCCATATGCGTTGATGTATTCTTTTAAAAAAAGTGATCATAAAAATTTTCTCTCACTATCAAAATTGTACGATTGAAAATATTAAATCAAAAGGTGTACTTCATAACCTGCATGTAAATAGTGAAGAAAGTTTAATCTATGCCAATAAGTTCTGATAAAATCAAGTAAGAATTTTTTTAAAAGCGTTACATCACATCGCATCTCTCTGCAAGACAAAGACATCAGCGGCGGAAATGTCATTCAAACATTCCGATTCGTTATGCCTTAAAATGCCGTAAAAGAAAAGAAAATGCCGAAAAGTACCTTTATTTTGTCGGGTGCTTGAGAGGAGTCAAACTGCTGCTTTCGTAGCCGTTTTCTTGGCGTATCCAGCTCCGAGACACGCTGAGGGCTTTCTTCCACCTGCAATACCACAACAACAATGCACAACACGAGGCAAAACAAATATAATGAACTTGT
Organism: Baylisascaris procyonis; assembly: GCA_037389465.1. Lineage (NCBI taxonomy): Eukaryota > Metazoa > Nematoda > Chromadorea > Rhabditida > Ascarididae > Baylisascaris > Baylisascaris procyonis. Next base: position 2,477,072 of record JAZARR010000146.1, read on the forward strand.
ACTCCTCTAGTGTACAATCGTTACCAAGCACAAAAAACACTGGCAAGCCCACTGATTGTATCTAATAGCTATTCTCTCTCATCAGGTTTCCTTTATGATAAGGCGATCGCTATCCTCAGCCCATTTTTCGATACTGCTTCAATGCTGACCGCATAGCGTCGAGAGAACAGTTCCAATTTCGTTACTTTGCTTAACGATATTCAGTGATGGAAATACGGCGCATAAGAAAGTGAAGCATAGAGCGCGATCTACGTGCAGAAACACAACGGTTTCATGAACATTTAAAGGAGACTCTTGCTCGACCCAATTATCGAGTGAATGCAATGTTGTGTTATATATGCACACCTCTTTATAAATGAACAAGACAACAATTGTACAATTTTCAATGTACATGCCATACCAGAGAAAAAAAAAAAAGAAGAATACAAGCCAAAACATATGGAGAGGTGTAATTCCTATAATAAAAGCAGGACCCTTAATCGGATGGTTTATGGGAAAACCCAACTTCAAAAATCTCATGCACATCGTTATTCGCCTCCCCCGTCTGCAAATCTCGCTATTCCGTTTTCGACTTGCACGCTGAATGTGCTAGATAAATAACCAAACACATGAGCATAAGCAACCATAAAATTGGTGCTAACCCTTGCGAACGCGGTTGCAACATTCTCGGTGAACGTCGAATGAAGATATCGAGCGTTAGATTCGTTCACCTGACCGGTACGTTGTTCATAGTTGCAGAGAGGGGTGGCACTAACAGCACGTACCTCCCCTCCTACCGATACACATTTCGTGTTTGTCGAGCAACTGTAAATCATCATACCATGTGCCTTTTTACTTGCACAAACCGCAAGGCAATTAATGAAGTAGTAATAAGCCACATGAACCAAAAGCAATTTCAATAAATCTGTATAATTAACACCTAACACAACAAACCTTCATAATACTCTAAGGTATAGAAATAAACCAAAAACCAACCAGCCGAAAGATAGCTGCATATAAACAAATAACATAGGAGGCAGATTCGTTAAAGAAAAAAAACCCGCGTATGTTAGCAATCAACATTTACATGAGCGAATGTCTCTGAAATAAAACAGAAGCATGAAATCACTAGAGATTTTCTGATTGCTGAACCTCAGTTTTTCTTTCATTCGCTCAAACCAGCATCTACAAAACACAGTGGACTGGAGCTAGTCAAGACAATGAGCGTGCTAAACTACAACTGCAGCTCAATGTCGAATTCACTGGACTCCACTTTCTGGAACTAGATCGTACACGAATATCACTTGCAAAGACAACTCAAGCATGGTAATGAAGATTTCAATAGTACAATAAGCATACAGTCGTGATGTTTGAAGATTGTAAGTTTTAAAAAAAATGAAAACCTTGCGTCGTCGAGTTGCACCGGAGATGAACTGAAGCTACTGGTGCAAGAAGCAGGTCTTGAAGATGGCGCATCAGACATCACTAAGCGCCGTACTGCTGAACCTGCTGCTAAAATTTTATAGATTTTTCAGCAAGCCGATAACAATCTATAACCAGCTAAACTAATCAAAAATCAACTATGCAACTGACTGTTCGTAGATTTTCATCACTTATTAAGAATTACTTCAATTCTACGACATTAATTGCAACAGCAATATTCATTGCTCAAAAGATAGAGAAATGTGGGCCATTAAGCGCGAAGTGCTAATAACAGAAAACAGTGAGAAGTACGCATGTCTTATGTGACTACACAACACTACTACATTTCGTTCATACTACAAAATACAATCAACGCCGAATAAAACACCGGCTCACTAAAACAGCCTGAAAGTTTTTGTATGCAAAAAAAAGGAGCAAAACGACGAAATGAAAAAAAAATACGATAAAAAAAATCGAATACAATAAAGCAATCTAGGGAAAATATATAGACAAGAGCGGAAATGATGCTTTTTCCACGTTTCATGTAATCGTTGGCTATGCAGTAATAGAAACACAGTTCTATAGTCATCCACGCCGAGGCTTTGATGAAAGACCAAACTTCGAAATTTGATGATAAGAGCTCAAACAGAGAATTTTGAAATACCCATTTTTATAAGATGAATTGAGATCTTTACAGCCCGATAAATAACCATCCAGTTCTTTTATTAAAAAAAAAACATTCGAAAAAATTAAAGTAAGATTGACTGCATTGCTTAAATTCAAAAAGCTGATAATACAAGAGAACCGGATAATCAAGAAGTAAACTGACCTGAAGAAGGATCGCGGGTTTTACGCAATATGCTTGGTCGTGGACTTGGTCCCGCATGTGAAGTACTCACGCTTGTTGTGACATTCGAATTCGCTGCCGAATTTTGTGTAGCGACCATAGCTGATTGTGGCAAAACCAATGCAGTACTTGACGAAGCGTTTGTAGCGGTTAGTACACCCACACCGATCATACCGCGACTCGATGCAGCTTGCTTCGTGTCGCCTTTTTCTGGCACTGGGAGCACGCTCGATGATGAATTACCAAGTGACATCGACCCCTGAGAATTTACATCTATTTACAGGAAAGCACTTCCACCATACACTTGAGGAGAGCTTTTGACTCTAACCAAAACACTCAGACAAACAAGAAAGATGCCACACCTCAACGCAGTGCTTTCAGCAGCAAAAAAATATCGTTTAATTGTAAAAACCAGATGGGGTAACCGCCTCGAAACTTGAGAGAATATTACGAGGTAATACAAAGCTAAACATGCAAGTATAAAATGGTAACATCGATACAATAACAGGTTGTCTCACTATCGCAGCTTTCTTCCTTTAGCCACAGCGAACGTTTCTGATTGAGGGAACGAAATAAGCGGAAATACATCGCATATACGGAAACGCAGTCCGATGAAATGATGAGCTGGAAGGATCACACATAAAAGGTTTAAGCATGCGTATTTCTTTCATGATGTTTGTCATAAAGTGTGACAAAATAAAATAAAATTCACCTTGCCGGTTGGTTTATAGCCGTTCACTGGCACATATCGAGTGCATTGGGCAGCCGATGAGGTCTGCAAAATAATGTCTCAAAAATCAATGACCAAAACTTTCATTTTCTTGTATTCTCATTATTCTCATTGTCCACCACTATCAACACATAATCGCTATAACATACACACTCTTTTCGCTTAAATAAACAATGAATACATCTAGTCATATAATCATGTGACATCTTTTTCTTCTCACGTAAGTTTTAAGGGAATAAAAGAGCTATAAACAACAATCCAAATTAAGAAGTTTTATACCTTTGTGACCACCCACGAAGTGCAAACAAAAGTGCTAATAAAATTAGAAAACATAAATAAAAGCGTAAATAAACAAACGAATTAAATCGTAAAACAAATAAATGCATTATTCGCGTCAATCAACGTTGAAGCGTTGTTTCGATATCAACAAACTATTGCTACATTTCATTGCGCTATATTGTTGACAGAACAGATGAGAGCAATAAAAAACATCACAAAGAAATCAAATTAGAAACAAAACGATATAACGCTCATTTTTCTTTTAGATCAATTATGCGAAGAGATGTAAAGAGAATACTTGATATAGAATGTACAAAAATAAACGTCTGCTAAGAAAATTTCATATCTCGCTTCTATTATTGAGAAAAATTTTTCATTGAAAGTCATGCTTAATATGCGGTAAACTTGTTTACAGCGTAACTAAAACTTAGACGTCAAGAAATATTCATAATTTCATGGCTAATCAATTGATGCATTAGATGATGATCTGCTAAGAATGATTGCAAAAGATGTTTGTCTTTAATTGTTTGAAGATCATTTTCATCCGGTATTTCTGCAATTTTCACATTCTTTGCTATTTGCAGATTTCGAGCCTTTATAGAACGATCGGTACCTAAAATGAGTGACCAGCATGAGTGACCATCGAGTGAAAGCTTTGTGAGATCGAATAGAACAATTTCAGCGAGCAATGAGACACTCACAATAGGGCAACAAAACTCTATTCGCACTTACGGACCAAACAGAGAAAACATGACTTACTGGAGCTTTGAGAGGAATGCAAACAATTTTCAAAGTGTAAATGATGGATTGATGGAATAGTAAAAACCACAAATGTCTGTTCTTCGAAGAGACTCATTCAACGGTGGCTTTCCCCGGAACGCTTGAATATTCGAATTTTGCGGAACTCAGCCGTTTCGTTTTCTTTTTATTTTACGATTTTCTGGAAGAAACCCTTTTTCCAATGATAGCCAGACCAAGCCCGATCCCAAAATCATCCTCCGATGTGTTTTGCGAGAATCCCCCTGCGTATGCCACTCAGTGCTCAACTTTTATGAGAAAGACCTTGAAACTGTAAAGGTTCTAGAAATCAAAATTTTCAACTGAATTTCGAAAAATAATATTTGATCGCTCCGCTAAATTCGATTGGTACATTTCAGCGGTCAAACAACTGTGTGATGAAGATCGCCGTTTCGAGCGATCTCATCGGAACAAATGCGGGTTTTTTATTGCCCAACAGTTACGCGCAACTAAGCCAAAGCAGAGCGGTCGTTTTCTCTTGCAACTTCTTTCCCCTTCCCCCTCACCCCCCCCCCCCCCTCCTCGAATTTCTCCCATTATTATTCACCACAGACGAAGGTCAGTCCGATCAAACCAAAAGTACGAAACTCATGCAAGTGACTAATTTCAGAAACAGTAACAATGCGCACAGCTGCAAGCAGAACACATTTTCCAAGCCTACTATTGATTATTGCTCCGATTTCAGGCAAATGCGATCACTATTGAATGACACAATCTCGTGAATTTGCGTACAAGCGAAGTCAATTCAGTTGAACCTTGATCGTATTTTTACGATGAAAGAATGTTGCGAAGGAATTTACAATGAGTCCTATATCGACCTTCACGTATTAGTTAATTGATAAATACTTTTATATGAAGCGAAAATATAATACCGGAGCAGCAATGGGTGCTTGTGTTGCTGAACAATTCTTGCTCGAATCAGCTGGATCTGTACTTCGTGCCGCTACATTCATCCTGAAATATATCATGACATAATCAGCACCACTACAGTTATATTATCAGTGAAACATTATGATGAAAGAATGGACACAAAAAAAAAAATCAGAAATAAACAAAAAAAAAGTCGCCAACAAATTTTCGATAAGGTTAAAATCAACCTCAACTGCTCGGTTGGTTGAAACTACAACCAGGAATTTCGATAAACCACATGTTTTTCAGCGTCAGTCATGAAGATGGTAAAAACTATCCTAAGAATCGCAATACTACAACTGAAATGGGTAAAACATGGAATATTTTCAATAACCACAACTCGAAGATGAGCTGTCGTTTTGAATGAGCGAAACAACCTCTTTCCAGAAAAAACAAACAAACAAACAGACAAATAAAACAAAATAAAATAAACAGATGAGACTGATGAACTAAATAGCAATCTTTTTTTACTTAGCCTCAAAAAATATTTTAAGCGCAAAACAAAACACAGAAAAGAAAGAAAACCTCAATGATGCATTAGGAATAGCGTTAGCGTTGGATGAATAACTCTGCTGTGAGAATGCCGAATTCGATGAACGCGATACTACTGGACGTATGCGTGGAACAGAAATCTGAGTATAATAGCTGCAAAAAAAATTTTTTTCTTTTTTAAACATCGCCAATCTGCAATGAATTTTCTTCGAAATTTCAACGCTTCGATTTTCGGTGTATTCGTAAATTTGCACCTCTCATTATTACAATCTGAATAGCGATAAAATGACGCTACTCAATAAGCGTTAAGTCCCAAACTGATATTTGAACGTAAACGCAATATCTGAACGCAAGCTGATAAAAAATCACTTTCCAACTTCAAGGTTCAATAATGATTTCACATTATTTTTTCTTTAATTAGCCGCAAGATTAAAGTATTGCACGTTGTCTGATTGTGATTAACATCTTATCTGACTATATGATATAGCTAGCAAACTAAACGCAAGCAGCGGTAGATGAATACAGCGAATCAAAGCAGCTATGAGCTGTCAACTATGTACCTCTTAACTATGCAGTTCAACCAATATATCGATATTTTAGCAACGCATTGCAATAACTTTGCTCAGAACAACGGTTACAAGCAAATTATGATGCGCTTCCAAAATATATTTGCAAATGATTCCCCTGCTGGTTATGAATGATAATCTAGTGGAAATAAGCATTGATCGCCGAAATGTCTTCGATCAAGCAGGAGTAGGAATCACAGCCTTAATATGTATTAAGGATCCCAAAAGCCGTCTCGTCGACTGTTTTTTTTTTTTACTAATTAAACCCCAATCGGATAGCCACCATCGACGAAGTTCAACCGGAGAATCACCGCAGCGTACAGGTCAGGCATTTTTATGGCCACGCTTTACACCACCGAACTTCTTCCTCTCTTCTTAAGCACAGTAGAAAATCCAAGAGGCTATTACCAACGTACTAGGATTAACCCGGATTTACTCAAGGAGCAACTATCCAAGGAGAGATCGGAATGATCCCTGAGATGCCGCAAAAGTTCCTTCATCAACATGTAACAATCGGAAACAAGATGCTTTTCGAAGATGTTGCAGTCTAACCTAATGAAGAACGAACTAACCGTGAATCCAATCCACCATTAGCCTGAGTGATCGAAGGCGATCGTGATGCACGATCATCACATTCACGTGCACGACTCATCGATAGCGAAACAAGTTGCTGTGGAGGGGTGACGATCTGTTGCTGCATATGTTGCTGTTGTTGTTGCAATTGTTGATACATGACCGCCATCGGATTACTCAATTGAGCAAAATCATCTGCAACTATTCATCAAACTAATCTCCGGCAACAAATTATTCTTCCCATAGTTTGAAAGCAATAATTAATATTATTCATACATCTACAAAGTGTCAAATTGTGTTCGATTAGTCTTTTCGTTTATGGGCACATATCAGAGCATGGCGATAACTAAGTGCACCTTTATAATAACTAAATTAATGTCTTGTTCACCTTCGAAACGGTTAATCAGGAAGTGGGAACATAAAATTTTTGGAGAAAAATTCATATCTATGAAAAAATAAATAAAATGAAAGCAAAGTCAAGAAAGAGTCCAACGAGTACATGTCACAAGATTGTAAAAATGTTAGCGAATAACTAGCAACAATCGAAATATTAAAGTCTCAAACAAATACTCTTTAATCAATATGATATTAGATTTGGTAACTTCAACTCAACCTTCGCCCAGAATTATTGCCAAATCAGTATGCAAATTACGATTAGAAATTTTAGGTCTTAAATGTCTTAAAAAACAAAAGTCAACGGAAATAAATATTCGGAATACACTTTTTGCATAAAACAATAAAATGTAATGAAACGCAGGCCATCATTAACTAAATTTTTTAATTTCTCAATTTCTGCTCCAAAAAGAAAAAAATTCTGAACGAATTATAAGAAAATTAGTTCTAAACAGTTATCAAAATACCGACAGTTGTTGCGTGCATCACAGCAATTTACAATGAACCTATAGGAGACTTTATATGATGCATCTACTATGGCTATTGTCCATCAAGGCATCTAAATATGACCATTTCATACACAGCAAAACTCGAATACTCCAAAATTCATGAACACTGCAAAATAAATGCCAATGAATGAACGATCTTACAAGGTTTGAATAGCGGATGCGAGGATGGTGTACTGGATGAGGACGCTCGGATCGTGACCACTTTAGATGCACATCTGGGCACATAGGACGATTGCGGAACACTTGATGGAATCGCATTCATCGTACTACTGTGGGTGGCCTTCTGAGGTGCACTGCAGTTCGTAGCAACCAACTGTGATGGTGTCTGCGTTCTCATCAGTGTCTGAAAGCAATCGGTAAGTAGAACCTGCATCCTTGCAAATTTATAAAATAATTTCCACCCCTACAACAATCATTCATAGCCGAATCTTTACGTTCTTCCTATACCATAATATGATGCTCCAAGACAATGAATTTATTCCACTATTACTATAGCTTTGATAGTGGACCGACCATAAGTACTCAGTAACCGTTTCGCACACTTTAAGACGGTTGTCACTTAAAAACGATCACAATGAAAGAATCTGTTAGAGCAGTAAATCAGTATAAAGCTTTGAGTGAAGAGCGCCTGGGATCGTTGGCCGAGATGGAAATAGAAGGAACTCGAATAATTTGATAAGTAGCGTATGAAAGCATGAGATAACCTTTAGGATAGGACGTGAACTGTGCTGTGTCGCATTCGCCTGCTCTACGGCAGCTACTCGAGAAGCGCTTATGCTTGCCTGTTGCTGAAGAAAGCGCCTAACGTCCTTCTGAAAAGAATCAACATCCGTACGGCAAAATCGAAAGACCGACACTACTGAACATAGCAGCAAATTTAAATTCCTCTTTCATAGTGCTGTGCTTTAAATATATTACTATTAGTGACCAGATTAATATGCTGTGTACGTGTGGATCTACTCAGTAGTGGAGAGAACAGGGAAGGACACAGCTACAGCAGAATGAGATATCATCTCATGAAAGGCGAACAACAAACTAAGAAGAATGTTTTAGGGAACAAGTAGTTGGACTAAATAGTGATGAACCGAAGTTGTAGTAAAAGTTCTTAGAATTTTTCGACAAAAACTTGACGAAATTTCAACGGGAATTTGCCATCAACCATCGCTATCTTACGTACTAGTGCAGCAACAAACTATTTATCCATAGAGCTTAAAAAATCTGATGCTGGAATGGAAGTAAGATATGTAAATTTTGTAAGCCATCCACCACTTCAACGCACTAGCCCAAGTCGGCAATCTGATACAAACAGAAGTTTATACCAGACAATAGCTGAGTTCCATTAATTTTTTTTAATGAGATCATCGAAGCTTTATCAATCATTACCAATAATGGGCACAAAGGTGATATTGAAGGTGGAAATGGAGGAGGTAACTATTAAGTCTCGTTTCATAAACTCGGAACATCTTATCTGAGAATTTACGAAAACGAACGAATGAAAATTAAAGCTGGAAAACCTACATGTTCCGCCTCGTCCACAGCTGACATCGTCTCGTTACATGTTAAATCTGCAAAGTTTTAGACATCAACGAGCATCATCATTCCCCTTTTGCATCTGTGGGGAGGGACTGAAAAGCAACATCGCAAACACATTCACTTCATCATGGCCATTTCATTCCGCTAACAGCTTCCTACCGGTAATTCGTTGAAAACCTGATGGAGACTCTAGATGTCATTTCATTAATTCCTAGTGGGACCTTGGCGCTGACTAACAGTTTACTGCACGAATCACTCTTTAGTGAGCAAATGCACCTGCGGCAAAATCAACGAACTGGGAAAAGCACTAAACAACCAACAAAAGCAAGGATTGAAAAAGAAGACGGTATGAGAAACGGAGGAAGAAGTCAGACAGATGTATCGACGAGAACTAAAGTTTCCGCTTAGAAAACTCTCGAAAAATAAAATTCCTTGTAGGCAGTAAACGGGAGAAGAGTGGTGAAGGTGAGGAGAGGGGGGGGTGTGGGAGGGGGTGGAAACAACGAGTCCTACTTTTCACTAACAATCAGTCGATTGACAAACCGTTTCCAACGATTCATTGTAGCACGGGATGGGATGCGACAACGAATCATTTGAAGCATTACATGAAAGCCTTTGCTTCTACTATGACTGATAATGGAACTGGTACCTTCTTTCGCCAAGTCGGTTCTGTATTCGATGGCTAGCTGCTTGACTTTTGCAGTTAAAAAATACCACAAGTGATGTGAGGAGGTGGGATGGAAGAAAGGGTGGACGAGAAATGATTGCAGCTTCCCTAAGAATCTGACATTTAGGTGACGTCCTTCCTTCCCCCATCTAATGGGAGGTCCAAACCTTTCAAGGAAACTAATCCAACTGTCCGACGCATTCCCCTCGCTCGTCCTCACAATTTAAAACCTAACTATGCCGTCGCTTAGAAAACAATAAGAAAAATGAGTTAATACCTCGAGACATGTCCATGCAATGCCGACGATAGTTTGCTTTATTCTGCAAGTAACATTCGCACCTGAAAAATTCTTCATATATGTCACTATTTAAACGAAATGGACGACGATGCAAACATCCGTTCAAAACAAACGAATAACTAAACGTTATACAAAAAAAAAAAAAAAAACCCAACAATTATCCACATAAATACTATAACACAATAAGCTTCTCTGATTTTTTCACATGTAATAAGGAGATTTATCGTTTTTTACTAAAAATCCACAAGCAATAATCTCGGTTAGACATAGCTATCGTTTGCCTCATCCCAAAGAATGACGCATTGATTTGTACTTGAAGAATAAAATCTGCATCTAATCTGATAGCGCCATTGTGGGTGTACGAATAAGCCCGATCAGGCTATGAAATATTCAAATGTTATAAGAAGTTGGCATAACCATTAGCCTCCTTAGTTGACAAGGTTTTACTTAAAAAGGACTATTGGCAACATTATGACTACTACTATCATGCTCAAAAACGCAATAAAATAGTAAGCTATGAAGTTCATAAGGTCCAGTAAATTAATATGAATCACAAGATTAGCAGGATGAATTTCCCTTCCCCCCCCCCCACCCCCTCCTTTCCCTCCTCACCTCAACTTCCACAAAATCCAACGGAGAAGGAACTCCAAAAATTTTCACAAATTTAAGAGAAGAAATCCTTTTCCAGTACGGTCCCTACGATGAAAAATCTAAAGACTTGATAAAAAGTAGTTCCCAATGCAAAAGTACCCACACCAAATATGCGCACCTTGCGAACCAAAGTGGGGAGAAAAATCGCTCGAAAATTTGTTCAAAAATGTAACTAACACAAACAAATTAAATATTATAGACTTCTTCAGTTCGTATATCCTATATACTATATAAGGAAAAACAATATGCACAAATAAATATAGACAACAGCAAGAAAAGACATAAATGAAGCGGAAAAGATATGCAAAGAAAGAAAAATGTATCCAATTTAGCTTAGCTTATCGTCGGGCTGCCATTGTCAGTATGCACTCCCCTCGACAAGTTTCCAGTAAAATACGTCCTAAATTTTTATTGTTATTTCCGTTTAAGCATATTCGCAGCATTTATTCAACCATCATTCCCATGAAATGCCATCATTGGGGAATTCCTGTAGTGGAATAAAGAAAGTAAATAGATTTAGAGGGTTTTTTTTTTGTAGTTTTATACTAAATTTGTTTCTTCCACATTTCATATACAATTAATTTGAAGCGTATTTCCCATAACTAGGCGACAATCAAATATAAGAAGTAGATGACTTTGCACTCTAGCATAACAATATTCTTAGCTTAAGTGCATAGACTTATTGCTTCTGCGATAGTAAGAGAATAGTGTGTATTCTAGGTGAAAGAAAAAAACACGGAGAGAAGACTTGCAACGGCGATGGCCGAGGTGGAAAGGATGTGATAGAGAAGTTATGATTTCAAAACCCACAACACGAAGAGCTTATTCGTGCGTCTAATGTCAAATATATGCCTCTAACGCATGACACATCACAATCAAACGAGGCTACAACAAAACAATATTCGACGATCCTATACTGAGAAATTTACCTTCACCTATCAACTTCAGACAAGGACAACCAAATTGTACAATTTCCGTGCAGGACATGACAGAATAAAATGAGCAACGTGCAAGTAGTGAGTCATAGAAATTACGCTGCATTAGACTATGAGGATCACATAGAATCCATGAGACTTGCAATGCATCTCAAATTTAATTTTGTCCTCATTCGACAATTTCAGGACAATAAAGAAGGAACGACAGCTATCTCATTACATTCAAAAAAGTTACTTCAAGACGACCCAAAAAGATTTCGTATATCTATAGGCAATGAACCTCCATAATAATGAAATATCACCTTATTTAACAGTAATATTGACTAGTAGGAGAATAAAAACTCTAAAGCATAGAAGGAGTTCCCGTTGTGTGACAACAGCCAAACAACGAAAAATGAGGCGATACAATGATGACGGTCGACTGGAAAGAGGGAAGTCAACACTTCCTCTACTTTGATTCTAAATAGCTCATAGTTCCAAATGGCATGGGAAACGATTGCCTAGAATGCTGAAATAGTGCGATGAAGTGAAACCTTATAGATCAGTTTTGTGGCCTAACTACTAAGCATCACATATGAAATGACACTGCAGGAAGTTATTCGAAAATGATAACCTATATACCATCAGTGATCCTATTCGTATCATTCCCATAGAACGTTTAACAGACTTCTAACTGCTGCGATCATCGAAAAATTTGGCTAACAGATGAATGTGGCGATTCGCGACAACGGCAAATCGTATGATTCAATCGGTTGCAAAAATAGAGTCACTTTACTAATTCCTTTTCACAAGTAATCTGAGGTAAATGAGATAAATTGAAGCTCTTTCTATAGTAATGCTTATTAGAAGTATCCACCTTATTGCTAGCCATATTTCGACTCATTCAAACGCATATCAAATATCTTCGATTGCGTATAACTCTACATATATGATTGGCATATGAAACAAGATAAAGGTGACTTATTCTAGCAATGCCGATTATAACGGGCAGATATCCATAACGAATAATTGAACATCTTGTTCTATCAATGGCTAAACTAAATCAGCATAACAAAATCACCTGAATCTCACTTAGAACTGCAGTGATTATTTAGCCGTTATAGGTAAGCTCATAACAATTCAGCTATATAATGCGCACAACTATTTTGCCGGAAGCAATTCATTAAGATTACTAGATTATTGATGAAAACTTTACTAGTAAATAGGCAACGTGAGGGACGATTTTCAAACGTCGTGTTCTTAACGAAAAAATTTCAAATACACCATCCAACACACACATTTGCGCTTACCGCGTACACTTCTATTCATTTACGCCACACAACGCGTCTCTCGCTAGAAAGAGAGAGTGAGAGAGGGAGAGAGATTGCGTGTTGCTTGAATCGAGTTTTGTGAGCGCCACCTCTCTCTCTCTTTTCCCCCTTTCTCTCTCTCTCTATGTGTCGCTCGTTCACATAGGGCCTCATCATCGCTCGGTAGAGGCGCATCCCCGCTCTCACTTTGCGATTCGAACATACCCCAACGAGTGTTCACATTATTCTCTCCAATTTTTCATGTATCGCTTCATGTTGTTGGATTCAGTCGGATCATATTGTTGTCTAGTAAATTATCGGTCTTATCAATAAGCGCTGCATTCCGGTTGTTGAGAATTGTTTTTGAAGTGTTTATATATTTATTGATTACCTTGACAAATTACCTGATTCCGTTATAAAGATTTCTAGTCACCTTCGATTCCCTTCTTTCAAGGATACTATTTTCAATTATTCCTGAAAATACTATCAAAGTTGATGGACGGCAAGGTGCGACGCTTGCGTTATGTATTAGCGGGATGAAACCGTCCCCGTTAGTGATCTCATTCATCATGGAGGAGCAGACGAATAGAGTAACGCTTAGAGTGAACGTTAGCTGGCATTTATGCACTTTAGAGTTTGAAAGTAGACGACGAGATTGTTTACGAGATATATGATGCGAGAGTGTTAGTGAATCAGCCGTGTGAAATTACGAGAAGAAATCGAAGCGAGCGCCAAAGGGGGGGGGTGGGCCCATGTCCACTTGCTTCCAGCAAATAGCGTGTGCCAACCTTGAAAGGGTTGTTTATGCATATTCGGCCGTAAATTTCCGTCTCAGAAAAACCTTACCTGGATGAGGTGTCTGACTGCGTTTGCTGTGAGAGGATCGATGATTCCACTGAGACTCTTATATCGCCACTAGAATCATACCAAAGTGCTCTCAAACCGTAGGCGACATAATTTTAAGCATGCGCAGATTTCAAGAGCGCATCTAAGTTCGCATGTGAAATTCGATTCGTCGGTTGCGAAAGCTCTCATCACAATTCCTCTCGTATGTAGCACCTTTGAAGCTGGTTGTTTCTGTCGAGTTTGTTGGAGTGAACGCGTGAGTGAAGCAAATGCGAAATGCAATTGTGCTGCTACTTGCGGGGGTGGGGGGGGGGAGGGTAGGTGGAAGAGGAGTGGGCACCTTAGCAGCCCAGTAAAACGAGTTGAATTAGGAACAAACACTTTTGCTGTGAAAGCATCAATACCATAGTCATTGGCATCCGTCCACTTCGCTGTACATCAGTTCATTTTAAGCCATTGTCACCTTTGCTACCTATAAATTACCCTTTCCACCTTTGCTGCCTATAAGTTTTCTTGTCACCTTTGCTACCTGTCACCTTGCTACTCGTTGTTGTTTATACCCACACTACGAAAATTTCTGCTTTTCGAGAAAACTTTTCGCCACGCTCTTTCATTTGGTCACTTGAAACAAATTTATAACTTATCTACGGAAAAGGTTCATATTTTAATCATATAGGACTATCCGTTTCCGCAATTTTCGGTGAATTTTAGCACTTTCTGAGCAATTTACTGTTTACTAGTTGATAAAATACTTGAGATTGCTTTTTTATCAGTATAAAATTAGGAGTTGAGCTTTGTCGCCGCTAAAAATGGTGTTATTTCGCTGACTTGCAAGGAATCCTCGGAAACATCATGGAGCCGTCGTATTTTCAGGTGATTTTTTTAGGAAAATCTCAGAAATATTTATTTGTTTCCTCTTCATTTTACAATCTTATTGCCGTCCACTTCCTTGAAATCTCTAAAATGTCGTATAAATTAATTAAAAAATCACTCCCACTTTGAGTGAAAAGATAGTGATGCACGACTTTGCGAGTACGTGTGCTGTAACTTCCTTCCACCTCTTTCCGCCTTCTTCTTCCCTTAACAGAACTGCTGGATTTTCATCGTTTTGTTTCATGTCGATCTGCAGTTGTGAACGTTATGTCAGTCGAGACGAATTTATTTATCGAATATCACGGCAATTCATCAACCATTACCTTTTCAGGCAATGGTTCATCACCGTATTCAAAAAAAGAAAAGAAATAAGCTGAAACCTGTCGACCCGTTCAACAAAAACGCGGCGGCTCTGCGTGAAGCCAAGCTCAGATAGGCCATTCATCGTTCGTTTTTATGCGCTTTTGCAGTGTTTTGCAAAAGTGTCTCATAGTAAAGCAATGTTTGTGGTTGCATATGTGGGTCATATGTCTGTGTCTGTTTGTGTCTGTGGGATGTGTATGCGTCTGTGTCTGTAGACCCCTTGATTTCTGCTTGCGAACCAGATACATTGAAATTTAATGAGACAATCTAAATGCGGTAGCGTGGCTTTCTTCCTCCAATTTCGTTGCTTCTTGTTGGGGCTATTAACACTTCAAGGCGCTGCAATAATCCCAAATTAGGCTTGTTTAAGAACCAATCGCTTGCTGATAAAAAAAGTGAACCTCAAATAGCGGCGCGTTTTCTTAGGAAAAC
Source organism: Baylisascaris procyonis (assembly GCA_037389465.1). NCBI lineage: Eukaryota > Metazoa > Nematoda > Chromadorea > Rhabditida > Ascarididae > Baylisascaris > Baylisascaris procyonis. The sequence goes on from JAZARR010000146.1 coordinate 2,492,456, forward strand.
GCATTATCAGGTGATTCAGCATCCTCTTTGCTGCTAGCTTCGATGGTTGGTTAAATTGCTGAGCTGAATCGAAGAAGTACTTGTCCAACCAAATTCTGGAATAGTTTACGTCTAGAAATATGGTAATTGTTTAATATTGATCCTAAATTTTTGCTGAGCGGGGTTTTGAATGCTTTACGGGTAGTTAAACTAATGATGTTTTTAAGGGAAAAAATTTGGATCCGAAGACAGATGATCAACCTTTTCCGAGAAGGTTGCTCGAGATTCAGGAGCTGTCGAAGCGTTATGAGCAGTCGAGGCTCATGCCAAAGAAGAGGAGATCTCGCAATCGCATTTTTGGTAAGTCATTGATATGAAGCAATGTCGGGAGATGGCTTTTAGTGATTTTATAACCGCTGTTTTCCAGTATATTGTTGAGAATTTATTCTTTTCAATTTTGTTCGCCTTCGATAAAATCAGTGATTTTTGATCCTCAAAACCATGTGCGGTATGAAATGTTCTTGAGTGGTTGGGCTGAGAGGGGAGGAGAAGGGAGATCGGTTGGATTGCATTATGTTAATTATAAGTTGCATATGACAAACTTCACCATGCCATGTGGTGTTGTCTATCTCCCACATATCCTCATGCATCGATAAATACCTTTGACATAACTGTAATGGAACAATTCACCTCTTCTAATCCATTGATTCATGTGGGCAAAGTATGTGTTGGCTAATAATTCCATAGTGAACGAGTAGCACATTTGAATGGTTTGATTTTTGAACAGGGAAACTTGTCATATATGATCCGCATTGTGCATATTGTCGAATGCTTTGAATTTTATTAAAATTATCTTAATTAATATTATTGAAACGATGAGATGTATATGTCTTCATTATGTGTATAGCGATGGTATTTATTTCTGTTAAGAATTAAATCCCGTTTATTTAATTTATTTAATTTATTTTTTTCTTTAATAATTTGCATTCTATGCATTTTACCATAAATATTTCCTTTAGTCATTATTTATCAATCATCTTTAATTAAAGCTAACTTAGTCAAATTTATTCTTACTTAGTTAAATCAATTCGTCGGCAAACGTTTGATGCTTCGTTTTTTTTTTTTTTTAAGCTATTATTTCTGAACTGTCGAGAAAATGATCGCTTCAATTCAAAAATTGTATTCTGTTAATCTTCGAAATGCTAGCTATATTTTTCATTTCTTTCGCCTTTTGTTGTTCTCAAACAATTTGCATTATTTTCCCATACCATTTTTCCCCTCTGACTATTATTATTTCACAGTGTACACACCCTTCCAAGTCATTGAGTCTAACGAGGAAATATCGATGGCCATTTTGAATATTTTTTTCAGTTGTATTTTATCTTTGGCCACTGTTGAGATTATTGTAAGAAATATGGTGGGTAATGCATATCACAAACTTCTGGTCACCAAGTTTGATGCATAGATTTTTGTATATCTTCAAACCAATGCTGGAATTCGTAGAAACCGGATATCTACGTGCCAACCGCGGTGAATTCTTTTAGTTTACCTGATGTCCGGTGCTCCTGTCCAATAATGGAAGCAAAGGGGCAGTGAATGGTCTTGGTTCACACCATATCCTTGAATGAAGCAGAGAGAAATTTTTTCTGCTTAAAACAAGTGGAATTTTGCAAAGAGAGAGAGAGAAAGAGAGGAACATAGGGCTTGGACATCTTCGAGTTGTTTCTGTTTTTTTTTTTTTTCTGCGTCAATTCCTAGCGCTAATTGTGTGAATAGAAACGAATTGAACCTACAAACATTGGGAATATACGCATTGAGCGACTATACTTGGTTTAGTCTGTTTATGTTATTACTAAATTTATATTTTTTATTCTAGAGGAGTCACGAAGAGCCGGATTTGAGAGGCGTAATTTTGAGAACGCTAAACAACTTGTGAATCGAGTTGGTGCAATAACCACCGAAGAGATCAAGGAGAAGCGAATGTTGGTAGGTTGGCGAGATAGCTTTTTAATGCATTAAAAAAAGGTTTTCTTCACTTTTCAGAATTTTTATGATTACTCCAATTTGGTTTTCTTTTTTTTTGCATTTAAAGTTTGAAGGATGAGATCTTTCATTTAACAATATTTGACGATGAATTCACTCATGCGATTTTTATTTTATTTTTTATTAACTCTTTATTTTTTTCTCTCAATTATAATTGAGCGTTTTTTTTTTTCTATGCAGTAGAAATTGTTTTGTTTTTTTATCTAGCTGCTCTGTTGTTGTTGCAGAAAAGGCTAATAAAAGCCATCCATATAGCATTGAATAAAAGTGCTCTCTTACATTACTACTGAGGTGACGATGAAAGGATTTGTCTCTTATGCAGTGATGTTTGATGGTTATATTACTGAAGCAGTTGTGAGTGGTCTCGCGTTACTCATTACTTCTTACGTTGTATCCGTGCCGATCTTCATAAGTTTTTTCCTAAATGATTGCGCCAATAGTAGAGGTTATTTCGCACCTACCCTTTCAGTATGCTAATAATAACATTCCGAGCTTTCCTATCACCGATGTGTGGATATTTGCGCCTTTAAATTATACCTTCTTCTTTAGATTATTTTAATGATGATTGGAGGTTGAAGGATTGAGCTTTGTGTTTGAAGGCAAAATACGAGTTGGCCGGACGTGATATGCGTCAAGTGGAGGCCGATTATAAAAGAATGGAAGAATCACGAGAACGGCGCAAACGGAAAGGGTTGAAACAAGAAACGAGACAAAGCAGCAAGCCGAATGTTGATAGTGAGCATAACGAAGATGAAAGACTGCATGAGGTTTGTTTTATCTTTATTAGCGCTACTCAATTTTGTTGGTGGTATTATGATTGGAATGAATTTGCATAATGTATAATCACTTTTCTGTAAAGATCGATTTATAACTGATATGCTTAAGCATTCATCTCCTTGCCGCTTATGTCTGTGATGAGTGGGGAAAAAGAGGAATATAGTGCAGCTGTATTTGTGACTATAATGATAGTAATAACTACTGATTATATAGTTAATGACAATTATAGTAATAATGGTTCATGAATTGACATTTCTATGCGCATCCTGACTATAGTCCGAGGTAGTGCTATGGATCGTGAAAGCGTGAAAGAGACTTTTGATGATGGAAGCTCCGTCTACAAAAATACGTTGGCGCATCTGTGATTTGCACTACAATCATAGTTGGTGGTAATTTTAATAAACTTTAAAATATATTACTGTCATTTAGTTTTTTCCACATAAATCCGGAAACTTATCGTTTTTATTTTCTGCCAAACTATTCCCAGCCCGTATACTTGGATTTTTTTTTTCAGTGAAGTTTTGAATCATTATCTGGATGTAGAGAGTGCTTCTTTAACTACCTTCAGTTTCCGAAGAATATATTAAAATCGATTACGAGTTTACAACTTTTTATTTATAAGTTACATTATGAATATGAAAGGGATACAATTTGTATGATCAGCTAGCGTTAGAATATGCAAATATCATTCCAGAATGAGAAAAAGCTGATGCATTCTAAAGTTAAGCGGAAGATATCTCGAAAAGAAGCATATCGTGAACGGAAGAGAGCTGCTAAAGCAAGCGAACGCAATGAAATGATTCTAGATGCAAAAGGTTACTCATTCTTTTACTGATATTGCTTTAGTTACTCTACGATACAGGCCTGAATTTCATTATTATACTACTCGCTTGTTTTTTTCCACCGTGCCAGCTATCTATCTTCTTTTCATGGATAATCTTTGTTCGACAATTCACCTACTTTTTGTGAATTGCGGAAATTGATGATGTTCATTTTCAATAAAATATTCCCTGTCCTCTCCTTTCAAAAAACCTAGAGCACTAGAGGATCCTTCTTTCCCGTTAAAAAAAAAAAAAAAAAAAAACAACTAAATCTGGTGATATTTTCATTGTTTTTTTTTGGAAAATATTTTGGCAATATTGCCTTCTTTCTTGATGACCAGACGTCACAGTATATTAGAACATGCCAGTTCTAGCCTCTCAAATAAATATTACTCAGATGCAATGGTTAAAAATAAGGACAAAGCATGATATTGAGATGTTATGGGCAAGTTTCAAATTCTCAACGAGAATGCTGCCCCGGGCTTATCAAAAATCTAACGAAAAAGATTGTTAATTTATGAGAGAAAAATCAAAACGCACTTGAATCAGTATTTTATTTTTATATTGAGTGCATATGGTTGCCCTTAGATTGCAAATGAATCTGAAGGAGAAAAGGTTCTCGGTGAGAGGATTGTTCTTTGTTGGCAATGTTTGATTGGTAAATTGTGATTTGCGAGATGATATTGCTTATGGAAGAGCCAAATCCAATTTAAATCAGAAACGCCGTTTAGTTGGCTCCTGTTAAACCACTTCACGTGACTGGTTGTTTCGAATGGCAGTTACGCTGTGCTTGTGTCATGATATGTCATGGAATCAACAACAATATTTTACTCTGATACTTCTCTAATGTTCCTTTGCCCGATGTAAAGAGGGGTGCTGACCGAAAGGAATCCATCTCACAACGAGACTTAAGGAGGTGACCGAATTTTTAATAGGTGCACGCAATGTTTAAATATTGTAATTGTGATTCCTATGCATGCCGTAAGAAAGCATTTTTCAGAAGTGATAGCGTTTGGGAGTCGCGTTGATGCGCCTCCTGTCTTCGCACCCACACAACGCCGAGAGTTGGAATCCGTCATTAGCAAGGTCACTAATGAATTTTTAGCTTGCATTCTCACCACCACTATATTCGGTTCTCCACGAAGATGAGGTCTTGCAATACAAATGTGGTCAATCGCGAATGTATTCTATATTAGAATAGGAAAACTCTTACCTGAATATAATTTTCTTTCTACCTGTATTTAAAAAATACCGGAAGTATTTTTATTTCTATCAAAGAATACAATCAAAAGTTGCTAGACTCTTCGCTTCGCCCAGATTAACCCGTTTTGCTAATTTTTCTTATTTGAGTTTATATTTTTGTTGTTTGTTTAATACAAAGAAAATTGTCAGTATTCTATTAATTTTTCCTTTAGAGAGATGATTATCGTTTTCGATGAGAATTTATCGCAACGTTTAGTTTAATCTATGCTACTCGTTTTGCAACGCAAAACGTTTTGTCGGAAATGCAAAGAGAAGTTGAGGGGAAAAAATATACTGTTTGTTGGATCAAGCTGAAGTAACTAGAACCTCGAAACAGCTCCTAAGGTAGTATTGTATCAGTTGACTTAAAGTCAGCAAGTAATAGGCATCTTGGGGTAGAGCAGACCGCGACGAATTTGCATATCAAAAGGGGTTTTATATAACAATTTGGCTCAATTTTTTTGTGAATAGTGTTTTATAAAATTTAGCGCAAATTAACTGGTTGCTATGTCATTTTCGATTAAATCTTAATCGGTTTTATGAAGGTATTTCTTTGAAGCATTCATATGTTACTTCCGGGTTATGCGGTATTCTTACCGCGTCAAGTGTTCTCTTCTTAGCGATACTTCAATATAAATTTCACTATAAATTCAGTATAAAGGAGAAGTCAGCATAAATTTCAGTATAAAATAAGTCAGTACAAATTCAATATAAATTTTCAGTAGAGATACTTTCAGGCTGGTAGCAAATCTTTATTATTGAAATCGAAGTTGGAAGCACAACTTGGGTGCAACAAAGGAATAAATAAATATAGTATGAACGATACAAAGGAACAAAAAGAAGCGATTGCTGCCGAAAGGACTCGTGTGATCGAAGCATATCGTATGTTGAAAAAGAGTAGAAGAGATTTAGCGTGCTAAACTGTAATACCTCACTTTATTTACTTCATCAACTAAGTTTACGAATGCTATCGAGTGGATCTAGTTGTGGAATTTTGCATGTGAGGGAAAGGTGTGCTTCTAAGGTCGTTTCACCTCCAATTTTCATCGGCTATTCTTTTGTTTATTTAATTTGCATTTTTGAATTGCGCTTATTCGTTGATGTGCTTGATCCTTCCTTGTCGAGGCGTTTACTGTTCGTCGGTGCATTTGGGCTTTGAACCTCAAGTTGTTAGTTGTTGAACGCTAGATCGTATCGTAAAAGTGCATAATGAATTCATTTTTATAATAAAAGTTAGTAGAAGAAGCATTGCTTACGATAGGTGGGATATTTTGGTTATCGATAAGGCATTGTGACGTTGCAAGCATTCGGTTTCATTGAAGGCATCTTGTTTCAATCACCGACGATGTAATACTCTGGTCTTGGTTCATTGTGTTGTTTCATTCCGCCTTTAATTGCTGCTTAGAGATTTGGAAATTGAAGCAGCCTGTAACAAATAAACGTAATAATTCAATCGATGCAGTGTTCTCATGTGACTTCGGACGTTTGTTTTTCTATTGTTGAGCAGAAACAACTTTTTTATGCAAATGGACCGGTTTTTTCTACATTCCTTCTTAAATAATGTCTTCAAGAATTTCCAACCGTCCAGTAGCTTTCTTTCTACTTTTAGTAACAAGTTCCATAAGCTTTTGCCAATGAAACGCTAGCATATGTTTTGGATTTAATGTGGATGCTTGTGCAAAAAGCGTCATAGTTTAAGTGCAGTCATGTGCTTGCTAGTAGGGTGGCCCAATATTTTGTTTATTTCTGAATAAACGATATACAGATGGTGGCCATCTGTAGCAGACGACAGCAATACGCACGTTGAAAAATCACACGAAAATACTGTGCGCAGGAAGCTGGGGCTGCAGGTGAATAGTGAAGCATACTTATGAGGACTGCTCAATAGTTGGGTACTTTTCTGGCTTAGAAAGTGCAATGTTTTGATGCTGCTAGGTCTTTTAGCCGTCGATGGTAGTTGCTATCGATTATGACCGTAACAATTGACGTGAGAATGCTTGAGAAGAATACTTCAAACTCGCTTACAATCATCATATTAAAACAATCGGATGAAGTGTTAGTGATCGCTATGAAATGTTTCCATTAGTTAGCTCGGATGGCGGATATTTCTTGCTCCAAACTTTCTGTGAAATAATCCCATCATCCTCTACTATCGATTTCCTTTTCCTGGTTTTTCCTGAAAATTTGGCATCCTTCCTCTAGAAATTGCTATTCACGGGCCATAAACACTTAGTGTTTAATCGTATATCACGTTTCGCCTTAGCGGCCTATGAAAAATGAGGCATCCGGACTGAATAGAGCTCCTCAACTAATTGCAAAAAATACAGACTCCAAGGGCTTTGTTCGAGATAAAGATGTCTTTCTTTATTTTTTCAAAGTAAGCTTGAGTGAAAACCATTTTTTGTTACATGTTCCTCTCATCTGCTGAAGTGAGCGAAATGGTGCTTCGAGGCCCACTCTATGCATCTGCAGTATAGTTTACCGCGTATTTGTCAACTCAGTATTCAAAGCACAGGGAACAATCCCCACTAATGTCTTTCCTGAACGATTAACTGAGCCATCAATAGCTAAATTTGAATGATTGCTTTTGTTATTATTTTGCCACTAGTAGGATAAAATTCGACTTTTAGATTAATGTTAAAGCGCTCACACTCGTAAATGGAAAGTTTGAACTGCGTATGGGAGACTATGCTGCCGTAACGTAGATTATACCCTCTGCAGCTTGCAGTTGTAGCTTTTGAGGTTCACAAGTTGAAAATTGCGCAGGCGTTCATATTCGGTTTATAAGTTCATAGTCTTTAAGATTCTTGGAAGATATTATATCGACATTTCTCGTACATCTGAAAAAACCCATTTCCGTTCGTGAATAGATGGAATGGAATCTCGCAGAAAGCAAAACGTCTCTAGGCTGAAAATTTGAAATACACATATTGAATTCATTAGAGATAGAAAGAAATACATCGATTAAGTTCTTCACACAAAGCCTTAAACAAAATGACACCTATTTTACACATGAAATTTGTTTCATCTCTAACGTTAGTTATTCGATAAGATTTTTCACTGGTACATTGCATTATGAGAATGTTCCCACAATCACATTCACTTTCTCTCTCACTTTATCTGTGATCCGCAATCACAGCTCGTTTGATGTTTCATCGAAAGTAATTCAGAAATTTAGAAATCACCATAAATCTGTATATAAGTTGTAATTTGTTTTTTGATTCCCCAGTGAATATGATTGAATATTTCTTTAGCAATTCAATTATCTGTTACGTTGGAGTTATTAGCATTCCTTTTTATAAGGGAATTCACCCAAAAATATTTTAATGGAAAAAAAAGATTCTTAATTGTTTAATTTTCAATTCATCTTTTCTACTAGATATTAATTGCTAGTTCAATTTGCAATGCATTGATTATCATAAAAGAACATAAACCGTATAGGATAAAGTGAAGTAAAAATTTTTATCTATACTTTTATCCCTCTATTCGAGATTATATTAATGCACTATAAATAATCTCATCTCAAAACGAAACGAAAGCTATGATGCAATTCTTTTGATTGATTTTCTTTTCTTTTTCGCAATTTATGCGTATGTTGTAAATGTACGGAAGGAAATTTTGATGGTCTCTTAATTTATTTTTAGCCTACCAATAGACGTTTCGTGGATTCGTTTTCTCATTTTTTTTTCCAACCATACTCAATGAATTGTATGTGTGAAGAGCTTACGGGCAAAGCTTTGCGATGCTAAACGGAAGTGAGAACGATGAAGAAAGATGCTTGTGGCACATTGTCAGCGTTCACATCTGCGGCGATTTGTCGGCCAAGACTTGCATATAAGCGATGCGATGATCGTCGACATCTAAACATTCGTCGTCTGCTAGATTACGTTCCTCCGTCACTCTACCGTTTCTTACGATCGTCATTTTTCGTCATATTTCCATTTCAAGGGCTTCGAAATGTCTTTTATTCGCATTATCTTTTACATATTTCTGAATAATAGCATTGATGAGGAAATAAATCTAACGTTGTTTTTGAGTGTCATAGTAATATGATAGATAAACAAATAATATAGTTCAGCAACGAATATTTTACAAATATAACTAATAAGTAAGGAAAAACCCATTGAATCATTGGGGTCCTTCCAATTCTTTCAAAGATAGTAAGGTGGAATTTATCTTTTGAAACTCGTAAAGAATGAAATTTTTAGATCTTTTTCAGGATGTATTTTTTGAACACTCGATTGTACACCTAAATTTGATCAATTTATGCCTCATTCCTTAATTTTCCCTTTTGAGCGTTTTTTCCAAAATTTATGCTCATTTTTCAACTCTTATATAAATCATTAGCCTATTGATGCTATTATCATCCGATTTCCACCTAATCGTCGAGTTAATTTGTGCATTATCGAGCGAGAAAAAAAAAAACGAATATATTTTAGTTGGCAATTTCTCTACGTGAAATATGCGATTTCAAATGATATGCACATATAGCCGATATACATTTCCGACATACAAAAACATCCGCACTTTCGGCTGACGTCGAATTATGTTTAGTCACTTATAGTACGACCGATTTGTAAGCACAACAAATCTGCTGCTGTGCAAATGTTTTATGTCTGTGTGTGTCTGTATGTATGTCTGCGTGTTCGTATGTGCATGTATGAATAACGATCGAACGATGCAATAGGTACATTAGAAGACGGGATGCGAAACGATCAGAAAAGCAACGCTTGTGCGATGATTACTGCACGATCCTCTCAAGGTGGGGTCACTCCCTACAGCAATCTACCAGGTGCCCTATGTGCCGCTCGGCGGATATTCGCCTGCCGAGCAACAGCTATTCGCATATATTCGCTGTGTAAAGTCGAGACAAACTCAGCAACTGCATTTGCCATTTGCTTTCCACCAATCCACTGATCTAAATCTGCTGTTTTTTTTTATCGCATGGTTCCTTTCACATCCGCTCCGTTATCTCGCTAACAAACACTCTTGACTGTTCGTGCTTAAGGCTTTTCCTCTTCCTTTAAACGTCTCGTTTTATTACATATATGATTTTGATTCAATAATCACCACCAGGTGAATTTAAATGATGAAGCCACCTCAATGACTGCAAAGGTGATCCAGTAGGTAGTAAAGATGTAGAATGCTCAACCTATAATCTGGAATTAGCTAAATCGAAGCCAGTCGGCTACTCTCAGTGAAATTTTCATCTTCTTTTAATGAATTTTAGCGTCAGCATATAGAGAGTTTGATACAAGGTCAACGAGTGGGAAAAGGTTCTAATTTGTTCAAGAACTTATTCAAAAATTAAGTACCAGTGAGTTACGATTCGTTTAGCTAGAAAATTGAAGGTTAGAGGGCTGGTTGCATTGAGAGCTCAAATGGTACCGCTGTTGTTCTCATTCACCATTTATATTTATATCGCCGCATTCGAGTTTCCCACATCTATAATTCCTCCACATGCGCGTTTTGATCGTCCTGTCTATACGTTGTTGATTTTTAGTATCTCTAAATGTTTTATCGATAAAGCACGTATTTCCATCTTTCATCACTATTGTCATTAATTGTAATATGTAAATCTCTTATCATTGAACTAAATTGCAACCTATTTCATCTCAACTTTGATCTCTAACTGAATTAATGAATCACTATGCACCTTGTCTCATTCCAGCGATTTCGAACTCCGATCTATGAATTTTTATCATTAAATCAAATTTTTTTCGCCTCAGCCATCCAAGGCTCCGATCTCCTATTCTTTTATCATTCCAGTCATTCCACCGTGTTGCACCTTATCTCTTGGCAGCAATCTCATGCTTTATACCTTTGGTATACTTTAAAAATTTCACATTGCGACATAGAAGTTATACGTATCTTTACTCCATTTCTTTCACATGAAATATTTTTGAACTCCGCTTCACTTCTTTTCAGTTTTATTATTCTTTTAATTTACTTATATCATATACGCGTAAGCCGCATTAAAATGCACAATTTCTCGAATTAAGCGACACCATTCAATAATATCTAAGCTCATAAGAGAGATAACAACACCTAAAAAATGGAATTAGGTATATTCAAAATTTGAAATGCGTAGAAGTGAACACACCAATTCAACATATCCTCTATCAGCGTGTATATATTTCCAAAGACAAATAGCCATTGTTGCTAGATCAACGACTTTCCTTGAAAATCGCTGGAATGCGAATGCAGCTCTCATCATGGGAATTATATATTACGTAACGATCGAGGTAAACTTAGCACCGAATAATTCGATTTGTTGTAAACAGTTTGATAGATCGAGAGTTCACTAATTGTTATTGCTGCAATTGCTGTGGCGCTATTCTGAAAATTCTTCATGTAACATCGCTCATTTAAAATATGGATGAATCTGGCACAAATTTATTGCAGTGCTAATATGCATATAAAAAAAAAAGGCTATTTAAAATTTAATACTGCGCTAAAGTAAAATTTATTGCTACATATTTCACAAATTATTGTGAAAGTATTGCAAGCGTAAAATTCAGTCTATTCAATCCTTCAACAGTTTTCTAATGATATAAATATGAGACCTTTGAATCGACTATTGTTTTGTTGAAAAGGTGGAAAACTGCCTTGAAAACATCAAACGAGAGCCGATAAATCGGCACATTGATAGAACCGCAGAACAGAGATTAGCGAGCTATCGAGTAAACAATGTCATAAAAAACTTTCTACCCTGAATCCCAGAAATCGTACGATAGGTGAATTGAAGATTCACATTTTGCGTACTGTTTCTACGAGAATGAGGGTTTAACTAGGACTATTCCTTGCGTTTCCGCCATAGGCCATCTACTGACTTTGGGCATCAACAAATCTCTCAGGGCATTGTGAATTTAAAACACCATAAACATCACATTTTGAAAGTCATATCATCACCTTCGAAAATAGACGTTTGTTGCATTATCAAGAGACTCAAAAATGCTTTTTTTTCGTTATCTTTGCCTTTCTTTTTTCTACAATAGCTTTCAGCTTACAACTGTAGGCTTCAGTGAGAAAGCAAGAATTAACCTTGTCCTCACACAACAGAAAACATCGTGCGGCTCATGAGTGGAGCTAGGTGAAGCCATTGCTAATTAGGTTTCTGGAAGACTCTTCAAGTGACTATCCTCTCAGCTCTTTTTATAGAAGGTTGTTCCAGCACCTTTCTAACTGACAATTACGTGCGTCCACCATATTTTTCAGGCTGCTCTTGCGATTTCCCAAGTAGCATTCCATATGGCATCATCGAATATACCTACAAAACTGCTAATATGGCTCACCGTTAGGTGTTGATAAAGTAATGCCGAACATAAATTACTCAGATCTCTATAAGTTGAAGACATCGGATTAGAAGTTATGGGGCATCGTTGAAACAGTGTGACCAAGCTCCCAAGTGAAAGTTATGCGCATCGTTTGCCCGCATACGCTTTTTTTTTTTTTTACCGTTTCTACGAGTGCACTAGCTGCATACATTTCATTAGTGTTTCCTGAACAGTTTTTTCACATTTGCATGAAAACTTTAATCAGCTTTTATATCCTACAGATACCACTAGAAGGTTTGGTCAATTGATAGCTCAGGCTTTTAATAACATTTGGGATATCGTTTCGTATATGTTTTGTCACTTTCCTCTTCGATACGAACGTAAAATGCTACACTGGAGCGTTAGTAAATAGAAAGTTTTAAGGAGGGTTTTAAGGATGCTGTTGTGGACACTGCTATTAGCAGTGCTCAGCAGCAGCACCTATGCACAGGTTCTTGTTCCACCGTATACGAACCTTGCACTCGGAAGAAGAATCGAAGCTTCATCTACGTGCGGTGAACTCAATGGTCAACCAATCAAGGAAATGTTCTGCCAGATTGCTGGTGAATTTTTATTGATTTATTAGTCACTAATTTCGTTTGATATATATATATATATATATATATATATATATATATATATATATATATATATATATATATATATATATATATATATATACTCTTGTAATTTTACTGTTAATAATATCAGCAATCATTATGGCATCATATTAAGATTCTGCATGCACTATTCTTTTACTTCTTTATCAAGCGGTACTTGTCCTTCTCGTCACCTAATAAACATCATTGCACCACCTACTAGAATTCCTCAAACAGTCCACATATAGTGAGTTTTGACCTTAAAATGCTTCTTTTCTTTTAGCTTCACCTATCAGCAACTTTCATATTCACGTATGTGCTATAAGGAAGTGAGAAACAGAGTGTTCTACTGCTTCAGTGGCAACTTTTGAGGCACTTTTCTGCGTAATTTCACAGGCCACTCGGGTATATTTTATTTCTTAAGAGATTGTCAGCTACTGGTCGTTGGCATCCTCATCCCCTCCCGGAAGACTTCCCTGATGATAGCTCATCCTTTTATTATAAGAGAATTTGACAACAAAAATCTCTTTTGGCTGTTTGAAATGAATTTTGGGATAGCTAATTCTCAAAGAAACGTTACACGATTATGGCTCAAATCGTAAAACATTTGACGGACACATTTCTTGGCTGATCGTATTATTATTGTGATTTTAGGAAACCGACTGATGCTCTTTTATTCAAAAATTTTTCAGAATGCAGAAAAATATTACAGCTAACGAGAGAACACAATCCGGTTGTAGCGTTTCTCAAAATTTATAGCCGCAACGCGTTTGCTTTCTTTTTATCATTCAGATGACCGACGATCGAGCGCATAAAGCAGCGAAACTAGCCATAAGACTTCACGTAGTTTCATATCAAACTTTAAAAAAACAACAACAACTAAGAGCTTCAAAGGGTCAAAAAGATGATTTATAGGTATATGCAGATGAAATCCCACAGGTGCGGCATCTTACTACGCAACATTTCGCTGTTCTTAGAGCTGAGACGAAAATACGTAAATCTTCTAGCTAGTTTCACATGTAGAAGCTGAATAAATTTTTTAAAGCACTACACAACACCTTTAATAGGCTATTCATAATCATATGCAAATACGAGCAATTTGAATTATTTTTAAAGGCTCCAATCAGTATACGCCACTTAATCAATATTCATACACGGCTGAGAACGACTTATCGGTCTTTGCGGAATTGCGAATGACAAAGCAGTCATTCGTTCAGGTGAGTATTCATCAATATTATGAAATATCGCATCACGACAATTTTCGTTTAGTTTCATTAAGTTCGAGCGAATTGTACACACGATCAATTCATCGAATCTGCGTGTTTGGGAATCATGAGTTCGATTTTTACGAGTGGATTGATGCCCTGCGTATGGATTTTTGATCTTACATGAAGTTTATCTGTCATGAGTGGAGTTGCAAAAAAAGCACATCATTGGATCAGCTTCTCTATAGTATTTCAATTGCTCTTAATAGCACCGTAATTTTGTTTTATAAGCAAGGGGTATAGTGTAATCTTTCAAAAGAAACACTTGTTCAATGAAGCGGACTGAGAGCGAAGGTGATATGCGAGGAGAATGGTTAAAGATTTAGAGCCTACGAGCGTTCGAGAGGGGGGCTAAATTCACGAAAGGGTAGTGAGGTCACAATTTGTGATCCTCATAATTTAAAGGTATAGGTAAACCTTCGATAGGATTTTATCTATGTGGGTCAAGCTCGCCAATTCACAACTATATATAGAACGCGCCTATTCGAAGATGGAAAGCAAGGTATATAGGCTGATATATGTAATATTTACCTATTTAAATTTAGCATTGTTTTCAGGGTGGTCAAAACTGCGATTTTTGTGAAGCAAATAGTTCGTATGCACATCCAGCATCGAACATGGTCGACGGAATGGCTACTTGGTGGCAAAGTCCTCCATTGAGTAGAGGCATGCAATACAATCAAGTCAATATAACCATCGATTTAGAACAGGTGCACATCTAAAAAATAATCTCACAACTTCCAAGAATATACTGCCTTCTTTAGATTATCATATAATCCGTTTGCTCTGTTATTTTTCAATTAAGAGAAAACAATCTGCTTTACAGGTCTATTTTTTTATTTATTACTTCTCCGATTAAAAATATTTGTGTATAATCAGAAATATAGATAAATAGATGAAGGTAAAATAAAGCTGAACTTGAATTATGTATTTGGCGAATGAAGATAGACAGGAAATCCACTGAAGCAATATCCACTATTCCTCAATTGTTGATCATCGCCTAATCTCATATACGCCCATTCAATCTCATATTGGAATATTTAATGCACGAAAAATATTGAATATATTATCTCTCATACATTATAAAATAAATTCGCATAATACTCTACGTTTAAGAGTAAGAATTTTTTTTTTTTTTAAATCATTAATATGAATTCATAGTTTATATTCACTAATTATTGTAATTTAATTAATTCATGCACGAGTAATTCAACAAATAATAAGTAAGTAATGTGGAATTTTAAATTTGAAAATTATAGTGTTAAAAAAAGAAATCATAAAAACGCGATATAATTTTATGCTTAAAATTTGTGTTAAAAAAATGCTGCTTGCAAATTGTTTCGTTATTGCAATGAGTTATTAGTAAAGTAAATTCACGGTTGATAACGACAATGAGTTTTTTTCCATATATTTCACTTCAAAAAGAATGAAAAGAATGTTTGTAGATGCGACTTTTGTATTAGTTTTTTTCCTGTAATAGACGCTTCTTATTGATATGACTGCGTCAATAGAAGTATATTTTTAGCAATAAACAAGTTAAAAGAGAATGAAAAAAAAAATTGAACTATGATATGGTAGTCATTTCAAGTATCCGGACTGTTGGCTCATATGAAAAAAATAGTTCTTTCGTTTATTTACGTTTGCAAAACATTAACTCCTTAGACAATGATCATTTTTTCACAGGAATTTCATGTCGCATATGTATGGATTCAAATGGCCAATAGCCCAAGACCAGGCTCATGGGTACTAGAGCGATCGGTCGATCATGGGAAAACTTTTACTCCATGGCAATATTTCGCTGAAACTCCAGCTGAATGTGATCGCGTATGCTTTCTCTGCCTATACATATATATATATATATATATATATATATATATATATATATATATATATATATATATATATATATATATATATATATATATATATTATCATACAGCAACTTGTTCTTCGTAGTTGATCTATAGCTAATCTATATATTTACACGAAATTTCCGTTTGAAAAAGAAACGTATATAAATCATTTGAAAAAGTAGAGGGTAAAATCATTCGGCAGAAAAATAAAAACTATATTTTCACGCGTATTGTATTCCTTAAGAAATATTGAATTGTGGATTTTTCAATGGCACAACTAATGAAATGATCAAAATTAATGGAATCAAAATCTTTTCTAAACTATTTTAAGGTTTTCGATATGTTTTTAATTAAGTAAATTATAGCTTTTCGGTCGACAAACGTTGCAGCCAATATTAGAAGATGATACCGTTATTTGTACGCATGAATATTCGGGCATTCATCCAATGGAAAACGCTGAGGTAAACAATACTTATTATTTCATTATATTTGTAATTGATTTTCATTTTGTTACTTTAAACTTGCGAAACAAACAAATTCGTTGTTGCTCTCGGTTCCATTTCATTATATAATCAATTTATCAATGATGTAAGGTTGGATGAGAGCAAAAAAAAAGCGAATTCCATCTTGTATAAGAAACGGAATTTCCGATGGTGAGAAAAATTATGTTAGTCTCAAGCTATAATGCACTCGAAAATAATTTGGTGACAATAAAATGAAGTAAGTAATGCTATAATTTTTAGATTATTTAAAAATTAAATTGCCCGAGATGAAAATTCTTAGAAACATCTGAAAAACCATTCAAGGAAAAAGTTTAGTTGTCGTGATTGATTGGAAAGCGGGTATTATTTCACAGAAAAATCTCATTCCTAATATGCTCGCTAATTCTACTCTTTGTTTAGATAATGATCAACCTGTTGGAAAATCGACCAGGTAAACTAAACTTCAGTCATTCGGCCGTTCTACAGAATTTTTCGCGTGCAACCAACGTGCGTCTACGTCTTCTACGAACGAAAACCCTTCACGGGCA
The DNA here is from genome assembly GCA_037389465.1 of Baylisascaris procyonis. NCBI lineage: Eukaryota > Metazoa > Nematoda > Chromadorea > Rhabditida > Ascarididae > Baylisascaris > Baylisascaris procyonis. Next base: position 2,509,381 of record JAZARR010000146.1, read on the forward strand.
TCTAATGGATGTGACTAGGCGGAACGATCCAACCGTAACTCGCAGGGTTCGTTTTTCTCTCTTTAAGAGATTTTTACATGCCAGTTGCACTTTTGATTGTTTTCGTACTCTGCAATTTCATCTTATATCCTTTTAAGTTGTGTCAAATGCAAAAATTGGGAAGTTAAAATTTATATTATTTTAGCAGTAACGAATTAAATGATTTAAATTTGTAGTATTTCTACGCTATCAAAGAGATCTTCATGGGTGGTCGTTGTGTGTGCAATGGGCACGCCGATACATGCGATATCCTGGATGTTCGCCGACCACGAACGCTTCTGTGCAGGTTCTTTATTGCGCTAAAATCCTTTTTATTGCAACGTGGGTGCATCTGTTTTGAACTTGAAACCAACCTTAATCAACCTCGAAAATCGAATTATTAGACTGCTGTTCACAGAAAGAAAAAAGACCTAACTGTCTCACTTACGGATATGTTGATGTTTTGCAAATCTGTTTGCAGGAACAACTTGGAACAGAATATATTCCCTTTTACGTATTTCTTTGCCGAAGAAGAAAATAGCCGCATTGTGTCTGTAAATATATACGTATATCTATCTATCTGTTTGTATGTCTGTTAGTTTTATCTGGAGGACCGCTGAAGCTAGAGTTATGAAGCTTTATGAGTATAAGAAACCATTTAATGGCCTCTTATATTATCATTTACGCTGGCCTATCAACTTTGGAAGAAATTGCACACTTTCCACTATAAGGAAACTTCTTACATTTTACATCGGTTGCTTTTCGTTTCACACCAGTCGGATTACAGAACAGAAGTTAATCACTGAAGCAGACTGCTACTAGCAACTGGGTTGATAAAAATGTGAACGCAATATCTCTTACACTGATCATTTGTTGCTAGCTTATGAAACTATTTTCTGAAGTGAGGAGGTTTAAAAAGCGCATATCGTGCCAGTTTGTGTAGCACGCCTCCTCATTTCTTGTAAATAGGTCAATTTCGATCACTTTGTCTGTTCTTTAACAGTGACGCAAAGAAGTAGCGTGAACAGTGACGCAAAGAAGTAGCGTGAACAGTGACGCAAAGAAGTAGCGTGTAGAAAAATTTATTTCTATGCCCTAACGTAACACATCACATTGTGTTTAAATGTGCAGATATCTCCTGTATATTCAAACGCTTCAAATTGCTGTCTATAGTGTAGTATGCCCTCTGTAGTGTAGTAATTATGAAACATTTTTTGTGATAACGAAACTAAGCTAGTAGAGTTTATCGTTATCATTTACGAATTACCTTATCTAAATAAGCATTGTTAACTGTTAAATGCGACGGTCTTATTTTTTAATTTTCATAAATTTAAATTCAAATTTCTTCTGCGAAGTGAATTATTAAAAGATTGCTATTTTATGGAGTTGAGCATGTCATAGTTGGAATTGATAAATTTTATCTTTGTAGATGTGAGCATAACACTTGCGGTGATCAGTGCCAACTCTGTTGTCCAGGATTCGAGCAGAAGAAGTGGCAACGTGCTAAAGAAGGCGAATTGTTTGTCTGTGAACGTCAGTTGTTTTTTTAAATCCTTTAATACGATTTATGCTGCTCTAAAGTTTAAGCAGTAGGTTTCATGTGCACATTTCTGGAGCAATCTATTAAACTTTAAGTTTTAAAGTGAAGCTTAAGGCAATCTTAGAGAATAAATTATAGCCGATGAGGTCAAGTGAAATATTGATGAAGTGAAGCAGAAAGAGGTTAATTCGAGCTTTTTCTTTTGTCGGAAACATCAAAAATCTTAATAAAAAAATTCGTACGGAAGAGCTAATCTCAGTTTTTTACTCTCCATTTCTTAACGTTAATCAACTTCGACCTGTTATGTTTTTTCTTTTAGCATGCAATTGTCACGGCCACAGCGAGCATTGCGAATATGACGCCGATTTGGATAAGAATCACTTAAGTTTGGATATCCATGGTAATTATGAAGGCGGAGGACGTTGCCTCAATTGCAGGGTGAGCTAAATGTGCTTTCACTATGCTCAGTCGTCTAGGTCATTTATCAGCCTTTTACGAAGCGGTGTTCCTCTCGGTCATTTAGAGTCACTGTGGTCACTTCGCCTGACTTCTTCCTTCATCGAAGCGCTGATAAGCCTATACGTATCCTCTTTTAGAGGGTCCTCATACTCACTACAACCTGTTCATTGATGAAGTTTTTCATCACAACGTTTTCCTAGATATACCTTATTTGATTTAAACAAAATTTTCCGTCTAATGAACAATCATTCTGCATAAAATTCAACTAAAAGCAATTGGAAATGTTGAAGAGTGAAATTTGCAAAAACAAGGAATTTTTTTATTTAGTAAACGCGATTGTTCGTTTCCTCTTTTTTCAGCCAAATTCTTCGAAAATCGTCATTGTGAATCATCTGCTTTGCAGGATAATACGGAAGGCATCAACTGCAATAAATGCGCTCCAGGATATTTCAGGCCACGTGGCAAATTCTGGAACGATACAGATGTTTGCCAACGTAAGATTTATTACGTCATCGTCGTTAATCGTACATCCATTTGATTATAGTAATTTTTTTCGTTGAATACTCATTAAAATCGATGATATACTTAGAAATCACAGGCTTAATGATGCAATACTGTTTCTTCATGCATTAAATTTTAAAAAAGTTTACACTGTATCGCTCAAACCAAATCGCATTAAATAGATGGTTGGATCTCTCTAAGCTAATTCCACTCTCCTCCTGGGCTTCCATCGAATAGAAGCTATCTCAATTTCTAGATATTGCAGGTGCTTTAGGTTCCTAAATAAAGAAATATTCTTTTTGAGCTTGAATGTTTATTCTCAACTGCAGCATGCAATTGCGATGCAACGAAGCACACAGGAACATGCGCTGAAGAAACCGCTATTTGTGAATGTAAGCCACAATTCGTTGGTGAAAACTGTGATGAATGCGCAAGTGGATATTATTCACCACCTGAATGTAAACCTTGCGAGTGTTCACTTAACGGTACCATTGACGATACATGTTTGGTTAGTGTTTTCATCTCATTAATCCTTTCTCGACATTTATAATTAGCAAAAAGGTCTATTGCAATATTTCAAAAATTTCAATCTTTTTCTGCAAATGAAACATTCAAGTATTCAATATTAAATTATATATTCAATGTTAAACAACCGTTTACTATTCGTTGTTTCTCAGTGACCATGTTCAAGTATGAATAATGATTGAAATTTTTTGACACAAAAATATCTATATGTAATCGTTGAGTCCGTCTCAATTTCTATGATGATTTTAGCCATTGGATGGTCAATGCCCATGCAAAGCGAACTATGATGGTGCTTTTTGTCAATCATGCGCATCCGGTTTCACAAATCTTACCGCTGGTTGTATCGGTCAGTTGTTTTTTATTTTAACTTATAAATCTATTTTATGTATAATCCTTTCTAATCGGAGAGATGTGAATTACTCTTCGAAATTTTCCAAATGTCTTTTCACCAAAAGAAATGAAACATCTTTTATGAATTTCACAATGGTAAGCACTCACACATATATGGAAACAAACAAAGAGGAACATCAACATACCGCTTCGTAAGATAAGCATTTTTCTTATAAGTCGCCTCTCATAAGCGATTACGAATTGTGGATTTGAAGTTTGACTTAGGACGTTTAGGCTACAATCTTATTATATGACGACTGATTTGAAGTTTTTTTTTAGCAGTAATACTTGTGTAGGTCATAACTGTTCTTATTCTATTATGTTGTTTAATGTGATCCATTTAGTTCTTACGATTTATGTTCTTTTATGACGACGTAATTTAGTGGACGCTAATAATTAAGGGCTGATTCGTCGCTATTTCCAGTTTCAGCTATATTGTCTTCGTTTTTTTTTCTGTCTTTCGCTGTTTTTGGGGGGGGGGGGGAGATGAGCAGAAAAGGAGAGGGGATTTAACTAAGGGACAAGGGAACAATATGAGCATGTAGTATGTTTATTTTCGAAGTTGCTGTTTGGCAACATGGCAGTTATTTTTTTTTTATCATTTCTGTTCATCTTTCAGCAGATTTACTTCTCATAGAGATAGAAGCAATAATTCCTGCTTGCCTTCGTCGATGTTCTTCCTCCTTCCTACTTCTTTCCTCCTCTCCTGTCAAAAAAAAAAATAATAATAATAACTACGCCACTATTGCATTCATAAGTGTCAATTAAAAAAGTGCTTGACATATACCATATGCAGAATGTGAATGCGATGAAATGGGCTCGTTGAATAGTAACTGCAGTGAGTCGAGCGGTCAATGTGTTTGTAAACCAAATTTCGGTGGATTATCCTGTGATGTTTGCGCCGATGGATATTTCGATTATCCCAAATGCGAATGTAAGTGCTGAACTATTCCTCTGAAAAAAAAAAGTTGTCTCCTTGTGAAATCAATAGGCTATTTATCAGGTATTGTTTTGTGATCTTTGCAAAACCAGAAACTCCAATATCAGGTTTTATGACGCTATTTAAGTGATGAAAGTTTGTAACAACATTGACATCATGAAACATCTTTGTGCGCAATTGAAATTCTTTAACTATTAAGAAGTGTTTCATGAAAGCATTGAAACAGCCACACATTGTCTGTCATATAGTTGCAGACGTTTTGTTCGCATTTGTTTACCGCAAACGGTCTATCATATCTTCGAGTTCACCTCTCTTTCTGAGGTGTTGAATTACTTCAGTTGAAATATTTTTCTCTAGTTGATTTCGAGTACACATTTTCTCATTAATCTTTTGCATTAATTTAACTTTCACAGTGGCAGCACATAAATCTTTTATATATTACTCGAGGTCATCATATCCGCTTAAAAGCAGTTCAGGATGTGAGCGAAAAGTGGTTCGAAAATATAAAGAAGTAGGATTACGGGCAGCATTTTGATGGCGTTTGATAAACTAATTTATGAGGTGTTCTTTTAGTGCAGAAACTAACCAATTTTTTGTATACATGGGGAAACATACTAAAGTAACAACAAACTTTCAGACTGCGATTGTGATGCAAGTGGTACCGAAGAAAGCATCTGTAATAAAACGAATGGGATTTGCCTTTGCAAACCTGGCTTTGCTGGCAGGCGCTGCGATCAATGCGATATAGCCTTCTACGGCTATCCTAACTGCAAACGTGAGTATTTATGAAACATATGATCTCACACCTGTCCATTCGTTCACTTCCTTTCATATTAAATCCGGGCTAATATCTAAGAAGTGGCGTCTTAAGAGGTGATTTTTCCTTTCCAGCTGCCTGTCGTACTAGCTAGAGTTCGACTCTTTGAGTTCAGTTTTCCTGTTTTCGTTGTAGGGGATGAATGCATAACAATTTTAGGATGCGAGTTTTTATTTTCTTGATTTTACGTTCGCTGTCATTTCCGCTTACCCTATTGCACATGTACGCACGTTTACTTACGTTGACCATCCTGCTTGTGGTGTGCGGCGGTAGTGCATTTTATTGCCCACAAACCGTTCAAATCAAACGAGCGATTTGTCTTGAAGCCGTCTACAATAGGTTTTACATAAAATTACGCATTACAAGCGTTTGTCGAAAGCGATTAACAGCTGAGAATGTTTTTCGCATGCGATTTTTGAAATGGGCATCTCATAAATTATTATCGATGCGAATACTACGGGCGTTTATATTAAAAACACCAATATCATTCATTTCAACCTATGGCTGTCACTGTGAACTTTTGTTTTATAGCATGCGGATGTAACTCGATTGGTTCAAAGGTTCTGGAATGTGATCCCAAATCGGGCGATTGTGCTTGCTATGCCAACTTCACGGGCCGACAATGCGATCGTTGTGCCGCCGGCTACTATGACTATCCACATTGCAAGCCATGTTCTTGCCTTGCTACTGGCTCAAAGGGAATGACCTGTGACAACCATGGACAGGTGCACACCCTCATCAGTTGCTTGATTTTACCTGTAGAATGTTTACGTCATCATTCTACCTCTGCTGACCTGTTCATAAATGCATACGTGTTGCACACGTTCGTGTGGGAACGGTTATTAAGAGTAAATAGTATTTGATTATTCATATTTCAAGAAATCGATGAGATGAGCTATCGATAAGCGCAGAGAACCGACTCATGAATAAAACTGTATTCTAATTCCTCGCCCTTGTATACGACCCATCTCCTAATAATCAGCTATAATTACTTCTGTGGGCATAATATCTAACTTTAACAATTTTTTTGGCGAGTGCTTTATCGAAAAGCAATCGACTTACGTTTTGTTAATTTATTTATTATTAAGCAAAGCGAAGTATTTTCAGTGTTACTGCAGGCCAAATTTTCAAGGAGAACGATGTGATCAATGCAAAATAAACTTTTATAACTTCCCGATTTGTGAAGGTTTGTCATTACTGGCATTTCTCCTCACTTATCAACTGTTGGTTGAATAGTATCCTTCTGATATGATTTCCGTTTAATAGGTTTGAATATGAAGTTTTGTTATTTAACAGTTTTTCGGGGAAATCCCTATAAACTCTAAATAGACAACACATCTATAATTATAACACCCGTATTGAACAAATTCAAGCATATCAATATAGATTACCTAAATTGTGGATATGAGTTAACGTCGCATTTCCCATGAGTGCTCTTATAAACATGTATCGCAGTTTTCTGACTGTTGTTTATGCAAAAAGATTTAGAGCCTTATTGCAAGAAAAATTGAAAGATGCAAATTAAGGCAGACGAGAAATTGAAGCAAATTCATAATTAGGCCCTCATATGATTGTTTCTGCTTCTGATTCGAGGGGGTTTTTTTTTCTGAAGAAAAAGGGGAAGTATCGTATTAGTTTGCGTTACAGCAACGTAGAGTTAAAAGCTCATCCTCAACTTTAACACAGTTTTGCTTGAAGAATGCAACTGTAACCCAAGTGGAGTGGTGGCGTCATTTGCCGGCTGCGATAAGGTGGCACCGGGCGAACTGTGCACGTGTCGTGCAAATGTAATAGGTCGAATCTGCGACCAATGCAAACCGACCTTTTGGGATCTGCAGTATCAGCATCCAGAAGGATGCATCAGTTGTAGCTGCAATCTGCCAGGTACGGTATCCATGTTGAACGTGTGCGATCCTCTCAATGGACAGTGCTTCTGCAAGCGACACGTTGCTGGTCGCCGTTGTGAGCGTTGTGCCGACGGTTTCTATGAACTCGAATCTCATAGTCAACTTGGTTGTCACCGTAAGTATAATCTAACCACATTTTCTTGATCTATCTATCTGTAATCAGTAAATTTTCCTCTTTTTCTTTTAAATACTGCAATGTTGGAAAATTCATTTACGCATATGTAATTGAATATGTTAGATACATATAATCGTATTGAATCGTTTAATAATATAATACTTGAGCAACAGAACGTATTTTTCTTCTTCCATCGAATACTCGTAAATATTTTGCAATAATCCATCAAAACAACTCATCAGTTTGCTTTTGCGAATAATTGAAATACAATTGCATTCTTTTATTATTAACCTCATGTTATAAAATCTATTTTCTACAATTCCTTCCAAAGCTATTATGTTTATTAAAAACATCACTAACTGCCCATAGATTGCAGCTTTCTTTTGACGCATTACATCTCAAAGCTTAGTGGTGAGTACGGTTGTGGTGTTCATAAAAAGCGAATGGAACAATTCATCGTGCTCTTTATGTCTCATTTCTCACATCGATTTCGAGTTATTGCTCACTTAAATGGTTTTTGCCTATATTTGCTGTTCGATGAGCTGGGTTTTTATATCTTCGAATTGACTGTATTAATTTATAAATAAGGGTGGAGTATTTGAACTTCATCACATGCTGCTATCAATTTGGTTTAGATTGTTTCTCCTATGAAAGGAGGAGGAGAACGGTTGGCTTACAGAAAGGGGTTAGCAAAGAAAACGGGCGGTTCAGTCTCCCATCATTTTTATATCGTTATGAGTCTAGTTAGTTTTCGCTTGCTTTTCTCCGTTTGAAAGGAAGGTTTAAATTTTACCTCTGAATCAAAGAGGTATCTTGGAATTGATGGTCACACCGATCTGCCCTTTGTCTCTCGCATATAATGGCCTACTATCCATCATAGAAAGATCAAACTTAGGGCAAAGAGGCTTATTTTGCAATTTCCATGCGCCAATAAGAAAATCGAAACAATTTTTTTTTCGCCCAGTTCGTACTGGAATACATTACTTTTAATGTTCCTTTCGGTTCGGTTACTGGAGGCACAGAATCGAAGATAACACCAACAATGCACAAATTCCTCTATTGTACTTGAGGTACAACATTACTTTTTTTTTTTTTTTGCAGCATGCGAATGCGATATTGGAGGTGCGTTAGGAGTTGGTTGCGATATGCACACAGGACAATGTCGCTGTAGACCTCGTATCACTGGCCGTGCTTGTGATAGACCAATCGAGAATCACTACTACCCCACATTATGGCACAATAAAGTAAGCTAGTTCTACTAAAATTTTTCTTGCTGTGCATAAAGATTTCTTATCGATTAACTTATAGTAGAACTTCTAAGTTGTTTGTTTAGCTTTGTTTTTCAACACTTTATTTATGATTTTTTTTTCACGTTGGTAACTATACTCTTTTATTAGTATGTTTTTCAGTCTGAGTTGTCTGCTTTTGCATTTATGTTCGCTAAGTTGAATTTCTCATCTAAAAAGTTGAAATCGTTTTAAACTCGGGTTTCACTTCTCTCCATCTAATTCCGAATGAGTTCCGAGAGTTTATTTCGTATGTATGTATTCTTGCTCTTCGTAAGTGTCTTCAATAGCAATTACTGTCCAGTGCAAAGTATAACTTTTTCATCTGAAATATTTTAGTATTGTAGGCGTATTACTTGAGAGTTTTGAGCGAAAATCTTTCCTGCATTAACCAGTTTTATCATGTTATATCTATTTTATGCTGCTTTACGAAAGCAAAATTTGCTAAAATCCTGTGTCTTACAATAATCATGTTACTTCCATCTCTTTTTATATTGCGATCATATATTACTACATTAGATCACATGTGCGTTCATGTGCGTTTTGGTATTTGTTATGCCCAAATCTTCTGTATATTATGCATTTTCTCAGCCATAAAAAAAATTTTTTTTTTAATTTCATTCCCTCTGGTTCATTTTATCGTAATATTTTGAGATTTTTTCCCGTCGTTGTTTAGCAATTCCATTTTGCAAATGAATGCCTTTTCAGTATGAAGCGGAAGATGGTATCACACCGGAAAACAGAACCGTTCGATTCGCCATTGATAATACACAATTTCCGAATTTCTCCTGGCGAGGCTTTGCAGTCTTCTCACCTATTCAAGATGAAATCATCATTGATGTAGTCGTTCATAGAGCTAGTCTCTACCGCGTCTTATTCCACTACGTTAATCCGACGCCAGTGAATATTGCTGCTGAAGTGTTTCTAACTCCTACCTATACGCACACACAAGGCAAGTATCACCATGATATGGGGACTTTTAAGTAGATACAGGAAGTCAGTTTCTCAATAAGTCATATCTTGAAGAGAAAATGCCGCAGCGGAAATTAGAAACAGAATTGAGTGTTTCATTGTGAATTCCTCCGAATCTTGCAGTCACATTTGAAAATTCCAAAAATGTATACAATATAAGCAAATTGCACACATGGATTCTCATGAATTTCGAAAATTGTCACAATCTTGTTATTTATAGGAAGGAAAACTTTGTATTCCACATTTTGTTGGTTGTAGATGTCTTCTATTGTGGAATTCCCCTTATTCCGCATATAACTTTGATGCAATAGCATACGTTTATTGTATATGGTAATATGAGTGTTATTTTGCTTTAAGCTATGTTGTGTTTAAGATGTTGAACAATCAGTAAAGGCAACGTTCCCTCAAACAGAGATGCCGACCACGGTGACAGTCAATAAGAAACAACCATTTGTGCTGAATCCTGGTAGATGGCGAATCAGAACAAAAACAAAGCAAAGGCTTTTCCTGGTAAGTATTGCTGTTTTGTGCATCGGGCACTCAACAGAATTGGCCCACGGTTTTGCAGTTTATTGCTATTGACATGTTGCTTGTAGGTGAATAATTTCTATTTCGAGTACAGCTTTGTTATGTGTGCGTTAATGAACTTGTGCCCCTATTTTTTAATCGTTTGCGCTTCCTGCCAACCGCTGGAAAGAAACTCCATAATATGAAACTCCGAAACGGCCATAATTAACGACCGTAAAGTCTTGGATGCGAAATAAACCCGCTTTTGGAATCGTTTGGTCAATTTAGGCCGAGCTACTTGCTTCCAAAATCTTTAGAAGCTAAGCACATTGTACCTGGTAGTTACGCATCAACTTTGAAAAAGGGGATGCTTAGTATTGCTCCTTCACCCCTTTGGGATGAAGGAGCAATACTAAGCGGCCCTTGTTTTTAGCAGGCACAAGTATAATGTTTCTCTTTTTTCATTTACAGAAATGTCTGTGTTTTTTCTTCTTTAATTTTCAGTTATTTCCATTTTCATTAGATCAAAACATTTGATGTTTATTTATCTCATTTGAATTGAGGAAATTATATAGAACTCTAATGCATTATCAACTTTTCATAATTTGTTTTAACAAAAAGTTTTTTTAAGGATTTTGTTGTATTGTTACCATCAGAATACTATGAAGGAAGCCTTTTGAAAGAACGTATCACAGAGCCATGTCAAGCTCATAGCACAGACAACGTTACGTGCGTCGACCTTCTCTATCCACCATTACCGGTGGCGTCACGATTTGACGTCAACGAAGATCGTACCATCAACGAAATTGGTGAGGATGGCGCTGAAACAGCACTCGAGAAAGTATGCTTCGTTCTCAGCATTATGCGGCGAATCGCGGATGCGATTCGTCTTTTTTTCCCCTAAGTTCCTGGAATTAGAAAATCAAAACACAAAAGACTTATCACTCCGCCCTTCGTCCTTGACTCCTATTTGAAGGAATCTGTGTTAAATGTTCTCTATCCTATGAGGGTTTATAATCGATTTTTTCCATATATGTAATGAAACCAAGGATCCGTCTTGGCATTTTTCCCGTCGTTTAGAAAGCGTTGCTGATGGAGCACATCAATACACTTCGGTATTTATGCCTCTTTTTAATGTCGTTGAGATTAAGATAATCCATTTACTTTCCAAACATAAATCCAACAAAGTTTTCAATCAAATTCTGTCATGAACCGTGGCAGTACTATGTAAATTTTACAGGTGCCAATTGAGATTCTGCCCGCTGTGATTGGCCCAGCAGCATTCGTTCGCGCGGACAATCGAAGTCGTCAAGTACGCATCGAACTTGAGGTAAGTGGCATTATTCCTATGGCGTATCGCTTTGAGTTCTCATAGGAAACAATTTTAAGCAAGAACCAATGGGCCTGATTCTTTAGGTTTGATGGGCTTTTTAAGTTTATTCGTTTATTTGAGAAAAACATATACATAAGTGTATAGAAAACAGAACGATGACGATAAAATAAATGATGAAGAAAAAAGCGTAAATCCATACTCAACGGCTAGTATACAGAATGTGCAAATAAATTCAACATGAAATGCATAAAAGAAATGCGTGAAACGATGACCGCAAAAATATGAATAGTGATTGGGTGTGCAGTCGACGTCGAGCCAGTGAGAATCGCTTTCCGAATCCATATGTCGGTCGCACTGCGCTCCTGGATTACTACGATAGTCGCCACTTCAACGGACTGGAATACTTTGAGCGATGTCCTCTTTCCCTGTCAGGATGCAGGTCTTGATGATGTTTAGCATGACTATTTTCGTCATGCCATTGAGTGCTACTCTAACATCCTTCTTGATGCATTTGGTTGCCAGCTTGCTGGCTTCTGAGGCCAGTGTGTTGGTCATCGCTCGACACGCTTCGAATCTTTAGAGACACCACCTTGGGCATTTGTCCGCCTTTGCTTCACTAGTTCAACGATCGCCACCCTCGTATGCACAACGACCTTCTGGACCATCAGTGCCCCAAACTTGAATATTTTAACTTAATCTTAAGCACTTGACTATACTATCTGCAGATGTGTTGCTTATTTCTTTTTCTGTTAAGGATTACCATCCGATAACTAAATGATTGTCTGAAAATGAATTAAAACAACTCTCACCAAAAGGTCCAACACTGTTTGCTATGCACTAAAATCTTTTATGATGCAGCAATAGTGAAACGTTCATTGTAGCGTTTAGCAAAGTGGAATCTTCTGCCATATAATAATACGTTATGTTCGGTATTCGTTATAGCTCGCACTACGGGAAACCACATTGTTTAGGTGCCGGAGACGGGCGATTATGTCCTTCTGCTAGAGTATCATAATCTCGAGAAGATTGAATATCCACTAGAAGTTAAAATCGAACAGAACGGTGCAACTGTTCTAAGCGGGATTGCAAGAATACGTCATTGCCCATATGCGTGAGTTGCATTTATCGTATTTCATCGCTTGAATTCATTGCACTTTTATCGATGAATTGTGTTACAGTTTATAAGTTTGCTTGCGTATTGCTACAATCAAAGAGACAATAACAACAGGGAACCGAAAAGCTTCGCAAGACAAAACCACGTTCATTTGCCTCCCGAATGAGATCTTTGCTCCATTTAACCATTTGATTATTTCCGCTTTGGCAACTAACTCTATTTGGAGATTTAACTACTAGCGATTAATTTTTCATGTCTAATATATAGTCCGCTTTCAGCACTTTTTGTCGAGAGTTGACTACTTCAAATGGTAGCCCAGCTGCCGCTCATCTTGAAGGAGGTTCCCCAGCTATCGTAAAGCTAACGGTTGGACCAATGCATGAATTTGGACTTGCTGCAATAAATCTAATCAAAACAAGTGATTGGAGTGTGGATTATTTACATCAGGTGATTTTCTCTTTCATAAATATGATTTCATTTCAGTAGGTTGTTGCTTAGCAGATTTTACAAAGGATTGAGTCCTCCAATCGCAAAAGAATCCCTGATATGTAAATGAATTCTTGTATTCGATGCTCGAACCATGCGATGTCCACTACTTTGCTGTAGAACTCATCTGAAATCGAAGGATTCGCTCGTCATTTTTATGATGGCTCGTCCTACTTCAGCGTCTGTTTATTCCATTAGTTAAAAACTTTCAATAGTGCAATGTCCTCATTTCCTCAGTACCACTCTTATCGTTTACTGCAATGTTTGTTCACCGAAGTCGGATGGTTGAGAGTCATTTAAGTGTTACTGAGAGGTGAGATACTACGTATTTCATACTGCGAGTTTTTTATTGGTTGTTACGAAACTGAGAGGTAAGATAATATTCCCAAATGCATTCTATTTGAGCAATTAAAAATTGAAAATTAAAAATTTCTGCGTGAATTTTTTAACGTAACTTCTACAGTTGAAGAGATTTCAATCAAAAATTTCTGCATGAAATTCATTATGTAATTTTCACAACACATACGGACAGATGAATTTTATGCATAAATTTGCAGGTACCGGTGTGTATTCGCAAAGAGGGTCATTGCGTTGACCAGTGGTATCCACCAGCGCCAAACGCAATCGTTACAGAAGCGGAATCCGGTGCAAATGCCAAGAAAGCAATTTCGGCGGAAAAGTTGCCATTTGTAATCAGCAACGCAAAGGACGTTCAAGTGATGTCATTGGACGAAAATCAGGTTCTTTCTTGGAACGTCAACGTGAAAATGTTTTCTAAAATTTTTGCTTTAGAATAGAGGCTAAAATTTCTTCAGTGGAACACCCCATGTACGATGTGTCACTAGAATTTTTTGGGAGTACATTTAATTAATGGGTACCTTTTTTATTTGTCGGTGAAGATAAGCTAGAATGGTATCAATCTATGGCACTACAGAATTCTTCTGAGCGAGATTTAGCCACTAGCATTGGTCTATTTTTAGGCGACAGTGGACATAGCTGGAATGGTGCCAACGCCGGGACACTATGTTTTCGTCGTGCATTACTTCAATCCCGATAACGCGCCGCTGGATGTTGATGTTCTACTACAAAACGATCAATTCTACCAAGGTTTGAGAATATGTTTTTCATACTCTTTTGCGATCTACTGTGCTGCAGCTACCTTAAGCGAGCAATAAATTCAACGGGGAGATTTGCTTAAGGAAAAGTAAGAATGAGAACGAGAATTGATAAGGACTTCTAAGTCTCATCGAAATATTAAGTAAACATAGCTAATACCATAGGGAGACACAACTGCGCTTACAAGAAAAGGTGATTTAGTTATTACTGATAATTGACACCACTAATAATTTTTAATAGTTTTATCGTTGCGTATGTGGAAACGCAAGCGTTTTCAAATATATGTGTTTAGATGAAGTAATATCACCGAACGACACCGTTGGTAAGTAGTTGAAGTAATATCTCTTTTTGCCTTTTAAACGATCATCACATAAAACAAACGTAAATTCACGAAATATGAAATAATGACAATTTCTACTCGTTCATAACTATTTGTTTTTCTTCTTTTGTCAACCTCGGTGAGAAGAAAATAAAAATTGAGGGAAAAATATCTATGAATATCGTAAATGTGAAACAAAAAGCTAATAGATTAATCAAAAATATGAAAAAAATAAATTTAAATTTTATCTTTCGTCAATAAATATCTTCCATAAAGATTTCTCACTGTGGTTATTAATTTCACTACTTATATATTTATACTATAGCATGCTATCCCTTCGTTATTATCTCTCGTATAATGCGCGCAAATATTTTTATTTCATATTTGATTTGACTCGGCAATCTCATTCAAACGTATCAAAAATCGGCAAGCGCTATGCTTTGAAGTCTTTTTTTTTTTCATTTGCTTCTCGCTTCAGAACTAACAACAGCAAGCAAATAGTTTGAATATGTAGCAATTATACTAGAAAAGAGTGCGAAGGAATTGCTCATCTTTACTCTTCCACTTCTTGAATTATATCCTAAATTAGGTGGAAAATTTGTATAGTTAAAAAAATAGAATGAAGCGTTTTTTTTATTAACTGTTTTTGAGCAATTCAAAATCTTATCCCTATAAACGAAGATCCTCTTTTAAATAATATCGCTTTGGTGTAAAAGTTGTTTATATTTTCGAAGGCATTGATTCGCACGATATTCGCTTGCTTTTTGCTTGCATTGCCAATAAATTATTCAAGTTTTTAATGTACATTACAATGAGATTTATATTTCGTTTTATAGTTTACGTTCCATTCTTGTATTGTCCAAGCGTGTCTGGTTGTCGAACGGTTATTCACGATAAGGAGCGTCCTCAGATCACCCAATTTTGGATGGATGACAAATATATCGCATCATTATATTTCAATACTTCTCAAAAAGGTCCCATCTATATTGTGAGTCTTTCATATATTTTCAATAATTTTTGAGAATGGCATCTTGAATATATACTTTGTTATTACTTTGTGATGATGTATTCTAAAGACGCTAATGATTTGTTCAGTGTTGCCGAAATCGTTGTATAAGTGGCGCTTGCGGCACTAGGTGCGCAGCCAAATAGCCGACGGGGCCATAAGGTGTATCTGAGAAAGATTTTGCAGTTTAATGTTTCGGATGTGTACTGATCGCAGTAGAATAGAAAATTTCGCGAATTTCTTTCTACGATAACTTTTTAAGCGAAAGTCATTTGTATAGTGGGTGGCTCAGTATATATGAAACTGGAACAAATAATGCCGCTAATCAAATTGCCTTGTGCGGATATACAAGCTAGCTGGTTTTTCCTGTTGTGTAACGGTGCATATATACAAGCTAGCTCTGCATAAAGATTTTAGTGAAAGCCTTGATGGGACTCATTTTGCGGGTGCTTGCCGTAAGGACAGCGCATGCTGTTGCATCACATTCGTTATTGTGCACTTTCCTTCTTGAATTAATATGCTAGCTAAGGTTTATATATATATATATATATCCACTCATAGACATGTATATGTAGACATATGTATGCGTACGTGCATATCTATGTATACATGCATAGTGGATAGAATCCTATATATAATTTTTTTGCCACCTTATTTGTTTCGAAGCGCATGTGCAATAAAACAGAATAGGTTAATTTTTTTTCTAAACTAGCAAATTCTCAATCATGAGCAATGTGAGCAGCTCTCCTCCAGGTTGCACAATAATCGTTCTCAATAAGTAAATGCATGTGAGCATCTAAATCTATGATTTTAAAGATTTCACGACTTGCTATTGGCTATAAACACTTATCATCATCTGCACACTAGTAAAGTTTTAATAAGACTGCTCGCCACACAAGCCAGTTAGAGTGGTTGAGCTGCTCAATTTTCTAGGGAACGTTGTGGGTTTATATGCATCTCACTTGTAACAGCTTAGCACGTATCTACTCATTTGGACATTTTCTCATGTGTGAACGTATTTTGCCACATTTGCTACCGCACCATAACGTGTGGGGCAACAAGAAATTAAAACTTCATTCCAGCACAAAGTGCTTGCAGGATTCGATAACAACGGTACCCTATCATTCGTTTTCCGATTCACTTATGAATCCACAACCGATTGATCTGTCCAACGATTTCGTCAGTGAATGCAAAGCAGGGAATTTCGAAAATAAGTAAGCTTTTGATGGAAAATATCTGCCCAGAAGCATATAAACGATAACCAGTTAGGCAGTTTGCAAGATGTGCATTTCTGTTATTTTGGAGTTGTATCAAAATTTATTTATTTTTCATAGCGAATGGATGGAATATTTGAATGCATTAAGGTCCGATTCTGTTCTGTTTATGCGATCGTACATAAAATCTGATATCTGATCCCTGTACTAATCAATTCGAAATCAGCCACTTCATATATGGAATTGGAAGCGCAGACTTAATTGCTGCTTAATTAAAGTGTCGGAATGTTAGGACGCTTTCTGAAGGGCTAATTAGAGCATTTTGTCTGACACTGAAGCGGCTGCTATTTTTTGCATCACACTCTTACATTTGCTATGGTTGCCTTTTGAGGTAATTTCTTTAAGTTAGTACTCCAAAACCGTTTCTAACATTCGAATATATGAAGCCGACACGACTGAACTGAAAGGAATTTGCAGTCCAGCAAATGTAAGTGACTACTGCCGTGCAAAAGTGTTTTCACTCACTTCCGAATTCAATATGGCAGCTCTGTCGTGTGATTGTAACTCGCAAGGAAGTACGAGCTTCTCGTGCGAGGAATACGGTGGACAGTGTCCTTGTAGACCGAATGTTATCGGTCGACGCTGCGACCGATGTGCACCTGGACACTATAGTTTTCCAGAATGCATCAGTAAGTTCTTCCAAATGGAATCTGGTTTTGTTTGAAATCGACTCAAAATGGCTTTTTGTTGCTGACAAAACATGGCACTTATACAAAAACATCACTGTACCAGTAAAACTTGCGTCATACATTCCCTGTGGAAGCGTTCATTGATTCACCTGAACATTCAATCGGCGTAGTTCCCTTTTTCTCACTTAATCCTTGTTGACACGGCAGATATCTTCCGCCGTTATCATCCTGAACTCTTTTGAATTTACATAGTTGGTGGGACGATGGTCAGTCGCATATTTATTCAGTCATCACTTTAAATTCATTAATGGTTCTGCTTATGGCGTTTTCACTCTATTCACCTGTATTATCGGATGCTCGTTGTTCCATTGACCGCAAACACTATATGCTTCTCGATTTGTTGATCACTGCAATCGAATTATCTTCCTGGATATTTCACTGCGGTAATCGTTTCAAGATTTTCCTAATTTCATAGGCAATCCTCCAAAATATCGCACATGTTGAGAGTGTTTATGGAAGGTGAGGCTATTTATAGAGTGTCGATGTCCTGACAGTCATCTTTGTGACGAGCGCAGTGGTCAGTGCTATTGCCCACCACATGTCGAAGGTAAACAGTGCGATCGATGCGTTCCTTATGCGTTCGGATATGATCCGTTAATCGGTTGTCAACTGTGCGGCTGCCATCCGAATGGTTCGGAAGGTGGTCAACTGCAATGTGATCCAAACAATGGACAGTGCTTGTTAGTACTTTTTTTGAGCATTTCAACACTAAAATGTAATGTTCATTTGCTTCATTTTGTTAAATGTTAAGGTGGGCATTTACGTTTCTAGAAGGTGATTCATTGAGTCGATTGAAACTTTTTAAAGGAGTCGGCTTTTGTTGAGAATAGTAGCTGTGCATGTCAAACTGTTAATGACCACTAGAGCACAATGTTATCATATCGCTTTAATTGGTACAGTATTCCTCAGTAAATCCAAGCTTAAATTCATCTTTTGAACAGCCATTCTACACCAAGTTTTATTATTGAATACATACTTATCTAAGAAATTTTGTGATTTAAGTTTGAGCTTAAAATATAACACCTCCATGTGGTTCGTCTAGAAGGATAAAGAGATGCTGATTGCTGCTCTGAAACTTGTGGCTATAATTCTTCAAGTTTAACTATGGGTAAAGCGTCACATTTCAGGTGTAAAGCGAACGTTGGTGCACGTAAGTGTGATAAATGCCTTCCTGGATTCTATGGATTCTCGCATTGTTATGAGTGTGCCTGTGAGACGAAAGGTACCACTGAGGAAATATGCGATGAGACAACTGCATTGTGCAAATGCAAGGCAAGCATTCGAATGTAGACTTCAAGGAATTGCTCGCATCATATGCGCCGCGCCAATGGCCACTTTTATCTCTGTTTTCTCACTTTTTTTGCGCAGAGTAGTCTTGCGCTTGAATGTGCCTTGCGGCTGCATCAGATTCCCACTTCAATCCATGAAGTTCTTTAGGTCAAGATCTGGTATTCCAGAATTCTTCCTTTTAGTGCAAATCTTTTACCTTTGTGTAGTCAATGAACTCAATAGAATTAGTACTGTGAACAAAAACCATAGGGGAGTGATATCTAAATTTGCTTTCATAACACGTTGTTCGTTTTTTAGAAGTGCTGTCGAAAGTTTACGAGCGATTGAAATCGCTGATATTTCTAACCATGAGTCTTTAAAGATATTTGCAAGAGAAATTTATAAGCACTAATAGAGTGATAAATAATTTCACGAATATATTCAATTATTACCGTAAGAAAATGATACGAAGGCAAAAATCAAATGATAACATTTCCATATCTCCAGATGATTTTTACTTCATTTTATTCGTGAAACAAATCGATTTTTGTTATGCTACCAGCTGCTAACTCTTCTATACGCTCGCCGACTGCCTTTTGGCTCTTTGGCCCAATTTTCGCATAGTACATCATTCGCTAATCGCCTCAAGAGTTTGTACGAAAAAAGAAAGCTTTTGACAGAAGGGATAGACTTTACCGCAATTTTCTAGTCACACTTTAGGTGGGACATCATAGCTACACGATTGACCATCTAATTGCAATATCAAGTAGGATGGATAAAATTAGAATTAAGTTGCCAGTAATTAGCAAAAATAGGAAGCAACGATTTTAACTATAAATTTGGGGCCTCTTAAACACCGTAATGACCTTTTCTCGAACTCGAGATTCAATTGAATTAATAAATGATTCGTTTTGCTTCATTAAATAGTTCACCGATCCAACAACACACCGTTTACAAATTTTTTTAAAAAATTATTTTAATGATTTTACTTGTAGAAAAATGTTATTGGGGATAGTTGCGATGCATGTCGTCCTAGTACATTCGATCTTCGAGCAACGAATCCCGAAGGCTGCTCCGAGTGTTTCTGCTTTGGGGCCACTGATCGCTGTCGCTCATCCTATTTCCCTGTCTCTTTTGTAAGTTCACTTCAATGCCCTCTTCATTCTGATTTAATTCTCCCCACCTAGAAGATCTTGCTATTATGGAAGATTACTGTCTGAAACTGAGTTATGTGAATGTGAAAGAGCAGGAATACCCGTAAACGTGACCCCCTGAGTTTGGTTTTTAATTTGCTCGACTATATACTAGCGTTAATATTCGCCCCGTTCAAACTTCAGGGACTCGCGAACGATTTCCTTTCGAAGATCACTAGTAGCGTGAGCTTCTGGGATCCCAAAATCCGGCTTCTCTAAACGATTTTCGAAGGCCCTAGAATTTTGATCGCTTAACGAAATCTTTTCGGATGTGAGCACAACCACTAATTTTCTTCGGAGGTCACTCTACTTTGCGCTGTTTCTTTTAAGATCGGTTTTGACGAGGAAGCCTGGAACGTTACGGACGTGGATGGCGAAGTGACTTACTCAAATGGTGCAATTCGCTACCAGTCACGGTCGGAGAATGCTCCAAAAAATGTCTATTTCCTCGCACCGTTAGTCACCCGGCAAGATTATACAAGCTCATATGGTCTTCAGGTAATTCTCATTGAAACTCACCATTCATGGTCTGTTGGTCATATCATCTCTTTCTGTTTCTTGATTAATGACTGATTATTGAAGGATGTTCAGGGCACATCCTTGTTTTCCACCATTTCACAGACGATTAGCTATCCGAAGGTTTTATGCAGGTGTTCTGAGAAAACCGAGGTGTTGCTATCCATAAAGCAGGCAAATTATTCCCATCTTCATTTTCCATAATTCTGCTGCAGCTTTCAATGTCACTGTTATTTTGCAGTTTTCATTTGTTATTTCATCGCATCCGAATAAACAAACGGCACCTATGAGCGCAGCAGCCGATGTTCAGTTAGTTGGCTTCAATATGACGCTCGATTTCTGGGCAAGCGAACAACCTGCCGATCCGCAGACGCCTTTCCGAGTCGACGTCAAACTACTTCCGGTAAGACCGATTCGCTTCTTACCAGTTTTTGTTGACCGCTCTTTATTCCAATAAAAACCGCGTTCTTTTGCAGGAAAACTTTCTCAGCTCCAGTGGTGCTCCGATTAGCCGTGCTGATCTCATGCTTGTTCTTTATGACCTTCAAGAACTACGAATTAAAGCATCCTATTACGAGCAGTGCGACTGGGCAACAATTACGGAAATTCAGCTCGAAGTTGCCAGGGATGACCAAAACTCTGTTGATAGTTCGTTCACGGCATCATCTGTTGAGCTTTGCCAGTGCCCACCCCCATATACCGGGCCGTCCTGTCAGGTTGGTTTCATTATTCCTCGTAACCTCTTTTTAACGTCTAGAAATTATACCAAACAAACCTCTGATTTTATGCCATTCAGATAACTACAGGGTTCCGGCTGCTTAGTATATCGGTACTAAAGGAGTTGCAATCTCATGATAAGCGATTGCTTTCGTGCTAATGAATCTTTATTGCTAAATTGTTCGTCTTTTAATGTTCATGAGATACAGATTTCCCTTATTTAGCAATCGTCCATCTTTGAAGATGAATTGGGCTGACCTTGAATGTAAAAAAGTGAGTTTTCACTTAACGTCTTCATTAGCGTCCGAAAAACTCAACGGTGCAAATCATCGGAATTTTGAAAAGGTGGTTGAGAAAGTCATCTGAAAACAACGTGTTGAAAAATGTTGCAAAAATTCTTTTTTTTTTGAGCGAGATTATGGCTCAGCAGTCCCCCCTCCCCTAGCATTGGTTTTTGAACAGAAAGCTTGAAATTTGTATGATAGGTTTCCAAGATATAATTTTATTTATTTTTTTACTGACTGCAAATAATCAGCTTAGATAACTGCCTAGTTTGACTGAGAAGGACAACAATGAGTCAAAGATGTCCAAATGTTTTTTATTCTGTTCAGGATGTTTGCGAAATTTCCACTTCTTTCTGGCGATTGCTCGCCACATTATTGTGCCAAGTTCGTGGGAATCTTGAAGTTTGCTACCGACCTCCAAATTCAGGAGGGGGCGGGGGGAGGATCGCCTGTGTGCACTCATAACGTGAAACTGCCAACATTTCCAACGATTTCGTTAGCTGTTGATTTTTTTTTTCCGAAATCACATTCTGGTGATATATATGCGCGTCTCTTCATCCTTTCTATAATTTCAACTCGCAAACGCTATAAGTTATTATATCATGATCAGATTTCACTCAACGTGGTGCTCATAAAAGGGTAATTCTATATCCCTAAATCCTCAAAATCCTGTATGAGCTACTAAAATTTAGAGGCTGTATAAAAATTGCACTTCAGTTTTGCTTTGAGTAACTATATGCAGCTCACCCGATGTTTTCAGAATGCCTTTCCCTTTCCTTCAAATTTCCTTTTGCCGTTTGTTGCCGAATTAGGTGACTGTAAAAATTTTAGCAATGTGCATCGGGATATTACCGTGTCTCCTCTGGACGATATCTAGGCGCATGCGTTCCATGTGAATGCAACGGACATTCGGGTAGCTGTGATGCAGATACGGGTATCTGTTATGACTGCCAGCACGAAACATACGGTGATCATTGTGAGTTGTGTCGTGAAGGCTTCTATGGTAATGCAACAACAGCTAGCCCATATTCATGTCTGCCATGTGCATGTCCTCATCCATCTGCTTCCAACAATTTCGCTCTTAGTTGTCAGGTTCGAATCTTTTTCTTTTCTCTTGCTTTTTATTCGGCCTTGCAACAACTGGCTTAATACGCATAAAATATGAGCTATTTACGCACCCTATTGTTCATTTGAAACGTATCAGGCAATGTCGTCTTTTTTATTTTAGCATCTTTTTGATTTATATTGAACTTTAAGATTTCATTTTGAGCAGGTTCACAGCAGATAGGTTCAGTTTGTGTTTTCATAGTTCACAGCAATTAAGTAGATTATTTTATCTGTTTCTTCATATTTATCCATTGTTTTAGGTTAGTGAAACCGGCATTCTGGAATCATGCACCTGTAAACCTGGTTACTCATCTGAACGCTGCGAACGGTAAGATCTACGTATCATTAATAAATTCCACTCAGATTCTTTTCTAAAAATCCCTGCAGAGTGTATAGAATGCGTCGGTCTCCTTACTCTAGTTGAAAGCTTAATAAACTTTCCAATAAGTATTTTCAATTTGACACTAACGTCGGTCGTATAGGTAACTCATTTTTGGGGATGTATTTCTATTTTTTTTTCGCATCCTGATTTTTGTGAACAACCTTTAAACCTTTAAAAAGGTTTTGAGGCGCTGTTTACCTCAAAATTATTCTAAAGACTTCTCGTCAAAGAAAGCCGAGGCTTTTCTTCAGTCATTAATTGAAGAACTTTCGCACCTTTCCTGGATGGTTACATTTCGAGGATTAAGGTGCGATGTCGGATACTTTGGTGAGCCGTTGCGCCTGGGAGGTTCGTGCGAAGAATGTGACTGCAACGAAAACAACGATTTGAGCGTCGAGGGATCGTGCCATCCGGTCAGTGGCGACTGCGACCTCTGTCTCAACAACACCGATGGACGACACTGTGAACACTGCGCACAGTGGTATTACGGAGATGCGATTAGCGCCAAAAATTGCACCGGTTTGTAGCTTTATTCTCATATAATCAAGTCACTGCTTTATATCTGCATAAAAGCCACTAATATTTTTATGTGCTTTTCCAAATTTGCGCAATCATGCTGCAGTACACATTCTTGTTGTGCCTCTATCTGTGTTTATTTGTGCGTTATTCTTTCTGTATCGTAGCTTCAATTAGAAAATCATCGGAACTAAGGTTGCGGAATTAGGTGAGTGTAATCTGGATCTCAGATGGTCAATATTCATCTTTCAAGTATCTCCATCAACTTGATGTGCAAGAGCCGCTGGGTTATAAAAACAAATCTCGTAGATTTATGCGGTCGAGCTGTCGATTTGCTTTGAACATGGGTACACCATTTTGCAGTTTTATTATTACTTTTTTTTCACTTTAGTGACCTTGGTCAGTAAATTGAGTCGCTCGCGTTGCAGAATGATATATCATTCGATTTCTCATGCTTTTTCAAATGTTATAAGCTCTTGGCAAATCCTTTCATATTATAATGCGACTGAAGTAGTAAAGATTTTTATGAATTAGTTCTATCTGGTGAGAACGCCTCTAGAATATTGTTTGTTGGAAGCACTAATGCGATTGATGCCGTTCGGAGAATTTTTAAAAGTTCTTGATTATTGTAAAAAGAATCCGAATCAAATTTTCATTTGCCTGTGCGCTGGATTCTCTTTCATCCTTAGATTGGCTATGTGTTGGTGCATAGGTCGAATCACGAGTAAACCTATAAACTGGAGAATTTTCTCAATCTTTGTTATGTGATGTGTAAAAGAAGGTTTATGCATGCGTATTATAAGGTATTGGTAGATGATAGTAATAGAATCAGCTGGCAATTGCAGAATGTTCTTGTAATCATTGTGGCAGTTCCTATTGTAACAACACATCCGGGAAATGCGTTTGTCATCCACTTGTCGATGGGCCCAACTGCGACCGATGCGTGGTAATCTTCACTTATCAATTAAATCGGTTCATTTATCAGTTGATAAAAAGCTTTTTTGCCGCTATGACTTCAGCTTTTGGTTAAGTTGAGCAACTCATTGAGTAACTCAGATTAATGACGGGGGTTGTTTCTGTACATATTTGGGCTTCTTTTGGATTGCCGTTTTTTTAGCATCTTTTTAAATGCTCGCCTAGAATCATTTGAGATTTTTTAAAATCATTCGAAATTTTTTAAATGTCCATATAACCACCCATATCTTTTGTCAAATATTCACATGAATTTCAATGAAACATTTCCATTCATTTGGGTTATTTATTAAGGATGATGCATGGGGGTTCTCGAAATGTCGCGGTTGTCAAATGTGCAACTGTGCGTTGGCGTCATCGAGCCCTCAGTGTCATCAGGAAACTGGTCAATGCGCATGTATGCCTGGTTCCACGGGTTTGCGTTGCGAAGCTTGTCAACATGGCTATTGGAATTATGGACCATTCGGATGCAAGAGTAAGTCGAATTTTTTCATGGCTGTTCTATTCACGAATTACTGCTAGTATCTGATGCTTGTGCAAATGGCTAGTTATTGTTATTGCCAAGTTCTTTTAGATTGGATGAGATGTTTGAACGCCTCATTATAGATGGTTTATAGGGTTCAGGTCCGTTGAAAAATACGATTAATGAAGGAACATGTTGCAGAATGCGATTGTGAAGCGGATTTATCGTTGGGTACCGTTTGTGATGTGATCACTGGGCAGTGTCATTGCCAAGAGGGTGCAACGGGTCCACGTTGTGATCAGTGCCTGCCCGAATACCTTCGAATTCCCACCTATGGTTGTCGCTGTAAGTGTTTACATAATCGTAAGACTAATTTGTGTTGCATTAATTTTCATATAGAACTTGGAAGCTTACTTAATTCCAAATCCACGGAGTGCTCATAATCTTCACTTTAATTATTTTTGTTCTGCTATTGCAATGTTTTTTCCACATTATTATTGTACCATTGTAGGAATACTTCAATTTTTAGCAGTATTCGCTTCGTTGAGTTCAAAATTAAGCAAGATAACTGAAAGAAATCATTTACCAAATAATTCTTCGATGCTAATCTGCTAGGATTGGTTTCAGTCTGTGACGAATGTGTGCATTCGTTGAATGCGGATTCCGATGCGTTGTTCGTCTCAATCGGTCTTGTGAATGCGTCCGTTGGTAATGTCTCGACAACAGCGTTGACTGGTGCACGCTTGAAGCGTATAGAAATGGAAATGAGCACACTTCGGGTATGTTCGCATGGTTTATACTAGACAGTTTGATAACGCATTTGAAGTGGTATCCTTAGTTTTGTATTCATATGACTACAAATAAAACAGGAGCGTGTTTTTGTGCTTCATGAAATATTTCGGCGTATTTAGAAGCTTTCAAGCTCTAACTAAACGTTTGTTTTTGAAATGCTTTTGGCATTCTTCAAATCCATTCGGACTTTTTTCCTCAGGAAAAGCTGGAGATTTTGTTTTTGAACTGGATAATAATTTGCGAAAGTTTTTTTCTGGATTATTGAAGGATATGGCACTCTTCTTAATCGTTCTTGAATGTTAGAGAAGGTTGAACTTTCTTGGGTTTTTTTTAAATTTGAGAATATTTTCTAATGTTTTAAACTACACACAACTATTATTTCATTAATTGAAGAATTCAAGATATGCATCTGTCGCACAACAGCAGCTAGAACGTCCTTGTGCAATTGCAGAAATCGGTGGAAGATGCAATAGGTCCAGGTACAGATATTGGGATCGAGAACTTGAGTGGCGATGTGAGTTCGAGGAAAACGGCTACAAATGCGGTAGTTATACGTGCGAATCGCTCTCTTGACTTACTCGATGTAGCTCGTGCAAAACTTGATTCGATTTCCGATCGCACTAATAAGGTTTGCCTCTTATTTTAGTTTGCATCTTAATTTATTCATTAATTGTTTAACATTTATTCAAATTCTGCTTCCTTTTTCACATTCAAGTTCATTTCTGCACAATTATTATATCACACCATCATTCTACCACTTTTATAGAGATACGTTCATGCAGTCATTGCTGCATATTTTTTAGGCTGCAGCGGATGTGTTGGATCGTGTAGAAGTAGCAACATGGGTGGTTAATTCATTAAAGAGCCTTGCTGATGCGCTTATGAAAGGTTCAAGTGATTTGGACCGTCAAAAGTGGACCAACGAAGCACAGATGTTACTTGAGCGAATCCGAAACACTTCTGAGAGGTTTTTAATTTTTCAGAACTTTGCTTATTGCAACATGAATATGCATAAAAAGGTTTCAACGGAAGTTGATATGTATGAGTAAGCGAAAAACAAAAGCATGAGAGGTAACAGAGAACTGTTTTTGAAATGAAATAAAATAGATGTATGATTCGTAGAGAATCGACAGAGCAATTGATGACAAGTCGAAATTGATTATTGGAGCATATGGCGAGGTCGAAATTACTAGGGGTTCTTTCTTGCACAGATATTTTCAAACTGTTGTGCAGAAAATTTCCCAGTATAAAATTTTAACGAAATAAGCAGAATGAAGACATAACTAGCAATGAAATCAACTCTAATGCTAGTCCAATGAAGCCGTCGAAACTTTGCATTACTCAGGTGTAATGAATTTTATAAACATATTAAAAGTTAAATGATTTTTTTTCTTAAATTTGATGATTTTTATTGGGACTTTGCTATAGCGTATAGTAATTTTAATATGAGATATGAGACTTGCTCATTTCAAATCCATTTTCCACTATTATCGTATCATTTAGAAAGCTGAAGAAGTTCACATTTTTTTAAGGAAACTGTTAGCAAAATAATTAAGAAATGTCATTTTGTAGCAACGATTCGTTAGAGATTGTCACAACAGCATTTGCTAAGGCCACGCAAACACTACTTCGACTTGGGGAATACAAAAATTACTCCGCCGATCAACTAGAGAAATGCACAAATGCAGCAAAAAAGGCCGACCAGCTAACAGGATATGCAGTTGACTATGGCGTTCAACTGCACAATGTATCGGCTATCGCTCATAACATCCGGGAAGTATGTTCTTTTTAGAATTGTCTCAGAATTTGAAAGAGGTTTCATTGATATCGATATCTTGAAAAAAAGGACCGCTTCGTCGCAATTTTATTTTTATTTTTATTTTATTTTATTTATTTTTTTTTGGTGTATTAGTATCAACTAAGTAGCCAACTTATGCCAACGCTTGTCATTGTAATATTAGGATAGGGAATAAATAGTAAGCTAGAACATATGTGTCTCGTTAAACGATTTACAGCATCGATAACAATATGCGAAAGAAAGAAGGATTGAAAATACTGTTGCTTATATAGAAGACTTTAAAAATTTGCATTCATTTCTTGCGTAATTCTCTTACAATTTCAAAACTTGAACCTAAAGTATTAATGATCGGAAAAAGTTATCTGCACCATATACGCTTATCAGAGATTACCTGTTCGCTCATTATTATCAGTTAATAATTTCCGTTATTTTTACTCGTATAGCTTTCAATTTAATCGTAATTTTTATAGCTTGTTGGCAAGATGTCGATGTTTGGTGTTAAATCAATGAGCGATGGTATTGAAAAAGATGAGCAAGCGATCAATGCCGCTATTGAAGAAATTGAAACATTGAATAGAGCAACTGAAGAACTCACCGATTTGGTTACAACTTTGAAAAAAACGCTTGATAGCCTTCTCAACGAGTTGAACTATACGATGAGCGTTTTCGAGGAACGAGTTAACGAGAAAAAACTCTTCAAACGAAACGTTGATAAGGTTTGATATCAAATAATAAACTTATTCATTCGTTATCCTATTATATAATTGACTGATGGCGGGTTCTTTTTACGAATCGGTTGCATAAATCATTGACTATTCGCTATTGCTATAAAAACTTGAAACGAACTTTCAGTATTAAATATAACGCGAATGTGCAATCACAAACAATCACAATAGTAATTACATTATAAAAATTACATTTGTTGTAGGGCTTATATTACTCGAACATACTGTATGGCTTTGGATTGTGCAAGAAGAGGCAGTCTTACGCTTTGCTCCATTCTTAATCGTCATCCACCTGCTCATTAGGACTCATAGATAGAAAGCAATGTCATGAGGTTGTATAAAAGTAGTAACAATAATAGTATGGAAAAGTAGTAAAATAGTAACGTCTCTATTGCAACAACACTAAAATACCGTCTTTTCTTATCTCCTTGCTCAGTGTCTGTTCCTCGCCGGAACCTCTCTTTGCTTGGGAAATAAAATACAAAAGAAAAGTCATTTTAGGCGACCTATACAAACCGCGTACGTGAACTGGAAGCGGAGGCTGCACGTCTTTCGGGGATGTTTGGTGCAGCGCGCTTAGAGGCTGAAAATGCAGTGGAGGCAGCAAATGCTTACAAAGAACTCCTAGCAGTACTCAAAGAAGCACGCGAATTTGCGCAGAATGCATCTACAAATGCAAACGAAGCGAAGGAGTTCATTGTGGGGCAGGTGAATATTTGCTTCTATTCACGATTCTCTATGCTTTCATATGAACTGCAATATGGAATAGTGGTCATGATTGCAGGCAACTAACGCAAAAGCTGCGAAAAAAGAATCTGGGAATCTGCTTCGTTCAGCGAGTGACGCTCGCAAGATAACTGTTAACGAAATCGCCCTTCTTCGTTCTAAGCTTGAGCAGAAGGGTGGAACGCTCAAACAAAATATAGACGAACAGAAAGCGCGTATTGATGCCCTTCGAGCAATGTTCGATGATGGAGAAGTGGTACAATTTTTGTTGTTTTCTCGCGTTGATTATTTCTTATTTCGTTAATGGAATATGCAGAAGCTCAGCCACTGTTTGCTGGACAGTGAGGGGAGGGAAGGAGAGGGGGCATCACTTGTGTAAAAGTTGTTGTAGTGCTTGAGAATATTTTGTTCTGAAGTATGAAATCCTCAATTCGTCTTTAAGCTGACTAAGTTACCAGTACTTCTTTCTTTTCAGAGTATTATTATTGAGTTTTAAAAAATTTCCCTCAATGATGGTGTTATCTGTTTCTTTGCTGCAGTATTGTTCAGTTGATTAAGCTGTTTGGGGAGCGTCAGTATGAGCTGAAATGAGTAGTTTACTTTCAGATGGAAAAAGCAGATCAGTCGGAAAAGATCTCAGAAGAGACAAAAGAAAGAATCGATAAGGTGACATCGTCCGTCAACGATATTCAACCAGAGCTAGACGAATTCATCAACAAGACAACCGATTTCATTGCAGAATCTGCAAATTCGATGCAAGATTTCGGCACTGCAAGAAATCAAATCGCGCAGGTTCCATGTGATTCATTTCTTGATCATTTTATTGCTCTGAAGGAAGCATATATCTGTTTCTTTTATGGAGCAGGAGATATTCATGCGTTGTATTTGAGGTGACGAACTTTTCCACACCAACACTCAATGAACTCGAAAAGCTACAAAGTGCTGCATTGAACACATCAAATCGGATTCACCAATGTCGCGAAAAAATCGACGCCTTAAAGGAGAAGATCGCTGTCGCTAGAGATATGGTGAATAGGGTTGGTTAACATTAATAATTTT
This sequence comes from Baylisascaris procyonis, assembly GCA_037389465.1. Classification (NCBI taxonomy): domain Eukaryota; kingdom Metazoa; phylum Nematoda; class Chromadorea; order Rhabditida; family Ascarididae; genus Baylisascaris; species Baylisascaris procyonis. The sequence continues at coordinate 2,539,214 of JAZARR010000146.1, forward strand.
TGAAACACTATTTTCGAAATTATTAACTCCTAGTATCTTGCAAAAGTCTTCTTTCTGTTTCACAGTTACATCGAGCATGGTTAGCAGTGAGTATTTGTCTACCATCTCGAGAAATGATAATAGCGACGAGTGGTGAAGTGCAGTGAAGATGGGACCCGTATGACCTTTGCAGTGCTGCTTCGGTGTACACAAACTCAACCGTTAACGTCACTTAGTTTCCCAACCATTTTTTGCCATTCGTCTTGGATCTTTCTCCGTGACAGTCCTATTCCAACATTTCACTTATCGTGTTGCTTCAAAAGGTCAGCCGATTGGTCATCCTCTCAGAACAGTTTTCAAAATTTGCACTCATTTTATGTTTCGTTATTTAATTACTTGTGTTCGTATATATTGAAGGACATGGGGAAGTTGAATGCACTACTGCTCATGTGACGTATGAACAAATCTCAATGAGTACGTCTCCTACCTCAGTGGAGTAAATCAACACTTTTTTTTCAGATCAAACTAGGCGTTCATTTCGAAAAAGGCAGCAGTCTTGAATTACCATTACCAACACGTGTCAAAAGAGCCGCCGCATATACGAGCGTGGAATTCTTCTTCAGGACGACCCTTCGCAATGGTTCGATCGACATTTTTTTTATAACTCTCCATTCCCTACTCATTCAGTGCCCTTTCCCTATTTCGTCTTTTCAATGTGAACTGCGATTTTACTAGAAATGGGCGACTCAATGGTTTGGGGTGTTGAGAACGAGATACTATGAAACTTTCATAGCACAAAAATATGGCCAATAACATTTATAACATTGAGTGCTCAGTGATGCGATCTAACAGGTCTGCTGTTGTTCTTCGGCAACGAACAAGGTGTAGCTGGTACACGCGCGGTTCCTACAGATGACTACATTGCTGTTGAGCTTGTGGATGGTCGTCCGCGTTTGGTTGTGGATCTTGGTGCAGCACCACTCGTGATCACCTCTCATATGTACGATTTCTTTGATCTTTTATTTTCGAGATCATTTTGCTCTTCATTCGAAGTTTTATAGTTGTTGGCTGAGAGCCTAATTCCATTGGAATAGTAAATTTCGGGTCAGACATTTCGGTCAGACACTTAATATTGTGGCTAGTTAACCTTTCTTTCAGTGATACAGCTGATGGACATTGGCGCAAAATCTCGGTGGAACGCTTCGGAAAAACAGCAGTGCTCCGTGTTTCATCACCCAATTCCCTTACTTTCGATGAGGAGGAAACAGCTACACTCAAAGGACCGAAATCGGTGCTCGATCTTCACCAGAAAATGAGTCGACTCTTCGTTGGAGGAATTCCATTCAATGTGAATGTCAGTTTTTCCTTCACCTGAAAATACTCGATCTTCTTCCTCTAAACCTCATTTTCTTTCGTTTATGAATCAATCCAGAAAATTGTACGAGGTCGAAAGTGATGTCGCGATCACTGAACAATTTTTATCTGAAGTCCATAATTCGGCCACTGGATATACCAGTTCCTATACACACATTCTGTCCACTTTGATGCCAACCAAATTTGAGTTTTTCGAAAAAAAAACGTTTAAAATTGCCCAGTTGAGGACCTCACAGAGTGTCAATGCATCGTTCACTGTATTGAGCAGAAAGGCAGAAAGGTGCGTTGAAGTTGAGTGGATTACAGATTTCGCATGATGTGCACAATCGTGACTTCATTGGAGACATCGAGGACGTTCGCATTCTGGGTGAATCAATGGGTCTATGGAACGCAAAAAGTGGTGGTCGTATTAATGTTCAAGGTGCCGAAAGGCGACCGCTCATATCTTCAATGGCCATTGATGAACTCGGTTTGCATTTATCTTATTATGGCGTGTGCCAAATTTGTGCTTGCTATTTGAAAGCAGTAATTCATTTACTTGAAAAGCGAAGCCCATACTTTTCAAAACTTCCTCCGCTCGCCTTTTTGCCTTTTCCTCCGCTCCACTCTAGAATTACTGTTCAACTGTGGAACACAAGAGAGGTTAAGTTTTGTCAGTAAGTTCTGAGAATAAATGTTCCTAATATCAGAAAATTATTAATAAAAATGTTGTCGAAAAGTTTTTTTTTTCGCGCTGTCATCCAACAGGTTTTTGCCCGCCTGAAAATTTTGCAGTATACTTCTTACTTCCCACTAAATTTTCCACATTGTTGAAATCATCGCACTGATGACTCTAATTTTTCAGTCAAAAATCACTGTAGATTCATGGAACTCGATTTCCTTCTTCACTTCTTGCATAATATTCGTGACAATGAACTTGATGAATCATCGAAATTTTTTGTTTACCTATTTGATGAGGGTTTCCCTCTAATTCATTCATATGTATGACATGCTTCCACTTCTAAAGGACTTTCAGATTATTAATGTATATGATTATGTGCAACTTTTATAGCACTCAGTTTCAATGGTGATGGCTACGTTGCGCAAAATCTTGGCGCATGGAATCCTCGTAAACAAACGATATTCTCGTTGAATTTCCAAACCTTTTCTCCTGATGGATTGCTTCTATATGTGGGTAAAGATGTAAGTATATATAAAAAATTTTTTCCATCTTTTTTCGTCTTTTCCATATGATGCATATCATGTTCCATTTCATACTGATCCATCATATCCATACACCAAACATTTTCCATTTCCTTAAAACTTTTTCCATTTCCATCCATAAAACATTTTTCATTTTCATTTCCATTTCCATTTCCACGACCTGGATTTTCTCCATATTTTTCTAAAACTGGTACACTGAAACTTGAAACGACGCGAATGCAATCAGCAGTGATTGTACTTCTCAGCGGTTATCAGTGCTAGCGTTTATTGGTACCCTAGTTTAATTTTGCCTCTGTGTGAAAGCCTTCCTTCATTGCAGTGCTCCGTTTTGTTTTATTTCGCGGTGTTCATGCCTTTTTTTGAGCAAGACAGCGTTTAGTTTTCAGTGAGTGTTATTGAATTTAAAAAATACTTATTATAATGTATAGTTATGTTTATTCTAGCGCGATTTTATGTCATTGGAACTACAAGACGGTGCAGTAAAGCTATCGTTTGATTTCGGCTCCGGTGTTGGCAAGTTGGTCAGCACGGCAAGCCACTACAACGATGGTAAATCGCACTCTGTATACGTGCATCGTGTCGAGCGTCAAGCTAAACTGCAAGTTGATAGCGACGACGTCAATGAGGGCGAATCACCTGGAAGCATGTTCGAGCTCAGTGTCACTGATGTTTTCTACGTTGGTGGAATACCAGCAAACGTTTCAGCGTTCGTTAATTATTTGTTGTTTATGGCCCCGAAATAAGGTCGATTTTATATTGCAGAGTAGTTTCCTCCGACTAGAAATGATCTGACCCCTCCTGCACTTAAAAGGAGTCAAAAATAGCATAGAGTTTGTTGGGGAGGGCATGAAAAAGTGCAAACTTTGGATCTATGGATGGAAAAAAACTAGCTTTGCTTCCGCTTGTGAGTTAAATATTGTTTTAATCAAAGAATCTCCATTTCCTTATATTCTTTTCAACAGATCGCGCGTTGATATAAGATACTAAAAGGAAGGAGGCAGGAAGTGGCCATATAATTCCTCGGATATTTTTGATTGTCCCTCTACGATTCGTATTGATCGCATCGGACTATATTTTCGCTGATTGATATAATTTCTTCTATGCAGACTTTCTTCGTCGTTAGAGAAGAAAGTCGTGTTGACGATTGCCTTCGTTGGCGCAGTTGGCGTGTTGGACTTTGAGGAATCGGTGGATGCATTTTTTTTTTGATATTTCAGACGATCGGCAGCTGTACCATTGCGTGGATGCGTTGAGCGAGTTAAGCTTGATAACGATCTAATCGACCTAAGCAAGGCGACTGCAGCAAAAGGTGTGCAGCAGGGTTGTCCTAGCAGGATGGTCCGTGTGATTTCGCTTCTCTCAGAACGTTCGTCCGCTGTCATTCCCAACATTACTCTCAATGGGGATATCGATGTCACGTTGCGTTTTAAGACTAACAAACCGACCGGTTTACTTGCCTCCGTCCATTCGAATGAACAGGTTACACTTCACTACACTTTTTTGGCTTTTCTTCTAGTTTTTCAATTCTACTGGTTTTAGCAGGAATTTTTTTTTTTGCAGTTTAATCCTTCAACGAATGTTTTGTAGGAAAACATTTTACAAATACGTCTGGAGAATAGATTTGTGCTGGTCGAGTCGGACGAAGGGGACGAATCGGTAAAGACTGAATTGAGTTCAGCATCTGACGGAGAGTGGCACTTCGTTGCAGTTTCCAGAACGCCAAGTAAAATACGAGTCGATATCGATGATTTATATTCAAGCGAAATTGACAGATCTGCAAACTCCGGCAAAGTAGGTCGTTTTTTATTAAGCTTAAACATATTGGACGTTTTTGAAAAGAATCTGTGTTGAGAGCGTTATGTAGGGCACCTTTTTGGATTCCTCACAAATGCATCTTGTGATTGACTTCTTTAAGGCACCCAACTTATCCGGATCGATTCTTTTTGGTCACATGCCAGGATCGGAGTTCAACTTTGAAGGATGCATTGGCGACGTCACCTATAATAACAGATTACTCGATTTCGCTGACGTAAGTTCACATTACCGACTTCGACCTATATTAGCTTTCATACTTCTTGTAAGTACAATCGAACCAGGTAATCGATGATTTCAAGTAGACTATGAAAATGTTATACTAATGTATTAACTTGATTGAGCTGAGATTCAATGTTCCATTTTTTTAAATAGGTCAATCAAATCTCGAACTATTTGAAGTCGAAGTGCACAATAAAAATAAATAAGAATCGAAATTTTGCACATTTATGCTGAGCTAATATATATTCATCGGAAACAATTGCGCAAAATCTTATATGTATAATGATTCGGTATCCTAATGTTTTTCATAAGTTTCATGCGCATCTTACATCGATTGCTAGAATTGTATCGTACTGTTTTTCGGTAGTAGATTATTTTTGTGGTTCTGCGCGATTGCCTTAAGACATCAACGAGGGTTATCTTATTACATATGCGTAACATGCACTAAATAATACGCTTAGAATACCGTCTAGGCGAAGTTTTATCTAATTTCAGTGCTACGTTCATAAATAGGCTTTCATCTTCAGTGATTATTGAAGTGCACCTGAACGAATATCTCCCACAGACAATTTATCTGTTCATTATAGAGGTGTAAAATAATATTTTATCTCAGGGGTTTATACCCCAGAAAACTAGGAATTCCAAAGTAATATCAGTTTTTGTTTCTATAACAAAAAAGGTTTGATCTGTTGCATGTGCGTTTATGTCTATGTGTACGAGTTGAATGTGTATGCGGTGTGATGTTAGATATTATGTATCTGTTGTGCTCTGCTCAACTCTTATAGCATTAGTGCATATATGTGGTTGCAGTCAGTGATTAAAGAAGTGGAACTGACTGGATGTTCAATTGTGGAACCTCTTATGGCTACTTACTCACCACCTCTGAGTATCACAACGACGAAACCAAGAAGCCTTCCACCTGAAAGCATCCAACATGTTATCGGCGAAACTGCGGCTATAAAAAAAGAGGAGGAGCCAACTCCCGGCGTATGACTTTGCAAATTTTTAGCTTACGAGGCTTTGTCAACATTTAGAAGATATCGCTACCATCAAACAGCATCTATTGGTGGCATATTTATGTTCAACAAACCTAAAGAACTAAAACCGAGCGGATATTCAATTGAGTTCATTCGCGAGTTGAGATCTCTGATCAGTTTCGTCTTATTTTAAACTTTCACAATGATTGCACTAAGTCTACGCATATTCTTTTACTCAAAACAAATGGTAAATGTAAGTAAAGAAAATGATGCAAATTGATAGATAGGTGAAGGAAATTATGCAAATTGGTGTTCCACTTTATAGTAATTTTGAGAGATTTATCCGCTATATTGAATACAGTTCATTTTCAAGTGGTTTTTGCAACGTGAAGTGATTAAGGCTCATATTGAAAAAGGTTTGAAAAGTGTTTTGACCGTTTTAAATCAGATATATTATTTTCCTTGTGCTGTTTGTTTTCGTACCGATTTCCTTCTTATCTCTTATTGAATTATTATTCTCGTAATAATTGGCAGAAGGATAATAAAATGGTATCAATTTTTTAAATGATATTTTTAGCTACCAGTTGTTGAATTAATATACGACGCATTGCAGGTAGAGTTAACGGAACGTCCACCGTTGGGTACGCCCAATGTACGAGGAGCAGATGACTGTGCACTCTTGAAGCGCCCCTATGGCGAGCGTGAGGATTCGAATGGAACACGCTTTGGCCTTTCACCGTCCTCTCGCCTGGAATTCGATAAACCACCGGGCTCATTCGATAAAAAGTTCGTTTTTTTCTTGCTGAATCCATCAAGAGTGCGTCTTAAGGCTGAATGATTAGAATTCCAGTCTTTGTGTACAGCCATTGTACAAGGGGCAGACTAATGTCCTTTTCTATCATCATGGTAAGTGTATCGATTCCAATTAGATATTCTTTGGACGTACCAGTACCTGTTGGTACCACTACCTGTTGGTTGTTTTAGCAGCGTTTTCTCGGTGCAGTTACGCGCAACAGCATCGAACGGCATTATAATGTTTGCCACCAACAACAAGCACACCGATCACTTGGCCGTTTACCTCGTCAATGGCATTGTACATTTCGCTTACAACTCTGGCTCCGGACAGGTAAGCAATTATTTGCGGTGCATTAATTAAATGATCCATTTGTTGACGAGAACGACATGGCAAAATTCTTTAGGCGATTCTTAAAGCAAATCGAAGCATTATGGACGACGAATGGCATAATATTCGTGCTGAACGTGAGGGTATTGCCGGTACACTTTATATTGACGATAATATGGAAGCGAATGGACAATCACCAGTCGGTACGGATGCAATCGATACACAGCCACCGATTTATATTGGTGGTCTTCCAACAGCTCTTGTTCCGTTCGCCACTAAAATCCTACCAGTAGGTTTATCTTTATTATCACTTCATAAATTTTTTGCTGCGTTCGAATGATATTTCATTTATTCTAATGATATTCTTCGAGTTCTTAGCTCATCTCTTTATAAAATAAATACAATATTACTTTCTTTCTTTGCCCATTAGCCGCTCACTTGAGTGCCATTCTTTTATATTATTTTATTGCGCCCACTCATTAACTGTGCTGTACAGGCTAATTGCTCCTTGAATATGCTTGTATCATTGTTGCTCATAAATGGTATGACCAAAATGCGGCAACTTGCCGAGAGTGTTTTTGCTAGACGAACAGTGATGCTTGAAAGATGCTCGTTGATTTTTCTTATACGCATTCAAATGTCTTCTCCTTATAAATGTGTCAGTCATTTTAAGGGTGCAAGGTCTGTGTTTGGTGGATGCCTTCGTGAATTCAAACTAAACGAAAAGAAGTTCGATGTGCCTGCATTAGAGGTCGGCACAGTTCCATGTAATCAGTACACCGAAGAGGGACTTTACTTCGGTCGTGAAGGCGGCTATGTGACACTTAGCAAAGATTTAACGGTATATTCTCATGTCTACCATATTTGTCGGTTTTGTCTGAAATGCTTGCTTTAATAGTACTGACAAACGCAGATAATGCTGCTTGCTGCGTTAATACCACTGTTGTTTTTGCATCGTTCGTTATTCGTTGTTTCTGAATTGTTTGCAACCTTCCAATTCAAATCAACGACTTTCCCACCAGATCTTATGAGTTGGTCGGGATATACGCTACATTTTACGCATTTACTGCTGATGTTGCTGTGAATGCACTATGATGGCCACATCCGGGAATTTTTGCGGTCATTTGCCAAAGTAAATTCTGCTAGAAGAATCGTTAATTATTACAAATTTTTCGTTGTCTAATGTCAGTTTATTCAACTGGATCATGCTTCTTTGCAATCCGATCATTGGCACATAAGATTCGTATTCTTGCTACATAGTGTTCGCATTCCGACCTTTTCAACAGCTCCATAGGAGCCGTTTTTGTTTCCTCATGGGGATATTATCCGAATGCTCCATTTTGCTCCTGCGCTATCAAAATTCGCTCGCACGAACAAGGGGTGAATGATGGTATGAAGTAACGAGAGATTCAACAAAGTAAGCGGTCACAAGTCAAGGACCTCCGAGCACTTTAAATATTCCTTCGTTCTCTTACACTGTCTCCGTTATATTGTATGAATGGCGTTGGTTGATTCCGGTCGAGAGTTTCTTACCTAATGAACAATTTCCTGAGTTGTATTCGCATGCCGAAGAGATAATTTGAGCTGGCGTTTGTTGTAAGTTGGCAAGTTAAGCTGCCAGTTATTGTAGGTTGGTTCATCGTTCACCGTCGAGTTGGAAGTGCGTCCTCGTACAAAGACTGGTGTTTTGTTATCGGTTGGCGTCCTTGAGTTCCTAACGGTACAATTCCTCAATGGCACAATAAAATTCACAGTGGACAATGGTGGCGGTGCTGAAGCGGTCTCGTTCGTACCTCCGTCGAGCAACGCACTTTGCGACGGCCATTGGCATCATATAAAGGTTTCGATCTTTTAACAGTTTCGATGGGGAAACTGATGGTGGTTTATTCGAATGTAGTTGTGCTTCTCATATTAATGCTCGAAATGTTTTCATTTTTTATCTTCCTAAATTAAAAGCAAGTAAGTGACATATATTGAGGTGAGATGAACCGACCAGAATTAAGTACATTAAGGGACGTGATGGAAGAAGGTTTTCATGCAATCTTTTTTTTTGAGTCATTTAAATCTACTAGCGTCTTTTTTGCAGCTTTATAAGACAAAGAACTTGATGACTCTGACAGTGGATGGTAAAAGTAAGCTGCACATCATGAAGAAAGGCAAAAAAACCGACACGAATACGAAGGATCCGCTTTACCTTGGTGGTGTACCGAAAGGTGTGAAACCAAGAGGATTGGATACCGTTGGTATGTTATTTCAACTCTTTAAAGCAAAGCTTTTCCTTAGTTTTGAAAGCCCATCAACGAGATAGCGCAATCTTATTGGCTCGTAATAACGTTAAAATACCACTTCTAATAAAAGAACGTACACTGGGTTTTTTTTTTTAGATGGTTTTGTCGGTTGCGTACGTGTCCTTAATATGGGCAAGAAGCCAAGAAAGCGCAAGAATGTGGATATCTCCCAGATACCGGCCTACGGCGATGTGCAGAGAAATTCTTGTCCTGTCAATTAAATTTTCATTCTTTTCCGTTCTATTATTCACAGAAAAACAACAACGTAGTAATAAATTGTTTTTGTTGTTTTTCTCGCTATTTACCGTTATAATATCAACTTTAATTCATTGTTTAATAGTTGATTATTTTATGAATTTCGCAGCTTTCCCTCTCTCTCTAGAATAATATGTTGATGATTGTTCGCTAGATTTTTTTGAGTCTGATATTGTTGGAAAGCGTTCTATATGAATTTATTTGCTGAGAAATTGAAGTATTTAACTTATGCATTTTTGCTATCCTTGCAAAAAAAAAAAAAAAAATATGAGGGAAAATCTATTTAATCCAATTTAATCACTACCAAACACCCAAAAGAAAAAATGGTTTTTCCTCAGTTAGTTGGAGGACTATTCTATAATATTTTTTGGTTTGAGAGTAAATATTTTTGATCATTAAAAAATTACAAGCATACTGCTCCATTCGTTATAATTTAAGACTTGTGAGCCCACATATGGAAAAGAACATACCACTTGATAGCGTTAAAATATTTACCCAGTAAGAACTGTCTTAAGATCTGAGCAGTTTACGGCAATTGCATTTATCAAAGAAACAAAATGAAACAAAAAAATAACGGTGATCTTTGAACTTAACAAAGAATTAACGACGACCTTTGAACTTCTTACAGAAAAAAAAAAACATCTCAAACCTTCGCCATAATTGATCGCTGCGAGATTCGCTTATAATTTTTTGTTTTGATATCGGCGAATAAAAGGAAGCTTTAGTGTCGAGTTATGTGTCTTCGCATAGATGCAAAATGGCACTTGAGAGAATTAATCCAGAACGAAAAGTTAGAAGATGTCATATGATCACTGATATAATGCTTCCGAGCAGTGTTCTTGAAAGCTCTTATGGATGACCGGAAATGGGTTGTGTGGTAGATTTCTCACGGTTGTTGGCTGCTTAGTGAGTTTCTCCAAAACAGCTAGCGATCTTCGTGTCGTTGTCTGTTTCCTTGGTGCGCCACCAGCTCCATTCTGAAGCTCTTCCAGCTATAACATTCGACGTTTCGTTGCAAGAAACACTCTAAATTGAGAACGTTGCTAATATAGCTCGTTCAGCACTAAAAAATGCAATTTTTACTTCTACCTGACTAAAAGGCATGCAAATTCTACTGAAAGTAAGACATTCAAAACCACATTGTAAGCGAGGAAAAAATACTTGGAAATGGATGGACCGCCTGCCTGCAGAGCGAAATATGACGTAGTGAATTTCAGTTTTTTATATCTTTCCCTCAATAGTAGTAACTCGAGAGACACCTATAGGGGATAAAGGGATCTATCTCGGCAGAAAACAGCGATTTCAAGCTTTGTGCTATTTTGAGGGCACTCCTCCATAAATTAGAAATGGTGAATCAAAAATCGAAATTAGCACGCAATCAAGAATGCTAGCTTGCTTCAACTGTAGAAATTGCTGAGTTTCAAAGTTGGGAATTCGAAGCTGCAATTTATCAACGTGCCAAATGTTGACGTTAAGGGATGAAGAGGATAAATTTACAAATGCAAATCATGGCCATAGGTTTCAATCAACACGCATGAAACGAGATGAATAGGAAGCAGACCTGTGCCATGCGAGCTGAGTTGCCGTTCGTGTTCTTAATGCTTGCGATGGAACGTTTCGAGTGAATATAAGGACCGTCGCCATTTGCCACAAACACTTTCAACTTCAGTGGGACTGAGTTGCAGAGATCAGCCTGACTGTCTAAATTTACTGGATCCACTATCGCACATCTACGCTCAGTTGGACTGTCGAAAATGCGTTGCTCCTTTGTACTTCTCTCCTCCAGCAACTCTCGCTGAGTCTGGCAAGTGTCGTAGTCGGCTGCACACGATGCACTCCGCCTAGGGGTCCCTTCTTTTCTCGTTTCGCTATCATGAGCAGTCACCGTGAGCATGCAGGCCGGCGCTGATTCCTTTCTTTGCCCATTACTATCATTTGATAACTATTTATACGCAGAAATAACAGAAATATGAAAAACACACCTTACAACAAAAAGTAGGGGCCCTCTAGCTTCAGGGAGATAAGTCATTCCCATTTTCCTTTTAATATGCTTCGCCAAAGCGTTATGAAATTCATTACCTTTTACAACTTTATTCAGAGTTCGATGATATGATTCTGTCTTTTTTCAATAAGGAGGCACGATCATACTACTTTCAAAGTGTTAATTAAGCGATTGGCTAAGTGAAAACCTCAAAGTATGTCATGCTTAAAGTGAAAAAATTAGTCCACAAATATCCCTAATAATATTCGTCAATTTTCGATAGTCCAAGAAACCAAATAGCTTCTCAAATTGTTGCACAGTCGAATATGCTGCGAGCTGACGGTTTCCACCAAGAAAAGGGGGGAGGGTATCAGAGAACAATTGAAGAGATTGGAGACCATAATGAAAATATCATTGAGTGGTCTGCTAGGAGGGACATCGGCAGCGAGCAATCTAACCAGAAGAAATGTGAATGGGAAGGTCTATATGCTCTATCGTTAGGAAGCGAATCACTTTGGAGGAAAAGGACTTTAATTTCAACAGAAAAGCCAGGAAAAAGAAACCGAGGAATATCCACCGTCGATGACATCATCAAGGAACGGGTTCTGCACAGCACATTAATTCAGTTTATTACTTTTTTTTCCTCATTATTGGAAACAGAAGTTTTTATTGTATTATATGAAGAAAAGGATGGTTATAAGATCAAATAAGAACCTTCTTGGCAAAGAGAGATTATCGTTAATTTTGATAAACTGAGTCAAGAACACTTCGTCATCATCATAATCTGCCTCTGAAAGTGATCTATTGACTTCTTTACTTCTGCTGTTGATTCGAAGAGGCGTTGTTTGTTGCGAACTCATTGTATCGGTTGATAAAGTACGCTTGTCGACCGATATTGAGCCAACCTTCAAGAGGACGAATTGTTTTCACTTATATATATATATATATATATATATATATATATATAGGCTCTTTGAGATGAAGGATTTACGCTAGACTTCCTTAGTAGGAAAATCGATATTCAATCCTCCATAATAGTAACACAGAGTCCACGCCAAAACTAAGTAATTTTCCATCAAATTAAAAACGCTCAGAGATGTAGTGCTCCATGTGTTTCTTTTCTTGTAGAGTAGTTTTACTGAGGACCAATTGAAGGTGTAAGCGAAACCTAGAAGGAGCTACAAATCGGGTTTGAATCAACCTCTGCCGTTGTGCTTCTTGCCTCCATATCTTTCCTCGTCTTAAGATGTCTTAACACTGCTTTGAACTACTTTTAAATATGGCCATTGCTTAAACTATACTTCAAAAATTTTAAATTTGTTATATATTGCAGGTTGACTTTTCTAGGTGCTAATTTTCAGGTTGGTTCATCGGTTTCAGAAAGTGTAGAAGATACTTAAATATGCATAAAAATTTACGTGTATTTTATAGTCAACCCGGATTGCATTTTGCAACCTGTCGGATCGGAAAGAGGCATTTTTTATTGAAAACCTGTGTCGGCAATTGATTCAGTTAAACTACTGGATGTATTATTGAGCAAGTTTTATAAACTCCAGGCAATTTTTGAAACCGTTTGATCCTGATGGAGAAGATTGCAAAGATATATTTCGTATCAGCAATTCTGACATGATTTTCCCTTTGCAATTTCTTGATGAAAGTTTATACAAATCCATCATGATGAAGGAGGAAAATTTTGAATTCATAGAGTTAGGCTTGCTAAGTTCAGTTGAGGCACTGGTAATGTCAATCAGCCTTATGAACCTGCAGCAAGTTTTGCTAATATTCTTCAAAAAATGAGACAGCAAAACGGAAGAAAAAAATTTTTAAAATTTGTTCCATAAATTTACCTGAATACCTCCACTTTCTTGCTTATATCTCGTCAACATATCGCCTGACGCGCTCTGTCCTTGGCCTGGAAATTTTCACTGATTTGATGCCGAATCTCAATATAGATTTTTAGTGAATATAATTATGCAAATCGATTACGCCATAAAACGATATCAAAAACATAAAGCGATAATTGCAAATAAAACTTTAAAAAAAAGAAAAATGCAGCAATCAATATTTTGGCAATGTCAAATATTGATATAATATTTGGAAAATTTTGAACCTTTATCTAAATAAAATTGAATAAAAAAACATTGCAATAGACAACTGACTGCTACCATTAAAATCTATAGCTGTTTTAAGAGTATCGGTATTGACAGGTTGTACAATTGTTGACGTGACCGCAACGGTTCCATTCATCGTATTATATGTTGGCGGTTGTAATTGCGTACTAAAAAAAAATAATCAACGTAATGAACAAATTTGATGGAAAATTTTGTTGAGATGTGATTTCAAATTGATTTGCTTATAATGAGCTCATATCAAATGAACCAATTGTAAAAATTAAATACGCAATGAATCATTAAATGAACCTAATGAACCACATGAATCAATAAACCATCAACCCATTACATGAACCATATAAAATCAAATAAAATCAAATAAAATGAATCACTTAGTTTAGAAAATATTGTCAACCAAAAAATTACCCATCATACCCATCATTAAAATTACCAATCGTCATTAAAATACCTATTATAAAAAGTGATTTAAAAATGAAAGAGTAGAGTTGTTAATCAGCCTCCGCGCTCATACGAGTGAATTGCTCGTTTGGTTGCAAGCGCTGGACTACGATAATTTTCTACTACTCTACCTTCAACACCAGAATTTCCACTTCCGTTCGCAGCAAAAAAAAGTAAAATTCAGCGATACTTCTGACAATAAGTGAGTCTAGATAGAACGAAGAAAGCCAAATCATCCTCTTCTGAAATTAAACAAACGAAAGCCAACGCAGAAGGTGACATACGAAGACAAAGGAATTGTAAGAACCATGAAAGCAAAACTTTCATTTTACCACTAAAGCGAACAGCAATGATCATCCGTTCGTCATACGTACAACGATAAGAGGACTCAGCTTGTAGAGAAACTAACTTATATTTGCCGAATCCGGCGAGTAGCGTCCCGACATATAGGTGATTGAACATTGTTGCCGAAGTGTCATCCATATCGGCGGAGTGCTCTACGTCACTCGTTTTATATGGTCTTTCTGCCACGTTTATGATAGAATCTCGACTCTGTTGATACGACGCTGAAACATATTATGTGCCTTTTTTCCAGTATTTACTCTATGGTTAAAAAGGTTTTTCTTCAAAAATCGGAATTGCAACGAACAGAAAGGATTACTTTATTATTCAAATCACTCTTATGCCAGTATCATTTTCTCTTTTAGGCCTTTTTTGAAAAAAAATTTTTTTAGTTTATCTTCTTTCGCAATTAACAGTTTCTTATAATTTTTACAGTTAGCACTAAAACAAAAAGATACGACAAAAGGACATCGATAAAATATCTTAATTTAACCGATTTGCGTAACTGGGTGTCCAGATTTGTAGAAAATATTCATCAAAAATTTTCTTTTGCTTTTTTTTATTCGTATTTCTTTTTCATTTCCCTTTTTTCGAAAATATTCACTAGCAAAATTTTTCAATGAGAAGAGAACTAACCTTGAATAATAATAGCTGCTTGTTTTTGCCTTTGCCTCAATAGTTTGTATCGTTTTTGAAGTGCAGCCATGTCCGATGCTCGAGTAGTCGGCAGTGATTTTTCATCTAAATTATTGAGATCATTTCATTCAGTTTATTTCATTATTAATCGACATCAAAAACTTCTTCGAAATCAAGAGAATATCTATCCGCCAAACATTGACTTCTAATAAATACACATTTTTGTGCAAAAAACATGAAAAAAACGATCTGAAACGATAAAAAAGGAATGCAGAATGTTGCATAACTCAAGCATAACGCTATAATGCGATTCGATGATAGCTAAAAACTGTACTATTTATTGCCTAGTAAGATCTGACATGTGTTAGTAGGAGCATTTTTTTGTTTTAGACTAGCAAACATTTCGAAAAATTTAATGTTTATGGCGAAGAAACATTTCATTATCGTATGGGGAAATTTTCCGTAAGTAGACCGTTCCTAATAATTAAACGGGTGGAAAAAACCATCGATGAAAGCATGCATCTTTCACTTTGCCACCTAAATCACGCCATATAATGCGATAACGTCAGAACGATGGAAAATTTGTTTTTGACGAACCTGAAAAACAGCACTTGTGTACCATTTATTCCAATTTTTCATGTTGAGAAAAATATTCCACTCATTCTAAGTTATTGCATTGGATCCACATATGGGGGAATCATGAGAATAGTGTTTTGAAATTTTATCGCATGGCGTTTATAAAATTAGACCACAGCGTGTGAGCACACCTCGATCACTACGTCTGCTACAAATCAGAAGCATTTTCCCCGTTGTAGTATGTCTTTTTGCTAGGGAAATTTCAACTGTTCCTCACGCAAGGCTTATTGCATCAGTAAGAAAAACGTTTCTTTTGCTGATTAACTACATTTCAAACTAACTGCAACGGAAGTATTAACTGTATTTGCCTCTATGCCATATACACCACACAGTTCGAAACACTACACAATAGGATGCATCGTATGATGCATAATTTCCTTGCCTGCGTATTTTAGTTTACCCAAGAAACCTCCCCCTCCCCCCAATAGAAATTTGACCGCTAATGAATTGATTGCTTAGAAGAGGGCTACCTGAACTGCAATTGACGCATGACGTATATTCCGAGTCAGAGGCATCGTCATCAGCGAAGTGTAACATACTACTGAGTTGTTTTTGGAATTGAGTGAGTGCTGATGGATGAGACTCCACGTTCCAAGTAAAACGGTTCCGCAATTCGGCGATGCCTGGATATGGAAACTCGGACATCGTATAAACAATCTGTAAAGAAATGTCCACATAACTGCAAACTCATAATATATAGGCACATGTATAAACATTATACGAGTATATGCGCATAATTCAGCACGAATCCAGTTAGACACAAGTCTTACAGCATGAGAAATAACAAAAATTTCAGGAACAAAAAATCCAGGAAGGCTATACCCGTCGATAGGTGGTTAAAGGCCGTTCAGATGTTACCAGTCAGTTTTAAATATCTTTAGTGCATGAAGCAATCTTATTGTAATTTTATCACTGAGTGTATTTAGCATAATGTTGTAGATGCGAAATGAACACGAAACGAATTGCTCAAACGAATACTTTATAAAGATAGCTTACCGACATGAAGTTATTGATGTCCATCTGCCGCATTTGTGTTAGCTTCTCACATAAAGTACCCATAAGGGTGTAGAAATGATCCGTGCTCGTCGTACTCAATATTCTCCTATAGTTGAAGTGACGATAGTAATTGGAACGAAATAAAGAATTTAGCTGTTGCTCCCTTTATGCTCTGTACATTTCAAAAATGATCTTTTTTAATGGAACATAGTATCAGCGTTTATCACGGCTACGACTTACAGTACACAACATATACCTTACAACACCTGTTTTCCACTGGTACCAGTTACTGGTCCTTAAGTGATGTGAGCACAGAGTTGGTCTTTAAGTGGTGTGAGTACAGACTTTGAACACGAAAAACAAATAATAGCCAAATTTTCTGTGCGTCGGTGCCTACAATGTTTAAAAAAATAGGTATATTTTTATGCTCTAAGTCTATTTTGTTCCATTCTCTTTTGAATAATGAGCCAGCCGACCTGGAGTCCATTCTTCGGACTCATAAGCATTTCTGTATATGGAATCGCCAAGTTCTCCACTCAATCATGGGGCAATCCCAGAATTTATAGATGAGCTTGCTTTCGAAATTGGTTGCGAATTCAGATAGAAGTCGAATGAAAAAAATTTCATCTAATAAAAAGTCATCGAGTAAATTCGACCTGCTTTATCCTCACTTCTTTCAAAATAGTAAAGGTTCTTCTCTCTAATTCGCCTCTTTAAAAAAATATTTAAGTGGTTTCTTTCAGCAGACCCTTTTCTCTTTGCGTAATTATACTCGTTTTTCTGCTTTATTCGCCACTCTGTTTAAATTCATTTTGTCCGTTTATTTCTCTCTTTAGCTTTAGTCTTTCTTAAACCTATTTTTGGCTTTACACTAATTTTACTTTCTGGAGAGCAAAGTACAGTAAATCACAACATTTTAAGCTACAGTTTCGAGAGACGGCAAAGGTTTGTCACAGTATTATTCTTGCGCCATGCCGCTAATAATACGACGCTTATATGTCACACTTGAAACTAGATCCTAAAACAATCTGATAGCTATAATCTATACTTGAGAAAATAAAAATAAGATGGCTGCACTGAAAAAGTCAGAGCAGATAGAGCGTTGAATCAGGTGGGAAAGAAAGTGTAATCAGGTCAAGAGAAGAACAGCGATCGCAAAAATCAGACGGATGGATAAAAAGAGAAGCCACTCAAGCGAAGCTAGAAATAATTACTTCCTAAAATGTTTTTTTACTAAGTTCCAGCCTCAACCCGAAATCCGGTTTTGCAAGTTCCGGCCCCTTCTTCCATTCGGGGCGTGTTGAGGGAGAATGGGACAAACTCATCTATGTCATAACAACGTGATAGCTCTGCTCATATTGTTTTGTTCGCACACAATGAGTTATTGAATGGTTTCCGGTCAGCTTGAATACGTTTCATGCGTACAGTTTAGATGTTAAAAGCGAAATGCCTACTTGCTAAATTTAGCCCATATTGCAAGTGAAGCACGTAACAACACTTCAGAGCCCTCGAGCATGAGTGCATCCCAGAGACGATAAACACAGCTTTTGGGAAGGCATGTCGCGAACAACGTCAAGAACCAATGCATCGAAAAGACGTTCGTAAGCGGCGGCTCATTTTCACATTCTAAAACTCCATATTGAGCAATATGTTTGTCTATTTATTCGATATTTTCAACATCTGGGCTATCAACTCTATAGCAATGAAATTTACCATCTTTCACTACGGAACCATCTACAATCTTCAATTTGCTCCCAATGAGCAATTTGTTTGAGTTATTTATGCTTGTAAGTGGTCTATAATTTACAGTAGTTTACCGTACTGTTCCAAGTGCAGTTTAAAAAAATTTTTTTTCTGCTAGAGAATTCGTTTATTCTGAGGTTCATTGATGGGCGATCAATGCTCTTCCACCTATGCCAATTATGGAAACTTTGCGTACGTTTCCAAAACCATTGCAGCCATCGAAATGCGAAAATTTGTTACTCTATATTCTGCTCTCTCCCAATTTTAGAACCCATTTTGTCAAAAATCTTTCCTTATTTTCCTGCTTTTCCTCATATTTTCCCCGGCAAGCAGGAATATCTAATCCCACCATCCCAAAGTGGAAACGTGCCGAGGTATTACCCATATGTGTGGTCAGTTTCATACTGAACGGCAACAGAGGTTTCGCAACTGTTTTCAATAAATGACTTGGTTCGCTGAAGTGCAAAAGTGCACAATGCTGACAAATTTTTCGCGTTTTTTCAGTCGTCTGCAAATTTAAGAGCTAGCTTTGATAGGCGGATTTAAAATGTCCATATCAGGCCATGTCATAAAGCGCGCTTTCCCGCACCCCTTCGTCACCTTTTAAACGAATCAACATCTTTCTGAAGAAAATGATCGTCATTGTCGCCACTCAAAGAATACAAAACTTTATATCATGGCATGTTGTTTTTTATGATGCTTGAACCCGAATAAAATTTCCCATAGATAGTCGCCAAATGAGCAGTACACTACTTTTGAGAAGCATTGCTCGTAAATCGCAATATTCCTTGAGATGTTAGCTTTGCTGCACAGTTCTTCTCAGAAAATCGAAAAGAAAGACTTATACCCATTTCAGCTTTTCTTATAAGTGAAACCAAACTAGGCCATTTGAGCAAAGGTTGTTGAATTCTCATCAAAGAACTGAATAAGATCACCTATATGTTAGCCGATAGAGATCCTCTGGATGACAAGAATACACCAAAGAAATAAGAAACACACCAGAATTGCGCTGCAGTTCATCCAAATGGCGCGCTGTCTTAGGCAGCCTTTGATGAAGCAAGCTACGGAGTACAGCCATATCGACTGAAAGTGCTCGCAACGACTGATCAAAATATCCTTGTGGAAGTACCTGCTCGATAAGAAAGATCATTACCTGCAATATGCTGATTTTATGCGATTACTAGCGTATCAAAATTTCAGAGGCCATTGAAATTATAGGAAAAACGTCACCTAAATATAGGCTCTGTAACACCGCCTTTCAAAACTTGTTCCTATTGCAAACATTTCAGCTCACAAGGACAACGGCTTGCACACGTATCACGAAGCAGTGGTAGAATACGAAGTAGCGTGCTTCCCTAGGAAATAGACTGATCGCTGGACAAATTTCAGCTGAAAAATTCGTCTTTGAGCCACTATGACCCCAACACTACCTCGCCAAATTTTTGGCACCATTATGTACCAAAAATGCCGTAAATTGAAACTGTCGGATGGGCAGACACACATACACATACGCACAGATGTATCGTCGATATATATATATATATATATATATATATATATATATATATATATATATATATACAGTATATAATATGCAGCGCATGAAACTCATAAGCGCGCGTTTGATCCTATCTTCATGCCCAATCTCATGAGCGCATTTAAGTAGGTGGGAAGTATATAGGGAGGAAGCTGTTGAAGAATTTTTTGAGACATAATGTGAGAAGAAATCTCTATTGGGTCATATAGAATTGAAGAATTTGGTGTACATGCTATCCGTTAGTTGTTTTTTTCTTGAGTTGTGCTCATTTTTTGTCAAAAATTGCAGACTTTGCTTTTGCAGTATTTTCTTTGATTTGCTGAAGTTTTGCTCCCATTTGATCTTGCTTCTCCCACACTCCCTCCTCCCTACCTTTGTCACTCACCTATATCTGAAGCTTTACGCTGAACACATCAAGCTAGATGCAACTTGCTAAGCTGAAATTCAAATTAAAAAATACGAAGAAAGTGTTCAGAAATGTCTCGTAAAATACAACCTTAAGTGCGCACTCTTCTTTGAATTCGGTTACTTCTAGTACTAATGCGGCAATCACGTTGAAACCCTGGCAATATCCGATCGTTTTGTTGAAGCGAGCATAACCAAGCAGCACACGTTTCAGATGAATTCTTTCCGCCTCGCCACTTATTCCTGACCAGCCAGTTCGATGCAGATCCTTAAAAGCGATCACGGAAAATTCTTGTCAAATGGCGATGACAGCAAGCCTTGTTCACAAGAAACGATAGGCAATCCTTGCTACGTGAGGTACTTCAAAGACGGAATCTTTGAAAAAGGCACCTTAATTATTTGGAAACTGAGTCGGTCGTCGTCTGGGTTGATTCTTTCGTTGAACGCGACTCGACGGGTTTGTTCCCAGTTGAGGCCCAGCCGATCGATGTGGTAGTTGGCAAGTATAACCCACAGCTGCAGTTCATAGTAATATGCATTTTAAAAGGAATGCTGCTTTAGTGGCTGAGAAATTATGCGACGGAAGATGTCTTGGAAATTTGTCTCCTCGCTTCAAAAGTTTGATGGAAAAGGGAAAGTGGGGGGGGGGGGGGGAGGGAGAGTGAGGTCTTTGAAAAGAGCCAGAAATAAATAAGAGTCATGACACAGTTCTTTATTTGCCGATTACCTCAGAAGCATGAATTGAAAAGTTAATTAACCTCCAGTTGGTCCATTGAAGTCACCATCAAATGGGAAAGAAACTTTCAACAAAAAGATTAATATTTTAGTGGTTATGCGATACTGTTGAAAATGATAACTCTTGAAGAAATAATCACTTTCCCTCCTCCACAGTATATATTTGCGTACCTTTGGATTCAAAAAGTTGGGGTTCGCTATCCAGTAAGCAAAGCTGTCCATTGAACTAGTGTTCAGGCTCAAAACATAGAGATTTTTATACTTAAACTTGTGTTTTTACAAGTATTTTTTAGCAATATCCTTCGAGAAAACATGAGCTACTAACACAACGTTGAGGTGTTATTGAGTGAACAAGGGTGGGCAACAAAAAGATCTAGCAAATAAGCATAAATGCACCTTTCTTCTAAAATAGCTCGGGATACCATCTGGCAGACGTGCAACGGCTTTCATTGCGTTCAACCATTCTTCAAATCCACTCTCGCTGCCAGGTGGATCCAGTGAGAACTGCAGCTTTGTATCTATTCCTTAAATTTAATATGCGATCGTTGGTGAACGAATGTGCAGGCTTTTATAAATATAAACGACACGAGGAAAAACTTTAACAGACTGGGCTGATAATGAAAAGCGAATAAGCTCGAGATGACTTTTGACAAAGTGACGCTTCAGCTGTGAGTACTGGAGCAGAAATGTGCCATGCATGCCCATTAAAATCGATTATGTGCGAATGGATGGCTACTTTCGCAGTATTAAAATTTTTTTTGTTGCTAATGTGTAGGTAGTTCGAGCGGAACCTTAATTACAACTCAACCTTAAGGCTCGATTTTGTGGTGGCAGCATTTTGACAATATCAGCGATCATTGCTCACGGCATCGCTCTACCAATGGCACTGGATTGGGACAATTTTTTGGCTTTATTTCACTGCTTCCTTTATTACTTTTAAAGTCCTCATTGGATCTATAGGAAGAGTTTGTTGAGCTTACTTCTCTTTTCGGACATAGCCTGCAGAACGGCAGTGATAATATTGCATCTAGCTGCTTGTCGAGCTAATTGATGAGCACGTTGCTTAAGCACCTTCAGAAGCTTCATATTTGCATAGTCGACATCACAATACATTTGTTGTATTCGTTCTTTGAGCGAATCGCAATCTGTAGAATTCGGCACTCTTCATTGAGAGTATGAAAATTACAGATAATAATTGAAAAATGGAGATTGTGAATAGCTTATAAATCCAAAATGAAATCTTTTCGCTTACATAAAGACGTACCTCTTCTGAAAAAAAATGGCTCAAGTTTGAAGGATGAATCTGGTTCATTGGCTCACCTAGTTTTTGCAACTGTTGCTCCGTTAGTGCTGAGGCTGTTCGTTGAGAGCTGTCAGAAAGGTGTGAGCTATCGGTCGTTAAGTCGACATCGGTGCTAAAAAGCGCACATTTAATTCAAATTCCCTTCTTCGAGTTGCGAAGGGAATCTTGCTTAAGCGATCAAATACTATATAGAGATATGGTGGTTGAATCACATCTGCAACATGAGAACGTCGGGAAAGAGCCATCATAGTAACTCGGCCCATAGAGGGGAACCGGTCAGGCATACCGTGAAGTATTTATGGAGGCATCAGCAGGAGGAGGCAGCGCAATCTTTCCAATAAGTTGTCACCCACCACCAGGGTGTGTAACGACCTCCGCTACATCATCATCGACTCGCTCAAATCACGTGTATTATCTTGTATAATGAGTATACAACTAACCGCAATTTTATGGGAAAGATTTTATGAAATGAAATTCATTGCCTTTGCCTAGAAATGAAAAAAGATTAGTGTTGCGCTTGAGAGGTTGGTGAGCTAAAAAATTCGAAAATTTCAATTTCTCGGTCCTCATTTTAATAAACTTTCGAATAAGCCGTTGTGAAATGATGACTGCTTTTACAGGTTCACCCAATAAAAAAAAAAAAAAAAATCCTCCAGGATTTCGTCACTGTCAACAAGTAATGACAAACCTAATGCGCCTTCTGCAATCTTCATAGAGGATGCCCAAGAGTTTTTCAAGACACGCACGTCGACGAAACACCATTTCAGGGCAGTCTTCTTCGATCCTGAAATGCACATGCTACATTAATTAAGTAAGAAAATATAATACCATGGTGTAAGTCAGCGCTCAGGTGCTTTAGCACTAATCAATGTTTTCTATGCATCACACATAATATTTGAATAGTTTAACATCGGCACTGATGTACGATTTCCGGATGAGGGAGGGAAGGCCTTTATAAACAGCTATATTTTCCTGAGGAGATGTTGTGCAAACGAGAAAGCAAAAGTTTTGGGTGTTTTAAGCTTAATCAGCACCTTCTATCGCTTTTGGAAACTTAAAGAAAGCAATTTTTCAAAGATTTCTTATCAAAACCACTCTACTGACTTCATAAGAGTGAAAAAGATTTCAGGGAATTTCGCCCGCGTGCCATTTCCATGCTCAAACGCGTCCCTTAAAACGTCCAAATGTGTTTTCGTCTCCTTTGCACGATATCTCGTTTGTCAGATATAGCTGCTTAAGAACGTCAGTCCCATCCGGAAATCCTACACCATTCCTACATCATTTTGAACTTCCAACACAAAATGCATGTGACGAAATGTATTAAGTGCGGAATGCAGAGAGAGGTCTCATTCGTTCTTTATTCACTACCAATTTCTTCGCGAAGGATCGAATTCAATTTATTCCATCTTTCCTGCGTTTAGACCTGGTATACTATTGGAAAATATTGTTCGAGGAAACCAGCTAGAGTACACACTATATTATGGTAGATTTTCGGGACAGATGTAAGACAATTGAGTACATTTGTTATTTTTGCCGATACAACACCGAAGAACACATCCACTTTAGACGTAGTTATTTTTTTAATCCAACATCCCTTCTGTACTAGGTGTTTGGTGTAATAGGTATCTGGCATGGTGTACCATTTGCAAAATGTTTTCTATCCTACAGCTGTAATACTTGTTTGAGATCACGTGCGATGGAATAGAGTATGGGATATTTTTGGGATATATCCGTTTCCAGATTCCAGTGAGGCACAAGTAATGATGTTCAACGTGCTAATGTTAACGGAGAGAAGCGTTGCTAAAATATCTTTCTAGCAGTCAAAACTGTAAACTTTCGGTGGATAAGTGCGAAATAAGTGACTCAGAAAGGTTGACTATTCAATGGGCGGAAACTATGATTATTATGGCATCAATTCATTGGTGATTTGATGCCTACTAATGTAATAATAGTAATTAATGAATACTGCGAGAAATATTTCGAATATTTTGTATCGAAAAGTTATTTGTAAAACTTAAAGTTTGCAGAAGTGCCCTCGTAAAGTTATTACTTTCGCTTACCGATATCATAAATGGGATACCTTCGTCAAAAAACAAGAATTGTAAGCTCTAAATCGGTCATTCACCTGAAATGATCGCGTATTGTTGTTGGTTGGTGGTTTTCGCATGGTTGTATTGCCGAAGAAGTGCTCTGCAATCAGAAAATTCAAATGTTTCTAGCATTGAAATTCAATTTTTATGTTTTTCCGTGCTCATGAATACCCCCCTATATGCTGGAATGTCAAACGTCGTCATTTCACTCATACGCTTCCGATTTTGTTGCTTATTTATTCACCTTTTATTAGTCTTATCCGCCCCAGAGATCGAAGTAAATATTGGTTGTCGTAGAAGTAGACGATGGTTAATAAGGCCGCATAAACCATTCATATCTCTTTTTTTAATATTAAATAACTCCTCTTATAGGTAGAATGTCGGCGTATCAGTATTACGATGGTCGATAAAGCATTTCGATTAGCAAAAATTACAGATAACCGTCCTCCGAAAGAGTTCACTTATCAGGGAGAGATAGAAAATTTTTTTCAAAATTGATAGTTGATTTCGAACAAGAAGCCTCAATAGAAGCTCCTTGAAATATGTTTTATTTGATTCAATTATAAGGAGGCTTTCGATGTAAACATTTTCTCTTTGCTTTCTCGCCATGTTGTTGATGAACGATGGGATGTGCTGTACTTGTTGATTCAAAGACAGAAAGATTGACTGATATGAAATCGCAAGCACAAAGATCTACTATCCGATGGATATGAACCAATCCACTATCCGATGGATATGAAGCAATCTACTATCCGATGGATATGAACCAATCTACTATTGGATGGATATAAAGCAAACACGCAAATCGATGTTGTTTTAGCTATTCATTCTACCGTCATTGCGGATGTACTGCAAAGTGTCATAGATTGCGCTTGCACTCATTCATTATACGGCTGTTGTCATCATCAAAATAACCAGGATTAAGTTTTAAAAGATTGTTCCACAACTTCTTCCACTTTAAATGAATTTAAGTGGAGAGGAGCAGTGCAAAAAGAAACAATGTTTAGTATCATCTGATGGATTTTGAGGAGCGATTTAAGGGAGGAGGGGAGGAATGCGGCGTCTAAATATATCAACAGTTGTCATAAGGCAGACGTGGTGGTTGGGCCATTCATCAAGAACTGTTGGCCAAAACAAAGTGGAAGTCAGTCGGGTGAATGAGATTCGTGAAGACGACATTGCATCCTTTCACAGTTTATCTGTTCATTGGTTGTCGTTTATTGTGCGAGAAACACCTCACTTATAATTAATAAAGGATTTGCTCTCATTTCATCTGAATACGTATTCAATTGTAAACATTAGCCTTATATTATAATACTAAAGCGATATTTTAAACTTTATTTATAATATAGAGTTCGTGGAAAATACATGAAACGATTTTTTCTATAATATATGCTCCAATTATTATTGTATGCAATTATTGATAGCACATCTTAGTGCTGCTATATGCAGAGTTTACCTCAAAGTAGCTAGCAGCTACCAACATGGAAGCGTCACTGGTGGCTTGAGAGCTGGTTCCTTTGGACAAGCGTGAAGAGACGTTTTCGATGTGTGAATTAACCAACGAACTGAAAGTGTAAGGGAATGATTTTTTTTTTTTTTTTGTTTTTTCAGATATTACAGCGATCATATTAAATCTTTTTCAAATTCTAAAACTCACAAAATAATAAAACTATGCGTGATCACTCATCATTGAAAGGCTGCAATCACGCATAGATCTTCTGGTAATCCCGGTCTTCAATAGTTCGTTGTTGCGGACGTTGGGTTTATTGACAAGGAAAGTGCGACTCTTAAACCCATAAACTACAATCTTTTCTCACCCAGATTCACAATTTTCGCTATCTCTTAGACTTGAGTTTTCGTAGACTTGAAGTGAGCAGTAACATTTATTAAGCATACGGTCAAACACTGAAAAGCCATAAGGATCCGGAAAGAAGATTACGAGTAGGAGCAGTATACAAGGTGCTGCAAGGCAATTTCAGTGCAGCGATCGGCAAACGTAAAGCCGTACGTGGTTATTTTACTAAGGGAGAGTGAGGAAGACGTGGGTTTGGGAAAATTTTGTTGGTGGGGAACCAATGTTCGACCAACATTCAGCTATCAACAACATAATGTGGAGCTGAACGACTTGAGGGTTGAATGAAGCTCGGAAATGTTGCACGCAAATATGAGGTCGCCAGGGCTCCTCAGAACTACTCTGGAAGCTTATTTCAAAAAGCGATACTGCATAATCATCAATGGAGAGCATCTAACATACCAATCTTTACGAACGACTGCGTGATTTCACCCAGAGATTCAGTAGAACTACAAGACTTAGCACAAAAGCTAAAAACAGTTTTCTTCCGCAATCATTCTAAAGACAAGTTTCTCAAAGGAAGAATGGATGTGAAACGAGTTACTTTCCTGAGGACTCTGTAACAGGCGAAGGTAACGATAGTGACAAAGCTGAAACATTCGGACGCAGTTGAGACCGACATCAACATTCGATACAGAATACGGCAGGTAAGAAAGCAACATATGATCTAACTTCGATTGAACAAGAACAACTGTCACTGGTGACCGGATGAAAAGAAAAGGTTCACGCGATCTGTTTAATTCCACTCTACTTTCTGCTATTTCGTACGATACGAGATTCCGGGCATTAATGATACAGGTACATAGCCACTGTAATCACGAGATGTGCTAGAGAAATCTATGAAGCCATTTGATCAACGGGTCAACCAACGCTCAACGGCTCAGAAGAACGCTCAATGGGACAGACCGTTTGGCAGAAAGACAATAAGTATCCTTCCAAAACGACCAATATTTCGACTGGCCAAAAACCCGTCGGTACTATCTTGTGACAAAACATATTCCATTAGCGATAGTGGCAATGTACAAAAGATAGAGCAAAATGAACATCTGCTGCATTGTTTTCGTAACGATAGCAACGGCACAACGAAATGGAGGAGAACGAGCTGCTGTAAAATAGATTAATGAAGTATATGAAATTCATTCGAAAACAATGATAGTGGAGTAAAATGATAGAGGGCTAAAGCCTGATTC
This sequence comes from Baylisascaris procyonis, assembly GCA_037389465.1. Classification (NCBI taxonomy): domain Eukaryota; kingdom Metazoa; phylum Nematoda; class Chromadorea; order Rhabditida; family Ascarididae; genus Baylisascaris; species Baylisascaris procyonis. The sequence goes on from JAZARR010000146.1 coordinate 2,566,466, forward strand.
TGAGGTCATCAAGACATATGTTTTCATCGAGGAATAAAAAGGCTAGCTATTCAATTCTCAAGACGGGACTGCCGAATTCACACGATTTTTCCATCCAGACAGTTACTCTTTAGATTTTCCACAGCAATTTCCCTCGATGCCGAATTTCCGTCCAATTCTGACTATCCTTGGTCAACTGATTACCTCTTCGTTTTTGAAGCTAATTAGCTATACTTGCCATTATTGTGGAGAATTTGATTTCAAGAGCACCTGCCTCGGAAGTGTTCCGCTTTTTAGCAGCTGCGTATTGTTTTCCAGGAAATTTTCACAGAGATATTCAGTGCTTCAGTGATCATATGTGATATTTGCTATTATTTAAAATTATTTAATTATTTAAAACCATGAATGCACCATAAATTAAAAACATGAGATTATATAAAACTGCAAATGCAAAATGAAATAAAATAAATGAACCAGAAAGTAGTGAAATCGATCGAATTTGTAAAAAAGATATCCTGAGAAAAGAACAAAGACTTGAAAGGTGCACACGTTTCGGCCCTTATTCGTTTACGTGTGCACCTGAGTTATGCGCGGGCCATCATCAGAACGATACGCATAACCCTGTTAGTCAAATGATAAAAAGTTGTAATGTTAGTGAAACAGAACAATGTAAAGGGCAGCTTAATAAGGAGACAGATAGAGGTAGAAAAGAGGACCTGGAAACGCAAAAAACGAGGAATAGAATGAAGAAAATCAAGATTATTCTATGATGTAGTTATCGAAAAGCTACTATAATAAAAAGAAAATTATGAAAGTAAAATTGAAATCCCGCGTGTAAACGCGCTGTCGTATGTAATAGTTCTGATGTTAATGGTGGTCGTAGAAGTAGAAGGTTCCAGCAATGCATCAATTTTGGCGCTATATTAGTGCTGTAGACCATTGTCAGATCAATATTTTAGTGAATCTTTATAAAGGAGAACCGTGATTCGCGAACCAATAAATATATTTTTTCATGACGTTAGCACTATAGTAGTTAATTAAAACCACTTTCTCTAATATGGACCACCGCATTATTAAGTAAATAATGTTAATAACCTAAATTCTATTAGCGTAATTATAAAATCAAGCTATTATGTCAATTGTATTTTCTTATAAGAATGCACCAGACCCTTTTATTCCATGAAGTACCTATGTCTTTAATCTCACCATGTGTAAGATACTAAAGCCCATAAAAAATTGTATCAAGCAAATTACTAATACTCTGTCTGTTTGGGTAAACAAACTTATATATCAATTCCGGTTTATTGATCAATGCCTTGTATATAAACTTTTTCATAATGAAAATACTAAGACCTTTATCCCTATAATTTTTAAGTAGGTCTTTGCACTTGTTGATGAAATCTTCTTTAACGGAGCACAGTTTAGTAAACCTATAGATTTGGGAAACTATGAGGTTTTTATGTATAAACAGAGGAATATTACTATCCAATTGAGTATATTTGTTAACTGGAAAGTTAAACTGATCGGTCTTATCATATACATTTGTGACCACACCATTACGTGTAATACATAAGTTTAAATCCAAAAAATTGGCCATATTACCAGCATATGTAATCTCAATCTGTAATGCTTCACCGTAAATGAAATTTGCCGTATGCTTAAAGTTTTCGTTATTGAATATTAGTAAATCATCGACATATCTACAGCAGAGAGCATTAAAGCGTGAAATTTTGGCATATGTATACTCCATAACGGAGAGAGTCAGATGTGCTATATCGGGACTTGCGTTACCTCCCATGAGTACTCCTTTAGATTGTCGAAAAATAAAGCCAGCAAAAGTGACATAACTCTCGCTTATAACAAATTTAATAATTTCCATAATCTGTATTCGATCCAAGGTGCGATAATGCTTGTTAAATTCATAGTTATCGGTGTAACATAATACTTTAGTCGCACAAACTTTCAAGTAGGCCTTATTAGAATTATTAAAGCATACATGTGTTAAATAATCCATTGCTTTAATTATACTGTCATGTGGTAGTGCTGTAAACAATGTAGAAAAGTCTGCCGCCAAAATATTTTTGATTTGCTTGTTGCTATGTTTGAGTTTAATCACATTGATTTAGTGATTGTCATCTCATGGTCCTCGGGGATTGTTCTAATGAATAGAAGAAAAATGTGTATTATACGCGGAAGTGGCACTGAGAGCGAGTAAATTTCTAAAATGAAATGCAACGGTGATTTTTGGGCTCTTATTATTGCTTCCTCAATGTTGATATCATACCAATTTGCTATTGGTGTTTCATAACCGCATTTACAAAGTCAAAAGCATTCATGAAAATCAGGTGTAATATGGTTATGGAGTCAACCTCGGGAACACAGTTGAAGTCTTACAGTTAACGCCAGCACCTTTGATCTTTTTCAAAGGTCACATGTTGGCTCCGGGTTGAGCCCGGAGTGGAATCGGCTCCAGATTCCAGGAATTTTTCCAACCAGTTTTTTTTTTTGAAATGCGATAAATATAAAGAGTATTCAAGTTAGCTCATTAGAGCTACGAACTTTTCCAGCACTTTCCAAGGATTACTCTTCCATTTCTATTCGCAGATTTCCATAAAAGTAAATTACTGCAACATCATATTTGTGCGTAACTTTTTTACGCCTGTAATTTTGCGAAGTTTGGGATTCGGTCTAAGTTGGCAGCACTTAGAGAGTTGGTGAGCAAAACTGTTAGTGGATCAGTTTCAAAGAAGTCATTCAGAATATAATAGATCGAAGCAAATTAGCAATAGCTTCTTTCTTGTTTCTGGATTGAGAGGAGTCATAAATGACTTCGAAGTTGGGCATCGAGACAAGTTCCTTTGCATAATTAATAAGAATAAGGCCGCCCACTTGCTCAATCTTCACTAAACAAAGGGTGGATTATAATTGACTCTAGAAATCTATTAATAGAGGAACATCGAAGTAGTGGAACATAAATTGTGAGCAGTCGATACTAGCCAATTACAAACATACTCATTTTGATAAAAGAAAAGTAAAAAAAAAAAGATCTTAGATAAGTATTTCATCAACTGCTTTTGGAGGGTATAATGAAATGCGAATGCTGGCAACGGAATACGACAAAGAATTCGTTGTTTGTTTTTTTAAAGGAAATCTAGGCAAATAATTTCACCATATAAAACACTTTCCTTCAATCGAATAGAATTAAAAAATGCATTTTCAACGCTATGCATCGGCAAACATTATTGCCACCTTTAAAGCGTTTCACGAAGCCATCATATTCTCCATCATGTGAGCGTTATAGCTCATTTCAAAAATCACAAAAGCATTGCAGAAAAATTCACTCCTATATTAACACATTCTCAATTTAAATCGGTCTTTTGGAGTTGTTTTTACTCTTGCAATTTATTACTCCATCTAATTTATGTAGAATTAGGAATTTTCTCTACGGTTATCGAAACTCATTTCGAAATTACACAAAGCTAAGAAGCAATGGATATCTATCAACATCGCAATTATTTTTCCCCGTATGCATTATATTACGCCAAGCTACTAGTTTATTACCTTTCCTGGACAAATATAAAAAGGCACTGATATATGTGAGCGATTACAGACATAACAAAGAGAGTTATGTATGAAAGAGAACAAACCTTAAGCCTCGTTTTTGATCTGATCTAGATTGTTCCATTGATACAAAACTTTCAGAAAAACCCATTTGCCTTAAAAATGAGAAATTTAATAAGCGTACTGATATGCTCATGCACTGATTTATAGCGTTGCACATTTATTCGATTTTGGCAAATTGGAAAAAAAAAACTTAAAAATACCTCTTCAGGTAAGGAGAAACATCCCGAAAACAATGGTTGCAAATCGATCACTCATTCTATGACAAACAAAATACACAGAAATCTACAGGAAAACATATGTGTGTGTGTGTATGTGGTAATTAACTTAGAGATGCACAGAAATTAACATTTAGTTCAAACGTTAAATGAGTTGTATATAATTCAAATTAATATATACGCTCAAAAAAAACAAAAAAAAACAAAAAACAATGTACACTCCTTCATGGAGCTTCATAGTGGAATGACGAAACAACAGCATGAGATAGAGGAAGCCGTATAAGTCATCATCAACTAGAAAAATCAGCATTTTAGTTGACTACTTAAAATACAAATACTCACGAACCAGCTTCAAAAAATTCAAGCTTTCTATGATTTTTTCTTTCGCAATCAAAGCAGCAAAAAAAAAAAGAAATTCGCGAACTTTCCCAAAAAACCAAATGGTAGAATGTAACCAAACGTATTCGTGAAGTCTGACAAGTTGAGGCGTTTCTTTTTCGCTAAGCTTGCTTCTGGCTATTTGTATCGAATGCGCTGTTTAAATAGAATAATTTTGCGGTAAAAAAAAAAACGTGAAAGGGGCTACAATCTTTTTCCACATCTGTCATGCTGGAAACAATGGTGCCAGTCACTATATGAAGCAGCGCTCTGATGCATATATATTGATTAGAAAGTGATCAATTTATTATTAACACATAAATGTGGAAATCTCAGCCCAAAACTTACCGGGAATTTACGATGAAAGAAGTTAGCGATTCCTTAATGCCGCATTTATAGTCCGTCATTGTCTCATTCGACTGAGCCCTTTTTCGAAGTATAAAAGAATGTCTTGCTTCCATCTGCGGCTGTTGTTTCTCTCGAAATATGTCAAAATGGAGCCCGTTATCCTCTACAGAAATTCTCTCCTATACCTTCCCTCCTCTCATTTTCCTCCGCGATCAAGGTCGTGAATAACTGAGGACGAATAATGAAGATGATTTTTCATTGTGAACGCGATTGTTTAAGAATCGATAAATTTTAGAAAAGCAGCTTCTGATCACTCATAGCTTATTGGAGATCTTAGTCAATTGACAACTGTTAATTATAGCAATCTGCCTATTATGTCTTTTATTCCAATGACTGATAAGAAGATCACTGTAATCAGACTTCTCATTATTTGAAAAGAGTATTATCATGACTACAAAACATCCGTCTAAAATAGTTTCAGAAAGTATTTCTGAAGAGTAATGAAACAACAAGAACAAAAATGACTAGAAAAATTAAACTGCACAAAAAATTCGAAAATTTTCCGATGTAAATGAAGCGGTGCAATTCGAGCAGCAATATCCGTTAGGTGCGTTCCAATCTAGACTGTAATCATCAGTTATGCTTCCGTCAATAATTTAAACAGCTGTTCATTGATTCCATTGCTATTTAAGGATTTTTTTTTTTTTTTGGTATCGTTGATTGCTTGTTTATCTATTGGCAGCAATGTTCACTCAAAGAACATAATTCATTTGTTATATTTGAAAATATTCTCATATATTCTCTGAAAATTCATTATTCATTGAGCGATTTAATTTTGAATGCATCAATAACTCACCTAAATTATGCCATATTTGGGAAAAATAATTAGCCTTTCTTTAATTGTAACCTTATCTTTAAATAACCTTTAAACCTTTAAATAATCTTTGAATAATACTCTTTAAAAATAATTTCCTTATGAATTTATATCGATTTAGTAGAATTTCATTTTCTCTTCCTAATTTCAGAAAATTGCCACTTACATCGGAATCTTGCAATCCGCCAAAAAAGACCGCTATAGCAATGCATATATTAGTCTATTTATATGTGCACTGATTGAGATTCGTATCGGTATTTTAGAAAGAAAGAAAGAAAAAAAAAAGCGAAACGTGAAATTCATAACGATAAAGATTTACTGATTGCAAGAATTTTTTAACAAATATAAAAATGTTGCCGGATATTAAGGTGGGCTATTTGCAACTGCAAATTGCACGTTCGAGGGGTTTTTTTCTTTGAATAATGATCGTTGTTGCAATTTTTTTTTGCAAATGTGTAAATTCTTCAAGCAAATAGCACGCGGAATTTATCAAATTGCGAAGTGTTGGTGGGAAATCAAAATTCAATAAATAATTTGCATTCATTAATTAAATCTAATTAATTTTATTTTCTTTTCGTTCTACTTTTTTTTTTTTTTTTGCTCTCTTTATCGTATAGTCTTTATTCAAATGAGAATAAAGAATAAACTAAAAAAGAAAAGAAAAAACTTTCTTCTTAAGATATAATATTATTTTGTATGAAAAAACAATCAATAATACTAATTTTCTCAAAAATATTTCAGTAAATATTTCAATATCTACGAATATATTACATTCTAACATCATTTATAATCATTGTTTTGCATTATTTTCGTTGTTATGATGTTTAAAAAGTGCAAAAAGTTAATCCGTTTTTTATTATATTATATAAGCGAAACTCTTATAGACATGAATAAACGAATATTATATTCATCGATGAGGTGACAAAAACAAAATGATTCATCATATGTGATACATTTTAGATGTTTTCTTGTTTATAATCCTCAACGTTTCATTATTTCATGAATAAAATGAACGATCATCGCTAATCACTGATCCTCTTTCTAATATCTTATTCGTTCACATTTATAATTTTGTCACTAATCTAAATTATTTTAATAAATTGGCAATTATTTGTATATATATAATTTGAAACAATCAGAGATATATAAAAAATTGCTCCCAACAATAAAGGAATTTCACGCTATATGAAATACATTCGATGTGCAAATGAAATTCACTACACAAATATTAGACTACGTAACGTTCATTGACATTCAGGGAATTGTACACGTTGAAACTGGTGAACAAAAAACGATTAAGAGAGAAGTAGATTAGAGAAGCTGGCACAATATGTCTCCTTTGTAATCGGTTAAAACGACCGACTGTATCAGTCAGTATCCGAATAAGTGCAAAAGGATACCAAAAGAAAAAGCATGATAACCGAATTTTTATTTTCTTCAATTGAGCAATTAATTTTATTGACAATCAACTAATAATAAAATATTCGCATTAATGCCCTCATATTTTAACTGATCCGAATGCGCGTGCAAATCTTCCACAAAAGATCCATTTCTCGATGACCCGAATAGCGTAAGAAGCTGAAAATTTTTCCGACACCTTTAAATGTCCATAATTTCCTTTAAAGTTGAAGGATTAACTTGAATGGTGGCAGAGGAAGTTGCCGCATGGCATATTTAATATTCGTCAAAATTCGTTATTTAGTGCTTCTTGAATTGCAACTGCAAATGGACATGCCGACAAGCATACAGACACAGACAAATAAATTAAACAGATACGATATTGCAACGATACACTATAGTAAACGGAAATTTATAAAAGTGCGTAAAAATAATGTGATAACGCTTTTAATATATTTGCTAAGCAATTGAGAAACTCCGCTGAAATAAGCTTCCGTCACACCTCACCATTTGTTGACCGAACCTTGATTGAAAAATTTCAGGTAGGCTTATGTGGCGATAGTTCATAGCCGAAATATGCAGTCGAAAGTAAACATGGTTTATGTTACCGTATTGCTATACTGTACCAATCAGATACTAAGTTACTGGTTTTGTGTTTTCAAATTAGAACTAGTAAACAAACAAGTAATATGCATATATACGTTTAGATAGGATATTGTAGTGATGCGTTTTCTAGAAAAAAAAAAAAAAAAGATGCAGAAAAACGCATAAATATGAAACGGTAGAGCTAAAAAAAAAAGAGAGAATTAGACGAATCGTCAATTCGTACGCTCACTAAACGTTCATCGCCGAATACGATTATTTAAAAATGAATAAAAAAAACACCTCCGATACAATAAAAAGAACGTTTTTATTCAATAGCCGCTTGTTGAATTGATTATCGCCCTATGCGAACACTTTTTCGCACAAATAAAACATTAAACGCATTGCCTACTTGCATTAAGAGTAAAAAAATTATGAAGAATGTTTGTCACACAATTTTTACCACTCTTTTCGCCCTTTTTTTCTCTCTTTCTCTGTTCTAACTATAGAAACCCCCTCTCTAAATCTGAAAATACAAAATTTTTCCTCATTTAAACAAAAAATTGACCAGATGCACATAAATTTTCCCTCAAAGGTATTTTCTTTTTCCCTCAAAGGAAAATACAAATTTTTCCCTCAAAGGTAAATTCATGCAAAGTTCATAGCTATCTCTTCAATGCGAGGAAAAAACGAATCCAAGACGGAGAAAATTCTAAAGATTTTATCTGGCACTGTGCTGTAAATATAAATTCGTAGCACTCTAGAGCAATACTGCTGTACATCTAGGATAGAGTTTTTGTATGACTGCGTGCACAGCCGGCTGCGTTTTTCTCATGGCTGCATTTTTCTCATTTCCTGTTGCGCTTGTCTGAGCGGAAAACTTTATGTTTTCGATACATATCTCCATTGCCGGGCGTTGTTCTCATTGGCACTCAATATCTGATTGTTCGAGTGATTTTCTCATCTTATTCTTGTTCCCAAACGTCTATATTCGTAAAACCCTTTATAAATCGTTCAGTAATGCCAATCATGTGGATCGCGTACGATCGCGTACGTTAATCTTAGACAGCTGGCAATAATCGACACAACTTGCCGAGCAGGTGGAGGCAGTTGCTCATACAGTAAGTAGACAATTGCGAACGATGATGGCCGCAGCGAATGCATCTCCAGTACGAAGTGTTTGTTAAGCAAGCAGCTACTGATGACAATTGCTCGCTAGACGTGTTGTGTTGGCGACGAATGTTGCTGCAGTTTATGCTCGAGCTAGAGTTGAAGCGTTACCAAAAATTTTTCGTTGATCGTAAGTACTGAGCGAATAAGATGTTTTTTAATGAGATGAGAGTAGTGCTCAATCGGATTGCGATGAATCTCATTTTGATGTTTATTTATTTGTTTTTTTTTGTGCTCTATGCATCTGTAGATTTCGTTGTTTAACTTTATAGAATTTATGTGAATAACTGTTGCCGTATCAGTTGGTTTATTGCTGTGATTCGTTAGTAGTGGGAATGCGAATCGTTTATCGAAGCATTCGATGCTTCTTACAATGACTTTAAGCGACTTAGTTAAGGGAACAAGGGAGGGATATTGTATACTTCCAACAATTGTAAAAATTTAATTTCTAAGCTTATGCGATGAATTAAAGGTAAATCGAAGATATTGCACAGTTACGGTTACAAGGCATTAAAGCTAGTGAGTAAAATGCCCTTAAGATTCTCCTGTCTTTAAAAGATCAGGGATATCTGAATGACGTTTTGTCATAAAGCGAGCGTTATGCCATGTTGGAGGAATGGGCAAGAAGACGGATTGTACATCTTAATCACATCTAAAGTCCAAGACAAATCCCATGCATTCCTTTATATTTAATAGACTAAAAGTAAAGTCATCGGTTTTCATCAAGATATCTGCTCATATTGTGATTCATTTTAATTAAATCGTTATTTCTTTGATTTTCTAGAGTGTTCTTTGCACCCCTCAAAGGCACATTCGCATTCCTCAAAACGCTTTTAAATTTTATTTCAGGCCACGGTTCACACAATGCCGCCAAACGGTGAATATACAAAAGGTTGGGAATCGTTACTTTTTGGTAGAAACCTCGTAATACATCGTATTCTTCCTGTTTGAGCCCTTCAGACCTGACACAGGAAATTTCAAAAATGGACCTTTATTGTGTGGATGAGAGCCAGCTGAAAAGCTTGCGGCACTCACTAGCATCAGAAAAAGTGTATATTCAAAATAAGTGCAACGGAACGGGTGAGGTGTATAGTGGAAAGAGGCTGATGAGAGTGCGGATATTGCTAACAGCTTCTGGAACTCAGTGCTCCAGCTCATCACACGACGGGATGTCTATGTATCAAAGTTCAAAGAGGATCTGATATTCGAAGGGAAGCTCACTAGCAGTGCAGCGCCTTCCCAAAACTACCCCTATGTAAGTGAAGATGAGCGTATGATGGGCGGTACGATAGTTTTTTGACGACCGTTGCAGGAGAATTTCAAAGTCGATGTTTTCCTATTCGCCACCTCTGTATGGCTAGTATAGCGATATGAAATGAAAACGAAGTTCGCCTAAATCATTCAGTATACCATTTTCCAATGTATTGTACCGTTTTTCCTATTTTCAATCGATGCACTCAGTTCATTTGTTAATAAATGATTCGTTTAAACAAACATTTTTTTCTTTCATATAAAATCAGCATCGTTTTTGAACGTTAAAGTCTTTCTCTTTCCAACCTAAAAGGGTATTTCCATTCAAAAATCGCATTAAATTTGAAATATCACTTATTCCCATCTTTTACCGTTGTATGACTTTCAGCGCATCTCTTCCATTCATGCATACATTGAAAAAGAAAGTTTTTTCTTCTAAATATTCATTAACGCTTCACACTAATTTAAGCACTAATAAATGGATGATTTGAACGTCAACGTTTCGCTTGAAGAGATACCGCCTAGCGGGTCGATTATTCTCTTTTATTTTTGTGGGCCACGTTACCTTCACAACGATGCTTTCCTTTTTTTGGCGTGGATAGGCTCAATATATTATTTCGATATTCTATTCATATTCTTCGGGGCATTTTCAATCACAAGTGTACTTTGTATGCAATAAAATGAAACATCTTGAAGAATCACGCAGATAAAATAGAACATTGTAATGTCCGAATATCACTACCAATATAATACTAAAAGATAAAATCGTCGGAGTAGTGTGGATAAATAAGCCGGAGCTAGATACGCACATGTACTGAATGTTTTGATTATCGTGGATGCACATAATCCAGTTGACGAGGGAGTTTTCGGTTTTGAACATCAACGACAACTTCCGCTCAATGAACAAATAAATCGGCATTAGTTTGCGATCCGTGAATAGACGTCTACGTGCACGAAATAATATCTGTAAATCATAAAGTTATAGGTTCAAATTAATAACTATATTAGCAAATTATTTAATTATTTGCTAATTTGGGGAGGGGGGGGGGGGGGGGGCTGATGATCGCGATCGATTCCTTCGCAAATGTTTGAATTTTTTTTTTTCAGAGAATACTTTCTAATTGTTCCACATCAAAAAACTTTCCCTTATATTGTGATCGGCGAGCGTGCATTCGACGTGATAGTAAATTTTTTTTCTCTAAAAGGAAAATACTATTAAAAATCACCAAAATCATTTGAGCATTGATACTGTCAAAAACGTGATAATTATTCAAATTGTAAAGTAGTTTGATTATTCGATCAGGGACTTAGACGGAATTTGACTAGAAAATGCAACACAATTTGGCTGCATAGGAAAAATCATTTGATTCCTGCAACGTTAATATTATGCAACGAATCCTTTAGCTTTTATTTTTGTTAAGAATGGATTTGGATAAGTGGGGGAAATGACGATTCCGAACGATGCTTCCTGCCTACTAAAGTTCGCGAGCGGTTATGGCCAAATAGTCGCGAGTGTAAGAGAGGGCAACTGAGTGGGTGGCTTCCTTCATAATCCTTCGCGGCTGCGCGCGTTCCACCACTATCGTTGATCATCGTACTACGATGTAACAGTCTCTCAGTGATATTATTTATTTATTTATCGTTTTTTTTGCAGATGCCGTATTCGCTTCTTTGCCACGGACGACAAGAGGCTTGCCATTAGTGCTCGGTTCGAGTCCAGATGGGCAAATGATCGTGTATTGTAATGGCAATTCCGTGTTCATCCGTAATATTCGGGTATGTATTCATACTGATCTGTGGTACCGAATACCTGATTGCCTTACTACAGCATGCGTTTGAAAGCGACACTTCATTTTCTGTATTTTCAAATCAAATCAGTACAATCTTTAATAACTGACAGGAAGACTCATACAGATTTTGGAATAATTCACAGAACTGGTCATGGTATTAACTTATTCGGAGTAAGTTTCAGGATACTAGAGATTGTGATATCTACACGGAGCACTCAGCATTGTCCACGGTAGCGAAATTTTCACCGTCGGGTTTCTATGTGGCATCGGGGGATAACTCGGGGAAAATTCGCATTTGGGATGCAACTCAACCGACGCATATACTCAAGGCCGAGTATGCGGTAATTTCGGGCCCAATTCGAGATATCGCTTGGTCAGAAGATAGCAAACGAGTTGCCGTCGTTGGCGAAGGTCGTGAGCGGTGGGTTTTTCTTTCTTTTTTTCTACAGTCTCCTTTCCCGTGTTGACTTCTTATCGAGATTGTACTTTTTTCGTTCCACACGTATTTCTGTCTACATTCATATGAAATGTGTAGCAGTTGATAAATCTAATCTGTTGCGTCGTTTTTTCATGTTTTGTAAACAATATTGCCTACGTTGAATTGCACGAACAAGTACGCTTACAGTTGCATGAGCCAGCACGTGTTTTCATGCGCACTTATTTGCACTTATGTAATGTAGTCGATTGCACACGTACATATTTCATTCGTTCATATGCATAACGTCTACTATCATCGGCTGAGGTACTGTTGGGGTTGAGAAGGATGAAGCTGGCATAACGGTCTCCGAGACCGAAAAGTTAGTAAACTATAAGTTGTTATCACATGATACAGGCATGCAGAATAACGGAATTACAAAAATGCGTTCTCTCGCATTTCGGCAGGTGTATATATCATTATTATCAGGAAATATTGTAAATGATTCTATAGTTTACTGATTCAAAAAAAAAATTATAATCTATATAGTGTTTCACCGCGCTTACTATGGGGTGTTGTTTACAAGATTTAGGTTTTAAGCTAGGGACAGTGTTTTAAAGGCCGTCGAATCGCGAAAGCGTCCAAGAAGCCCGGGTAGCTCCTGTTAGCCGTACTTTGCATAGGTATGCGAAGATCGCCAAACGCATATCATAAGTGAGTCTGAAGACTAAATATTCAGCTTTGGCCATGTGTTCCTGTTCGACACGGGCACTTCAAACGGCAATCTCTCAGGACAGAGTCGGTCAATGTCGAGTATTGACTTTCGACCTGCACGACCCTATCGCCTTGTAAGCGCTTCGGAAGACAACACAATCGCACTATTCGAAGGACCGCCGTTCAAGTTCAAGACGGTGCGCTTATAATGCTTTCATCATTCGATGGTGCGTGGGCAATATTTTCAAGCATCTCTGAACACACTGATATACTTGAAATTAGGCATTCAGATGTGATGAAAAAATCGACAAGTGTGCACTCATTCGATGGTTGTTCGTTGTGATGGATCCGCTTGATGTGTATTTCGCTAGCTTGAAACGTCCGTTTTTTGGCATTTCTATGCCCAAATTGACATCGCTAATCTAATAGTGTTGGATATTATACGTCCAGCATGACTTTTAAAGCGTCTTCGTAGTATATTGAGAAGCAAGTAATACAAGAATTTTCAAATCTATCTTCTGCATATTGGAAATACAATTCCGTTCATTGTTAGTCAGGTAATCGAGCAGTAATGATTACTTTTTAAGACATTTAACGGTATGCCTACAACAAGCACTTTTTGAATCAATCGTAATATAAGTATGAGCATCGCAATCTTTACCCTAAATACGTCAAATTCTTTCATTTCCTCTGTGCATTTTAACTTTTAGTAAATCAAAAATTTTTTATTTTTTGTTAATCTTTTCCCGAATATACAATATACTTCCAAGGTATTTGTTGCGTATAAGATAATTCGTTTTGATATGCATTAGTTGCCGCAATTGTTGTAAGTTATTAAAATAATGAGCTTTTTTATAATAGCTCTTCCATGAACATACGAGATTCGTGCATTGTGTACGGTACAATTCAACAGGAACGATGTTTGCGAGTGCTGGTGCCGACGGAAAGGTCAGTGAGTCCATTTTTATAATCTCCCCTATTGCCATAATTTGTTCATTTTCCTGTCAGGAATAATTATTTCTCCAAGAAGCACTTTGCGATTTAATTTTTGATGTACTTAGAGATATAGGGAGAGGCTCATGAGGTTAGGATCTTCTCACCACTCCCCAACCTATCCGATCTAATGGGAAAAATTCTGAGCTGTGCTAAATTTCATTGTTTTCGGAAGTGGTCTTTTTTTTCTGACTAGGCAGATTTCATTTTTTTAAATCTGAATATTCCAGTTCTCCAACATATACCTTTAGTTGCCGTTTCAGTGTTCCGGGCGTGTGAATATTTTCAATGACCATATATTTTTTGGCTGTAGAAGCCTGGAAATAGCTTTTGATCTCTACATAACATACCGCCATAGCGATGCTGTGCTGGTAGAACAATGATGAGTGCTTATCCCCTTTTCAGTGTGTTCCAGTGGGAACTTTATAAAAAATTTCCGAGCTACATAAACTTTATCTGATCCCTCTCGAAAGTAGAGTAGATCATTCGTTAATTAATAGATTTTCAGACAGTTGATCTCTACTGCATTTATATTCCGATAGCGAGGGATCTAAATGTAATTAAGGCTTTAATTTGAAGATTTTCTTCATATCGTTATCGATTATCTAATAATTAAAATATTATATTCAAGAACTTGGTAGAGGGTTTGTCTTATGCCGAGTTTCCTGATTTTCTAGATGCTTTGAGAATTGTTGCATGCTTTTTGAAAGGAATAAAGTGATTGTTTTCAGTGAGTGAGAAAACAATTTTTTCAGATTTTTTTCTTTTCGTTTCAAAATCATGAAACTTTACTTAGTGCTGCATTTCTTTTTCTGTTTATTTAGCTTATAAACTTGTAATGTTTCTAATGTGTACAAATTTTGCTTTCATCGAGTTTTTTTTGTTTCGTTTTCAGGTGATCTTATACGAAGGTGTAGAAGGTGGAAAACTAGGCGAATTTGTTGATGCATCTTGCAAGGGGAGCGCTCACGATGGTGGTGTTTTTGGTCTATGTTGGTCTCCTGATGACTCACACATAGCAACAGCGTCGGGTGATAAAACAGTTAAAATTTGGAATGTGACCACTAAAGAGCTACAAAAGTTCGTTTTTTTTTTTTAATTGTTTTGCTTTAATTCACTTTTTTTTTGTTTTTTTTTTTTCGCTTCAGCACTCTATGTTCGTCAGTCCTCTTTTGTGGGTAATCGATATTTTAAGTGCCATTTTATCGCTTTCATTTTTTTGTTTGAAAGAAATATGCGAAAATTAGTGAACACTTTGGTTCGACTTCGGTTTTTATATTATTGATTGGTTTTTTATAGCATATTTCATATCTTTAGTTCGAAAACTTTAAATTATCATTTCTTGTTCAGTATCGACGGGATCACATCCTGCTCTTCATCTTTTTTAAGTCAAACCGAGGTCGTCATATTAAAATGCCCCTGTCTTATTTGTTTATGGTAATGTGTGCAATGTTTGATTGTCGATTTGCATCTTTGGTGCACACGAGTTGTTTTGCAGAGTATTTCGCTTCGAGAACACAGTTGAAAATCAGCAGCTATCAATTATATGGACGAAATGCGGATTGTTCAGTGTAAGCCTTTCCGGTTTCATCCATTGTTTGGATCTTGAAACCGGATCAGTCGTGAAAACACTCAAAGGTCACAATAAACCTATTACGGCACTCACAGTTTCGGCTAATAAGTCGACAGCATTTACTGCAGACTTCGAAGGAAACATCAGTAAGTGTTGTCGTTGCTAGCGTAATAGGCTATTTTCATCCCTCGCAGCGCCGTTTGTGATGCCATTTCGTGAATAATCGAGTGATTTTTCTATCTCTTGAATTCTGTATTGCTCATGTTCCATAAGACAGCAGGTGGAAAGGAAATTTAATCTAGGTAGGTAATACATAATTGTCATATTCATCGTTTGATGTCAGTTGCTACCGCAGTTCGAAAATGCTTGCGAGGCAAAAAGAGCTAGTGGATGCACAGTTCCGTTTGAAAAACAAGGGGTTTGAATTTCAAGGGAGCCTATTTTAGCGGTATGAAACGAAATGTGAAAGACACTGACAAAAATATTACTATACTAACATTGCGTAAATGGTCCTATCTATGTTTTTCATGACCACAGTTGTTTCATGTCGTTTGTGCCTATTTTCGCTTTTAAGATAAGCGTATTGCAGCACGTTGGGAGCTCTCTTCTGGTGAATCCGAACGCATTTCTCCACCTGTGCATAAATCACAGGTACGTTTTTTTTTTGCTCTAGGCGTATTACATTTCAGAGTTGAATTTGGAACTTCTATCAGAGCTGTGTCTTGAGGCAGTGTGTTTTGTTCTATGGCTTAAAAAAATGCTGCGACTATATACGTGTCAGAGCACTTTTTGCAGAAGCCTTCTTCAAATGTCGCTCATATTGGTGTTGCTTTGAAGGTGTCTGAACTGAGGTGACGACATCACCTCGAAATGCTTTTGAGAAATTATTCTTGTTACTTCCGGTCGATGAATGAACCCATCCCATTTGTTCATGCAGGAGTCCCTTCTGCCTTGGGAGACCCCGAGTTTATACGATTCAGCCTTCTACTTCCAAGGGGCGCAAAAGCTTTAACGAAGACAACCTATAGCTGCGTGGCTCCGAGTCTGAATTTATCTGTAAAGTAACATTCACCTGCATTATTGTTGATCCGGAGCCTTTGGGAACCTTATGAGTCTTAAGATCTTGATTTTGGCGACGGAGCCTTCTGCCTCGTTGGTATTTGGGCTTTGGATAGTTTGACCTGAATGCGTCCTCGAAACATCATAGGGTCATATATTTTGAAGGTCTCATTAGTAAGAAAAAAAAGGAAGGACGGGAACGAGGAACACAGGGAGCGGCAGTGATGGCGCATAAAAAAGCTGGGACTGCTATCTTTATTTAAAGTGGAAGATCAGTTTTCGGATTCGATCGCTTCCTACGCCTGTTCCACTTTTGTCAGTTTTCTTCACCATTGTCTGCTTGTTTTGCTGTCGGTTGGTTTAGTGTCAATCTGAAATGAAGTTAGTTCAATATTGGGCCAGGAACTTTCAGTTTGCGAAAATAATTTGCAGGTCGCGGGGTTGTTTTGTTTTTCTCTCGTCATTTCGCAAAATCCTTTTCAATTGCCTGTTGTGTAGTCGCTCACTTACTTCCATATCAGTTATGAGTGAGTAAGCTAATCGCTGCATTATAGGTTTCTGGATTGTGCATATCTGCGCAGGGACAGCTTGTTTCTGTTGGTTGGGATGACACAATTGCTTTTTCCGATAACACCTTCGGAGCTCTTGGTTCGTGTCATTCTTGTCACACTTTTACTCGTGATGGCCTAGGGCATAGAAGTGAAAGTGAAAGCTGTGCCACGTTTCATTTTGGTTGCTCATAATAGAAGGTTAACTCTCATAGAGGTAGTGAAACCAAGATAGTAATTAACCAGTGTTTGACGTTGTAAAAAGGAATACCACATTTTCCCACTTATATGATGCAGGTATTAATATTCGAAGGGGAGAATTATAGTAAATTTGCTGTATTCTGACTTGAGGGAAAGTTTTGAGAAAAAGTGCTTGTTTCGGCGAATGTTTTAATCTTTTTTATATGATCATACTCTTAGAGGAACATTGGTGGAAATGGATTTCTTCCGCGAATACTTAACAAACTTTTTTGCACTACGTGGTGGTCTGTACTATGTTTTCAGAGTCTTTCTTTCATCACTATTGGCGATAGAATTAAAATAGAAGTTGACGTTACGGTTGCTACTTGAGCATCCTGGTGCATTTTTAGATGTGGTTACACTTATTTTTATAACAAATGAGGGAGCAATTCGTCGTCTATTTCTTTGTCACTTAAAAATTTATGTTAGGTTGAGGGCTGAAATATTTTGCAGATGCGGTGCGTCCGGAGAAAGTGAAGCTCACTTCGCAGCCACGAGGCATCTCGATGTCTCCAGATGGCGGTACAGTGGCCGTAGCATGCCAGAAGGCAGTGATCCTCTTCATGAATCAGAAACCTTTAGTCACGCTCAATATTCCTTTCGAGGCATCATGTGTGTCTCTAAGTGCTGACGGCAGACGCGTTGCTGTCGGAGGACAGGTTCGCTTTTCACATATGCATTGAAGAAGCTTGCTTTGATCAGCGATCACTGACATGAACAAAAAAGGAAGCCATAACACTAGTTTGAGAGAGATTAATATATGATGCTGATATAGCATGTGCTTTGACATATACATAGAGCTTCTCTTAATAAAACGTTCATTCCCTTCACTTTTTTATAAGAAATAATACATGTAACTTCCGGTTGGATCCTATCCAATAGCTGGAGTTTTATAGCAAGTTCCTTGTTCGCTTCGTACTCTTTCTTTAATCACGTTCGATGTATTGCCGGAACATCTATAAATTCCCGCAATTTTATAGCGCCTTTAATAACTTCGGAATTGCCACTCTCGTTCTTTTTAAGGACAATAAGTTGCGAATTTTCGAAGTGGTCGATAATCAACTAGTCGAGAAGAAGGAGCTCGCTCATTCGGGAGCGTTGACGTCGGTAGCTTGGAGTCCAGATGGTAAGCACGTCGTCGCGACAGATACCGCCCGAAGGGTTGGTTATTTTTTGCTTTATTTTTGTGTGTCCGTTATTCGATCGCTTCTTCTTATAGACCTCAATCATTTTATAGATATGACTGTACTGCAACGATGCTTGCGAATGCAAAGGGGTAAATTATGAGTCGAAGTTTCAATGGAATCATTCGAAAATGAGAAATTTATAAATCATTCATTGTTTTTGACTTTGTTTTCTTTCACATTTTAAAATCAACATTGGCAAAATTCATTTTTCACGTGTTTTGCATAGGTGACGTTTTGCTGCTATATGCAAATGTTTCCATCCCTCCACACTTTTTCAGAAGACATTTATGTTGATAAAAGAGATTTTTGTAGAATCAAGCAGAAGGCAGTAACTCTTTAAAGGATAGTAGAGCTAGGATTTGTTTTCAGTGATGGCTTTTTTCATATCTTCTTAGCAAGGATGGCTTTTTTTTTTTTAAACAAGATGGGACGTCTTTGTCCCCTATTCTATTTGTGCTTTTCTCTATAACTGTAAGTTAACTGTTGCTTGTAAGAATGTACAAAAAAAGGAAGATAGTCTTTTGTTAAAACTTTGGCGGATAATGCGATGCACACTACAGAACTTACTTGCAAGTTTTGAAACCTTTCTTGATGCCGAGGCACTATTAGCTGAGAATACGCATTACACTTTAATAAAAAATAAATAAACGTTACGCTGTATCGAGAGCAGTTTAAGGGGAATGTAGTTTTATTGAAAAGTAGAAAATTTGAATGCAACAGCAGTCAACGCCAGCGGTACACTAAATACAGGTTCTGGAAAAGAACACTTTATTTGATAGTTCAAAACGAAATTCTTGGAGTAGATGTCAGAAGGATGTTGTTGCTTTTTAGTTGGTATCTGCATTTAGTTGACTTGTCGCTAATGAGTTCATATTGGGAAAACGTTGTAAACCAAAAAGGTTTTGCAAGAAGCACTGTGAAGGGGCCTAACTGCTCTTTCTCTCCCATTCGAATCTCCCATTGCCTCATTTTTTCTTTCTTCTTTCAGGCTTGCAAGCGAAGTTCATCTTACTGTATTATATATGCTCGTTCATGATTTTTTTTAGCTGTGATTCTTCATGTACGTTACGTCGAGCATGCCTGAAAGAATCTGAGCTTTTGTTTCAGGTTGTGCCGTATTCTGTGGAAAATGATTTCGCCGTAGCATCGGATAAAGAATGGACCTTTCATACAGCTCGTGTCAATTGTTGTGCTTGGTCTGATGATGGCCGTTTTGTGGCAACTGGTGGTCTTGACACGAATGTCATCGTATGGGACATGAAGAACACCGGCGAACACCCCATTATTATCCGAGGTGTATTGCATTTGAATTTTTGATAGCCATTGATGCCTCTTTGTGGGGAGGCTGTTCTATCGAAGAGACTGTTGATGGAAACTGGTTCTTGAAAGTCGTAGAAAGAGAATATATTTCCTGACTTCATTTAGTGTTGAAATTTGATGATAGGCTAGTGTGAGAAGCCTTTAACAGTAGTTTCTATTGCCCAGAAAGATTTTTCCAGAAAAGAAATTCGGAACCGGGGTAGGAATATAATTGATAGACAGAATTGAGACATCGAGATTCTCGAGGTGTTGCCAATTTATTATCGCCGCTGACGAGTATAACTTTGATCTATTGTACAGGTGCACATTCGATGAGCCCCGTGAATGGCGTTGCATGGTTGGGCCCGCGGAAGATCCTTAGTGTTGGACAGGATTCGGTCTTGAAGACATGGATGCTGAACGTGTAATAGTGAAAGATGAAACGCATTTATATTCTGCTCTCGTTTCTCAGCTTTATATGTTGTAATTTGTCGCTTTATCGCGCTTGTCATTTCTTTTAATTTGTTTGACTAGCAACGTTTGATTCTATGTTGGTATATGACTATTTGTAATAATTTTTTCTTTTTTTTTCGCTTCCATTTCCAGTCGTTCGTGCTCCATTATAATGGTGCCTACGTTAAAATCTGCACTGCTCACAATTGTAATCCTTAATAGTTATGCTTTCTTTAATAAATTCATTTTTTGTATGTGTGTTTGTCTTCTTCCCCTTGAATCATATTATGTCAAGCGAGCGATTGTAGACGAATAATGGGATAGGCGAATGATGTGAATCTAGTAAGAAGTGGACATTTATATAGGAAGCAACTTCAACAACTTGATTTTATCGGTTATGATACGTTTTCTGTTTGTTGATTGAAGACACACACCTCATCCACAACCATTGCAGGGCAGATTTCGAAGTGTCCGTTTCAGCAGGGTAAATCCGATGACAGAGGAGCAATTAAACTCGAAGTCATACTGATTCGGCCTTTTCACAACTAGAATATAAGGCTTCGGCATCGATTTAAGGGAAGGGTGGTCTCAAATGCCAATGAGGTTCAGGAACACCTGGAGGGAGTGGAGAACGAACGAAGAGGATAAATTACCTGCTGCCAGTAGCGTGATAGCCAGCGTTTTGTTTCATAGTGCTGTATGATGGAGGACAACTTGCAGAAAATGTGTCGCTTGTGGACCATTAATTCGATCTGCATCCACTAGTCACAGGCAAGTTAAAGTCGGGAACGGATACTGCTCTTCAGGAGGATATAGTTTGCAAATATTTCTTGGAGGCCGCACTCGAATATTCAGCCAATAATCTGCCAATTGTGGCTGCGACACAGCATAAACAAAAAAAGAACCCGAGGAAGCGCAAAGTTTTTCACATCGTTTGGAATGCAAAATCGGAAGCTTATATACCAGCTGATTCGTAAAAATGGAAAGAGGAGAAAAGGCAATCTACCGCAACCCAGAACACAGCTTGCGAGGCTGATTATGTAAGAGACTGAGTCGTCAATGCACACAATGACTGACCATTGAATGTGGTTTTCTCCGATAAATTCCATGCAAAGAAACTATGGTGCTGTCTTTTAAGATATGACAGTCGATGTGCCGAAGAAAGGTCAGGGTTCCTAAGCTTGAAAGGTCTCCTTTATTGCAGACAAATAATATTTCAAAAATAATATTTATATGAGACACGATAACGGCTCATTATAAAGCAGCATACCGCATTTATTGACATCGATATTCCGTAAAAGTTACATCAATGAGCACATCTAAAGAGTAATTAACACAAATCAAAAGGTAAAAAACAGTAATACTTGGACAAAAGGATAAGCACCATATAGAACGAAAATAAAATCATAATGTACACGGAGCAATACAACAGAGAAATATCATGCTTAAGCGAACAAAAACAGCAGATGAGGTTTGAGAGGCTTTAGATTTTGACAACATTTAGGAGAAATCTACGAGATTTATATATGGACAGATCCTTATCCAACGTTGAATATGGTCGTTTATTTTACGTCTTCGCTTAAGCGTTGAAATTTCATAATCGATTTCGCTGAGTAGCAATTGTTCGATCATTTTAGGCATTTTAGACTGAGATACATTGATGAATGAACACATAAAAATTATTGAATTATCGGCACTTTCAGAGTGAAACACAATTCGTCACTAGTTGAAAAGAGATTAAGAAACAAGACAAATAGTTTGATAACAAGTAATTTTTTAGTGAAAAACAATCCTCGTTGACAATCTATCATATCATAAACATTCTTCAACGTTTTCATTCATAAACCCGTTTATCGAGAAGAAATGACACTAGCAACGCAATCGGTTT
Organism: Baylisascaris procyonis; assembly: GCA_037389465.1. Classification (NCBI taxonomy): domain Eukaryota; kingdom Metazoa; phylum Nematoda; class Chromadorea; order Rhabditida; family Ascarididae; genus Baylisascaris; species Baylisascaris procyonis. The sequence continues at coordinate 2,588,444 of JAZARR010000146.1, forward strand.
TAGCAATGAGTGAAATTCCTAGGTAGGAAATCAGGAAACGTTTTTCCCCTATAACGTAAGCAAGTAAAATCTAGTCACCAAAGCAAAACAGACATTTCACCCAATGAACACAATTTCATTAAAGAGAGGTTCCACTAGCTGTTGCTATTGAACATCTTGAATCTCCCTATAAAGTGCTCACTTTCCTCAGCTTATCTTTCCTTATCTTTGATGATTTCAGCTTTCGGGTGAGCATGGAAATTAATTTTAAAAGCAGAATTTTTCGTCAACAAACTATTAAATACCTTATTGATAGTATGACTCCTAAGTGAGCATAAGACAAATGGTAGAAGGGCGCCTATGATTTATGTTGTCACCACGTTCGATTATTTCACATTCTTATCTCTAAAGTATTCGTAAGTTGAATGTTCATAACTAAAGGCTATGCACATAGTTCTAATCGTCTACTCAAGAAATGAGTTCATTGGCGGAAATGCCATTTGAAGCGTCAACATAATTGTCTCGAATATAAGGCAGCACCAGTGTGTTATCAGCAAAGAATACTACTCAAATTTGATGAATAACATTCCCAAACATATAACCATAACAACAAACGCAATAAAACAAACAACAATTTTAACAAGTAATGGAGGTTGTTCATATCCCTCTGGAATGACATTCTCGCGCCTCTCCGATGCGTCCAATTCTGCACTCTCAACCTGAAGTCAAGCAGCTTTAGAAATAAAGCATGGCAAATCGCATGTGAATTTCTGATCATTTGATATAATTTATATACGTAAACGTTATTTATGACGCCTGAGATTCATCGAATGTTTAGCACTATTCGACAAGGGCATTACGTAGTAAAGAAATTTCCGCGATCATAAACACAACGCTATCCAGCAATTTTATTCAAAACTGTTGATGAAAAGAGATGAGAGGAAAATTCAGGAATTTTGGCAAGGTCTACGCATTTTGCATTTCCATTGATCAGACCAGGCGATTAACTAGCTATAGAAATTTTCAGCATTAAATTCAGTTTTTGCATGCATCCACCATCGTTAATTGGGAAATCGTGTGACATTCTTCAGTGTGCACAACTCCTCCAGAAGTAAATGAAATCAATCGATGTGACTTTTGCAGGTGATCTTAGGTGTGGGTCACTTCAGTAAATTTCAACTGTTTGCAGTTTGAAAGTGCCTACCAGATAGACAGACGCACAAAATACACTCAAATGTTGACTCTTTCTAAGTGGTATAAAAGAAAATTATTTATGATAGAATACTTGTGCCGGATTTCAGGCTATAGAAATATAAATGCGGACCAAAATTCCTTTCATTAGCCAATTTTCCTTCGTTTACAGGAGAGGTATAATAGTAAGTTTTCACTACCAGAGCTGGGATTTATTATTACAAATGATCGCACAATTCCGTCCTGAAGATTAGATTTCAAAGTACTCCTCAGGGAACGATCTTGTTTATGCTTTATTTTACGAGGATGTTATTCTGTTTAGAAGAATACATTTCAAAGATCGTCAGAGAATGTCTGTGATTGTATGGCCTAAAAAGAACAGAGAATTTTTGCAAAGAGATCGAGAGAAGGAGCGGCAACAGTCATGCAAAGGCGTCCGTAAATTTATGCTGGATTGAATTCAGCAATGAAGGAAGCAATTTTATAGATTGAAAGCGCAATTGTCTTACAAACAATAATGTAGGCGATTGTAAAAAACGTTCAGCGTATACTCATTAGCGATTTAAATAGGTTTTAACCTGAATTGTGCGGTGGATCACGTTGAATGAAGTTTAGAAGTACGCCTTTTCCGCTAAAAAAAGTTGTTTACAGCGGTGAGAAAATTATTACCTGTTTCTTTTCAAATTAAGTAGTGATGAATGTGACAAACTTTTTTCGCAAGCAAAACAGTCACTATCGAAAGAGCACACACTGCTCGGCATCCGATGCAATAGTGTTTAAACGCAATGATGAAAGAACACTAATCCCTGCAGACCTAAAACGTCAACAAAATATTAAACGCCTTTTCATCACGGATTCGATTGCACGATAGAATTTATTACGTATAGAGATTTTTGGAAAAAGTAATTACGTTGTAAATTTGAACTTTGACGGGGTACTTCTCGAAACTATCCAATAACTGTATCTGCTCCAACGAGTGTCGTCTCGTCGATTCAGTGCTGAAATAGAGCGACACTCTGTGTGGCCGATATGTTTTTTTTGTTTGTTTGTTGGCAATAAAGTTAACGAAAATGAAAGAGATAAACACATTGCAATCAGTTCTCGAAGTGTTTTTCGCCAAAAACGATTGTAAATGCTATAGGAAAACTTAACATGCAATATGCTGGCAACATCTGATAACAAGTCCACTCATATACTGTCGATTAAAGCAATCATATTATAAGTCACAATTGATCGTATCGCCTATAAAAGAGTGACTTCCTCTTTTCGGCTTATCGTTATGAATTCAATAATTTTTTTCGGTTCGTGAAGTACTCACTAAAGATGAAAGCACATTGTGTGTTCTTGTATGAATCTTTGTGAAAATTCAGTTCACAATAGATGAATGTTTGCGGTACATTTCTGTTATATAAAATAAACGAATACAAATCGTCTTAAGCACCTATAAAGATGATTCGCCTCTTCGCAATCGATCCTCTTTTTTCCCCATTTTATATTTTCCTTCCTCATCGACCAATCACTACTTTCTTATTTCTAAGGAGAAGTTTCGAGAAAAAAGACTCCTATAGGTGACGTTCATTAGGTGTGGAAGTTGAGAGAGGAAGAAGACTCACGAAGATGACTGAGGTAAATCGTGAAAATGGGCCTTTAGTGGGATGCTCCTGTTGGATTGCCTTAGGCTTGCGTTGCCATGATTACTTCTCACCAGCGCAGATTTCAGCATTTTCTGCGACAATAAATTCTGAAATCGATTTCACTTTTATCGAACAGTAGGATGGCAGAGCAAACAGTGAAAAGGCGGCCTTTGTTTGAATGCGATTAATGAAAATTTCGACAAACGTTCTCGAATCACCTCAGCGACCTAAAAATGACATATTTAGAGGTGAAACTCGAAGCAAATAATCCACGAGTACTTGAGTATCTAATGTGCACCTCAAGATGCCCTGAAGGTTTCCAAATGACGTCTTGAATGAGCCCATAATAAAGATGTTTAAGAAGGTTGTCTGAGAGTCTAAAAAGTCCGTCTGGAAAGGTCGGACAGGTTGAAAAGCTCAGTTTGCTTAATGAGATGGTCACCGCCCACTTAGAAAGAAGGTATAGAAAGAGCGGAATATTGTACTGAGAAGACAATAGGAATTTTTCTACTAGCAGTAAAATGAAACGACCTTTTGCATTTATAACCAAAAAGAAGAACAGTTTCTGAAAAAGTTCTATCCAACATTCTTCACTCTTGGAATGAGTAGATGCCGACTGATCCCATAACATCGTTCCCTCATTATTGTCAACGGCACGTAAAATTTTATTTAAGTGAGCACAACATGTGAATCCATTGAATCCACGTTCCTAGGAGCTCAATACAGTGCACTTTCCTTTGTAAAACGGAAAATCTTGCACATAACTTCGCACCTAATTAAGAGAGGAGAGTTGTTGTAACGATGAAATCGTTATAGCAATCCGAATCAATCGTTCAAATGTCCGATCCTTGCTTAGCAGATTTGTTTCTGCGCCGAAATCCAGCTTTTCTGTCGAGGAGACCACATGCAAAAATTATAAAGGCGGTTTAAACCAAGTAAAAGGGCCATAGGTTCGTCCTAATAAATTTCGCCTTAGAAGGAGCTCTTCTTTCTTCAAGGTAGATTCAACATTCTCTCTACTGTCTTGATAGGGTAAGAAAGAAAGCCAGGACAGCCCTCCCCCACGCACACTTTGACACACACAGGGAATTTATAAGTCTAAGACCTTTCCTTCACGATCAAATGAATTGATTTTGCAATTCTTGAAACGAAGAGATCAAGAGGTGGATAGGCGCACAAACAGAGCAAATCAACACATGCCGCAATTATATACATGAGGACCATTATTGCTTGAGCATATTTGAGCTTAATAATGAATGTGAACACACCGTAAAAACATCGGAAATAGTATGGTTGTCGTTCACAAGTGCAAGGCAAAATTATGTTGCAAAGGACAAATGTCGTATCGTTGCACGAGGAACCCTCTAAATTGGAAAAGTCCACAGGTGTCGAAAACACGACGGGCTGAGTGGCAAATTTTTAAGTTGACGAACTGAGACGGATGAAAATCCGGAAATGCGCAATTATATGGGAAAAGTGAAAAAATTTTCAAAATCTCAAAATCTTGCAATGACCAATGAACACGTTGTAAAACAGCAACTGTTTACTGCATGAAGTTAATAACAGTTGAAGCGCATCTTGAAGCATTTTGAAGGTAATAAGTTTACTTTTGAAAACCCAGCATCTTGAGAATGAAGATGCTTCGATATTGTGGTGAAAAGCTCGTGAACGTTTCTTCGTGCCGATATAGAAAAAAAAAAAAAGCCGTAAAGTCAACAGCGCTGCGATCACTCGCCGGCAAGCTCGATTGTGTTGGAATCCCTACATGTGGGAGTTTATATTTGCATATGCACGGTTTAGCAAGCGGCCTCATATTTGCAAGTTTTTATTTTAATTTCAATGAATATGTGCATATTCAACAATAATCTTCCGTATAGATGAGCCTAAATTCACTGCAGCCCGTTCGTTTTGCCAACTGAGGAAATATTTCAGGAATAGGTTTGTTGGTTTTTTTTTTCATAGAAATACTTAAGCAGCCTCATTTCTTGTCTGTTCATACCTTTTAAACAAACAGAAATACAACGATAATTATAATAACAAATATTTCCATTTCATATGAATGCACACGTTGTTGTGACTATTGCACTATTCTTACATATAACAATAACAATATAGTAGTGATAACATATGCAGTTCAATATATCCTAAGTATTATATGCGGAAAAACAAGAAATCATCGCGTAATAGAGTGCGCACTAAAAATTTTATTGGGATGCAACGAAGAAAGAGCGACAAGTTTTGCGATGAGAACCGACCGCCACATTTGGGCGCAGTGTGTTTATTGTACATTGGATTGGGAGCGACGCGATGAGTGTTCTATTCAACGTTGAGGCAATATCGAGATTGCGAATTCGTTTGACGTATTTGTTGTGTGTTGTATGATAGGTGACGTTATCATCAACACCTATTGCAAACAATTGCTTGCAATGATTGAAGCGATATTCCACTATCGTTGAGTTTCTTGTTATATTGAAGGAATAAATTCTTTTATATTATGCGAAAAACAAATGCAAAGTATAGCACGTATTTAAGATATGATGTCATACCCAAAGTGAGCATAATTTGAGATAGTGCTGATGCGTATATAGCTAAAATATCGTAAATTCGGGTTCAAATCTCCATATTGCCTAAATTTTTCACAGCACTGTCGATGTCATTTTATACGACACGTGGTGTGAATTTCGTCTTTTATCACCGCAGTACGTGAAAATTCCCTGTTATTATAAAAGAGCATAAAATCAAGCATCTTTTGCAACCTGTAATTAGACTGCTGTGTAGAAATAATTTTAAGGCTATACTTATGCTCTCATATTGGAGTGGCTCGAAAGCACCCGAGTGACGGAAAAAAGGCAAAGTTTTAAGCAATACCTAAGTGACATAGCGACCTTTAGATGGGCAGAGTTCTTGGTCCAAATGTGGTATTACGTTTTATATCGAAAACAGATCTGAAATTTTGAAATTCTATTTCACAGCTGAAAAAAACGAAAAGCAAGTAAACATCAAAATCCCATTCGTTCTATAATAAGCAAAATACAGCAGCTAAAATCATCGTTGTTAAAGATTTCACAGAGAAATTTTTCGACCAAAGCACTAAACACAGCAACATTCATCGATGAGATTGCTTAATGCATATTCTAAACGAAAGTTATGAAAACGTTTTCACACAGGTGAGCAAAGGTTTCAGAATGTGTTATCGAAGTGATCAATAATGTGAGACAAGTTACGTGCCCGCCAAATGTAAATGCGAAGACCAAAGATGTGGTGTTATCGTGTGAAACTCTTGCCACTCTATTCAACGCCTATATGCCATTTGCAGTACACTTCATTGGCGTGAATTTTGACATTTTATCAGTTGACGATTTAAAAAAAAAAAATGGAACCGTTGTTTGCGCCGATCAAACAATTCTTATACGTTTCAAGTAATAACTGTTGTTATATACACGTGGACGAAATCTAAGTTTGCTTGCAGCTTTCAATTATAACTGAAATATAACTGAAATTATAACTGAAAGATTCATACTTGTTTGGGAATCTCTGAAGCAGCAATTGAAGGCCTTGCTTCGACAGATGAAACGGCAAAGAGCAAAGTTATTGGCATTTTAACGGGCATGGAATTGCTTAAAGTGGATTCTGTAACTGTTGGAGGGGAGCGTATGACGTTCATTGATTAGATTTGCATATTTTATTAAAGCGCTACTTGCGTTCGATTACGACGATGTGAACTTGACTTCGTTTTGCTCATCGACCCGATATCATGCATGCAGCACTTAGAAACAATTGTGATGACCATGTTTTATGGATATACATATCGTCGCATATGTAATTATTAATTTAGATCACATCGGAATGGTGACAACAACGAGATAGTTGTAGCATATTTCGATGAAACACTATAAGTCCCAGCTAAAGAGGTGATGCTTTATGAGCATATCGCGAACGCCTTCCTTTAGTGGTTGCTCTAGTGAACTTGCATGCGAATCAGATCGTAGAAATGGTAAACTCTGAAAAGAAAACCAATTAAAGAAACTTTCAAAAAAGTTGCCTACAAGCAACTATGCATTCCGGCAATTCGACGAACAAAAATCTGCTCTCTCTCTCTCTCTCTCTCTCAAAAAAATGAGGCTGGACTTAGCGGGGCCGTTAGCGCTTTTTGCTTCATAAGGTTCGAAATGTCAAATTAGCAATAGGAAACAATGCCAACTGCCAGAATGTTGACCGAAAAACGCCGTTTATCAAAACTCCACTTCATTTAGTAGCTGTATTTGCACCAAAATTGAGAATAGACAAAGAATAGACAAAGTAGGCGTTGAATAGACAAAGAATAAAGCTAACTGATAGTTTGTTCACGAGGCACCTGGATTTTCAAAAAGTGTCACATAACGATCCAATGAATAAGCTGCCGCTATTCCATATATTAGCATCTTTTACTACGTGGCTTGCTTGGCCACAACAACATTTACATAATAGTTTGCTAATGCAACCATATTTATAAATGGGGTATATATAATTTATTTGTGCGTTTAACCTAGAAGTACAATAAATAAATTGAATACAAATATAGTATGGAATTTACTAAATAAATATCAGTGTGAAAACGATATGAATAAAAAGACTATAAATGAAAGCAACGCATGCTATAGTATAAATGAAAACATTGTAGGTAAAAAATCGATGTGATTTTAGAATTTTCATGTTCATTTTTGTATCTTCATTTATATATTCCATGGAAAATTTTTTTGTTGATCAATTCTAGAGCAGCAGAAATAAACCGAAGATGCATAGAATATATTCGCATGTAGAGGGGTAGCTGCATTTCCATATAATCTGTTGTATGTATGTGAATTATACGGCAAAACTTCTTTAACATTTTCTAAAATTTTGAAGCCTATAAGTATTCTAAGTTCCGAAGTTTACTATCGATTAGCTTTATCTCCGGTCATCTGACGCTTACTTCAGTCCTAATCTTAGCGGCAAACAAACACTTCTTTCACTAAAGGTCGCCATTTTCCCAGTCGCCGTTTCAGGATTTTGGCGGTCGGCGCTCTATCCATGCCTTAAGAAGATTACGGCGCAACCTACGCCGATGAATACGACCTGCGCCTCCTAGTAAACTCTGAATTCTCGCTCTCGATGGATGCACAAAAAACACACAATTTCCGGTGGTAACGATAGGTAGCTGTTTTTCTTATCATTACAAAACTAACTCACCCCTTTCTGAGAATAACATTGAAGGATTTGCCAAATAATTTGTCAGCTATGTGTCACTATCTCCAAAATTCGACATGAATCCTTCGCTTCTATTGCAGTTTTATGTAGCCTACGAATAGAATTTGAACGAATTTAAATGTGAAAAGCATGCTATTAAAAAGTTTTCTAATGGGCCTTCATCTGCATTCCTTGAAAAACCATCTCGCCTCCGAACTCCGAAGGAAATCAATGACGTTTTTCTGGCTAGGTTAGGGAAGCCAATATCAGCCATCGCATTATGAGCTCACAAGGTTTTTTCCTCTTAATCTTTCAGCTGCCTAAGGATGAAGATTTAGAGCAGCGGAAATTACGGCTAATTTATCGGCAACCATATGTTAGAAAATACTATCAAATGCTTAGATGAAGGCATCTTTTCATCATAACCACAACTGCATTTATGTGGCTTGAATGTTGAACGGCATTAGAAGTGGACCATTAAAAGATTAACCTTTTTCTTGAGGTTGGCGTTCATTGTGGCAATTCTTTTACTTTTCGTTGTGCCAACGATTTCAAAGTCAACGCTCAGATTGAAGCAGAATTGTGCAAGAAGTCTCAATTCGCACTTTATCTAAAACAAGATTATCAAAACGGAACAACACCTGTGAACTAAAGAGGAAGTGTGCTGAACGGTCTGATATAATATGCGTCTTTATTATACGGTAATTTGCACATCGTTGGAAATATAATTTTACTAGCATGATCGAGGAGTGCAATAATTTTCAGCTTTTTAAAAGAACATCATTTTCGGTACTTGCCTAATCGAAATAGAGAATACATCAAATTTGTTACTTCTATTGAGTACGCTACGACTGCCTTAAAAATCGCACCTCCATGACTATCCCCTGGACCATAATATTTTCATATCCTCTTGCCCGAAAACTTCATTTGTAAAGTTTGCCGCTAAGCTAAGATGTTCATTCACCTCGTGGCAGGATTCAAATCAGTATTCTTGGTTTCGTTTTCCTGAAACATTGTTGCGGTGAACTTTTCAATTACTTATGGATTAAGTGAATGGCACACCCAACGTGATTTATGAAAAAAAAATATGGTCCACTGTGGAACTCTTAATCGAAAGCTTCGATTACAGAGAAATATGAAGGGATCATAAAACGGTCAGGTCGAAGAATCTTGCACTGTTCACAGATTTCGCACGAATCGGTATAGTGAATCTTGCAATTGAAATTTGCACATAAGGACAAAAGAAGCAGGGAAAGGAACATGAAAAAAAATTGTAATGAAAAGACGTTAAAATCGAAATTCAGCATAGGAGAGCTTCAGATGCAGCCGTGCAGCCTATAAAAAACAGCTCCAAAATCACGCAGTGAAAATTCTTCGCAACGAATACGGCAATGAAGGAACTCGATGCGGTTATTAGGAAGTATAATAACCTGTTTCCAAATCGGCGACCTTATGAATGCCCAAGAGTGATAGTATTTCTCACGAATCGCATCTTCGGCCGGTCGGCTACAAAGAAGATCGAACCATAGATGAAGGCATTGCTCGTTAACGGATAGCGCTATTAGGGAACGCAGTTTAACATCCATTTGTGCACCGACAGCATTATGCGAATCGTTGATGAGTTGCACAGCACGATAGAGCAATTCTTCAGGCGTCAGCACCTGACAAAGGATCATGTTTTACCTTTGACAATGCCACCTCTACAATTCGCATTATCCCAATACTTCTAGTAAATTCTTCAATCAGTTATACAGCAAAGTTTTACGCGGGTACCAGTGAGGCCAACTTCAAACAAAGCGTTTAAACTGAACAGTTCCGGACATTACTCCCGGATGCCAGCAAAGAATGGACTGGCAAGAAAATAAAGTACTTTCAAATCGAAGGCTTATGTTATACACGTGTGCGTTAAAAATCGACATGGAGATAACTCGACGTGCAGAAAAAACTGTGTACAGAGAACCTTTGCGTGCAAAAAACCGTCAAAGAGATGCTTCTTACTATTGCCTTCCCATATACAGTCAGAAATAAGCTTCTCCTTCACAATGGCCTCCCTAATCACGAACTGATTCCTTACTGGCAGGATTTTTTTTTGGTAGAAGTAGGTTTATTTATCTCTTATTTGAAATGATAAGACATGGATATTTCAAATTTTCACCTCGTTCAACTCCCAGGAGCCAATATAAAAAGACCTCGAAAGCAGAAGAACGAGGAAAGCTCATCCATCCATGGTTCAGGATAATTTCTACTCTTCGATTGATCGAAGAGTAGAAGCTATTCTTCGTTTACTCTTCGATTGCTTACTTGAATATGATGCTTGAAACGAAGGGGGGGGGGCCCAATTTTTGAATCTCACTCTAATCAGCAAAATATCAGTAGGTAGCTTCCATTATTTGAAGTTTTGAACTGCACGGAATTTATGCCTTTAATGGCGTCTAACACGCAATCATAGCTCGAAGAATGACTTTGAAATGAAGCGCTTGATGTTTCCAATTTTTGCATTTTAGTCTATTCATTTTGATGGTCACAGCCGAATTTTGCAAACTGCAATGGCAGATTTGCAAAATGTGGAGCGTTTTTTTTGTTCAGCGCGTTAAATCTATTCTCCGCGGATGAACTCATTTGACTATAGTAAAAATTATCCTTGTTGAAAACTATCCCAAATATTTTTCGCACATATTGTGGAGAACAGCTAAAATTATGGGAAGCAAATATTACGCATAGGCGCGGTAAACAATGTGAATTTTTCATTCAAAACAATTTCATGTCTGCATCAAAATCATAAAATTGTGAAGTATATTTTCCCTGTGATCTGCTGAAGATGTATTTTGAAAAATCTTTTAGTTTCTAAGCAAATATTCAACTAGAGAAAATTAAATCCTCTTTGAGATTATTACTTAAAGATATAATATATAAATTACCTTGCCATCTTGATCCAAGCTGAATGTACTGCATAAAGTAAGGCGTGAGTAAACGGCATTGAAATGATTCTGCACATAATGAGATGCCACCTCCTCTAAAAAAAGATTTCTTTCATATCAGTATATCTCTCATATCTGGATGATAATTCATACGAAAAACCTTTGAATTTTCTTATATCAAAGGCAGTTTTTTGAGTGAGGCCATCAAACTTTTGTGGTCTATTCTGAACAGACCCCAACATGGGCCTTACAGAAAAAAACGCCTACACGCGATAATTATTAAAGATTACGTAAAGTGCATAAGAAGAGAGAAAAGAACTGAATTCTCTGATGGACAGTTTACAACACTTTGAATAGGCATCGCTTTAAATGTTACTAATGTTGAAATGGAATTAACTACATGAAGCTCTAGGATATGAATAAAAAATTCATTCTCATTCTTGTTTCATCAATTAAAAATTGTAAATTTAACGACGATATTGAAAAATGCTTATTCGCTCATATTTCTAAAATTATAGTTTCTAAACTTATTTTTATTTCTGAATTATAGTTCCGAAATTTCTAAATTTCATAGCTTTCTATAGTATGAATTATAGTTTCGCCTTTCAAAATCTTTAGCTCATACATAGTTTTCGGAAGTTGAATTTTTTAAAACGAAGAGCTTGGGAATTTGCGACTGCGATGAGAAAATTGTGGAAGAAATTGAAATGCACTTTTATTCGAATGCCACTCACCGATGAAAAGCCACGGATGAACAGCGAGGCTGAGAACACCGCTTCTTCGCAATCCATGCTCGAGAATCGGTTTCAACGCAGAGGCTAGACGACCACGTATCTGCTCGGTCACTTCAGGGTAAACGGCTTCATCACCGAAAACGGTGTAGTTCTTACCTCGTTCATCAACAATCTTAAATAGCGGAAATTCAAAAGACAATAATTAAGTACTCAGCAGACCCTTTCTTTGAAAGTCTTTGTCTATAAAAAAAACTTCATAAGAATAACCAATTTTCTTACCTCAACAAATTTAGCAGGGAACCAACCCCGTAATCCATTCACTTCTCCAACCCAACAATGTTCGTCCTTCTCACAAATAACGGTGATTATATCGTTTTTCCTGCAACATAGTGTTAGTGCGCATAAGAAACTCCAGATGAATTATATCAATACTGAATAATGAAGCTTCGAGAACGTTGTTTCCTGCTGATAGAGTGATCACCGGCTTACCAACGTCGAAGAATAAAAACGTGAAAAGGACGCCAATCGCGAAGAATCAAACATATTATTTAATATAAGTTATTGAACATTTAACGAGTTATATTACAATAGGTGTCGCTTATACAAAGTGCCAGTTGTAAACGCAACATACTTTTTTCTTGGAAGATCTCAGTTTTTTTATTTTTTCCTACATTTTCTTGCAAAAAATTTGCACTCTAGCTCGTAAATGTAGCTGAAAACCTTCACTGATGTTACAGAAACGCTTCATTTAGAGTACTTGATGATGGAAAGGCTACAAGCGTTCATAACTTCCTAGGAGCAACCTGCAAATAAACGAGATTTAACAAGTCAACTACACTAAATACGAAATATTATCATAAAAGCGGTACTAAGAGCTCACATAAATCCGAGTTCATCTTCGTCTTGTCGTTGAAAATCAAGAAGAGCGCGTGCTCTTCGATGTCCTCGTCGCCTTGCTCGAAGAAATTCGTCCTTCTCGTTAACATGACCTTCAGATGAGTAGTCAGCCTGTACGGAAAAATATCTTGAATGATAGCAATTTCAAACTTATTCGACTGGTTAATTGCTAATAATGGAAGTTCGTTTCATTGTTTTCCAGTTTCAATAAGCATTCTGGACTATTCATGTCGAAGCGTAAGCAACATTTTGCGCAAAAATAGCTACGAAGAACCGAAGTTTCACTGTTTTTTTAGGGGGAAGGAAGAGGGAGATTGTGAGGGAGGTGACCCATCGTTTCTGTCCACCTATGGGAAGAATTGATCCGCAGGAAACAGAAAGCTTTCTCCTTTTATCACTCCCTCTTACCGTCATTATCAGCCCTAGTTTTAAATAATCGCAACGAACAGCTTAAACCTAGAAAATGGAAATCGCATATTCGTAATGACGTTGTCACAGAATTACAAATAGAGAATTCTTACACTCAATTTCGCCGTCTAGACTTAATACTGCCCCACAAACTACACACACATGCCGAACACTTCCTTAAAATACACAATCGAATAGAAGCAATGTTTCCTCTCGGGTGGTACATTCTTGTTTGTTTTCTGCGCTATGCAATTTTCGTGTGCTGCGTTTTTCATTTTTTTTGTCGAGTATATTGAATCAGTGCTCTGATTGAATGAGCTTTTACTCGACAACAAACTATCGATAAGACGATGGTTTCCAATCACATTAAAAATATTGTCAGTGCTCCTTTCGAGAAGAAATGGTACTTTTATCGTTAAACGTCAACTGTTCCTTGGATGTTCCTTGGATGCATCTTCAGTTCCTTGGATGAGACCATTTCAATTCTTTAATTTGCTTTTCAGATCTCCTTCCATGATGTATTATTATTCACTAACGACCACAAAGAAACCTGCTATAATTACCTGTAAATTTACAGTGTTGGCAAAAGATTCGTCGCAATCGATGAAATATCTACACACTTGTAAAATAGCGTCACGCAAATCGACAATTAATTCCGTCTGACGCACGTTTTTCATCTTTGGATCCCTCTCTTCGCTCTGAATTTCGATTATAATACTTCTTTTGTGGAAAATACATTGACAGCAAATGATCAAAAAACATTCATTACATCAGCGTAAATAAATCCTCGCTCTTCCTTCTCTCTCCTCTTTCTAATATAAAGGGAAATAATGTGGTCCCAATAAAACCCTAAGCCTCTTTCCAAAAAACCTCTCCTCCTGCATCACAAAAACCGGTAAGTGATTTATTTTCAAACGCTCGAAAGTTATTTCCTCATATTATAATTTGCCAAAATTTTAGGAACAAGAATAAACTCCACCTCAATAATGCCTTTGTAAACTCTTTTAAAAGAGTTTATAACCACCGACGGTTTGTTAGAAGTAGCGTGATAGAAGAGAAAATTCACACTGCCGCACCCAGCATTACAGAATAAATGAGCTTAACGGAACGCTTCAAGGATATGAGCGCTATTTGTGGCATGTATAAAGCTTCGTCGAACAGTACGAATCGTGCAAAATGCACAAAATGTCATAGGTGCTTTTGTTGGCATGTTTATTTACAATTGCGTTAGTATCGGTCTATCGCACGTGAATTGACAGAGGGTCCTATATGTGATCGCAAAACCACTTTGTGAACTGACATTACGATCTATGCAATTGTTGCTATCGGCAAACGATGTATGAATGTTATCTGCTAATTCTACGAGCAGTTGTACACAAATGAAACGCATATATCACGAATCATTCTAAACTAACTATCACAAAAGAGCAAATTCATATTTTCATGTTAGAGACAATAAAAAATACTCAAGAAAATCCGAACAAACCTTCAAATGACAAGAAAAAACGGAGAAAAAAAGATGTTCTGGCCACTTCTATCCTATATGAGAACATCTAGCCAAAAATAACTTCACCTGATTCAGGGAGTACTCAGAAAAGATGTAAACTACAACAGACATCCTCTACTGCGAAAATAAAACGGAGCAATAGTCAATAAAATAAATCGCCGCGAATGTTTGAAACGATAGCGGATGATTGGAACAGCTGCTAAATGAAACAACTATGAATGATCAGCAACATCGATCAAATATGGTCATAGATTGTTGTTGGTGTGTTGGGAAAGCGGTTGCTCAAATTTTAAGCACTCGACGTGCATACAATATCATGCATCATGCATCAGCATCGTCTGTGTTCACAATGCCATCTCAGCCAAAATAGTTTGAATCACGTGTTAATCAATGCCTATATGCGATGAGCACAATTACGTATATAACCCATATTTAGTTGCTGAAGTAGCGTGCCTCTCAGATTAGGTATATAAAGTAACAGAAGGGGAATGAGAGCAGCTGCGAACTTAACATCAAAGACAAGCCTCATTGGCAACTGTTTGTGACTTCATTCTGTCATGGAATTTGGTGTGACAGCCTGTGCATGAGCTGAATGAAGGTCACAAGAATTATTGCGGTTATATATATATATATATATATATATATATATATATATATATATATATATATATATATATATATATATATATATATATATACGTGGAAGGGAGGAAGGAAATAAGCGAGCCAGTTGAAGCATTTTAAAACGTTCTGTGAGAAGCAAGCGACTTCCAACATGAATAAGAAAGAATACCAATTAGGCGGAACGTTTTCATATCATATTCAGACATGTCACAATTTTCTACAAGCAACTAATTTTCACAACCATTGAGAACTAACGAGAGCAACGAGAAAACAATTTTAAAAAGCAACTAATGACAGCGATAATATTCATTAAATGGATTCTTTAATTCATCAAAATATAGACGCCTTAAATGTTGGCTTACCTGTTCGTTAGTTGCAGCGAATATGTGTTGCACAAGGCTTTTCGATCGAACGAGTTTCCTTCGTTGTACTCTTTGTTTAGGCAGATTTGTATTCCTATTCGGGTTGATTATAAGGCCTTGATCGGCTAATAGGACGGCTTGTTGACGGCGACGTGCCTTTTCTATTAACTCGGGAGTTATCGAAAATTCGAAAGAAATGCACATTTCGATTAAGTGTTCTAAAAATTCTTTTATTAGTAATATCACAGAAATAAAACATTTTCTATCATATTTCAACGACTTCTTTGAGAATGCATTCTTAAGCCAACTTTTTGTTTCTTCAGCAATTCCACCTAGTGAATCTATGCTGCATAGGCAAAAAAAAAAAAAAACCATTCGAACGTTACGCTGCTTACAACAAAGAGCAATTACTTCGATTTCCAGTATTTATGTTAATAAATTGTAAGGATTTGTTGCAACTATAAATCAAGCAAATATGTGGGCTATTCAAGAAAGAAGATGAAGTTGTCAATATTTTCAAATGAATCCAAATTGTTTGCCTTAACGTTCATCTCAATTTTGGTCCATACTTAGTCAGCCAAATCTAAATGCAGTTACTTACGACATTATGAGATCATACAATGACTTCAAGAATAGATTTGAGAAATTTTTATGATCAATTTCACGAAAAAAATGACATCACCGACAGAAATGATAGAAGGTAAAGTAAAACAAATCAAAATATCAGCTAGAAAAAGCTTTCATCAACTCAAGTATCTGGTACGATTATATATCTCGGTATTACTGCTGACTTGGACTAGCATCGAGTCCCTTAACGGAGATAAGGTATGCCCTTTATATGGTTCTGATAACGCATGACTGGCTCCCCTCTTAATTTTGTGTAAGCAGGAAACCGAACCAACTTACTTCTGAACCCACTCCTCCACCCCTCCTCCCACATCTCTTTCACCCGTTATCGTTCACCACTCTTCGTCGATACGGAGCATAAATGCAGTGCATGCGAAAAAAAACTAATAAAAACCCTCCAACAAATGCTCTAGTTACATTAGAGACCTGCAATGCACTCCAAGTAGTTCAGTTCTTGATAGGCACAAAAAATACGCACAAATCTGCCATTAAATTAGCCTTACCGCATAGTCTATGAGGATATGAAATTTCCAATCCATTGAAAATTTTGCGAAGAATGTTCTTTTCAATTCGTCTTTCTATCGCATACCTTCTAAACTTCAGGGATGTGATCGAGCATTTTTTTTCACGTTTCGGCTAAGTCCCCTTCTATCAAACCCCCCTTCACCACCCTCCACCATATCTTCATGCCAGCCGCACTTCTTACCAATCGAAGAATGGAAGCGACTTTCGTCTTTGTTTGATCACTAATTAAAAAAAAAATAAAAATAAAAATTCAACATACCAACGTCAGTGATGTGTGATGGAATCTCGGAAAGTGTATTAAAGAGATCAGCAGATGCATTCTCACTATTACTTAGTTCCATAAGATCATCCTCCCGTATTTTTAGCATTGAGATCATTGTCTGAAAAACAATTCACAGTATTAGCGAGTAAAATGTTGAGAAAAATATTCACAACATTATCGTACTAACATTGATTTAAATTTATTATTACAAAAAAAAAAAATTTCAAAACGATTTTTTTTCTTTCAAACTTGATGATATTTCACGGTCCACCTTGTCATTTGAATCGGTTATTAAAACTTTTTTGTAGAATTGCAAGACTGATATGTGACTCTGAAAGCAATGAACATTTTTGCTAAAGTGTTCTTCCCTTCCAAATATCGGCTAATACTCTTTATTCATACTATTTTTCTTATAATTTCTCGCTAACTTCGATGGAAATATCTTTTTTCTTTCGTATCAAACACATATTAATTTAAATCGTAAAAATTTTATTATTGAATTTTTTGAATCACATTCTCCGAACAAATAAAAAAAAGGAAGAAAAAGCTTGCAAATTAAGTGGTATTTTTACTGAAATATTTTCCGGATTATTCAATCCACAACCATATTCGATCTATGCGTTAAATATATTATTATTAGAACAATGAATTTAGTTATCTTGATTAATATAGAAATAATCTATGCATAACAATTCAAAGAACGTTGTGGAATCAGCGAGAAGGATAACTGGAATTGAGACCTGAATATATGGTATTATAAAGGCAATAGGATTTATGCTAATATGAATTAAGTGGAATAAAAACATAGCTATTTTGCAACGTTAGTTTTACAGATATAGTGGATATTCCGCTTGCACCAGCAAGCTTCAAGCACTTCCTGATGAATTTTTTTTTTGTACATCCCAAACGAAGTTTTTTTTTCACTGTGAAATACTATAAATTGAATCGCTCAGTTTCTTTATAAACAATATATTCCTTTTAAACTACTGGCGGATTTATGGGAATTTAAGTCGCCGCTATGCTCGTCAGCTACTTTGTGAAGTCGATAGCCTAGAGTTTTGACTGGGTGGTCTCTGCATTGGACACAATTTGTTTTAAATATTTTCCATTTTTTTTTTCAAACTTCATTTCTTCTACTCAATAATTCAGCTACTGCATATAATGTTTAGCCTTGTCCGTTTCGCATAACTTATACACTTTGTGTTTCTCTAGGGTCTTATAAGTGCGCTGAACTGCTCGAAAAGAATATTTGGTGCCTACGAATTAACTGCTAATTTATCTAGACCCGGTTTAAATGATACTCAACGCAAAGGCAAGTCTCCAATGGTGAGAGATTTCACTGTTATCAACTGTGGATTAGATGCCAAATGAACTAATATTACTATAATCATTGTAATCATAATTTTATCAATGGATGAAAAAAGCATAAACTGATAATAAATCATGCTAATGGAACAATTAACTCATTGGGATATAATATGCCTGATTTTGTCGTCACAATACTTCAGCATAGAAATAATAATGAAGAAAGAAATCTTAGGTTGTTCATTGAATGAAAGATGAAAAAAAAAACTACTGAGATGGTGGAAATGAAATATTCTTTAATAAATTCTGGAACCTCGATGAAAATAATAAAAAAAAGCTTCTGGAAGTATTCGAAACTTATAGTATCATCGAGGGAGTATTTTGTAGAACTGATTAATTAGGTTTTTCTTTTAAATAAATTAATTTAATTAACACCTGCCCTATTTATATTATTGATAGTAGTGATAAAAAGCTGGTATTGAAAACATTATAGATGTCAAATTTTTAGTCGATTTTAATTTGCCAAAGCTCAAAATATTTTCTATTGTTTTGTTTTATTTGCCGAAGAATATTTACATTGTTACAGTGCATTAAAGCAGTGCATTCTCATAAAATTCATCATTCTCTAAATCATTAATCACTGTTCTCGTATTAACATATATCAAATCCTTTATCCTAATATAAACTCAAATCCACCGCCCATACGCTTGAAATGTATAAAGATTTCAAACGCATCAAAAGACTCATATCTTTTGAACGCTGACTTTTATGTAAACTATACCAATAATGTTCAAAAGTTATAACTGCTGCTTTTTAGTTTTAAGCGGATATTTATGTTTCAATTCAGTAGGGTAAATTTGAATTAACATAAACAAAATAGATACCCTAAAAATCGTGACACCTCCATTAACGAAAAGAAAATCCCAAATCCTGAGCAAGATTCGCATTGGGAAGACAGAAGCAAATGCCGTTAGAAGCCAATTTACACTGATCAATGATATTTCGACATCGTTTTCCTTGAGAAGACGATCAACTTCCGGTAGGTGAACACTCATTAATTGCCTCGCCACACGTTCATCGGCCTGATTCGTAGCATTCTCTTTTTTTTTTTTTAAGATCATTATTCAAATCATACAATTATTTACGCTAATGACAATTAAATACGTTTAAAAAATAAAAAAAAAATATGCGAAGAAATATTAAAATGAAATTATGCAATAATCTGATGCGTATATTGCATTTCGATAAACAAATTTCATTTCCTTTTTGCTGCTGCAATTGCAATTTCATCAATCTTCTCCTCAAAAATCTTCAATATATTTACAAGAGTTGAGTGGAAGAAAAAAAAAAAAAAAAAAAACGAAAAAATTAGCGCTCTAACAATTGGTGCTAAAAATTGGAAAAAGAAATCGCATTGTCAATATGACATATTTGCATCCAATTCGTTTTAAAATTAAATTCGCAACGCTGCAAAGAATTGCAATTTAGGAACTTCCTTATGAAGTCGTGAAGTTGCCGAAAATGCATGAGAGATGACAAAGTATGAAGGATAATTTTTAATTTTTTTTTTTTTTTTTTTTTTTTTGAAAAAATAAAGTAAAGGAAAATCTACCAGCTCGTTGGGATCAAACATTGTGCCCACGGATCAAAATGCTCTAAGTTTCCTGGGCTCATTTCTGAAGGCGAAAATATTGGAAAATATGAATTCTACTCAAAAATATTTCACGTTGGTCACCACCTCAGTGTTATTCCCTCATCATGCGTTCAATAAACAACTCAATGTCTTCAATCGAAACGTGAGCACGCTTTTAAATCTGAGTTCTTTCACAGCAGTACAATCGGTTTTTAAAACACAAATAAAGGCTAGCGAGAGATATTACGGTTCCAATTCCAAGAGCTTCCTGTCTTACCCAGGCAGAGAAAAAATTCATGCGAAAATGAACTTCGCTTTGGCCTAGCAAGCTTTATGCTGATATTGAGTGTTGTTGTCTTAATTTTTTAAATACTTCAGTCATTATTAAACAGCCACTTTCAGTTGAGCTGAATCAAAACAGATCAAGCGAAAAACGCAACGGAAAGATATTTAAAAGTTGGAAACAAATAGAAATCCATGAAGAAAATAAAAAGGTCAATTCTGAAATGTTGTGAGTTGTTTAAAAATTGAAACAACTTAAACGATTGCAGTAAGAAGAGGAGCGATATTCGATGAAGCTCACCTGTAAGCCAAGAAGAGATCGACTATAATAATTAGGTGGGAAAATGTCCTCAATAAGTGTTGACATAATCCAAAATGTTGTTTCCTCTGAACAAAACAACAATAGAGATGCGACAATCACTCCCATTCCTTGGCAATAACCAACATCCGGATACATATAGGCCACTGATCGAAGAACACGACGAAGTGCCTCAATTCCTTTGCTATTTTCACGCCAGAAGCAAATATTATTCGGCAATGTCCTGTAATTGTTTCAACATTTAGGATCATATTTTTTGAAATTTCTAACGGAATATTTACATGCGCATTTTTCTTCTTTTCCAGACGGTGATACCTGTGCACAGGGATTTCTTTAGTAGAAGATGGCGAATCTTCGAGCTCTACTATGTCTTAGTAACCTAATTGTGATGTGCAAAGGTGTTGCAACTTATCAATAACCTAACAGAAGCATAAATAACAGCCTTCATTCAAAACTAGGAATGATCTTCACGTCTTTTTTTCCGAAATTCTGACCCAACGTTTCAAGTCAGGTATCGCTATACGAATGAAGAGGAATAAACTTTCATGCGTTAACGCTGCTCACAAATATACTTCATCTATTTCTGTCTTTGACTTTCCACCTCGTCAAGAAACCTGACATGCGTTTTACAACTTTTTTTTAACGCATACCTGGAGTTTAATATGACTTAATTCTTGATTTCTCTAGTCAAATATTTTTCCCAACGTCATAAAAAATATATCCTATCACCTTGGAAAAACACAACTCTGAAATCAACTCAAATTGCTTTTACTCATTAAAAGGTATGCCCATAAAGGTAAACGTACTACAAACCTCAAAAGATCCTTCTCAATTTGGGCGCCAATAGAGGGTTTATCTTTTTCACATTGTTTTACAACGTTTTCATATGTGAACGAACTGGCATTCTTCTTCGCTGTCGCTCCACAGAATCGTGGCCATAGAAAAGGACGTAAAGAGTGTGCGATGCCAACGGTACGAAGTAGTTCGATAGTTTTCTCGTTATTTAAACGGCTGACATCAACCTTTGACCATGTCAACTCATCGGGTATATCCTCGTGAGCGAATTCGATGTGGGCCAACCAACGCATCCTTCAAAACGGACTTTTTTTTAATGAGCTTGAAATGCAAAATTGGCAACTTCTTCATTTTTTGGGAAAGTGAAAGAACGAAAGTTGAAAATGTTTTTAATGTAACTGGACTAATAAAAGGTCCACCTCCAATGAAGCAAATAGGATTTTGGTTAAGAACTGTAGGAAGGAGCACATACACAGGAAGAAGGGAATGAAATGCGAATTACGCTTGAGAGAGAGAGTTCTTTCAATTACTTTATAATCTAACTGCAATGGGTTTGGTGAAAGTATGCAAAAATATGAAACTGAGAAACATCCAACAATCGGATAACCTTACTATTCAACTATGATCAATACTTACTATGCCATTAAATTTAAAATATAATTAAATTTTAAACATTTCCTCTAGGTATCCCTCAAGTGGCTAAATTACATAGCTTCCACGCCGCAATGATTAATTAATTCCATGCATATTTAAAACCGTATTGTAAATTCTTATTTTCGACTATTGTATTCTTAATATTACCATATATTAATTTCGTTATGCAAATTTCTTATGTTAATATTGAAGAGAATAAATAGACGTCTGATATTTGAAAATGACACTTTGCATATATGCAAAGAATTTGAACTGCTTGAAGTTTTTTTTTTTTCTTTCGGAGCAGACATACTTGAAAATGTTTGAGGGGATAATCTACGTGCGAAGCTATTGAAATATAATGTTTGACTCATTTTAAAACGAGTTGAAACAGACTATGGGTCTATGTCCACAGATTCGATACTTTTGCGTCATATTCGTCCCATTCCTCGATTGCCCACGAAGACAACCAGTGAAGAAAAAAAAAAAAAACGTATACAAATAGCTAATTGAAAATGTGTTTACAATGTTTCACATAATATGTTTGTATATGTTAGCGTGAAAAATTTTTGAACAGTTGAAATTCAATTTACCTTTTGAAAGTGATTCCCTATGTTGCAAATTAAATTAAGAGGATAAATCATATGAAATATGCAAAAATATCAGTACAAATGTGTTAGTCTAATGCAATGTTCGTAATATACGCAAAAAAGTTCCCACATTATGGATATACATTAAGATATAGTTGATTATATAATTTTTTTTTTTCAGATTAAGGACCAGCCAAACTGATATAATTGGAGAAGCGTGACGGAGGGGCTAATGCAATAAGCGCTCTGCGTTTCCTTCAACTGTGAAAATGGTGCAAATCTGGCTACGGATACGCGTTCTACCTGGCAGTTGTGGCTTGCGCGCTGAAACCACCAAATAGGTAGATAGACATAGATAAGCATAGAAATAACGCTGCTATGATTCCCTTTTTGCATAAAATTTACAAAAATGCATAAAAACGCATCGCTTTTCTATAAACAACGCCTATACTTATAAGGCTCATGAGGTCTTTTAAGATTACGATAGATTTTCGTCTTAGGAGTTAAAATCCGGCCACATAAGAGACCCTACGGTTTTCACTAGCATAGCTATCGGCCAATAAGAAGGGAATAAATATTTTCGCTGCAAACGACCGCAATTTGAACTATAAGAAGAACACTAAATTTTAAAATCCCACAAAAAGCATCACACTAACGAACCTACACATGACGGATTACATACCAAGCGTGCCCTTGGCTTATATCTAAAAGACCAAACAAATCGTTAGAACTTAATTCTCTACGCAGCGTAACAGCAATTCCATTCAATATTACGCTCAGCATCACTTAGCAATATTCAGTAAAGGAAAACATCAGTGCATGTGAATAAATAACATTCTGTGCGTCTTATATATGTTAATACGCGGCTCCCCTCAACTTTTCAATCAAGCGAAACAATACTTTGGTAGTTCAGACGGGCTTCAAGATGTACAATTCGCAAAATTCATATGTGGAACACTACCCGATTCTAAAAATTGGTGAATAAGGAATTAAGGAATTAAGGTAATTAAGGAAGGCCCCTCCTCTCTGCTCCTCTCTCCCCTGTTCCAAAAAACCTTGATATATACCTCCTCATTAATGATTCTTCGACAACTCGCAATAATGAGGTGACTTACCGATCCTGTGAAGTCTCTATTAGCTTTGAAAAATCGATATTTGATTCATCGTCGATACGGAAACCAAACTGATCGAATCTAGAAGAATATCCACTTGGCGCATTAAAAATGAGGAGCATTTCACCTATTACCCATTTTAATCTAACACTGAATTCTAGTGAAAGATTCGAATTTCCATTGAAGTAGCCGGTAGATCGTTTCCGTAGTGAGTAAGCATTCAACTGACCAGATTGCCTATCTTTTTGCAACGTCCGATTAAATTTATAAGTCAGAAAATTTCACCTCATCGATCAACGACAAGTATTCGAATATATTTGACCAATCAAAAATAATTTACGTCTGTGTATCTGCAATCATTGATCACCAACTTCTTCAGCAAATAGTCATTTATGCATTTAACTGCAATTCATTCTTGGCGCTGGCTATTCTTATTGACAGCCGCATCGGTGAACGCCTTTCAACAAGTATCTCTGAACATTCAATTGAATCTTTAACAATCTTTATACTTCATGATTTATTTGTACTGCTGCAAAAGAAATCTGGAGTTTCAAATTTGGAGTCAAATGTGGATAAAAATTTCAAATCATGCATCTATTGTGGCTGCTTTTAACTTACAGTTATATATTCTCAATAAATTATTTCGCCCAATATATCCCAAGCATACATTTCTTTCGCATCTTCCATTGATGTAGGAAGCAATGCAGAATTAATCGCCGAAAACGGATGATCCGATATGTCGAAAAGAGATTCGTGCACAGCGATGTCGGGCTCTTTAACAAGTCCTCGCTCGGCCTTCGCTTCGTTTCCATTATCATCCTCAACGCATTCCGCATATTTCGCCTCTTTTCCTAGAAAACTTAGCTGTAAAGAAAAGTGGTGGGCTCCGCGGCCAAAAGATAAAAAAATTTCCAGACTTGATAGAAGAGAAAAGGAGGTATTTATGAAAAATAAAAATGAAACTATAAGCGTTAACTAATAAAACAACAGATGATAACAAAGCGTAAAACTTTGCTGGAAATTTTTTTCTTGTCTTAATAAAGGAACACAATTTTCTGAAATATTTTGTCAACAATTGCATAATCCATCATAACCGACCTCAGGAGAAGGGGGAGGGAATCTAATAGCGCCTTTCTCTTTAAGTTTCGGTGTTGATATTACGAAAGGAAAATCTCTGCAAATATTGGGCAAAATATGCTGCTTGAATGATGTTTTAGGAAATAGTCTTCAGATTGCGATATCAGAGAAATGAACTAAATTCGAAGCTTACCTTTTCTATACTTTGCCATCAACAGTAAACCTAAAACAAATAGCTGATTAGAGAGTGTGAAAATAATGCTCTATCATAAAAGATTGAGAAACGCAACAAATGAATAGTGTTAAGGGATTTGAAGGAGATTTATATGCATTTGTTGGGAGAGATATATCCAAATCTCTTGAAGCAATCTAGTCGTTTAATGGAAGAGCGAATCAAATTTCTGTGTGAATCGCATACATTTGCAAGCTTCAAATAGTATTTCAAATAAAGTAAACTTGACTATGTTCTTAGACGTAATGAAGCGTCTGTCTATATTAGCAATGCTTCATCAAACGTTTCGAACGATGAAGTAAGGAACGATGGACGCTATATTACTAGCATTGTTGACACAATATAACAAAAATGGATCCTTGTATTGGCGTTTATTGCTTTCCATGAACTCCAGCAATTTACGTCATCTTCCCCTCTATTAAGAAGCCCCAGGTTTTACTCGTAGAGCAATTCATACGAATAGCATTTTATAAAATTTATATCGATGGATAAGCAACGAAAAACCATCAACTGAATAGAATTTATGTATATTTCATTGAATAGTTGTTTCATTGAAATCAAAAAGGGTCAATAATACGCAATCACATTCAACAGCGTTTCATATGAAAACATAAATGCTCATAAAACTGAATAGAATTTATGTATATTTCACTCAAATGTCAAATTATTAGATCAAACTTGCAACGTTGAATTGTTCCATTGAAATGAAAGCTCATTGATTGAAACCTACTATGCTGAATATCCGTGTGAATAATGCGCTGTATGTCGTATTTCAAGTTTATTTTTTAAATGGCTCCGCAAAACAAAAAAAAAAAAACAAACGAGAATTATACTCGACAAATGCAGAAAAAGGGAATCACTTACGACGCTATGAGAGGAGGTTCGGCTATTATTCTATAAAAACTGCATTAATATGATGTATGTTCAGTTTGCGCCTACCTATTTAGTTAGATTCCGAGAGTAGCATGAATAAGTATGCAAATGGACACATGCATGTGAATTGGGGAGAAAGCCGAGTGCGAATGACGCGTCTATTGATTGCGAGTAGTCAACATTTTAAATGCCACTTCCTATTCGCATTGTGCAATCGTGGCATAGCTGAAGAATATCCGGAGCTTGCATGGATTGTCTCACTACGGAGCAAATAGTAAAACTTCAGAATGATGCGAGCAAATAATGAATAAATATTTCAAGTAAAAATCAACGAAAGAACGAGTAGGTGAAAATGCGAATGAAAGGCGTGGCATAGCTGGCTGAAGCGTAAGTGCCAACCGCGCAAAGCACCAAGCAAGCAAGCATGCTTCAATAAGATGAAGTGCGTGCGACACGCGCGCGACCCCACAGCTGGACATTGGCGCTTGATTGTGTTGAAATGAGATAAGAAGACCGAGGTGAATATTAAAAGAGACTCAGTTAAAGAGCACAAACGGTTGTTGAATTGAAGTTAATTTTGCATGTTCAATATAACTGTTTATAGTGGTTGCCATTTTAGTGACAGTGCTTCAACCACCCAAGTTGTGGACGATATCAGTTTTTAGATAATCATGACAACAGCTACGATAACAGTACTCCGAATAAAAGTTAGATTGAGGATCGATGGGAGACGGCCGACGAAAAGTTGGCCATTGTCTTCAAGGTTCCAGAACCTTTTTAGGTTCGGAGCGACAATGAGTGACGTCACTTCGAGTGTCCAAAACTTGGCATACGTAATTTTTTGCTTCGAGAAACGCGACATTATGAAACATTTCATCTAAATCTCAAAAAGACTCAATGACGTGCAGAATAGTACCCCACCTACGGCTGATGGAGGAGTATTTTATATGAGCTTGACTTGAACGATAAGCTAAGACTTTGAGATAGTAGAAACTGGGATCTGGGCACTGGAGGTCGACAGAGTAATTCCTCAGAATGCATAAGTTTGAGGGAATTCAGAATTAAAAATGAACAGCTTGAAGTCGAATCGGGGAACTAACCGAAAGTTGGTTGTAAAGAAAAAATTGAGAAATTGAACCTATAGGATAGTGAGGAAAATTAAAACTCAGGAATTAGTAAGGAATAAGGCGAGAAAATAAAATTGAAATTAAAGATAAATTTCCGCAAACTAGAAATTCAAACAACATATGGGCAACTAGAGAGATTCTTATCATTACTGAGTAGCATAGATAGGTTTTCTTTATGAGGAAAATTCATTTTTCCCATATGATGCAATTCTTGAATGCAAGCTTAAAAAAATGTCGTCTACTATTCTACTTTGCATATTGAATTTCGGAGGCTTCAATTTTCGGCACGTCCAAAGTGCCTTCCAGATATGGGTCTTGGACATAATATCTTCGTTGTTCTATCTTTTTAAAGAAACGTTAGTTTTCAAGCCTTCTGTCTAGTCGAACGTCGAATGGATTAGATTCTCTATTGCATTTGAGCGCTTGCTGCAAAGTGTTCACTGATTGAGCATAGAGGATAAGGGGTCCTTGCTGTTGAAATGCTTCAGGATAAGGGCACATTGCGGCCATATAGACGGCAAGATTTTTGCAAGATGTTCTTCCGACAAGAATATTTTCTCAAACTACGTGATGAGGCTATCAGTTCTATAGATGGTGACCGGGTCGATCTAAAATTGCATGCACTTTTTATTGGTATATAGCATGTTGGGATAGCTGTAAGAGAAATCCGGAAATCGCATTCGCCGACGAGAATATGTACAAGTGAGAGAAGCAGAAACGCTCTTGTGCATGTCCACAGCGCAGAGCGAATTCAGCAGAGCAAACTCCGGTAGAGTAGCTGTGGTAATGAATGGCGGAATGACCACTGGTCTGGTGAGTGACCATGGCAGAAATCCATTGCATTTCTCCGATTTCAACAGTTAACCGTTTGCTTCTTCTTAACAATATGTAGCCTGTTTAGACACCCTTGCCCGTTGCAGTGCTGGTTAGTAAGACCTATCCGGAAGACAAACAGTTCTGGAAACAGCCAGTTTTCTTTAAAAACTTGACGACATGAATCGCCAACTGTATTCGCATCAAAGCAGCAGGTACCAAAAGAGGCGAGAGCCCTCCTTATGGGAAGGAAAGACGCAGGAGGTGCGAAGCCTCCTTAGCTTACCCCTAGCATTAGCACTGAAATGAACCCGGAATGATTAATAAACATTTTTTTTTTTCAGTGAATGGTCAATAAACAGAAATGAAAAGAAACGTTGAGTTTAACGGATGCTGAGATGAGGCTGTTAGTGAAGACAGAATTTTGCGATCTCAGGGAAGACTTGAAACCTCGTCAAGATATCCTCAACATCGTTTGAAATATATCGCTACTGTATGTACGAGCTGTGATATAATATTTCACCACTATTTTCCGGTCCTATGGGAATTGTAGAAAGAAATTCTGAGCGAACATTTTTTGTTACGGTTTTTTTTTTTTTTTACATTTGATATAAAACGAAAGAAGCAATTCAAGTGAGATACTTAGCCCTCATCTCGATTCTATCAGTCTTTTTTCCCAAAATGTCAATTTTTTCTGCGATTTTTGATGTGCCGAATCTTTAGAGATAGAGCTATGTGCCGCTTTACAGCAGTCTATTTAGCTGACAAACATCTCTTCAGTGATCGTGAGGAGTTTTTCAGCATCACTCCTAATAACACAAATAATCCCATGCTTTATAAGTTTACAAAAAAGAAACTGGTACAAAACGCTAAAAGACTTTATATCTCTCCTTTACTATTACTGCTTCATCAAAGTATAACTGAAATAAAGAAACGGTACAAATTGAATGATTAACAAAATTACAAAATAAAATATCTCAAAACTGTAACCAATAAATCAATGTAAGCACTGAACAATAATTGCTGAGTTATTCGTTAATATCGTCCATCTAGTATCGCCTTCCCTTCGACTTTTTATCGGCACCACGAACGAAACACCAACCAACATTGATCTTTCGCCCAATAAATTCGGTACCGTTAAGTGCCTCAATTGCAGCTAACGCTTCGTATTCCTTCTCGTATTCGATTAGCGCATAGCCCTTCAATTCTATTTCTCAGAATGCATCGAACATAACGTTTCACTGTTTGCGATACATTTGCTTGCTATCGTTCACATATATAAATCAATGCCTCATCTATAAAAATATTCACAAAAAACAATAACGCTCTTCACGATGGCCGTAATAAACGCTAGAAATCAAAAATTATCCAAATATAAAAGATGAAATGATGTGCCCGGAAAGGTGATGAAATTGGATTTGAAGGAACGGATAAGCTGAAATTTTTTCGAAGAAGAAACCTTGGTGAATCCTGAATGGCGATCCATATTCACACTGATCCTCCTGATAGTACCAAATTCGAAGAAAAGGTCACGCACCTCGTCTTCTTCAGTGCCGCCGTAGATGCTCGATACGAACACAACCCAACCCTCGATAGATCTGAATGAAATGTTTCCACGTACAGTGGTGTTCCTTCGCGAGTTTCCACATTTAAATATTTTATAACTTAGCACAGGTGTATGGAAATTCAGAGGCGCCCGAAAGCCTCGTCCATGCATATCTTTACGTATCCGCCACTTACTGCGAGACATTGTCACTGAAACCATCATGACCTGGGGTCAAGAAATGCAAAAAAAGGAGAACCGAAAAACATTGGAGTGAGGAAGGAATGGAAAGTAAAAACTGCCTGTAGGCAAATCAGTGAATCATAAATTGATTTCAAGAAAAGTTTGACTATTTTTTAATGAATATATAAAACTCATGGATCACCTTCATAAATGGCGTACATGATTAGGCAATCCACAAAAGTCGAACGGGTTGTGGTGAATATTAGGAACAACCGTGTGGCATTCACGCTTACCACCAATGAATTGAAGGATGGAAACGAAAGTAATCGATCTTTCACCATCAGTATCATCGTTACAATGCTACAATCGATGAACGAACTCAACTTAACCTTTTTAAATCGTTCACGAACCATTTTTCCTTCTTTTTCCTCTTCCCCTTCCTCCCTTCCCCACACCCCAGAAGTCAGCCATTGTTAACAGTTCATGTGTCTAAAAAATGTTGAAGTGCAAGCCAATTCACGGCAAGGAGATATGAGGTCCTTGCCCGCTCAAGCCATTCTGCATCATCCGATTCAACACTTAGCACAGACTGCAAATCGCCTCACTTGGGAGGTTCTAGATCGCGTGAAGTGAGCGATTTTGGTGTTTCGAACCGTAGTACCACCTAAAATTTGCCGTTCCCACTCCCAAATCAGTGCTCGCAACCTGCACTTTTACCTGTCGTTTCAAGGAATAGCTACCACATTACAAATAAGACTGTCGCAAAAACAGGAAGGAAGTGAGAGAGCAGAAAGGACGTATAAGGGAGATGCATAATTCCATGGCATCGCATGGTGATACAGTAAGTAGTACAACGCTTCCGGTTCGAAAGCAAAACATCCGGTTGGTGTCATTCTGCACTGCCAGCCTATCCCTTGTGGCCTTTGAGAATGTGAAGCTTCATAGGTAAACGAGAAAACCTTTGAGGGGCTGTCGCAGTACCTTCGCCTTCATGATCAGCCAGTGCGCGCTTGAATCCACCACCCTTATTCTTCGTCACTCCAGTCTTCTTCGAATCCATTGAGAACAAACATAAAATAAAAAACAGCTATCAGCACAATTGCATCACACAAGACACAAATAAAATAGCCAAAATAAGAAACCTCAATAAATGATACGAATGAAAAAAAATTCGCCGATGAAAAAGACACCACGAAATCGCACTTGTCAGTCATAGTGACATCGAAATATCCACTTGGAATGAAAAATTTCCATTTGAAATTTAAAAAAAAATTTTTTTTGATTGGGATGAAATCAGGAAGAATATACACTAAGCATCTAATTGAGGAAACAGATTTAGAATAAAGATACCGACGGAAAAGATAGGATGATCAAACTGCTCCAACTTGTAGTAGCTTCCTATATTCAGCTGTATATGAAAATAGAAGTTACTGTACACGTTTGAATCGCTTTAGGAAGCAGCTATCTCTTAAAACGTTGAGCAATCATGAACCGTACATTGAAAATAAATGTCTTGATAGAGTAACTTGTTGATAGCACCATGAGTATAAAACGCGAGCTAGTTTGCAGAAATTGACTGGCCGTAAAATCACTAACGATTGTTTGTGGTTCAACGAGGAATTCCTGCAAAACGTATAATAAAGATTATGCAACAAGAGCGCTTTTGACCAATTGCGCCACGACAAAATCGCCACCAGCAGCTGTCTCCAGCATTCCTTTACTATAAGAGTTGGCTTAGTAATTGTCAACGCTACTGGGGGTTTATTGCTAATAAATTTCTTATTGAGTCTTCAGCTCATATATTTGAGATGCGATGAGTGTTTGAAAAGTTTTCGAACAAGAATTTATCCATCATTGGCTCTTCAAGCTCTTTTATCTTATATCAAAACCAGTAGAGTAGGAGAGAGATTTTTTTCAATTTTTGTTTCAATTTTCCATCATGGTCGAAAAATCGGCATGTTTCGGGTGGCGTACCTCGCCCAATCGATAAATTTAGGAGTTGCCTGAAAGGGCAGACCTAGTGGAGTCTCTCGAAATAGCGAAGATCACATTTCTAAGAGAAGCGGAGATCGAGCAACGTCGAATTTGGGGTAATCGAGATCTCGAAAATCTGGATATTGAAGGAAAGGATTACCCATCTCACCTGCTAGCAAACATATTGGAACATCTTGCACACCTCTCGAAAGATTGTTTATAACTGCGTTAAATAATATGAGAAGTTGGCCCGCTTGCTGCGAACTTGACGAGGTAGAAGAGTCCATTGAAAAAGGTTCGAGAATTTGATGAAATGACATTCTTTAAGGAAACTTCCTGCAAGTCCTGCAAGTTGTGTACCATTCAATACAGCTTTTCAAGTATAGTAGCCTTTCATGAGCAATAAAGAGTCCTATTTGAAGGGCTGATGAGTTATAAAAGTGCGAAAATTCCCTTATTGATGCGTTATTTAAGAAGAATGGTCGCAATAGAGGTCATAGCTATGTGACGACTAAGCACCTGCTCTCGGGTTGCATCTGTGAGATTTCATTTAAATTCTGTTGAGTCATGCAAGAGTTTCGCTAAGAAAATTCGAAACTAAATGTGTTCAAAAGCACAAGACCTATAATGTAGTAGTCAACAGCGATCCACTATCACTGACATGCATGTGCCACCTCCAATACTCATTGCGCATTAACGTTTGTATTGTTGGAAGGTATGGTCCAAGGTAGGAGTCATTTCGCCGAGCCGAATTGAATGGTATCATTCGCAAGGCAGGGAGATAGTCTAAGATACAGATATGAAAAATGGCCATGGATTTACGTATGTTTAAAAAAATGTACAGTCGCAAGTTTGAAGCCCTCTAATTGCCTGTCTCTTGCAAACAAGATGGTTGAACAATGCGCCATCTATAATTAAATCCACGATTAACTACTTACAGAAATGAGCATAATGAACATCCGACAGTTGAAATCGATGTGTCCCATATATTATTTGGTTGAACTAAATCAGTTAGAATCGAAGGCTATCAAAATTATGAAATTTTGGTGCTTCATTATTATGTTGCGAATATTCGTCTAATGGAGCTAACTTTGCATCCATTCAAGCAATTCTATATTTGTAAGGCTATGGGAAGTGTGAACTGTGGAGCCATAATCCGGTGAGGAAATCACAGAATGTTTTTTTGTGGAATTAAATTAAAAAAAAAATCGAGTGTCTCGAGTTTCAAAACGGCAAACGAAGGGATTTGTTAGGTTTGCAGACTCTTTCATTTTGTCGCGACAGCGTTGAGTGCAATTCATTTCAGCGTCCAAAGTGATTTCAAAATCACGGATCTCCTTCACGTTTTTAAGTGTGGACTTTAGTATTGCGGATGTGAATTTCCTTTAGCCATTCCATTTATCAATAGTAAAACGTCGCCAGCTCGAGCAAATCTTTCAGATATTTTCTGTTGTGGATAACAATTAGCGCCAGAAACTGTACCACAAGAGCTAACGAATATTGCACCTTCTCATCTGAGGTTTCAATTCATCGAAGTTTTCAGGTTTCTTGTTAAGCTTAAATGCTGCAACAATCCTTCAGTGGATCGCTACTGATTTCTCTGCTTCATGATTTAGATGTCACCACGTTCAATTCTCATGATGGTTTGCACTCTTTGTATTGCAGCTTTTTAGCCTGAACTTCCTCATGTTTAAATACAGTATATGACGCTATTGAATATAGCGTTGAGGCATACTGTAATGGCGTTTACTTCGTTTTATGAAGCATTCGACTAGTTCGGCAGCTGCTCTAAGCACGTTCTTTGGTTGTTGTTGTGCGATGTTTTTATTTTCTCAAGCAGAAATAAGCGCTTTAAGCATAAAGCCAAACAAAAAAAGGAAATGCATAGCATACGATGACACTGATCGAGAAGCTGGCTTTAGTTAAACATAAACTCATAGATTTACTTGAGGTCGAATTGCTTAAGGTGATTAGTGAACATATAGATGCCAGTTTATTCTACATTTTAATGACCCGAAAAGGAAGGGAACTATGAAGTGAATTCAGCGTTAAGACTAGGGGAAACAACTGAAAGATATGAGCTTCTGATAGATTACTTCGACTCGAATAAGAGGACATCAAGTCGAAGGCAATATGAGGATATGCGTTAACAAGATTGTTCAGGGCAGCACTGCATGCTCTCCATATACAAGTTCTTCAGCATACGTAAATAACCCTGTTCGAAAGATTTTCACTTTTTCCCATTAAATAGAGCTCAAGCACAACATCCCTCATTTCTCATGAAACTGCTGCGAACGGTTACTGTGGAAATCTTAGGCGATCAATTTCACTTGCCCGACTGATGTGTTCCAACGGTCTTCATTTCAGTCGGTTGTGGTTTCGAGAGTGATGACGGTAAAGCAGTTTATTTAGGAGATGTGATGAAAGTGATGCTCGGAGTGTTATTTGTAATGTGGTAAATAGGCTTGTAATGTTTCTTTATCTGCTAGCATATCGGTGGTGCTGAAGTTGAATGAAGAGTAGCAGAAGTTGTATGTTCGAAGCGTTTTTTTTAAGGTACCACGTAATTGGTCCAAGTGGTATTTGGAGATACATCGAACGTGTATTGAAGGTGCAAGAAGGGGAGGATTTGGCTACATTTTGGTTCCATCAAACATCATGGAAGAGGACATCAAAAGTGACTCAACCATTGGCGATGATTGGTTTGAGTTTCCTTTTTCTTTCTTTTTCGGTAATCTACGAAGTATCGTTTTTCTTTTTTTGCATAGGCGAAACTTGAGTAGCAAAGTTGTTTAGGATAGTTTCATTTCAACTACTCACAAATGACCATCTTTCATTGGCCAATAAGGGCAACATGCGCTGGAAACTTTCGTCTCATGAGGTGTGACGAGGATTTTCGTTTTTTTTTTTTTTAAATGTGTGACGAGCCTCTTTTTTTCAGTTTCTGAAATTTTTCAATCTTTTCCGATATGAGTTCGTCATCCAATTGCAATCCATCCTTTAGAATTCCCAAATTTTTATCTATTCCGCTCATCAATTAGAGATAAAGTAACTCACATGTACTCAACACTTTTTTATTGCTATCCTTTTTGCATATGAAAAATATACGATGAAATTATATTGCCTCATAAAGATCTCTTATAAACGGTTACCTTTGTTTTATGAAATTCGCCATCAGCTTGCCGAAGCAATAAATGATCTAATTGATAATCTACATTCCATCTGTATATTTCAAAGAAATCCACAAGCAAAAGTAATGAAAGATAATAATTTAATCGCATTAGAAAATATAGACATTACGGTTGGCATGGGATATTGTAGAGCTGAAAATTGATATAGGCGGTTGGTTGGTAAGGGTGTAAGTGATGTCCGCTTAACAGTTATTGCTCCTTATCAATGGAGAAAAAGGGTGCCATCGTAACTCCATCGTTCTGAGGATGCATTCCCCTTGCCCTCTCTAGGCTTCTTCCTTTTCCTTTCTCTCCTTTTCACTTCCGTCCTCATAAAAGAAATTCGGCATCGAAATCCAAAACTATGCAAATAAACTATGATTCCTTTTTGCTGTTAGCAGTGAATTTTGCAGATTCCTGAATAATGTTAACAAAATCCTATTGAAACAAACATCAAATGTTCGTACTCACTTTCTTAATGTTGATCATAGACTTTGGGTTCCTGCTCATCGCATTTTTAGCGTCGTATTATTATCGGCTATTCAGCTAGTCACCATCTCCTTTCATCCAAGGGATCGTTTTTCCGCCATTCTTGTTGACGGGGGAGGTCATATAGAAATTATTATCAGCACGCAATTTTCCTAGGTATTTTTCTTAATAGCAAGGTAAAGGTGATTGTTAAGGGTAACGGAGTCGAGCTCATCACTTCCCGAGGTGGTTCGCATTCCGGAACAGCACTCAGAAGATACATCCGACATCGAAAATTCAATGGAGCGAATGGTGTTGGATGACTCCAATCCTTCGTTTCAGCTAAAACGTTCTGTATTGGAACGTTTTCGCCGCACGTGGCCGGTTAGTCATAGAAAACGTTTATTTTAAAGTTGTAACCTCACACATCTCAGCATTAAATTCGCTCAGAAATTCATTGTTAGATCCCATTATAGTAACCTAAATACGACCCGCGCAATCGCTCACATCCTCCTGGTTTCTGAGGGGGGGGGGAGTGTGGCAAGAGAGTAGGGGATGTTTTGCAAGCCTTTACGAGGGCTAAAGAATGTATTTTGGTTGCCGTTATTTTGAACTGTCATTCAATATATTGGATGGATTTCGAGGATTTGTCGTTAGACAAACAAATCTTTTAAAAAGTTTCCAAATTTGATGGTTGAATTTTTTTGCAGAAATATTTGGGAACGCAAAACAAACCGGGTATACCACACGAGTTCATTTATAAAGGTAAAGACGCAGATGAGATTCGCAAAGAATGTCTTAAATTGGCAGAACGGCTCCATATTCCGGCGAATGAAGCGCAACAGTTAAAGAAGGTGATCGGATTCTTCTGTGAACGTGAAGAGTGCCGTTTTGAAGTGGAGTGGATGGGTATTTTAGAGATGTTGATTCCTTTTCTCAATTCGCTTGATTTCGTCTACAACGCGTTCTATGCTATTACTACGAAATATTTGCCGAGGTATGCTTAGAATTTTCTTTTGTTCGATTCATTTTACTTTCCCGATTTTAATTACAGTCTAATTTTTGTCACCGCAATGTAATATCATAACTTTATATATTGATTTAAAGCTGAACAAAAGTTGAGCATATTTTGATGCTTGAGATTTGCTTAAAAGCTGGTAGATTTTTGGTTAGTTTGGTAGTGACCGATTTATGAAGATTTTTGTCGTCATCGAACATGTGGAAGTAAACTAATCAGAAGTGAAACAAAACATCATGCGCCAAAATAATCATTGTTTATCCTAATTCTTGAGCCACTTGTTGGGAACTTTTATGAGTTTCATAGGAGGCAGGAAGCATCTTCCTATTGCGTCATTGTGGCTTCAAGGTAGGTTATGGATTGATTCACAGGTTTGAATTAAGTATTGTTATATTACTGTGAATAAGCTGATGGATACTTTGTTATTTTGATTGTTGATATTCATCAAAGTGCTTAGTGACCACATGGTTCACTGAAGTGGATCACTATTCCTCTCAAATGATCTACTCGAACTGATCGAAGGAGTGGAAACACTGCTGATGGGAGCGCTTTTTGTATGCTACTTATTTGAATGTTGGATGGTTATGTATGACTGTGTTCACCTGTTTACCTCTTTGAGCGTAGCAACTTGGCTATCATTCGTTGATGGCAGAAAGTTGCTTGTCGATTTTATTTTGGCTCGGCTATTTTTTTTTTTTTTTTTAACGAGGAGCAAGTGACGAGTTTATAGAAAAATTAGTTGGAAACGTTCATTTATAATTTTGAAAGATGTAAACCTTTAAACCAAGCCATTCTCGTGAATCAACCTGGACTCGTCGACTTGTAACAAACTTACAAAGTTGAAATATTTTAACTCAAATGCATCTGCTGCCATGGCCCATTAAAAGCTGTGCGATGAGGTGCAAGGTTAAAACAATGCGGTTTTTGATGGGCACTAATAATTTGAGCTTTATAAGAATATCGGCAGTTTTTGTTATAGATCGACGACGAAGGGTGCACTATGCTATCATCTGATGAATCTTATATTACAATATCACGATCCGGCGCTAAGCACTCATCTCACCTCTCATAAACTCAATTGCTACGATTTTGCTCATTGTTGTTTTTCATCGCTTTTCTCTGGAATCATTGAACAAAAGAGTCTTTACGCTATTTGGGACAAATATTTCGAGAAGGTTATTTTTTTTATTTATTTCTTTTTATGTGAAATATTTTCTTTCGAACAGTTTGTGCACTCAGTGAATTCAATAAATTCCATTTGAGTAACTTCTGCTTGATAGGTTATTAATTTCTTTAATTCTTCAGTCGTATGAAAATAAATCATTGTCAGTGACTCACTTTTGGTTTAATAGTGAACATATCGTCTCGTATTGGCGGATTTTCGGAAAATTTACTTCCATATTCACTCATTGTTTAATTTCTAGGCGAGCTTATCCACAGAGTCAAATTGCTCAGCAGATTTGAATTATGCAATTCTACTTCAAAAAATAAATAAATAAATAAATAAAAATAAATAAATAAAAATACAAAAAATCTGATCCACCTAGTGAGCGTCAATTATATAATGCCGAAAGTATGAACTGAGAGCTTTTCTTCCAGTTGATTGTGCATCAGTTTTCACGTTGAATTTCATATAGAGTATATTTGATACGATCTTTTCATTGAGATAATTCTATGGCTACTTTAGCGTTTCTTGGTCCTTTTTTCTCACGGTTTCTTTGTGATAGTTGTCAATGTTTTAGGGAGATCCTTTTCTACTCTTCACGATAGTGTTGGTTTTTATGGTGAATTGCTCGGAAAAACTCATGAAAATGGACAACAATGAGTGAGTTTTCAAATTGCATTCATTTTCTCACATATTTTCCATAGATTTGGGTTTGATATAGCTTCATTTGATCGTAGCTTTCTTTAAATATATTTAAGAGATACTTCGTTATGAACATGAAACACTTTAATTTAGACGAAACGGACAAAAGAGGCTGTTGTTTGTCGTGGAAACAAAAGAAACTTGTTTGTCGTACTCTACGCGTACCTTTCCATAATATTTTCCGGCATATTCGTTTCTTTTCCTCGTTGTTTTAAAGAGTCTTAGGATTCGGTTTTAGATTTGTTTTATTGAGTTTTTGGAAGTTTTTGCTTGGGCAATGGTGGTTCCCATACTAATTTCAAGCTTATCCTGCTCCACCCCTTTTCCCTTTTTCGGTTATAGACAATAATCTTCTGCTGCGTAAGTAGCTGATGTGATGACAATTATGCTTTCGTCCTCTATTAGTGGAAAATAGTCAGAAGCAGTGCATTCCGATTTCTCTGCCCACATGTCCGCTATGTCCTTCCTACTTCTGTTCCTTCATCGAAAAGCCTTTTTTGAGGGGTCGTTCAAGTTGAGCGTTTTTTCACCCCTTTCATGTGTCATTCACCTTTCGGTGAATATGATGAAGGCGTTTACAGGCAAATGGTCAATTTGGTTCTTTCATCAATGCGTGCCCTTTCTGAGAATGACGTCGACGATTTATTAGAGGTTTCGGTGCATTTCCTATCCGATACGCCTCCTTCCATCAAACAGGTTTGCCGTTTACCAGCTATAGCACTCTTATATTCATGTCTCCTTGGCGAGTGAAGGGAAAAGATAAAGATTGCTCATGTTTAGAGGCTCAGATTAACTATGAAAATTCATGCAATTTCTGCGTATGAAATTCTTCCTCTCAGTTTGGATCGATCATGAGCTGATCTGACTCAGTTTGGAATTCGATGCCCAGAAATATGGCTATTCGTTCGTAACTGAAATTTCTTCAAGAAACGTCTCCAAAATAGGTATGAAAATATTCAACTTTTGATGGCTGCCTTCATTGGTGGCATTTTTTTCTTCAACAAATTGAGAGTTAAGATCACCTCTTGAAAGTCTAGAATGTCTTAATCTTGTAAGAGGGAGTCTGGATCTTGAGAGAGGATTATGCACAAATAATTAGATTCATTAAAGGCCAGTTTGGAAGAGCGAAACAACGGGAAATTCTGTGGTCTCGTAGCTGAGACTGTTTTATTTTAAAAGTATTTTTACTCATAAAAGCACAGTGGTAGTGTTCACTTAATGGGAGAAGATGAAGGATGATGGTTTATTCAATGGAGTGATTTCTGTTAAACGAGGAAAGGGAAATTGTTTAAAAATTGCTTGACGGTAATATTTGTTTTTTATAGCATCTAGTTTGTGTTCGATTAATGAAATCACTTTATTATTGGATGTTTAGCGGAACTATTTAGAGTTATTAGATAATAGTTGATCGTTGAAGCAACGAGGATTCACTGTTTTATGTAATTCATTTTTCGTATTATATCACATAAAGCTGCTCTAGTTATTGGTGCAAAAGGAATTTAAATTTAAGCATTGTCCCAGTTTTCAGGATTTCCAACGCGGGTTGTTCGGGTCTCGGCTTGCTAGTTTTGAGAAAATGGATATGGCAACCCTTCTGGCACTTCCGGTCGATCCACGCGATCTGATTCGATTGACGACTGATGAGAACTCCAACTCTTTGGTTACTATTTTCGGAGTATTTTTAACCGGAAATATGCGAATTTCATTAGTTTAAAAAGTTGGTTAATTGAAACATTAAGGTGGTGATTTCATGAACATGTCGTTGTTGTGATCCTTTCTCTGTAGGATAGAGTTTCTATTCTTTTTTTCTTTTTTTTTTTCATTGGGGCAAATGCTTATCTGAGAACACTGTTTCTACTTTCAGACGAGCCACGTTGCTTATCATTGTTACGATGTTTTGGCTGACGTGGGCCCCCTCCCCTCCCCCCATCCCCCCAAAATAAATGCAATGTGAGTGTAAGTTACGGACCATGACATTTGGAGGAGCGGATATAATGACTGCGGTTGTAGGCATTCTCGGTCGCGTATCGCCGATACGTTGAGGGGTATAATTATGGTTGGATGGGTGAATTCTACGGGGAGACGTTTATCAGCTTTTTAGTCTCTTAAAAGTATAGCATATAACCAAGCCCATATTCCTTTCACTGGTCCATTTTAAGCTTAATACTTTTAATTAAATTCAGGAACCTGGCTTCAACTTTTTCATCATTGACGCTCGCCCTCATAACGACTATGCGGCTGGCCATTTGGAGGGATCGTACAATTTGGATTCCAGTTTGGTAATTTATTTTCGATTTTGATTTTATCATCACCACTTATAAGAATACAATTTTGCCAAAAGAAAATGAGTAATTTTTATGAAATTCCGGAACGTAATCAATAAATGGCGAATTTTCTTCGAGCAATGGCCGGTCGAAAACACCGGTTAAATTTTTTCATTTTTTCACCGAAATCAACCATAATTGAACCTCAGCGCACAGGCGATGATTTTTATTCATTTTTTGTTTACTAAGAGCAGAAGTTTTTTTTTTTCAATGCAATAGAAGTTTGTGAAACTATAACATAGATGAGCGAATATATAACACCATCCGGATCGTCGGTCAAAAGTCGCAGATTTCCGTTCGGCGTTGTGTTTAGCACGACCGCACTTGAGCCGGAGCAAAGGTGATCATCAATTTAAACGTACCGATAGGTACATCTGAATCTTATCGGCAGTTAAGCATGAATGCTGAATCTGAATCCTTAAGTCGGCAATGTAAGCCTATGCTAGTGACATACGTTCTTGTGAGAACATTTGTGTAGAGATGAATGTGTGTAATCGTTATGATGAAGCGCAATGGTATTAGCTGAGTGCAGATACTTGCTGAATATGCTGGTAATGTTTTCTTCGATTTCAGTTTGTGGAGGCACCGGAGCAGTACAAGATGGCGTTATCGGGTCTGGATGCGTATAGAGATGCTTCGCGTCACAACCACCATCTTCTCTTTCTTGGTGCAGGCCGTGAAGAATGTGACCTTTATTTGAATATGGTGGTCGCAAATTTCCTGCAGCAAGGGCGGAAACATGTCGCTCTTGTGCAGGGAGGTTACAAAGGTCTCTTTCACCACTATCCATTTTCAAGTTATATCAGAAGGTCTTATAACTGCATGCCCTCGTGTTTGCTCCTAACAAGCAATCTGAAGCGTTCTTTTTTTGTTGGTTGATTTTGCTGAAGTGAGCCATACCTTATCAGCTTAAATGATCAGCGGATAGCTGTTCTGCGAAAACTGATTCATGTTTGTATGGCTGACGTGATGCATTACTGAACGTGATTCGGTCTTCAATCACGTTTTCATTGGAACGAAGCAAAATTATATTGGAATCTTGCATACGAAGTTGGAGAACTTAGGGTGCTCTAATATGTTTCCCTGTCTCGACATTGGTTCATTTTGTGTCATTTTCATCAGTGAATGCTTGAAGAAGTGCATAAATCCATAAAGGAATCAGGAGCTGTATGCTGCTGATTCTATGAAAATAGTGCGCAAGTTGTGATGGCTTAGGTGGTTAGTTCTTTTTATGCACAAAAATTTGGACTTCCAGAATGCAGACGGGGATCGAGAGCGTGGTTCACTTCTCAGAGCCGACTCCTCATGTAGACGTATGAAGATACAGGGTAAATGTGGCAAGGCAGCAGTTGCTGGATGTGGTTAATCCAGACTTCTGAATTCGGTACAACGAGGTCACCGTTCACTGCGAGAGATGCTTCTTTGCGAGCGAATGAAAAAAGCAGTGGGAGGTGTGACGTCACAACAATTTAGGTGTTATGACGAAATGGACTGGATTAGCCAGCTGTCATCCTAACGCTTCCCAAGAAGATGACGAAATATTTTAAATGAAGTACACGACTCTTAGAGATGCGCGAAAAAGATTTGATTTCATACATACGTATATGAATATGAATGAATGAGACTGCCGAGGCTGTATTACTTTAGTGGGATTGAACCTGTTTATCACCAACTGTAACTGGAAAGGCGATGATGCTACTTTGCTGGGAATAGGCTGCCTTTCATTCTTTTTTCTTCTCGCGTTTGCATGACTATGGTTGTAAATTAATTCAGACTAATGAGATGCAGACCCCTAACCGGAAAAGGCGTATTTTGGGATAGTGGCAGAGAGGGACAGGTCGAACCACTTCATCACTCGTGAGATGATGATTCACAAAGAAAAAACCATCAGAAAATTGGAATCGCTAGTTTGTTGCAGCGCAATAATGCGGTTGCAGCGCATTTGCGAGACATTGAATTTTAGAATTGGACACATTGCTCTGTCGAAATGTCCTCCTATGCTTTTCTCGGATGTGCTCACAATTCCAGCTAATTTTTTGACAGTTTCGTTAAACTTCAGTCGCTCGCTACTTCTTTCTAGAAGTTTTTAGATTAGACAGATTCATTTATGAACTTTTGGTTGGGTATTGCATTTTGCCGCACCTAGCACATCTCCGCAGATGCTGATGAATAGACGTTGATCTAGAGGCCTACGATTGGCACTAGTCGTGCTAAACACCATCCCGACCGTTTCGGATCCTCATGTACCATAAGATCACTCACCGATTCCCACATTTACAACAGCCATCAATCATAAACCTGCCAATGACATGCTGCCACTT
The DNA here is from genome assembly GCA_037389465.1 of Baylisascaris procyonis. NCBI lineage: Eukaryota > Metazoa > Nematoda > Chromadorea > Rhabditida > Ascarididae > Baylisascaris > Baylisascaris procyonis. The sequence continues at coordinate 2,630,976 of JAZARR010000146.1, forward strand.
TATTGCAGCGTTGCTTGTGTCCGCCGAAACTATAGTCGTTTCAATCAGAGTCAAGTCTGTATACTCGAATCGACGCACAGCACATACAAATAAACATATACAGCCAAGTCAAACATGAATAAAGCAGTGCAAAAATAGAATTCAAGCTCATCGTCCTTATGTTACCGTCCGAGATAATCCTCTTTTCTCGTTTAGCGACCCACAACTTTTCTTTCATCACCATTTCAAATCCGGCCACTCGACTCACAATATCACTATTGCTTAGTGGTGCTGTTTATATTGTTGCCACCAAATATATATATATATATATATATATATATATATATATACAGACGTGTTTGTGTATGTGTTTGTATAGCTGGTTTAAGTGAGCTGAAATTGCAGCGTTGCATCGATTATTGGCTTCCAATCTGGAGCGCCTGGAAGGACACAGTGCACAAAGATGCAAAGAGTGCAGAACTGATCCCACGGAGGCCGAAGTTCACACTTCTGGACGCAGAAAAACTTCTGTATGTTTTCGCTCGCTGTTTAATTCTGCATTGATTCTTAGTGTTGTTTCTTAGGCTGCTATTGAGGCTAAACCATAGCGAGGCAATTTCTTTTCTAGACGAACACAAAAAATATTAAAAGAAGTTATGTGCAGAAGTTTGGATAACAGATGGCTGAGACTTATTCCAATTTGGTCAATCAAAACAGGAAAATATATTTTTTTCCTTAAATTTGAAATATGGCTGGCGCATATGAATACAGTAGTATTCATTCGTCTTGTCAAAATGTAGCGCTGTATACAGGCCCAAGCAAAGGCCACTCCTGAGAGAACACAAAGGTGGATTCAGAGTTGTGCGGGCGTTCATATAACACGTATCACTAACGTATGAGCAGATATTGTATAATGCCCTTAATTGTATAGTATTTGCGTGACTAACTAAACAACATTGCTTGTTATGTATTCTTGAATGGTTACATTGCTGAGGTTACTCTATTATTACTTTATTACAGTTGGGTCTTCATTTTTGTATAGTCCAGCTATGTACCTTAGCATACTTTCAAGAAGAAAGAATATGTTTGCTTGCAAAATATGAGCCTATCAAGAGGCGACAAGCATTTATGCAAATGTTTTGCTTCGGAAAGAATAGTTATTCGCTTATGTATGCTACAGGCTCAGTGACGTAGTCGAATAAAATTTGGAAGAGAAGAATTGCATATAAAGAAGAAAAAAGTGACGCCGAATAGCACATCTTAAAGTGTAGTTTTTTTTGCAATTTGTTAAAGTGTGGCGGCGACCTTCTACCTCTGAATTAAAAAAAAAGCGCTAGCAGAATTTTAAGCTTCAGATATTTGACAAAAAAAAATTGTTAGCTTAGGCGTTCGCGTAGAAATTTATTTGAAACTCTGCGAAGGAGTATCTGGTTGTAAGCATTATAGGAAGTTGTGGCGTAGTAATTGCACATTTGTTGCCTTGAATGATAGGAGTGAATTTAGTGGATAAGCGGTATGAGCAATCTTCTTGGGGCGGTAAAGGCGGGCGCACCTGCACTCACCGAGAAGGTATTAAATTTGACGCAAACTACACGAGCATCTGATGCGCATGTGGCAACTAGTGAACGTCATGGGAAACGATATCGTAACGAGAGATCCGTTTTCACGCTTAGTGATTCGGAAACGGAGGCCGAAAATACCACAAGTCCATTTACACCATCGCCCAGTACAGCAAGGCCTAGAGTTGGTTTATATTTCGTTTGTTTTTATTCCACTATAATTTCTGCAGCTCTTTTGCGGTTTCATTTTGTGCTGATTTCGGTCTTTTATTTCCTTCGACAGATTTCTTCACGTTGTACACAGTGATCCGAAAATGGTAGTACTGCATCCTGTTTCGTCACCGTTCTTGATTAACCCATCTGTGCTTCATAATCTTCATACGTAAACAGTTTATTTCCGCCGCTTATATCTTAAACCTTTAGTGGCTTTGAGACGACTTTCCCTTTCAGGATGCTATAGACATAATTTCCGATTAAATTCTTTCGGAGCTTCGCTTTTTTTAAATTGAACTCTTGAATAGAGAAAGAAAGAACATTTCTTGACTAGTTGAACAAGCGATGGGTCTTTCTTCATCTTTGTAATATGGGACTTGTTCGAGGTAAGTGATGAAGTTGCAGAAGTTGAGTGAGATCCTTGCACAGGATGATATCCTGAGCCATTTCGAAGGGGTCGAGGTGGTGCCAGACGGAGTCGGTCAGAAAACTGTGAACTGCTATTTGGCGCTTACAAGAACGCATATTCACGTTCTTCATCAGACGGACAAGGTCTTTTTTATATTCTTTTCATTCGTCGAAACATTGAATGTGGTTATTATTAAATGTTCTCGCTTAGAACTGGCATGGGGGGGGGGGAAGAGGGGCACTATTGCGTTTGATGGTATGTTTGTGTGAAGAGGTGATCCGACGAAGACGCAGACAAGAAGGACGAGAATCACCGATCGATCAGGTCCCCTCTGTATCCTTGTACTAGCACGAGTTTCATGAGGATCCAGGTATCACACTTTTCTACATATCAAACGGAACAGAATAAAAAAACCGGATTGAAATCGGTTCATCTGGAACTTAGATATGCCTTGGGACAGGTAACGAGCGCGTGCGACGGCGCGCGCGCCCTCTCTCACGCACCATGCCTCTTCCCAGGCCACGCGAAGATAGACGACCAAAACGGTATCAAAACTCGTCCGTCCGGAACCGAAATATCTTCCACAACAGTTATTACTGCGCGCAGCACCACATGCAGCGATGCCGTGCGCACATACGCAGTCTGCGCTGCACCGGATAATTATTTTCACCTTGTTCATATTATTCCAAGTCGAGTATTCAAAACATCGAAATTGGATCATTTGGAGCCGAGATATGATCCCAAACAATTATTCAAAAAAGTCAAAAAGAAGCAGTGAGTTCACTGTTCGGAATTTTCTGGCTCAAGCCCTCCCTCTGAACCTGCTCAAGTACATCTATGACCTAGGTAATCATTTTCTGGACGAAAATCCTGAAAAAGTGATTTTGAATCGAAAAATTGTAATAGCCAAACCCGCGGGGCACTGGGCCACAGAAGTCTCACTCACAGCTCGCCGCACAAACCAGTCGGCTGCCTTAACGCCTATTGGGTGACTTTTCGGGCGAGTGACATACTCAAGCGAGTGTCTGCCTTTTTCTATTACGAACTCTTTTCGCTCACAACATTTTGCTTCCGTTGTTGCCCGGAAAACACGAAGAACACATAGAACATGCATTTATTCGTAATCAGCTCATCGAGATCTATCGTCTAGTGCCGGAACCATCGAAGTCCCTCGCGATCGAAAAATTTCAAATTTTGGGTTTTTTTTTCTCGGCTCCTATTTGTCCTCGGGGAGTAATCCGTATATCGTTCGAGAGGCCTCGCCGAGTAGAGCACAAATCGAAAGATTGTTTGCACCGGTATCAAATAGCAGCTGAGAACGAAAACTCCCAAAATCGCAAAAATCGAGGTTTCAGAAATTCTGGCCAGTCGAATCGATCTTCAACTTTTATTTCGAAATATAACAACTTATCCATCATTTGCTACAGCTTTCAAAGTTGTATTGAAGGAAGCAAACTGTAACCCCATAGGCCTCAACCATTGCCGAGAAAAAAAAATTGGGATATCAATTACAGTACATTTGTTTAGAAACTTCACAAAAAATAATTAGTGAAGTAAACAAATAGATCCTAAATCAATGTCAAATGTTATTATTTGTGGAAGAAAAACTGAATGAACAATGAAAAAAAAAAGTGAATCGAGATAGAAGAGAGGAAAAGAAACTATATTAATCGCAAGTAGAAGTGACGATACGAACCTCTAGTATCTGTCTGAGTTTTATTTCAGTAATTATGGTCGATGATTCTCACACCGACAATGAGGATGAGAATCACCGATCGATAAAGTCTCATCTATATCCTTATGTAACAAAATTTTACATACTTTTATTGTCAACCTTGCAAAGATTTTTGATGCTTCATCTTTGTCAAGCATCAAAGGACTGTGCAGCGTCATGATGCTTCATCTAAATGGTCGCTGTCTTCTGCTCACATTTTTCGTCCATCCAACATTTGTGAAGCATCAAAAAAGATCCATTGGATCTCCGTTGGACACATACAACTGCATTAAATCCTATGTTCCAAGAAAACTAAAGCCAACTTGCTGGTTGGTTTTTTTTTCCAGCGATTTGTCTAGAAAATATGCCTTCTTATCTGGTTAATGCATCATCTAGAGTACGAACTCATGTATGTAGCAGAAAAATGCTCGGAAGGTCAGCCTTTGTTGGTGATTCAAGTAGGCATATGATCGTTTCCATGCCGCTTTCACTATTTGCTGAAGGTTGTAACGCTGCGATACTCATAAAGTAGACTAAGGTTGTAATCTATGCTTTTTATAGTTTTTACGAACAGATTTTGAGTTGTTCCATGTAGCTAAAGCAGTTTTATTTAGGCTGCTTTTTTTCGTACATTTTTATGTTACAAAACTAAACGCATTGCGCTGTAGATCCGTTTTTGAGTCTCTCTGAATACTTTTCGTATCGTCTTCCAGGTTACAAACGGCACTGAAAATAGTAATGTAGTCTCGATCCCATTTAACTCCTAATGCTTAAACTCACTTTATCCTCGGTTATGGCAGGTTTTATTACGTCAAGTTCTAGCGGTTGTCTAGTCAAGGATTTTTGATTAAGGTCATACATGTAGCAGTGATTTTCGACTTACTGTAACGCTGATTGTATCCTCAGTGAGCGGTTTTCGGTGATTGCTTGTTGTTGATTTGCTTAGGTAATGTTGGGGTTGCTTAAGGACGTTGATGTTTTGAGGAAGGTGAGGTGGTCACGCATGCACGCCATGCATATGGATCTGTGCTACGTGTGTCGAGTAAGAAGAAGCTTCCGGAGATGATCACCTTTAAATTTGGCTACACGACTGACGACGGCGAATGCAAGGTCCTACTCATGTTATTTGAATATGAGACTCTCAGATTTATTCAGTTGCTCTTTTTGAGTGGGGTTGAGGTGCAAAATTTATTAAGAGGTGACAACTGTTTAGCGTTTTGAGATTATCCTGACAAAACAGGTAAGAATGAATCAAAATTTTCGTTGTTGGGATCTCTCGGAAACTTTCCAAGAACCTCTGAAAAATGTCCCCATAATCCTTTCCCTCCCACTCTCCTGCTTGTAATCCTTGAATTGTATTATTTATGAAATCTTGCATCGTCCAATTCCTATCGTATTTCACAAAGTTTCACATTGTCTCGTATTTCACAAAGTCCTTGAGAGCGGCTTTTTCAGAGCGCTTCAGTTATTAGACGTTTGATAATCACAACGGATGAGATGAGTCCGTAGTTTAGGAAATGAGAGGATGTGACATATCCTTAGAGCACCCGATCGTTGCAAGTGACATTTACAAATGACGATTTCATAACAACTCATTGACGATTTCATTTTTCAAAGATCTAAAATAAATGCATCGTGCTGGAGTTTCTATCCAAAAATGTAAAAGAAAATGGCGTTTGCTTTGTCCACATCTTTGGAAATTCTAGTTCATTTGATAACGGAAGCTTTAAGGAACTCATTGCATCGTAATTTTATCCTACTTCTGATCGGATTCGAAAAAGATTTTGGACACATATTTTGTTAACCGTAGTATTTCTAGTGCTGTATGTGATTGCTTTTGCTTTCTAGAGTGATTGTATTGAATAAATGACATCATTTATAGGAAACTTGCATGCAACGTTTCATTCTGCCGAGGGCTGGCGATTGTGTGAAGGCGATCAAAATGAGCATCGTCAAATTGCAACCAGGCCTTTTATTTTGAGTTGTATGCAAGGGGAACGAAATTATCGAGAGCATTCCTTTGACGAAGTCACCAATCATCTATCATTTATATTACTCTGTGATGTTAGCAAGTGTATGAAAAATGCATAGATATAGTATTGCGTGTACTCTGTCACTTATTTTATTTGTTTTTGAGTGGTTTTATTTGGTTTTGATGCTTATGGGCACTGCTTTGCAGGGCCTTTAGAAATACTATGTTCGTATCAGTTTTTATTGATGTGAAAAATAGCCGAAAAGTAGAATAGTTGAAGTTTTGACACTTGAAATTTTGAACACCCCACGAAAGCCAAGTTGTAACAGGTTAGATGTTGTCGAATTGTTCTGTTGAAGTTGATTTTTTAAGAAGGTTGAATATTCAAGTGTTTAGGTTTAAGCCGGAAATTTTGGAATATTTCAGGAAACTAGGCGGGTTACACTAAAGATTTTTTGTATTCTTGTATGTATTTAAGCAACCGAGCACTTTCCGCACAAATCCACCTCCTTGCTTGTGAGGTGGGTGTAATCGAAATATCATGCAAAAAAAAATTTTTTTTTCACTTTTATTCTTCGAATATCTGACTGATAAACGGTTTGAACTCTTCAGAGGGTGTGCCTTCTTTTTTTGAGAAGTTCTTTCATGTTTTTTCGGCTATATTGCGTGTTTTTCATAATCTATTTTCTCCAGAGTTGTGGTTTTGTGCATAATTGGCTTCTCTTTTCCATTATGCGTTTTTTTCTTCTTTTTTACTGTTTTATATTGCGTACGGAGTAGTTTTAAAGCGGAGTTGAAGTATGCAAAAGAATACAAAAATATTTCACTCATAAAAATAGATACAATTCTTCTTTTGAAATTATTTCCATGGGATTTTTCATTATGCAATTTTTTTCATCGTTATGTGATGATCGACTCTTTATTGAGAATGGCTTTGTTTTATGTGTTGATTTTTGTGTTTGCAAGTATTATCTTATGAACGGATCTCAGTGGCTTTACGGAGGGGCAGTCACTTCCTGCTACTTGTGCTGCCAAAAAATCGCTTCCCATATCAGTACCAGTGAATCTTCTCTTTGCGCCGTCCGGTTTTTAAGTCGAAGTATCTGTCGCTTTCGTAATGGACCAAATAAATGCGTTCTTTTATCGCTTGGATAATTATTGATAGTTCCACACCTTTATGGAGCTTTTCAGACTCGTGTGAGCTAATGTATCACAGGGTTAAGGGATCTTTGATCGGGGAATATGTCGAGCTCTCTATGTTCTTCCAACGATCACTACGCGGCATTTCTGTCGAAAATTTTTTCATTCCTTTCTCACCTCATTCAGAATTCTTTCTGCCGAAAACGGTAAATACTTGACCTATCTTGCAGACTCCTTCCTCCGATCTCAATAGATAGTAAAATAAGTTTGGCGCTTTTGTGATTGAAAGTATTTTCCTCTTCCCGACTCTTTGCACTAAGCTAGAACAATGAGAGCCTTATTGGTATAGATAAGCCAGCGAACTTTCGAACTGTTGCATACAATAGGAAAAAAAACATACAAAAAAAAAAAAATACAACATACAAAAAAATTATCGGTCAAACAACTGAAGAATACGAGACTGGAGCGGAAGAAACCTGTCGCAGTCGGATCGAAATGTTCAAGGGCGTTTACTTTTACAATAAATCACAATAAATTACTTTCACAAAGAGCTCATTTGAGTCAACATTTTATCACGCCTCAACGTGGGTATATGGGATTGAATGCAGATGCAAATTTGAGAAAATCAACACATTCCAATAGTTGGTGTTAGGTAGGCGTTTTCGTGCAAATGAAGCAATTGTGATTGCTAATTATCATTTGCATTCTTTATTTCTAAAGGTTACAGGCGCCTTTATTGCAATAAACTCGTCTTCAAAAAAAAAGCGTCTCTGTTTTTGCGATTTTTTTTCCGCTTTTTATTCTTTTTTTTCACTGAGCTGAAATTCTTAGTTCCGTGAATAATACCATATTGTAAAGCAGTCAGATATTTCTAAAGCTAATAGTATGAAATAATTTTTAGTGAAGGTATATATCTCTAAAGTCTTTTATCAGGTAACCCAAAAAGGCACATCTATAGTCATGAAATTAGTTCAAGAAATATTTATGTTGGTAATTAAATCTAGTGTTGAATCTGTTGGGTTGGAGTAATTTGCATATTAAGATGGAGCCAATCTGCGACGGTTAAGGTCATCTATCTAATTGCTGAAGTGAATAAAAGCTGTAATGGTTCAGTTATGTAAATATCGTCAAAAGGTTGAAAAGGTGGCTGAATTCGGTGACATAAGTGGATTACCATCCACGCATTTCCATGAATTGTTGATAGTGTTTTAATAACAGCTGTATGCTTTAGCATATGTTGATACCACTGATATGTTAATATTTTGATAATAATAATAATAAATATTTTCGACAGCTGTTTCTTTATATCAACGATCACTACCTTTTAGAATAATATTATATCCATATGAAATGACAAATAAAATGAATATGTTAGAAAATATGCTTACGTTTATGACATCATTTCAAGAGGACGTCAGCTAATGAGACGTCAATTTCAGTGCTCTAAAAGATGAAATTCTATGGTGCTATTTCATCGATCTCGTTCTATAGAGGACATCACAAAAGTTCTAGTAATTCGAAGAGTAAGTAAATTTTATTAAATTACGATTGAATATTGAGCAGTAAATAATTTCAACGAATCTCTTTTAATATTATATAGCTTTTACATGATACTATATTTAGTATTGTGTATAAAATATTTATTATTATATATAAGCATAAATATGAAATACTAAATATTTTGATATATTAGTTGATTCGTATATTGTTGATTGACTTTTCACTTATAATAATAATTTCTTCATCTATATATATATATATATATATATATATATATATATATATATATATATAAAATCATTAAAATTTTATGATTGTACTTATCGCTACTTACGTAGTCAACACCGAATACGAATGAAAAGAAGAGGAAATGCGATAGCAAAAATGCTTTTTAGCGTCTCTTTCAATCATCTTTGAACTCTCATTGTTAAAGAAATATTTCAATAGAAAATATATAAATGCTTTTATTTTTGATTTCATATTGTCTTTATGCCTAACAAATAAATACCATCTGAGTGAATAGTTCAATCTACTATCAATATTTTGATGAAATTCAATAATACTTCTTATGACTCGAGCATAATAAAGCCTAGTGAATGAGAGACGTTCTTTAAATGCGTTAAAGATTTACGCCTTAACTACGAAAATAGACAAAAGCGCTCCTACGTTCTGGGAATATCTAGTTGTTTTAGAGATATGTTAAGGAAAAGTGGATATTTAATAGGGAATTTTGTTGCTAAGAAAAATAATAATGCTGCTGTTCAGTAGAAGTTTTCGAAAAATTCAATTTGTATGTTCTGCCGCAAGCAATATCTTTGAGGTTTGAGGAATTTTTCTCATGCGTTTTCAAGAAACCCGACCGTCTTCTACCTGCTTCTTCGTTCAGGACGCAGAACAGATGAGTCCCGCTAATTGTTAGCTCTAAATTCGTATTAAAGGCCATTGGAAAACTAACTTAAAAAATCTCTTTAACTCCAGAAGAAATTCCTTCTCCTTCGTAAAACATATGGTTGTCAGGACATCGGTTCCTTTGAGCTTGATCTCCAAGGGGAGCATTTTCTATCCCTTACTTCCATCATTTTGGAAAACCGCCGTCATCATCGCATAATGAAAAGGATCAGCTTTCCTTCTGTAGAAAACTCTTATCCAGCAAGCATGACATCGTCTCTAAGCATGGCTATGGAGATTATCGTGAAAGACAATATGGTGCACCATTTTTGCCTGGTATAATCTCTCGCAAAGCAACTTCTTGCTGGGCAGTTTATTTCAAGCTAAAATTATGGCTGTGTGCTTTCTTGGCTGTTTTAAAGCTTAACCTTTCGGAATAAGTTTAAATCTTTTAAGTGAAACCTTCATTAGTTAAAAGTTTGGCATTTCGTTTTCGTTTTCATCGAATGGAATTAAAGCGATGGTCACAACTGCATATAAACAGGTTTGAAGAGTCCTTTTCTCTTAGAAAAGAAAAATCCCTTGCTAGTAAATATTCTCTAATCTCCTCAAAATTTCGTCCTCATGCAATTACCGCTCTCTTTCAACTGTATCGTTCTCACTCTACTATAAAATGGAGTATTACGTTGCGAAATTGTTTTTCAATGTTTTTATACTTTGGCGTTGAAGAGTTCGTCTGATCAGATGGGTGACACTCATGTTGAAGCGTTTGTGCACTGGAATTCTAAGCCTGCAGCCTGCACCTCTTTCCTGACTGCCAGTGCTTGTTCTTTGCCAACCGTTCGATAATTGTGCTGAAAGCAGCTCGGTAACGTAACGCTACGGTGTCATAACGACGGAGTAGTTATGTCGATACATGGAAACTACCATCTCAATCCTGATTTGACTTGAACCAGATGTTGAACTGAAGCGGATTTCAGCAAGCATTGTGTTTATCAGAGATGGGCATAAAGTAGGGCTAAGTTTCCGATCACTTTTTGCTTCAACGAGAGGGTCACAGAAAGAGGCAAGTCATCCACTCGATAGTTAGCTATGAGCAGCCAAACCAGATGTTTCGTGGTGGCTTGTGTTGTAGGAAGCCACCGTACTCACGCTGTTTGTCGTTGAGCTGTTTTCGTTTACGACGACAAATCCCAGAGATTGACCTTCAAGGGAAACTTAGGATATGAATGAGTTATCCGAGACCCTATCTTTTTTCACCGTCCCACCCGTGAAGGACAGACCAAGGTTGTTTCTGCCCTGTGGCTCCTCTGGACACCTGCAGTACATCTCAGGAGGAAAGAGGTAGGGGGCAACGACACCAACAACCTAGAATGAAAGTACGATGTCTTTAAAATTTTTTTTTTGTCGGTGGCCAAGTCACAACAAGCTCTAATGTTTATTGCTTCACCTTTTAGATCCCTCATTTAGAGAAATACTAATTTAAGATTAGCAATCAGTGGGGCTACTCGCAGGTAGCCATGCGCAAAACAATTGTTATCAACTAACCCATCAAAGACGACGACAGCTGAAAAATGCATCAGTAAAATAGTTCGCGTATATCCAAATATGTATGGAATTGAATGCAATTATTCTATTTAGCTGAGTTGGTAATGAGGTAAACGATCAAGGAGATCTATCGCAATCGAGTGCGCAAACTTCGTTTGCTGTGGATGCTGACTGCGTAAGCGCTAATTAATTATGCATATTCAATCGGCTGGCAGTAGATTGTTTCACCGGTCGTCGAACTCTTTTGAATTTGCAAAAACAGTGAATGAATAAATGATTGAATAAGCAGATATGTAATCGAAACATTTTCTGACTGCGTGCCCGTGTGGGAGATTCAAGACCGTATTTGCGACATTTCTTGGATGTGCACAATATGTGCTTGCATAATATCTCAGTTGTGCTAAATCGTATCTCAGTTGAATATGCAAGATTGTTAAGTCGGAAATGCATTAGTAGGTATTGTTCCATGATCTTTGAAATGCAATTGAAATCAACAAGCCTTACGGACGAGGTTACATATAAACGTCGATCATTGAGCAAACCCCTTAGATGCACTTCCCCAGTTGCCACAACGCTTCCCTCATTGTTTAAATATCATTTGAAAATATTCTCTCAAAATCATTGATTTTTCATTCGTCATTCTCATTGGATAAACATGATGAAAATTACTTCATGTTTATTTAGTCAATTGCTATAGTTGATTTCAAGAGAAAATTTTTTTTGCTTCTTTTACGTTGAGAAAAATTATACGCAAATAACGCAACAGTTAATTAACACAGGTGAAAAGGCGTGTTTTATGCGCAGATATTATGTATACTCGATAAACATTCCAGAGATGATCTATGCGCTGATAGGCTATTTATAATACGACCCGTGAACTAGAGTGAAATGATTCATTACGTCATTTAGGAGCATTAATGTGCCCTTGTGGAGAATTGTTTTCATTGTGAGAGTTGTTTTTATAGTGGCTCGTTATTTTATCCGCCATTTGAAGTCTCTAGATGTATTATTATGCAAAATTCAGCAAGCTGGATTATACAATTTCAGGCTGCATGTTGAGCGAGATAGCTTTGCCTATTCTTGTGTAAAGGGGCGTTGTTCAACTTTTGCTTATAAAAAAAAATCGTGACGTCTGCGGTGAAAACTTTCATTAATTCCTTTGATGACTTATTTAGTGGACAGTATGCTTATTTCAAGGTGTTCCCCGATATTAATAGAATGCATATTATATAGATAGCAGGTCTTTTAAATACCTGCTGATTTTAGTTTTCCGAATATTTACCCTTCCGGAACGGTTGAGCACATACTCGGTGAGCTGACCAAATCTCATGCTATGAGCGAGCTATTGGATAACAGCGGCAACGGATTCTACAAAAACTTATATCGACGAGACGTACGGTCTCGTACGTTTGGTCGTCTAATGATTGCCTTCTTTGCAACCATGCGGACGAATATTATAGTAAGTGATTTTATTATTTTAATCGTCTGGTTGAGTGCAAAAGTCATTATGCTTCTGGCGCTTATGATCTTTTAACAGAGAAATAATTTTTTTTTTCCGTTTTTCTTGATAAAGAGGTATTCATCTCTTTGCTTCAGAAAACATCAAGTTCTTCCTCAACAGGGTTCAGTTAGTGCTAATAAATTCAACTGCACATTAGAAGGAAGCTGGAATGATGGAAAGGCAGCGATATGGGATGAGTGGTCAGGCGGAGAGAGGCATCCATTTCGTTGCTCGCAAATGCGATGTGAAAGCAACTATTTTGCAATGTCTGTCGATTTAGCGCATGCTCTGAACTGTTAGTGAAGATGCTTCGAGCAAAGCAAAATGACATGTGACCGCACATCGAAATATGCACTGTTCGTTTATGCAGACTTTTTGTTTGCAACTGCTTTTTATAAAGGTTTGAAGCGATTAGGTGGAGAAGAGGGAGCTGGGGGAGTGGCGGAAGAGAGGAAGTGTGGACGAGAGATGAAAACGAAAGGAAAAGATCGTTCCAATGCTGAAGGAAAGATTTTTGACTGTGATGGGGAGGGAGGGATAGCTTCGATTCCACTCTTCACCCTTCTTTCTGTTAAAGAGAGCTTATGAAGATGACACCCCTTAAGCATAACAGGCTAGCGATAGCAACAGCACTTTATTTCTGCATTTCAAAAGTCATATGAAATACGCAGTTGCTGTGGGGTACCGAAAGGCAGTTATAGAAATATCGCCCGTTCTGGGCGATCTCAAGGTGATTACAGATTCACTACGTTTCTAATTGATTGACGGGTATTGACGAAAGAATAAACATTCCCGAATACCTTCTCATTCCTCTTCACCACGTATTTGCCTTCCTCTCTTCCTTTTTTCGCCTCTTTTCCCGGAGCGCTTGCGCCAAGGTTTCATCCACAATGAGATAGTTGCGTCTCGCCACCTTACGTTGTGGATACTGACGCCAAAATATGCTTTCACGATCGCCATTGTCGTAGATGCCTCGTATCGACAGAAATTGCCTAACAGAACGTTTGTGATAGGGAACGTTTCCTGCATGATAGAAATGCTTGTAGCGCAAGTGTCTATGCGTAGCGTCGTCTACGGAATCGTCCATGCAATATTGGTTTTAATTGGAAGGTTTTCAAAGGAAAAATTACGAAATGGCGAAGTCGAGCGGCGCAAACTTTATTCCTTATATGACTGAACAGATGCTAGTAACTATTAAGATCTGGAGAAACATTGAATTCGACAAAGTTGAAAGCTGCAATTGGTCATTCAAAGATTGTTGCTCGAAGATGACTGTCCATCTGAAGTGCACCACAAAGGGAGGGATTTTTTAATAGACAATGGGATGTTTTTTGAAATATGAGCCACAAACGTGGTGTCAAAATCAAATTATTCCCCTCATGGAACAAAATGATCTTAGGAAATGAGGAGTTACGCTAATGAGGAGTTTCATATATCTTGTTTTTCAATTCTCTTCAATCGGCGTAAATGCGCATAAATGAGAGGTAAATGTAAAGGGTTTGGAAAGGCGAAAATTTACATTTACATTTTGAAAAATTTTAATAAATGTGTTACATTCGAGGCAAAAATTATAGCACAAACTTGGTGAGCACTTCACAAGTGTCGTTGTAGAAAGCGTCGGAGTGCATTATTATACTACGTAAATTGAATTTCATCGTGTAATGACCAATCTTATTTGAATGAACGCAATCTGCCAAAACAATAAGTTCATTAGAACGTCGAAGCGAACAGAAGCTCAGCACTCACTCACAATTACGAAAAAAAAACGTTTGGCTAGTATTGGCTGCTTCTATGGGCTTTGCTTGCAGAAGGCACAGTGTTAGTCACTCATGAGCTGTCTATAGGATGTTTTTTTCTCAAAGCTAGCCAAAGATATTCACCACTATGAAGCTGGCCTAGCAACGAGCCAAGAAAGTTTCAACAATAGCGAACGTCAGTCAAGTGTAGAGTGATCACTTATCATGATCAGCAAGGTATAAAATTATTAAATATAATTAGTAATTAGTGCACTTCAATGCATACGTCTCAACATTTTGGCCAAAAAGACCAAGTGTCTCGTGACGTAGCAGTGATATTATGAACAAATATCATCTTATTAGAGGAGAATTTCGAATAATGAGAATCATTGCATTAAGATTCCAGGAATTAAAATCAGCTGAAGCTATCCTAAACAAAAGCGAGGAAATAAATCGGCGATTTAGATATAGAACATTATTTCATAGAGTTATGCGTCTCTTTAATAGCGTTCTCGTCGGAAGAGTCGATAAAACGTTTGTATGAAAATAGATAATCTATAAAAAATAAAATGAAAAATCAGCAAAATACCTGCAGTGGAATATTAACGAGGAAAAAGATCAATCGAATAGAAGAAAAAGGAGAATTGAAAAGCTTAAAAAAATATTTGCCCGAAGTGAGAAGCGGCGATGAACATCGAGCGATCCCATAGAATCAAGAGTGGAATAATGCGCAAATTTTGTGATTAGTCGGCATAATTGGACAAATGCGACAACGATATACTCAATGCAATAATAATTTCTCGATAAAATGCTTCACCAATCAAATTCAGCTGCATTTCAAAATTTTTTCATTTCATTTTTCGGTCACTTCGGCAATGATAAATTAAACGCTGCAGCAACACCAATTTATTATTCCATTTGTTCGTTGATCATTTCTATGGTTCTTATTGACGTCATTTAATGTTTTTTCTGCTTATTTTTACTTTCACAATGATTTCATTAATAATCGGCACAAATTTCTCGCCAATCTTACAACGATTGTTATTTTCTAAGAGAAAAATGACACAAGCAAAAATCGAATCGGCCAATGCGACTGCCCCTAATTTTCGTATCTCTTCATTCTATGGGAAAAATTTTGATTATTTCAAATTATTGCCTCGTAGCGTTTTCAATTACAATTTTTACGACGACAAATAGGAAAGTTTTTCAGAGTTTTGTGAGGAACTCTGCATTTTTTTTTTGCTTTTTCCACTGATTTATGCACAGTTCAAATCTGCGTTTGTTATGCTTGCTTTTATTGATTATTTAGTTTCATCAAATTTTATTCAACTGATACTAATATTGCAGATACTAATATAATGACGATTAAAATATGCTACTATTTACATGCGTCATGTATAAATGCAACCATGTTTTGAAGCCAACTGCAGAGTTTCGAGCAGAAATTGCACATGTGATAGGCTTTTCTACATAGACGGCTAACGTTTAAATTACTACTGCGAGCTTAAATTTGCGATAAAATTTATTAGTGCAGTCCAACTCCCTAATACTATTTTTGGGAAGATTTTAGATTTGTCCATTATGAGTTTTGATGCTCGCTAGCTGCAAAGAATCCCCAGATGTCGACGTCGAAATAACCACGTGATCGGTTGATTAGACTCACTCAACCTAAGTTGTCATGCATCGAGGATTACAATCAAAATTCTGCATCACTTATTTTGTCGCAGAAAACGCTTCAGGCAGACAAACGTAGACACACGGAGACCATGGTTGGTTTTGCATTGTACTGCTGAGGGGCATAATCAGCCCTTCCTTTGGTGGTCTCTTATTTTCGATTGTCAACGTCTCATCAGTCTAAAAGTTCTTCGTAGTAGCGGGTATTAGAATAATTCGGAGAGGATACGCTCGGTTGAACCTTATTTGTGAGAAGATGCAACATGTTAAGTGCCGATCTGAAACACATCTTCACTTCCCCAAAGAGCGATTTTTTCGTTCTTTTGCTGCGCAATGTGAAACTCATTATAATTTCGACCTGTGTTGCTATCTTTTTTGCAGCTCTATTTCTGATAAAATCTTGAGAATATAAATACACAAATTTGATATGAATCATATCGACCTCTATCGAGTTCAACGTACCATTATACCTTGGACAGACCCTGGCAAATATATTTCACCAGATTTTCAAGAGCCGTTTGATGAGATGGGACGCACTTTGCATGGTGCAACACAAAAGTCGCTCTCAGTTTTTTTTTTCTTTCAAATTCGTCTGCGCGTTTATTCATGAATGTGCGTATTATATCAGGTATTATATCAAGAAAGCATGAAGTTGGGTCCAAGGAATCTGACAAAAATTATCTGCAATGTACAGCAGCCTCCTTCCCTCTTCATAGCCGGCACTAATTTTCATGTTGATTCGCTAGTTGATCTATCAGCTTCCGACCATGCTACAAGCACTGAAGGTGTTAAAAAATTTATGTCTCTTGCAAGATGCCAGGCTGTATCTTACAATAGGTTCGATCAAAAAGTTACTTCCTGCAAGAGCAGTCGATTGTATGAGCAGTCAATTCTTTTAAATTAAGAACAAATCATTCGCATGCTTTACAATTTTTTGTCAATTTGCTAAAATGATTGATGGGATGGGCGAGATTGCCGAAATGGACGTGGTGTTGGCTCTGCTGACATGGTTTTCGACTTGTTAACTTTTAAAATGGAAGAAGCTTATTGCGAATGGGGGTCTTTATTAGGGTGGAAGGTAATTCATGTCCAACGGTTGAAAGGTGGATGTAGAGTTTGCTTGATCTGTGCAGAGATAGGATTACGACATCCACATTGAGCCTTGATGTTTATTTAGGTTCTTAATAATGCGGAGGTTGATAAACGAGTTCTTTGGCTCATTTAAGCGATCACATTTGGAGTGCTTAATTGATGTTTGTTAATTGTAAGCAGGAGCTGAGTGCTGTGTCATGTGAAATTTGATTTCGCGTTCGCCAAGGAACACTTACACTTACATCCCACGGCATTCTTTTGCATCTGCAGTGGTTAAAAGCTGAGGATGTTTCAAAGGAGCATTGTATTTAACACAACTGATAGTAAAACAAGTGGAGAAGCATGCGAGGAGGGGGGAGGGGACATCCGGCACGATATGCGCTTTTGTTCTCCCCATACCCGGTTAGCCAGTTTCGCATGCTACAAATAGGCGAAAAAGCAAGATAATATTTTTAATTCAGTTAACTCAATCACTCTCACAAATCTTCCAATCGTTTCTTAATGAGAATGGTGGTTGGTGAAAAAATGGCTGCTAAATAATGGATAAGAAATTTTTCCGCACTTTAAATATTTATAACTTTCTCAAAAGGTGAGAGATTAACTTTATTTATGGAAAATGAGATCATTTTTGATTTGTTTACGTCTATAGGGTTTCATGACCTTAGCTCTAGTATTTTCTGGATTGAAACTAGCTTGGACATATAGACAAAGCCATATACACTTAGACGCATGATATGTGCTAAGAGACGCAAAGTTGTTAAAATTTTTTGCAACGTGAAACATATTTATCGCATAGAAAGTGCACAAAAAACAACTCATTCTTAACACAAAGTACCAAAAAGAATATCTTTATTATGCAAATTACGAAATATTTTAATATTCTTGAACTATGCAAAACGGTTTCTATCTACTAATTTTATCAGTGGTTTAGATCTAAGAACCGTTGATTACCTTTTCACTCTCAATGATCTGCGAGACGTTTCTGTTGATGAACTTCAATTATCTTCAAAGTGCTAGGTAGTTCTCATCAATAACAGTATCAACTATTCACACTCCATTCAAAGGCTATTTTTTCCTACTGACAAGAAAAACAATCATTCTACGAAAAAAATCCTCAGTTATCCTGGAAAATCATGTGCAAAATTTAATGGATTATTGAAAGGATGATGGTGTTGCTCTTTGCAGCTGAAAGCTGTATGCGGCATGTCTTCCAAGAAGCGCAAAATGTTTCAGTGGTATTAATTAGGCGTAGAGAGTGCGATTCGACGGATAAAAATCACTGTAAACCGCAAAAAGGTATTGTCGTTATACGCAATTTTAAGCTGATACGCTTCCGGTAGTAAATATTGCTATAATCTGATCGTTTATTAGAAATAAATCCTAGATTTATTGAAAAACTGATCTCGATCTTAGTGTGCGAATTTTTCTTTGCGTTTTTTTATGAGATAAAATTGCATTCTAATGATGACGCATTAAATGATGATATTTTTTTTTTCATTGGCCATATTTCAAAATTTATATTTCAGTATTTCATTTTTTAGTGCGGACTTTTAGACGGAACTGCTCAGCAATAAAGCAGTTATGGCCTATTGAAGCTTTCATGCAGGAAAAATGTGAAAAATTTCATAGTGAAGTATATAGCTTTCTTGAAGCAAAAGAGTGAAGCGGGAGCATCTAATTTTCTCAAATGGCACATTAAACACACAGTTTTCTCAAATCAGAACTCATGCATTTCGTTTTGCGCAAGATGGCAGTTATGTGTCTCATGAACAATACGTGATGAATCCTGATGCAGTTGGGGCAGAAGGCCATCGAATGATGAATATTATAAGAAGAACCGGAAAATTAGAGAAAATGAGAATCCTTGCTGCTCTACCTAAGCACTACGAAGGAAAACTAGGAGGAAATCCTCTTATGGTAATCATTTCCTCCAATTCTTCCCACCAGTTTTCAAAAAGTTCTGTCATTTCATCTCTGTTGTCGAATTTTAGGGACCCTACTGGATTTTACCGGCGTAGCTCTTTGTCACATTGGCATTCTCGAATCCTTATCATCACATTGCTTTGCAAATTTAGCTGCTTAGAACTGATGCCACTGAGCTGGTAGAAAATTATGGTTGATATAGTTCAACATAGCTTGCATCTTCGAAATCTCATTTTTCCGTGAAACATCTGATTTTTGTGTGTCTTCTATTTTAGGGATTGTTGTGTTACAATCGAGACGAGTCCCATTTCTACGACTCATAGCTCAGTTACTAGATTTCCTGTTTCAGTTTTCAGCATACATCGCAACATTAATTTTTTTTTCAACACCAGCAATAGCCACTGAATTTCATGACTGGAGCTTTTGTGGTTTGAGAACTTGAACCTTCTGACAAATGCGCACAAATCCACACTTAGGCTAATGAACTGCAGCTAGCATGGGCATCTGATATCACTGTAATGCGTTTTGATGAGCAGAAACCTGAAAAACAAGAATGTTTTCCTGTAAGAATGAGACGACATGCGCCTCTCGTCGTTCTTTTCAGTAAACAGGCTAACTGCACCGATATTCCGGGAAGACCGAAATATTTGTTCGAGCACTTCATACATTCCTCCCAACACTTCAACAAATCTTCTATAGAGAATGTTTCTTTGACGCAAAACCTGCTTGTAAAGTTACGGTGATTTTCAATTTTGGTGATATTAAAGGTTTTCATAATTTATGGAGGAAATGATCAATTACAGAGAAACGAAAACGAGGATAGAAGGTTACTTTATGCTGCAGATTATGATCGCAGAATTTCATCATCGTGTTTTCAGTGGTTTACTGGTTGAAAATATCGCACAAACCGACATATGCAAATATATACCTGCAAATATAATCTCTATTTAACGCATATTTGCAAAAAATTTGTAAAACTCTATGGAAATTACAAGAAGTAAGAAAGGTGAATGCCAAACTTAAACCGAAATCAGGGAAATTTGAAATTTTTGATAAATTTTTACGATAATCTCCAACAATATTAGTCACGATTCGTGGTTAAGAGAATCAACTGGATGCGCATTTAATTAAAGTGGATATTTAACAATATCCGCTCAATTCACGTATGTCTATGTTTTGTAGACTATGAAATGCGTGGGGTTTCTGTGAAAACTACTGCCATTTCAACATCTTTCGGCTCAAATAACGGATCACTTATAAAAGGGAATCAATTAAAAAGCAATGAATACATTTCATAGAGAGTGGAGAAACATTCGGCTAATAAAAAAATTAGCCATAAAGAGAACAAATATGAAATGATGACTCTTTAACAGAATATGGTAATCGCATGAAAATCTTATAAAAGCAGTTAATCGTGCTGGATGATTGCTCACGCCTACAACAATGTATTTTCACATCTCGACTTACACTACCGTATGCGCAAATAAGCGATTTTTTAAAATTGAGGCAGTTTATAGGGTTTGGCCTTTCCTGCCGTTCGTCCACTAGCTTTTAACTGGTCCACTTTTGTCTTCAGCACAGACTTATTTCTGAGCTAAATTTATTTCCGATGCAGTTTTGACCATCCCTTTTTTTAAATCACTGACCGCTAAATGAACGGGAATGTGGCGAATTAGATGGTGGCGTCGATTGAATTTTGCAAAGTGATAATATATAACTGCACTGGTGGACACACGTAGAACTAAATCTAAACTCCAAAGTGATTTGGTGTCCAAAAACAAAGCGGTCATGTAAATTGTATTTTATAGCTAGCTCAACAAGCAACAGAGAAGAGTGATTTGGAGCATTAGATCTTTTTTTTGACAAAAACAAAAGTTGTATTAATACGACGGGTAAATAAGAGATTTCCGTTGGAGCCGGGAAAGAGAATTTCGCACGATGTCTAGCATCCTCTTGCAGTTTTGCCGCCCACTATATAGGACCAATCATCGCATAGCAGAGTTGGCGGATAAAGGCTGCCAGGCATACTGTTCGTCGTCACCAAATCGCTGAGAACATATAGCATTCAAATTTTGTGAATTGAGTATATTTCCTAATGAAAATCGCCTAGAGAACGTTCGCATTTTGAAAGAAGTATTGAGTTTTGCACTAAAGCGCATAAAATATTCTTCCACTGTGAGACTGAAGACGTTCGCTGGAAATATTTGATCGTTAAAGAACATTTAGTTGTGATTCATCATTTTATCTTTTTCATGACACAACTCTGTGAGTGTCTTTATTCCATTTCCTGGTTGGTAATAGTGCACTCAGCACTCATACTTCTTGGTCATCATCACTTCCTTTTTAGGCGATTCCAGTGTGCAAAATTAGTACCGCGTTAGAGGCTCCAATTCACTTTAAATAATTGGAGCAGTTTGTATTAAAAGCAGCAGCAAAGGTTAAGTAAGGCTGACGCAGAATCGACCAAAAAACTACCTAAATATAGCCACATTGATATGGTTTTGATTTGTTATACCTGTTTCTACGTAACAATCAGTATTTATCACTACTGTACGCTAATGCTTTGAGCGTAACACTAATCAGTATCACTAATGATCCACCAATCTGCAAGCAGACCGCATTTATTGCTGCTTCTGGCTTTCTATGCAAGCATTTGCAACTATCACCATAAGAGTATTATATATTTTTTGATAAATGTTTGCAGTTTTCACGGAGTTTGTAAATGAGACGGCTGGCGAATTCTTTTCTCACATCTGTGCAGATCAAAGCGGCTCACATGTGAGGATATTGTAGGTGAAGAGATGTTTATTCAATAGGCGTAATAAGCTAATGACGCAGAACGAACAGTTCTCTCAATTGGGTATTTTTAATGAGTAAATTACTTCGCTATTTCATTGTGCATTGCAGAAATGCATTTCTTTGCATATTAATTCCCACTCACGAACTATAAAATCCTCGTCAATAGAATTTTGGCAGGCTATAACCTATATTCCAGAATGACGTTCTCTCCTCGATTTCATTTCACTTCACTATGATTTACTCATATTTAAAGTTCAAAAAACATTTCTAAGTTCAGAATTTGTGCTACTATTCGATTTTAAAGCAAAGTGTGTTATTAAGATTTACCATACTTCATGTGTATACGAGCAAGCAATTGATTTGATAGGCTGACATTCAAAAAGCACGTTCCTTTGTAACCTTCAAAGAACGCTTTTCTTTTTGTTTCAATGGCAACGAAATTTAGAAAAGATATTCGCTCGCTAAGCGCGTATACTATGGTTATATGCTTAAGAGATGATAAAAATGATGCAGAGCATCGAATAATATAGATTTGTAAACATTAGAAAACTGCAAATGACAAGAAGCTGCTACAAATAAGCAAATGTCTTACATCAGCTAGCTGGCGTTCATAGTCACTCAGCTCGTTGATGAGTGCCAACTACGAAAATGAGTAAAAATCAACTATTGAGATAATTTGTAAGTCAGTTTTAGGCGCAATCGGAGTTGAGCATATGATAAAATAAATTTTAATTTAATAATCTTCTCGCTTATCAATCTCAAAGCATAGCAAAGGAACAAGCATTTTTTGCTATCAGGTGTTTTTTTCCAACATATTTGCACTCATTACTCGCAATATTCGTTGATATATGAATATTTACTTCGATTTTTTTTTGAGATATGAGTTGGCTACTGAGGTTTTTTTCATTTCTGCCTATTTGTTGTCGCTATGCCATCGGCCACAGATTAACGAAATGATATTCATTGCTGCTCTATAAAGTTCTGTTCAACATATGAATTTCTAGTTAAAAACATGAAGTGGAAAAAATCGGTGTTATGAATTCTCCTATCGAATGTCTCAGCTGATACTCTCATAAAATAACAAAATTTTGGTTTGCAAAAAACACCATGTCATCTGTAAATTACAGTTGCTTGCAATAAAGTGAAAAAAACCATCATCAAAAGCGGATGCTATAATTCGTCTATTCTATTGTATTTCGTATTGCTATCAGCATGCATAATTTTCTATTATTTCTTTCTTTCTTTATTTTTTATTTTTTTATTTTATTTTATTTTTTTTTTTTTGAAAATAAAACTGTCGGAGACTAATAAGCTGTTCGATGAAACGCTTGCGCATTTCTTTCTTACTGCAGATTTAATATTGGTGAAAATGACATTAGTGAGGCTAGGCAATTTTGCTCATATTTTGCCCTTCGAATTGTTTAACGTGTCTAATACGGATGCAAAAAAGCATTTCCGGTAGATCTTTTCACGTCGACAAGTCGTCATAGAGGGCGTCATTTGCACGGTTCGACTGCACTGATTGTAATTTGGAGCGGTATGAGACCTTTGTACCGATATGCGTAGGATTTTGTAGCCTATAACTTCATTAACCTATAGGAGCGCTTCAATAAATTTTATGGTTGTTATAAGTTTTGCAATGCAACATCGCAAGTCTCTGGCAAGCGGTAAATTCGAAGTGCTGTGCATCGTCTCATCAACATCAACTTCTTTCCTGTTTCCCGTCTAACGAAAAAGAGGGAAACATTTTATTAGGAAGTTCAGCTCAGCCTCTTGTATGAGCGGAAATGCGGCCATCGGTGACAACCCCGTACTATTCGCATTCATTCGAATAAGTCCCGCACATACGATGAAGGTAGACTCAAGGAGTTACTGATGTGCTTTCGACGCCCGCCGTCTATTTACTGGGAGGTTATATGCACTCGATACCAACGTGGATCGATGTGTTTCTGTTAATTTTGATAATTAGTCAATGTAGAAAGATTGAAGCGAAAATGCAAGCAACTTTAAAATGGCGAGTTTGCGATGATTTCCTCTGCGTTTCCACTGGCCGAATCCACTTGAAAACAGCCGCTCATCGCTGTTGCCAACACGCAACTTGTTGGCCACTTAGCACCCATATCCTGTTATAGCAAGCCTTGGTTAATTGAGCTGCAACTGTCGATAATATTAGAAAAACTAATACTCAGTCTTTTTAACAGCAATAGAATTTGTTGTGAGTGGAACATTGCATAGGTGAACGTGGAAAACTACATTTTCTTCATTGCTGCATGAAGCGCTTATAGTATACATAGGAATTTTGCGTTGCAGGTCTGAGTGGCACAGATTGATGAAAGACCACACAAGGAAAAGCGAAGGAATGATCGAAAAGAATTCAGCATAATGTTGCATCGAAAATGTGTGAATGAAACTTTAGTAAGCGTCCTCTTTGCTGTAGCAATGAATTTTGGTTAAGGTTCATACTTACTCAACCTAGATAAATTGGCGATCACGTGGCAAAATGATGTTTTTCGGGGGAGGGGGGGGGGAGGGATTCGGAAGAAGTATTGCATACCTACTTGTCTTTTTTTTGACGGAAAGTGGTGATCCTATTGGACAGATCGGTCTATCCACTTAATCGAACAACATTTCACAGTAAGTATAGATTCTGCTCACTCGATTACAAAATAGGCATGTAATAAGATTTTCAAAAGAAGAGAGGATAATTATTTAGGCAACAACTGCTTCTTCACTAATGTCGCGCTTATGATAAAAGTAAATCTTGAGAAGCTTGCTGGGGAATGACTCGTTATTCAAGAGGCAAACAACCAAGAAATATGTGTATTTATGTTTATTGTACTGTGCAGCAGCCCAACAAGGAATATGTAAAAAAATGTTGCGCCCAAGTGTTTATATTAACCACAAATATTTTTTGCAATTCTTTTAAAGGAACTAACATGTGAATGCGTCTTGCGTTAACTGTTGATCACCGGCTCGCTTTAAGCGGAGCGATGTCTTTTCAATGTGACTTGGCCCCGTACATCCTTGATTTTCACAAGAACCATGAATGCTTCGAGGTTTTTAGCGTGAATGCATCGAAAAAAAACCATTGAGACGAAGCAGCTTCAAGGGAGCATATTTTAGCAGAAGGAACCTGGAAAAAGGTTGTTCTGCAAAAAGAAAAAAAAAACTTTGTAGCATCTGATTTATCACTCTTTGGCTCTTTGAAGGAATTGAATTGTTTCTTTGAACGGAAAGCAAATGTGAGATATAAGAATTCTACTAATAAAACCTATTGGAGTACCTTAGCTTTTAAACAGTTTTGCTGTTTGACAATTCAGAGGTGTGATCTGCGTGAAAAGTGCGGCCAATTGACAACCGGGAAGTAACTTCGATTACATCAGAGCTACACTAGAAATTCATGCGAATATGACGTTGCATTTTAAAGAGCTTTGTTGCTCACTGTTTACGTCTCCTATATGATGACGATTGACCGCAGCACTTGTCCATTCTGTTTATTCGAGGTGTGTCACACCTGTTGGCTGTAATGAGCGGATATCAAAATATTGTCCTAAATTATGTGTTGAATCAACATTTATAAATTGCATCTATTCCAAGTTGAAATGATATTGAATGTGACTGATTAATGTTTTCAATGCGTCTCCATTCATACGCTGTTTATCTAACCTTATCCCCATCTCAACAAGGAACAAAAAGAAGCTATATTTCCGTTTTGTGTTAGTTCCGTTTCAGATTCTTATAGCTTTAATTGAATATACTATAAAATATCCTCAACTGAAATGGATGCAATAAAAATAAAACTTCCGGTTGCGTTGTGTAAGTTATATAGGATTGTTTTGTAGCAGAGTTATTCACTGACGTTACTATAGCTTCCTTCTGCTTCCTTCTTTAATTTGTTTGTGATCTTACAACGCCAATTGATGAACTTATGCATCACAAAGCTCATTCGATAGCTCACCTCGTACAGTTGTATTTCGAGCAATGGAAAAAGCTTCGGCGATAAAAGTTTGTTCTTTTGTTTTAGGAAGTTTTGAGCAATAGCTGCGTGATAAACGGAGTTTCTTTAGATGTTTGCCTGGAGCCGTGTTCTGCTTTCATTCTCTGATCACGTTGCATTTTTAAAGATATCGCCTTCTCCAAATTTCGTCTCAGAGTTAGAAGGAAATCCCATGGACTTTTTGTCCTCTTTGCGATCTTCTTCTTCTTTTTTTTTTTTTCAGGTGGTCATTGCGAAGAATTATTAACCGATAAGCGCTTTAAAGCAGATTAATGCAAGTAGGTATACTCACTCCATATAAGTCATCTGTAATAAGCTCAGCAAGGAGGTTTATGATTGACTGCAGAAGCAATGGATTCCTGAAAATGTAGCGAAAAATAATGTCATCTCATAACGGCTCATCATTTATCGTATTGAATCTATATGAATTACTTTGAAAAGTTAAAGCATAAAATTTTTTTCCTAAAGCAATACTAAAGCAGAAAATATATCAATTATTTCACGAAGGTGCACAAACTCATTTTCTGATCTATTGATCTCTTGATCTATCGAAGAAGGAAACAGATAAATGTCACTTATTCTCAATGCAACTGATTTTCTTATTTTTATTTTCGTAATTTAACACCTACAAATCAAATATAACATAAAAATTGAATAAAATTTATTTTGATGAATTTTTATAATTTTTCGCTGAATAGGAGCAATTATGACAATTCTATGTTTGCTTGCTAATTTTGCCGATTTTGAATATATTGCTCGATTGCAAATTTAGTGCTAAAAATTAGTGATTCATTAATATAACGGCAATAGCATATGTATTTTAAATTGTTTTTTCAATTTCTTCAATGAATGGCACGTCTGATTTTGTCATTTAATGAATTATTGCCACTTTTAGTGGCATGCGAAAGTCGTGTAGATGACAAAATTCTATAAAAAAAACTTGATTGAGATTTGCTTGATTTTCCCACTTACAGAGGATGTGTACTTAATGGGATGCTTGTTCCTTCTTTTTGTTGCCAAAGAGCGCATATACATTTAGAGGCGACCCGGATATTCTATCAAAAGACATGCACTTTGTGCTCCACCCACCTTGCGGAAATTTAAGCAATCAGTCTCAACATTATTTGAGCGATATTCGTGTGTTCAGGTGGCGATTGGTTGTATAGTGTCCAATTCGCCAATAGGTGTAAATGCTGCAATGTTTTGCGCGACGCTCGTCCACCATCGAAGTGGAGATCAACAAAAGAATCGCTACTGTGGCCTCTTCTTGCCCTCCCTCCCCCCCCCCCCGCCCTCCGCTACCCCTCCCCTCCGTCTCTCATGCACGTCCTCTAACGCATAATTTAGAAAATACTTCGAATATGCGATGTTCAGTGACTCAATTGAAACAAAGTGAAGGCCTGTGGTGATAAAGCAAACCACAAGAAAAGATATAATAAAACACGTAGTTAGCGGGCGAATGGAAAAACCATACATAACATGAGGAGAGCAGGTTTAGTAGTACGGAAGATTGATAGTTTCATGAAGATCCCACTTCCCGCGCACTAATTTCAAACTTTTTAGAGACCTCTTATTGCATAGTGCAAATGTCGTTTGAATGGTAGCATTATTAGAAATGGTATTGCAGTGGCTAGCAAACGAACCATTGTTTCGACCAGAAACACGGCCGAACTTCCTCATTTTTAAATGATTTTGTACAAAGTGATCTCTAGCGATGTCATAGTAAGAGCTGGCAAGTTCCCTTTAATCATTTTTGGAATATATTCAAATCTATAGTTGTTGTCCCCTTCCCCTCATGCCTTCCTTTCCTTCGTAACGACGAAAGGAGTGGTTGATAAAGCATCATTTAAATCACACGTGGATAATCCCTCTGTCTGATTTCCGGTGAATTCTTTTCCTGTTCGGTACCTCAGACCAAAATCCGCTAAACTATAAATCTGCCTTTCGTTGCGATAAAATTTCGGAGCCGAGATTCTTCAATTTCAACATTAGACAACACTTATTGAAGGCGAATGCAGTGAGCACAAATATGCACGTTTAAAACTCATGCTATGGCACTATTTTGTATCACGATTCAAGTGCCATTATTTCGCCTCCGATCTGCTGCTCATTAGCAGGCAAATTACTGCAGATCACGTTTAACACAGCGAAATAGAAGTCGAAGATGTAGCATTGTTATGGGTGGCCTTGTTTCGGTGATCATGAAGCCATGAGTTTTAATGGCGGCCGAATTTAGAAACAGCACCGAAGGTGCCATTAAAACTTATTTAGAGGAGCCACTTCGAAACTACTCGAGTTTACAATTATTTTTCTTGCTTATTCACTATCTGATTGCAGCTGACTTCTTCAGACTTCAAAAAACGCCACTTATCACTCTCAGTTGGGTGCATTAACTCAATAGCATTAATGGAATATTCAGATCCATAAGGATTAAACGTCCGATTGAACTGTCAACAAGGGAAACTATAAATTTGTTGGTTATGCAATGCAATAATGACGGCATTGTAATGAATAATTCACTGTTCCAAAAAATGTTTCTAATAGGCGAGTCTATACGATGGCAAAGGTCTTTCAAACGGACAGTACACGAAATGAGTTGCTGATGGTTTTCATACAAATAGTTAAAATTTCATAAGCGAAATTTGCTACCCATTTCATACGCTTCCTATCTATATTTTTCTTTCGCTTGATTGTCGATCGCTATGATCGAGTTTGCCGAGATTTGCGCATTTCGATGCTACAATGCAATGGTCACCTAAATGATATCCTATTTACTGAAAATGAAGAAATTATTCGATGTATCACATGCTAATTTTTATCCTTTCATTTCCTCATTGTTCAATGTTGTTCGTTTCCTTTTTCATTCGTCCATTCGCTGATTCTTTCACTCATCTGCTCATTTGTTCATTTCCACTCATTCTCACCTCTTCAATTTCGTACAGTGAATTCATTGTTCTTTAGTGCTCTCGTTTGTCTTGGCCGGAAGCAAATGAAAGCTTATGTCCATTAGAACAGGTAATTAGAAGGCTCGAGTTGAGAAGTGGGAAGAATATGTTGAAATCCATTCCAAAAAATTTTTCTTTTCAAGATAAATTTAATAATGTGTGATTAAATCATATACTTTTAAAGAATACTTTTGCACTTCAATTCTCCATTGCAGAGGACATCTGATCTCACCGTATTTTCAATGATTTGCTTGCAGAAAGTAGAAGGCCTTATATGGTTTGAATACACCAGAGATTTAATACTAGGAAATGTTTCAGAGAGGGTATCACGAGGACCAGTGCAGCCATATCACGATATAAATCTACAGTAATCGAAAAAAAGACATTTAACAAATCTACAGTAATCTATGCATGTCTCTGGCTTGCATTAGGAAACTCCTGCACGACAATGAAAATTCGGCAAAAATTTATCACAAACCGCAGAGATAGAAATTTATTAGTGAGAAAAAAGCGTCTCACAAGTATTCAATGAAACTCATCGTTATGCAATGCCTTAATTTGTAGAACTTGGCTTCTCAATGGCAGGTCAACATTGAGGAAGTTCACACTGCTACTCTAAAAACGATTTGCGTTTGCTAACTACCGTTGTATGCAAAGCGTTGTTTGTTGAGGCAACTAGAAAATATTGGTTCGATCACTTTCAACTCTCACCGACTTAATCTCTGCTTCGCAATGCTTGGTGGAGGTAGACTACAAGGCTGCTTCAATTTCGTAGCGGAATTGGGCAAGAGGCGATGGGGAAGTTTTATATATATATATATATATATATATATATATATATATATATATATATATATATATGGGAACGATTATGAAAATATTGCAGTTGCTCGCATAACTGCTAGGCGTGGACGATATGATGCATTGGATAAAGAGTTGTGGACCGTAAATCCTATGCGGCAACCACAAAATCTTCTGTGACATGTTATATTTATGGAGACATATGCTTGGTAGAAAAAAGTGCGCCAAAAATGCGCCAATAAAATACGGCCTGCTACTCTTCTGTAGGAATCAAAAGCGGCCTATCCATCGCAAAAATTGCTTCCGCGTCAATTTTCGTTATCATAGAGGAATATATTCCCATATGCCACTAGTTATTATTGAATATGAAGGGCTTGCTCTCTGTACAATTTACGAATGGAGTTGATCAGATGCTTTTCACGTGCATTGTAATGTGTACTAATACCGCAAAATTTTCTCAAATGTCGTTGCAAATATCTACGATGGCCATGGAACTTCAGCTGTGGGAAGTTTGCGTCACTGAGTGAATGGAATTAAAGATGGCTCTTCTATGTAAGGTGTGCAAAGCTTATTCGAAAATAAAAGCAATGCACTCTGAAAGAACTCGGCTGAGCGCGGTTAACGAATGAGTGAAATATAGTTACTACAATTCTCATCTAAATCAGATATGCTGAATGATCTGGAAAATAACATGGCGAAGATGTTGTTGGCAATGCTTGCCCTTTTGTTGCAGTTTCTTGCAAACGTTTCACCTGTTGAGGAAGTCCCATAGTGGAGCACTTGTGAAGTTAGCTCAGTCCTGCAGAGACACAAATATGACATGTCACAGTCTTGTGCCACAACTCACTGGCGCACGAATATCCTTGCTATTTTGGAGCATCTTCAGAAACGCTGTGAATCATGTCCATCCCGATTTGGTGCCAAGCACTCATCGCATACATGGGTTGGTGCCAGCGTTATGCAAATTGAACTACTCGGCGATACTCAATTGCTATTCCTAGAAGCATCGTTTTTTATTTTTGATATGATGAAATTGTTCATCTGTGGCATCAGTGCTATCAGTCCTTTGAAAAACAGCTGAGAGGCTTAAGCCAAAAAAGTTCGTAGCTTTAAATATGACAATAAGAGGTCAAGAAAGCGAACGTCTGAAAGTGTTCCTTATTTAAGGAAACAAATATGACTATGCTAAATCACATCAAGTTGCGCCTTTTTAGCGCGATGCAAAAAAGCTGAAAAGGCAAATCATGAGCAGCTGTTGGCGTATGTTTGAAGAATGAAATACGGATCCTCGTAGGCACCGCCATGGTAAGCGTGATAAAGCATTCTCAAATGCGAAATGTTTTGTGTTGTACGTAATCAACATAACGGCAACCCTGACCGATAGCCGAAATATAAATAAATAGAAGGCTACGGAAATGATGCTTTTGATGATCAGATTGTACTCAACATCAGGAAAGAAAAGGATGTGATTAGTTTACAGCAAACAAAACAGATACACTTCACCTGCTCACTCAGTCGCTAAGTTTCTGATTAAAAAAAAGAGCCGAATGACAGGAAAAGAGTGGACAAATGTGCGCGAAAACATCGTGTAGATTTTTGAGTTGTAGATTTATGTAGAAATATCGTGTTTGGCACTTAGTATCATAAATTTTGTCGTGCTGTGCCACAGTTCAATGTATTTTCCTGTATATATGCCACTCTTGCTCAATCCACATAGGGCTCTAGTTTGGATATTTATCTAAATATATGACATTTTTGAATCGTTTTAATCGCTGCTGCTACTCTTTCGCTGATAATCTTCTGTGGAGGCATGAAAACAATGTATGCACCCTTTTTTATTCACCTTGCAAATCTTCAAGGTTGTTCGTCCAAAACTTCCACTCGTTGAAAGTCTCTCTTCCGAGATAAGCAAGTTTTAAATATCCACTTTCCAATAATTCTGTTGAATGCCCACAGATGGAAATCCGCGACGTTATTTAAAACGCTGCTCGTAAGTAAGTGTGAACATGAGACTTTCTCTTACCATGGCGAAATCTTTGTCAATGAGTTGCCGAGGAATTTTCATTGGTCATTACTTTTGCTCAGGTTCTATTTCTTATGATCCATGAGAATCCCAATAATGGTTGTCATCATTTATTAGACGAGACGATTTGAAATAGTCACACTAAGTAGTAGAGAAGTATGAAAAATTGCAGTCATCAATTTCAGCTGACCGTAGGACTATGAAATAGAAATGTAATCGAATATGCCAGGTGCATGAGCGAAATAAATTACTAATGTTATTACTGCTGAAAATATTATTTCCAAATACATCACAGAATATTGAGAGACAGATGACGTAAATTTGAGATAGAACACGTCGCTAAGATTATAAACTCGAAGACGACTCTTTTGACGTGATGTGTATTTAAATTTTGATTACATTTCTATTCAAGTGGCCTACCATTAGTGCATATTTATTTGATTACAGTGACAAAATCTATGAATCGCCTGTTATGCTCAAATATGTTGCCTAATTTCCTAATCTATGTTGTTGTTGCAAAAAATCGAAAATCGCTTCTATGAAGATAGTGAAGCTGATTGATTTAACAACGGTGTTTGAATGTCATATTTCAGATCCTGGCTTCGTCACTGTCATATTGGTTGACAGTGCTATTTGTAATCGCACATCTCAGCTCTCCAGCAAGGTTTCCGTTTAAATTTGTTGTGTTTTAGTTCGCTCGAAACATATTGGTCAAATGTTAACACAATCACTATGACGTTGTGTCTAATTTTAGTTACTATCAGCTGACCATTAACGACCTCATAAGTAATATTATTTGACGTCCAAAATTCGTAGCTTAGCGCCACACGCGTTGAGTTTTTCACTTCAACGTAAGTCAATTGGCCGCAGAGTTTTGATGGCTATGAAGATTTGAGTTAGATTGAATCAATAGAAAAATCTGAAAAGTCCATTCTGAAATGCAACAGTTCTTCATTCAACTCTTCGGTTATGCAGAATTTTTTCTAATATTTGGAAAACTCGTTTATTTCAGGAATTCGTCGCAAAAAGAGCTTTTTAAAATTTCAGCGTTCTTTTGTTGATTTCTCATTCTTCCGCTTCCTTCATTGCTTTTCTTTTTTTTTTTTGAGTTTTCACTATGATGACATGGATTGGGTTCATTAGCTGTAGAAATGCACAAAGGATTGAGCGCTTTATCCATCGTTCAAAAATTGCTTCGTTGAAAAGTTTCATACAAAATTCCTATGAAGGAACTGCAAGCACAAATGCACAAGTCTTAGAGCATCAATGTCAAGAGCAGTTATTAAGTGCTCAGTGAAGCTATTTTCTCGGCAGCAACTTTCAGCTAATCATCAAAAAAAATATTCGAAAGCAGTAGTGTTGAGAATAGAAGCTTGACACGTAATTTTTCAAAATTCTGCGAGTTTCGTTCATCACTGCAAACGAGTGCATAGCTTCACTTGGTCCTTTCGCGCGGTATAAATTTTTAGAGAGACAGCTCGGACGGAGCATTTTTGGAATTTTCACCCGACAACTGTGACTCGAAACGAAAATTGTTTTCGAGTTCATAAAGGTTATTCTGTGTGTGGCTGCTGATAATACTAATTGTCATTGCATTTATATCAGTCAGTAACGTTGCGCTTATATCGGCAGCAAAAAATGAGAGCCGTCATTAAATCTTGAAGAAACATTTCACTTTTCACAATACCTGACAACGCTCGAAAGGGGGGAGGTGAAATATTTCAAAGTTCTATCAAAAACTCCCGAATTGATCAGTTATTCGCTATCTATTTTGACTACAAATGCTCATAAAAACAAAGAATGGCCAACATATCCAGTGTCGAATCAAAATCAATACGCATGTACGCATACTGATTTTCTCCGCTTGTCTTTTTGGTAGTTTCAGCTCGTAGTTCAGAAATACAAGAGCTGCGAAAACTGCTTGTGTAACGAGAGCTTTGGCTATGACACCGCAATGTCAATCCACCTATCAATATTGCACTTTGCCACAGTAAAACATGAGCCAGTCGAAAAAAAATCGGGGCGGTAAGAGGGTGTATATTTCTGATGAATTCCTGTAACTTGGCTCCTCCAGAAATCTTTAATTTGAGACCTTTATCATGCGGTGTTCAAAGTTTCTTAATTCTTATGAATGTTTCCATTAAAATTAACGGAGAGGTTTATTGAATCATCAAAAAATTTGCATTGTTGCAAGAAAGAGAACAAAATTTTACTCTTTCATTATTCTTCAAAATTTGACCTCATCGGAAGCCGTAAGCTGACGTGACACTGAACTAGATGAGTGGAGGATTTGCAGATGAATGAGTATCAAAGAACGCTTATCAGTTCGTCATCAGCAGCAGCGAATGGTCGCCCACAAATCTGCAGTTCTCGTCTGCAGGTCAAAACTTCTAAGCAAAGCAACATGAGAATATGGCTAAGCAGTTAGATACAGTCACCATTGGCGCTGCTATGATTTGCCTTTACATCTCTATGTAGCTTATCATTTCAGAAGGAAACAACAAAATATTACTCAATGCTTCCGTATCGACTCTTATGGGCTCCTCAAGATAAAATGTATAGCAGTTTTTGAGCAAGGTGCTTTATAGTTGCATTATAGAGTTAAGCGTCTATGCATTTCAGTTGCCGATTTCGTCGATCAATCGAAGAAGATGCGATAGCGGAGCTAAGATCAATCGAAGAATGTTTTCATCGTTATAAGGATCTCGATCATCATCGTAGTTTTGCTGAATGGCTCCATAGGAAGAATTCATCACATTATTCACCGATTGTACCCTCATATCATCAAGCACTTTTAAAATTACAGGTTTTCCTTTATTGAAAATTGATTGTTTTCTATTTTGGTAGCAGATGAAAAAGTTCACTTTAAATGTTAATTTCTTCAAGGTTTGTAGAGGATTTCTCATTAAAGAGACAAATTGTTTATAGAGAGTTTTTTCTATGCGAAAATAAATTTAGTTGATTAAATCGTACAGGATTCGCTGTTTTTTCTGGAAGACATTTCAATCAGTTGAATTTGGCGTAAAAATCAACAAGCCTAACATCATAGACGTCTACTTATCAATGCAAATGAACAAACGCCTATTTATCAACGTAAATGAACAAACACCTACTTATCAGTGTAAATGAACAACAACAACATGCAATTAGAAATGCTTATTAATATTTGAGGAGATTTATTTTTAGTCGTTTTTTTCTTTGCCTATTAGAAGAGTTGATTCTATCAAGTTCAAGGCGAAAATTTCTTGAGAAAATTCAACTTTTAGCTGAGTGGCCTCAAAGATGGTGAACAAGTCACATCGGGCGCTTCTGCATGTAACAGTCGTAAAATGAGCGTTATTAGCTCCGAGACACCTTTACGAGAACGTGCGCTTTGCAAATTTGAATACATTCTTAATTACAATCCAATGGTGAGCTAATTTTTTTTTCTTCGTTCTTCGCTAATTTTCCATTCGGTTGAGATCTTGGAAATATTAGGTATTTTATTTTGCTTATAGTTTGCAAATAAGAGCCTAATAAATATTCAAATATTATGTTCGGTAAAAATATTGCTGTAAAGCTTCAGTTGGTAACATAGAATTTACAGTACCGAAAGTATTTCAAAAACTAGGTAGGACCTACTCGTAGCATAAAGGATGTGATGTCATTTGACCTGCATTCTGGGATCAAAATACATCGACCACCTCTATTCGGTTCTAGACTAAGTTCAACAGGGCCACTTAGAGATGAACGCATCTAGAAATAGCAAAAGGATTTTGTGACATGAAATATCCGCAAGTAGAAAGACGCATATGATAGAGGCTATCGAATTTCTCTTTGAATGTCGTTTCTTTTTTTTTTTTTTCAAGAAATTAACTGTCCTGCGCGAATGGGTTGTTCTGAAAGAATGCGTTGAACGTTTTCCTGATCTTAGGCTGAGAGCTCAAATATTCTTGCAGCGATGACGTCATTTCCTACATTTTATAGGTGACAAAGGTTCAATGGGGGATATAACAGCACGATATAGTTTCTCAAAAGAAAACTGCTAAACATAAAGCTTTCATCCTTAGAAGAGACACTCACATAATTTGTTTTTTTTTTGTTTCAAAAATACATCAAACACTGAGAGGTTGTGGAAGGGCTCGTTTTCACTCAATACTTCCTCAATTTTTTGAACGACTCGTGAAAAAATTGATGATGTTCATTCAAGTCCGTAGCGTTCAGTCGGCATAAACCCTTTCCGCGTAGTATCCTCCTTCACTGGCAATTCCACCCCAGCGCAAGTATCGGTAGGGTGAAGAAATGGAAAAGCATTTTTTACTTGAAGCAAAAAAAGATTAAACGCCGCTGTGGTGAAATGAGCATTCATTGGCTGAATCATCGCAAGTTAAGCATGGAAATCTACTTGTTGGTCACATCTGATTTCATTTGCTATATTACTTCTCAGGCTACCTACAGTTTGCATTAATCATCTTCTAAGTGGGAAATCCTGAAAGCAGGAAACAGAATTTCCATGTACAGGAGGATTTCTCAAGGAGATGGTCGTTCAGTTTCCTGAAGGCCAAATCTTGGGAAGCAATATTAAACTCACACATTTGAGAGAATATTGTTAGCTTCGTCAAATACTTGAAAATTCGAATGATAAAAATTTACTCGCTATTTTCATATGGAGTGCTGAAAAAGATGAATTGGGCACATTTACCGAAAATTGCCAGTAATATGTGCTTGTATTAGTGTGCCCCTCTGAAATGCATTTTGACGATGCGTTCATCTATCTATATAATTGTTTAAATTCGAAAACCACAAAGATCTCTATCCATTTTTCTGCTCATGAGCATATTTCACACCAACGTCGATGATTGGCGCTTATGCCTTCTTAGAAGCACATGCGCCAATCATCAACTCTGAAATCCTCGGGCATTATCTGAATATGTCATGCAAAATTTTCGATCCATTCACTCATAAAAGATATTTAAAAAACTGTATCGGAGATTCCATTCTATTAGTTCTGTCATAGCCAGTCAAGGCAATCTAATCAGCGTATATTGAGAAGGCGGGTAATGCTTGCACCAATCAGCAGACAAATTTATTTTGATTGTTTAGGTTTTAAATGCTATTCAGAATAATTACAACGGTGCATGGCAATTAACCTTCTCTTCGAGACGAAACAAATAATTTCCATACTTTTTTTAAGGCTTGTAACATATAATCGAGAACGAAAACTTCTACCTCTTCACACAATGCGCAAGAGTCAAAAGGTGCAGACTGAGGACGCAAGCATAGTGCACATGTACTAGCTAGCACCTAAAGATCAAAAAG
Source organism: Baylisascaris procyonis (assembly GCA_037389465.1). Taxonomy (NCBI): domain Eukaryota; kingdom Metazoa; phylum Nematoda; class Chromadorea; order Rhabditida; family Ascarididae; genus Baylisascaris; species Baylisascaris procyonis. Next base: position 2,667,687 of record JAZARR010000146.1, read on the forward strand.
GAATACGTGCTACGATTTTGAAGAGCTTTGCATCAGGTGGTTGAGTGTGTAAATGCAACAAGTTTTTAATGAGATCGGAAAAATGCGAAGTTTCTATAATGGAACGTATGAAAAACAAGTTCACTAAATTTCCTTTTCACGGTTATATAATATTTAGAAATTAGTGTTGAATATAAGCGAAATCAAATCAAGCAACATTCACAGCAATGGCATCATCCTTATTTTATCTAGACAATAGCAGCTGCTAGACGAAGTTTGAATGTTATGCACTGGATTGTGAAACAATCGTTTCGAATTGTATGCTTCCGCAATTAAGTATCCTTGCTATGTCAGTTTGTTTTTGCAGTGGAATTGTTCACGCTAACAAATTAATTTCGCCTAATGGGTGATACTGCTGTTTTTTCATCTGAGGTGCATAGTTTTGGGAGTTTTAAAGGTTTTTATCGCTTTTGAGAGGTATGCGGGAGAATTTGGGTAGAAAAAAAAAAACGTTCTTCATCATTAGAGGTCTATGAATTCTGTGCTTGCCTAGTAATCTCTATAAATATATTTTATACTGTATTTTAATAAGCACTTATCTCAGAGTGAGTGTCACTTATTTTTGACTGTGGTTGAGAAAATATTCAGAGGATACCGGCAGCGTTAACAGAAGTGAAATGCTCATGCGCAAGACCTTCATCAAGGCTGGTGGGCAAGAAGATCTTTGAATGTGAACCACTCCGATACCAAGTTCGAGTGCTTCTTTTTGATGATCAGTGTCAAACCTATTCGGAGCATGTCGAAACAATCGCACTCGCATGTATACCGGTTGTGCAGGTAAGAATTTCTTGAGGAAGCATGAAATCAAGTAAAAACCCTTTCAGCGAGCATGCGCGCATAATCGCTGCTGTGCATACAACAGTTCAAGCACAACCCCTTCTTAAAAGCCGCTTGCTTATGATTGTCAACAATGATTATCCTAACACAAGGAAGTAGGTACAGCGATCTTTCAAACTGCCATCAGCCAAAGTGACCTGCAGTTAGTCGTTTATTTCGTGTTGCGGTGTGTTATTCCCTCTGCATTATTAGAGCCTGGAATTTCCAGCTTCTATAAATCTCTTGCAAATGTTAATCAGCCCCAAATTATCTCAGGTACGCGGTCAACTTTTGAGGGTTAAGACCTCCGAGCAAGTTTTCATCGGTATTCTCGGCTCGGTTCCTTGTTTTCAGGGAATTTTCTCCCGTCCACGTCTCGAATTGTTCCCCAATTGATCACCTCTTTCTCGTTTTCTCGAAGCCAGAATGTGGGGAATCGTTATGCATTCAACGGATGTTTATTGTTCGCAGGTTGCGGAGTTGGCTGCTCTGATTAGCCAAAATGATATTACTCTATATGGCAGTTTCTTTCGTATCTTCATAACAATCTCATTGTGCCATGACTACGAAATAGGGCCCTATCTTAATAATCTTCTTTGACAATACTGCTTGGTTGTTTTTGTAAGCGAGACATTAATATCGAATCATGTGAGATAATGGAGTCGTGCTATCAGCTGCATCGCAAATAGGAGCAAAAGCATGAATGGTAGGAAATTTTTCAAGAAAACCATCTATGAAAGTTTCCAAAGGAAATTTCCAAAACTCTTTCCCTTTATGTTGAAAAAGGTAAGTTCATAGCCTGAACTTTCATGTCTGGTCGAAGCCACTGGTAATTAGCGAAATTCCAAGAATTAGGACTGCCGCCAAAATTCAACAGTTGCCTTTTGGGATTGAATTGTTGGAAGATTGGAAATTAGAAATTTTTGATTCGTAGTGCTGATACTGCTGCATTTAATCGCATTTCTCCACCCGTAAAATTTTCTCAGGTATGGGGTCAACTTTTGCGAGTTAAGAACATCAAATATGAAACTTCGCCCCGAAAAAATTAACATGAGTGAAATTGTATCTTTCGACTTCACTGTTAACTATTGGGCTCATGAAGCTTTTGATCTACAGCCGTACTACCTACGCTAATGGTAAGAATAGCCGGTTCGTAAATTGTTTCTTGACGATATTCCCCAATATATTCTATGAAACTGTTCACTGAGTATCCACAGTGTTTACCTGCGCATGTGAAATGTATGTTATGCCCATCTTAATATATAACAAAAAAAAATTCTCGGTATCCCTTGTCATATAAAAAAATCTGCACATTAATGAGAGCAATGAATATCACCTAGAAGTTGATGTCTAATGTGCATTGACGAGTATTTTTGTTCGTAATGCAATGCTGGATAATGCTCTCGTTTCAGTTTTTTCTTGCGTTTTGAACTTTCTGATATGAGGCATTGGTGTAATCGGCTGTCAAGCGAAAAGCTCCTTTCTGGGAACTTAATTTACTACGAAATCACATAAAAATACATATGAATTAGGATGAGCGAAATCTGTGTTTACTGTTGCATAGTTTTCTTTTCTGACCATTTAGCTGTTGCGAGAATAATGAGGACAACGATGATTTCCATTTTTAAATTTCTCAAGGCACCCATTACTTCTAGCGTAAATTTTACGCATTCTGGCCAGAGCAATACATTCCGACCCGCCATTTTAAATGCCGCAGTAGTTTCGTATTAAGAGATTTGAATGCAACATTAATCTGATTGATGAATGCACCACCATTTATGCAGCTATGCAGGAAATTAAAGATGACCATCTAAAACAGTGGTTGTTGTAAGTTTCAGGCAAATGCGAACGCAGATGGGGACGTCGACTTTTTACAACCGATCAAAGCACAGGCGCCAACCTGAATCACCGCTCATTTTTGTCGATTTTCACGTTGCTATCAGGGATTCGCATAGCGGAACGTGTGCACATATTAGCCATAGGAAATCCTTAAAGTATACGCTCGTTATCGTATCTTATCGCATAATTTTTCACATGAAGACAGCTACGAGCATAGCAACATCATCTAATACTTCTCATTATTGCTTCTGTTTCTTTCTATCAATCTGAAATTTTGCTCGTCATCAATATCAGTATCTTAGAGCGTTTAGAAACGGCTTCATATTGCGATCCCACGATCTTATGCAATCGAAACGCGCTTTTTTTTTCATCAATTAACGCGTTTCTTGGGCAGATTTTGGCTATGATTGAAACAAAGAAGTTAACTAGAGAATGTACAGTTATTACGAACATATCATCCTGTCTTTCTTTTGTATGAAATGTTGGCATGAGTGAAAGCGTTTATATGATATGCACAAATGACGCCTTGTCTAATAATGGAATAACATCACGAATGTGATGGTCGGTTGCGGGTTATAAAGTCCCCTTGCAAAAAGAAGTAATCTTTGCTGAACAAAATTTATTTTGCAGTGAACATTCCAGTGCTAAGGAGGAGGAGGGGGTGGTCCTCAAAATAATCCTTAGGCGTTTCCGATGCTCAGTTTCGAATTTCTTATTGGGGAATTTGTGAAAGCAGTATCTCTCTTTTATTGATGATAGTTGAAGTTTTTGTTGTCTATGAATTTCCGTTGAGAAATCCTCATCCCTAAAAATCGTTCGATTTGCATGGGCGAAAAGTGATTCCAGAAACTCGTTTCACTTCGGATTCACGATCTCTTTGTCTGTTTTCGGAACTATCCACAGTAACGCCAATAAATGTTCATGAAAGTGTCGCAAATTTGTATTCCGCATAAGAGGTGTCATAACAGTACAACGGTTCAGAAAATATGCAGAAGGTGTAGATGCTGTCTCGCAGAATTGATGCAACAAAGTGCTGAGTAGACTCAAATTGAGTTTCAGCGCATGTTTCCGGCATTTGCTATGATTGATGTGTTTCCACATGCTACTTTCAGGAAATTATAATGAAAAGTTTCCGCAATAAAATGTGCCTATTGAATGGAAGCTTTTCTTTCTATGAATATCCGCAGACTTAAAAAGCATTTTTATTATATGATGCCAGTGACTAATATGCATTTTCGTAAAAATCGTCTCATAAATTTCTGTGTCATCTCAAACCGGGCAGTTTGACGTGGAAGATCTGCGAGGTATCAGTCAGCCGAGAATAGTAGCACTCCTTTCCATTCGAAATTTATGTAAAGTGCAAAATGATCCTCATATGCATGGATTCTGACATAAACGCACATCCTTTCTATATTCTATAAAGTCTCATGGAACGTTGTCTCATACGGACCCTAGAAAAATACTTCAGATTTGCTGAAACTGATGAATCAAACGAAATGAATATGCACGCAGTGTTTAACTGCCTTCTTGGATTCGTCATGAATCAGCGCAACTAATTCCATCTTCCATCAACATAAATATCGTCTTGAGCCCGAATCACCTTTCTTGTCCAAGCATTCTTCTTTGCACTGTGCAAAGCATTTCCCATAGTAGTATCTTCATCATGAAAAAACAAGCAAATTCGAAGATGTTGATGGTGTTTCCCGAATGATCACTTCTGCGAGATCGAAGGACAGCACAATGAGGTGCCTAAAGTGTGCTATACCTGATAAGCATATCCTTCTAATTAAACTGTTATTCCTACACTTCAATTCGAAAATTCCACAAATCTAATACTAAAATATGAAAAATTTGTAACGCTGTAGTGAATTGGAGTGTAGTGTAAGCGAAGTGAAGACAGTGGCGTTTTTGCTTCAATCCATTTCTCTCTTTATCTGATCTGCAACCTTTCTCCCTGAGCAATGGAGATGGTCGAAACCGAAACCAACTAACTATGACAGAATTTATCGAATTGAATAAGAAAATCGCATAGAAAATATTTTCTAAATCTGACTTTTTGAGTCATTTTAGCAATGTTTCAGGATATTTTGCAGTTTTCACTGGTGAATACGTTTGAACGCTTTTGTGCATGTCTAAATTTTGATATTAACCGTGTTCCTGTGGAAAGCATTCCAGAGGAATTAATGGAATACTGTAGCATGGGAAGTTTTTGGAATAGATAATTTTGTCTTCACCGCCAAGTACGTTGTCGTCCTGCAAACAGCTCGACATCTTTTAGCCTAAAATAATTTCACATAATTTCAGATAGTAATTTCACAATGCGTTATTATTGCAGCAACTTTACACTTGCAATTTACCGATACGATTGTATTATTTTTCATATGAAGTACGCAATGGATATGATAACAACTATACAGCGAAAGATTTTATCATATCACTAAACGAAGGATATGAGTGCGAACATTAGCGAAGGAAAAACACGTGTTATTTGAGCAGAGGTTCATCGAGCAAATGCAGGCGTAAGAAGATGCCCCACCTTGCACTTCATGTTGTAGAAAGCATGTTTTCGAGAAGTATTTTGGAAAAATTTCGGAAGAAATTTCATTTCAACCAGCACCTTCTACGCTGTTTTTATGTTCGACATTTCAAACTACATAAAATCGCGATGTTTTGTTTTATAAACTAAAGAACTTAAAATTTCGTTGAATAAGCTAAAGGACAACAGTTACTTCCTTCGTTGTATGCGGAAAGCGAGAGAATTTTATGTAGATAGAGTCCAAAATTGCATTCCACGTAAGTCGAATAATTTAATCGCCTACTTGCAATAACGTTCTCTCATTCGTCACAATCACACCAATGAATTCCTAAAGGCAAGATGACGATCATACCAATTCTTTACCAAGTAAAAATCGACACAATAAACAAACAAAAAATGGGGGTTTTTAGTTGCAATATGAAAGAGGTTTTCTTTTCAAGTATTCAAAGCCTTCTTTCAGTACCAACGATCGATGACAACAATTTGTAGACTTAAGTCGACTGCAGAAAACCATTTCGCAAACAATGCATTCACAGGTAGGAAGGAATCAAAGCCGAAATGTTTGCTTAGGTATGTGTATAGTGAGATTGTTGCGGTTTCAACGTCGCTTCTTGAACTTAGTGTTGATGTGATTAGATGAGCTTTCCTACTGCTTTGAAGTGTGAGTGTATAGCATTTTTCTTTACGCGACATACTACAAATATTACCACTACTATCAATACTAGTATTAATACTACAACTACTGCTACTACTATTGCCATTGCTGCTGTTGCTAGTGACTAGTTATGGCATTAAAAACTGTTACTACTCATAGTTACTGTCATTACTATCAGCTGGTACGAGCATTTATGCTGGTACCAAAACTTACGTTACTATTACTTACTATTACTACTACCACTAAAACAGTTGCTGCTGTCGTCACTGGTGTTAGTAGTCGCACTTTAACAGCTACTCCTTCTACTGATACTAGTATATCTGTTACTACTACTGCGACTGCTATAAGTAGAGCTAGCACTGCGAATGCCATTGTCTTGACTGACGCCACAAGTTCTAGTGCTGCCGGTGCAACTACTGCTAGTGACATTTATGCTATCACTGCTTACTAGCATTGCCGGTAGTGGTGGTACTACTGCTATTAGTACTGCTGCTCTTACTCTTAGTACTGCTTTTACTATCATCGTTTTCTGTTAATACTAGTGGATTCACTACTGGTACTAACACTAGTGCCAAGCTTGCTATAAGTCCACTGCTAGCTTGCACTATTGCTGGTGGTGCTACCACTGCTCCTGCCAATATTACTACAAGGATCACTGTTGTAGGTGTTGTTGGTACACTACTAGCACTTCTACTATTACTGCAACCGCTGTTAGCACCCTGTCCTTACTGGCGCTACTGCTACTGCTACTGCTACTAGAATAACGCTACTCGTATGCTGCTGCTACTATTGCCACTGCCTGTACTGCGAATGATACTACTGCTACTGCCTTTTTTAACATTGCTAATGATATTAATACTGGAATGGTTGTTAGCAATATCAAAACACTACTAGCACTTTCAATACTTTTGTTGCTTGTGCAGTGGTACAGGCAACGGTAACAACAATCGTTGCTGCTGTTACTAATGCTTAATGGGTGTAATAGGACGGCGACAGTGTTATAGTGCCTTGATCGATAGTTCAGTAAAATCGACTTGTGAATGGCGAAAGCAAAGAAGACAGAAAATGCGTGAAGCACATGCTGACCAATGTCAGTGAATATATCCACTCCGGCCATTGAGAATCCGATTTCTAAATCTCGCAGTAAATTTTTATTGCTGTTCGGGGACAGGATGTTGCCTTATCGATGTAATAAGATCCAAAAATTCTCTTCTTAGGGGCCTTTTTGTGGATGCGGGATAATAATTGTCATTTGCTGGCCACATTAATCAAACCACGGTCGTTTGGCAGCGAGTCATATAGCTTCGTTGTTTACGAGGAAGCCACTCTTGATGCTAACTTCTGATGCGTGAAAGTGCAACGAAAAAGGGGGGCATAACTTCCTTCTAAATTTTTCTTTTCGAAGTGTCGCGAAGATTCGCGAGTGAGTTAGTGGGCTGCTGCATACAGTAAATCAAACTGTGTATCAACGCAATAACTCAAAGAACGATCTAAGTTGATCTCTGACTGTAGCGACTATATCGTCTTCTAATGCGGCGTTGCGGTCGTGTGTAAGCGCGTGTCTTCTAATGCGTCGTGTATGATCGTATAAGTGTAGCGGCTTTGCATTAATTGTCAGCACTTTCTTCTTCATTGTTTTTTTCTGAACTTAAACTTGATTCTTATGGTTGCTTGTTGATTGCCTCAAAGTTCTGCGATCTCGTCAGTAGTTTGTGACGTTTTTTGCATTCTCCTTGTCATTTGTTTGTACCTTTTCGTTAGCTCATTACCAGAATCATCGCATTTGACTCAGATCATGTTTTATGATGGTTTTATATTCGTTTTTCGAGTATATCGCGTTTTTACGTTGTTTGTAAAGTATCTGAAGGTTTAATTACCCAAGTTTGAGGTGTCGGGCGAATCGCCAAGCAGAAAGGTGTCCCCCGAACCGTGTAAACAAACTTGGGACGGACCAACCAGGAGGTTGGTGTAGCCAAGCGCAAAAAGAAGAAAAAGGGCGCAAGCGGACGAGCCCTCATCAAAACAGGCCGGTTTCTTTGTTGAAATCAATTATTACTTTTCGAGTTGTCGAGTACCCACAAACCCGAAGAATCAAGCCCAGTGCGGGAGAAAACAAATTGCGGTGAACGGAATCAACCGCACGAGATAGGCACTGATACCTTGATACGTTGATAACCAGGTGTCGGCACGAAAGCGATCGCCCGACACCTCGTTGCTCTTGTGCTTATATTGCGCTTCATTGTATCTCACCGTGAGACAGTTGACAATAAGTGCCATACTCCAAAGGTGTGTCCCGCTCATTCGGTGTTATATCGCTCAATTCGCTCAACCTGCCCCAAGTCAAAGCCTTGGCCTTCGATTGTCGTTGTTTCGTTGATTGCTTTTATATTGCCGATTAATTTTGACAGGCCTGCGCAGCTTGTTGGTTTTACTTCACGTGCATTGTGACCTTAACTTTGTTGATCTCTTTTCTAATAAACCGTCGATCTCTTCTTTATCTTTTTCTGTCGTCTACATACGACCACCAACTTCGTTTTGTTCACGACAGAAAAAATTTGGTGCCACGAGCCGGGAGTTAAGCAGTTACAATGTCGGGAGTATATCGGCAGGCTATGGGACCCACAAAGGGTAGGTTGATAGGGTATCTGAAGGAAATCCCGGGATTAGAAGTCCCAAAAATTGACGACCCCCTAGCTAAACAAATTGCTTCTCTCGAAGATCAAGTTGAAGAGTTTGACAGCTACATGCGTAAGATAAATGCCGCGATCGGTGTGTTAGAAAAATATCACGAACAATGGCTCTCCTTGAGAATCAGTTTAAGAGGAGATGAAGCAAAAGAGGAAGATCGCATTTATCAACAAATGGCAGACGATCCGAATGGAGTGCTCCAAGTTATGGAGAAAGCTCGAGAAACTCTTGAGCTAGTCGAAAGCCGAAAACAAAAAGCAGTAAGACTACTCCACGGATTACAGGATAAAAATAAGGCTGAAGCACAGGAGGTAACTGAACTGCCAAGATCGGCACCGAGAATTAAACTTCCAAAATTGGAGCTAGCTACTTTTTCGGGAGATATACGCAAATGGCCTGAATTTTGGTCTTCATTTGAGGCAGCAGTAGATCAACAGCCAATACCCGACGTCAATAAACTCAACTATTTACTCAGTAGTCTGAAAGGTGCGGCTTATGCAACAGTAGCTGGATACGCAATTACGGCCTCCAATTACAGAGTAGTGGTGGACGTTTTGAAAAGGCGTTATGGAAATGAAGTCCTCATCAAAAAATGCCTTCATGATGAGTTGAGGAGGTTGCCTCAGGCGGATCCTAGAAATCCTAGGGTCGTTCTAGACGAGGTCGAAAGAATTCTCAGACAGCTAAATGTGATGAATGAGGATACGAATCATCCGATAATCGAGCTGATGGTAGAAGAGAAATTGCCGAGGTGGATCTTATTCGAAGTTTATGAAAAAGAGTGAAGACCCGTCTTGGAATGTCGATAAACTTCGTGAGTATGTCGACAAATTGATTGCTCGAAAAGAAACGATAATGCGCGTGACCAGTAGCATGACGGCACAGAGAAGAGATCGTCATGAGGACAGAAAGCCGATAAAGTATGACTCAAAGGAAACGTCTGCATTTTCCTCAGCAGTAAGCAACTACGGGGGGAGGAGAGAAAATCAAGCGCCGAAAAGTAAAAAACGAAGTTGTGCCTTTTGCGGGGGCCCTCACTGGAATAGTGATTGCCATGAGTACGCAACCGTGAAAGAGCGCAGTGGTCGGATAAGAGAGAAAAGGCTTTGCTTCAGGTGTCTCGCAGAGGGACATAGCGCAAAGGATTGCGCAAGGAGAGGAATGTGTTTCTATTGCAGAGAGGAACACAACTCGGCGCTCTGCCCAAAGAGGGAGAATAAAAGTGGTTCCGAGAGAGGAAGTAAACCGAAGGAACCAGAAGACAATAGAGGGAAACAAACAGTCACTTTCGAAAAGGAAGTAAACCGATCACCTGACGAATCGGCGTTGACAGCGGCGGTCACCCAAAAGCGAAGGGAAAAGAAGACCGTTTTGCTTCTTTGTAAGGAGGTGAACGTGTACAATCCGGAGAAACCGGAAATGGGGAAAACTATTTTTGCGTTCTTTGACGCGGGTTGCCAAGGATCATTCATAACAGAAGAACTTTGTGATCAACTGAAGCTGACTACTGGGAAAAGAAGCCAAATATCCATAGCGGGATTCGGCGCTCAGCAACCGAAATGTTATGATACAAAGCAAGTAAACATTACGCTAGAACTGAAAAACGGAAATAAAAAACAGATCAGAGCCAGTACAATGCCCTTTTTGACCAAAGAGCTTCAAAGAATAAATGTTGAATCCAACGAAATTCTCATCCCAAACGCAAAACAAAGGCATCGGCTGTGTATTCCGGAAAAATGGGAACAACCGCAGCTAATAATTGGTGCAGACTACTTCTTCGACCTGATCGAAGGTTCACAGAAATTACCATCCGGGTTCCACCTGGTCAAATCGAAAGTTGGAGATATGCTAGCAGGAAGTGGTTATGCAAAACTAGATACACAAAGAGCCCTTTCATCTGCAGATACGGCGTTAGTGGTGACATCTGCTGCAGTTACTAGTGAAGCAGATATTGACCAATTCTGGAGATTGGAAACGCTTGGGATTGACGACCCAATAGACTCAAAAGAGGATGTCGCAGCACTAGAACAATTCAAAGCAACAATAACTAAATCGGAAGATGGTCGATATGTCGTGAACTGGCCGTGGAAATCTGCCACGCCTAAAGTTCCTTATAACTTCGGCCTATGCATTGGCAGACTAAGGTCCACGTTGAAACGCTTAAAGGGAGACGAGGAATTGTTCAAAAGATACGATGGTACCTTCCGACAACAGCTAGAATTAGGTATAATTGAGAAGGCGCCCAAAGTCCCAGATGGACCTCTCATTTCGTATATACCACATCAAGCAGTCCTAACACCTCAAAAATCGACAACTAAATTACGGGTGGTTTTTGATGCAAGTGCTAAAGACGAGAAAGGTAATTCCCTGAACAGTCAGTTGCTCAGAGGCCCAGTGATGTTAAACGACTTAGCAGGCATACTGTTACGGTTTCGAACTTCTAAATACGTTGTTCTTGCTGACGTAGAAAAAGCGTTTCTGCAACTGGAGCTGAATGTGAAGGATCGTGATACGACCCGGTTTTTGTGGGTAAAAGAGAAGGGTCCGGTCGATGAAAACAATATCGAAGTGTATCGATTTTGTAGAGTACCGTTCGGAATGATTTCCAGCCCATTCTTACTTGCTGCAACTTTGACGAAACATTTGACAGAAATTGGATCCACTACAGCTCAAGAAATCTTAAAAAATCTGTACGTAGACAATGTCATGTTGCAGGCAGAAAATTCAGAGACAGCGATACAACTATGTAGTGAAGGAAAAACAATTTTCGCAGGTGCCGGAATGAACTTGAGATCGTTCGTGTCAAATAACAAAGAAGTGTATGATGCTATTCCTCCGGAAGATCGAGAAGAAGTACAAGAGACCAAAGTGTTAGGAATAACATGGTCGTTAAAGGAGGATAAAATAACACTAGGTGTAAAAGACAAGATTGGTGCCGCCCAAACCAAGCGACAAGTACTGAGCTTTGTAGCCTCCCACTTTGATCCTCTCGGATTAATGGCTCCGTTGCTTATCCCATTAAAAGTATTCCTTCAGGAATTATGGAAGAAGAAGTACAAATGGGATGACTCATTGAAAGAAGAAGAGAAGTTACTGTGGGAAAGATTACAGAAAAGTTGGAATAATACAGTAAACGACATCCCTCGTCAAATATTCTTTCGTTGTGCAAAGGAGAGACAACTGCACGTTTTTGTCGATGCATCGATGCAGGCTTACGCCGCAGCTGTATACAATCGTGAAATAGTAAATGGTGCCGTATTGACGAACTTAATTATGGCCAAAACGCGTCTCTGCCCCGTGAAGGGAGCTTCTGTTCCAAGACTCGAATTGTTGGCAGCCTTCATCAGAGTACGATTACTCGAGTTTGTAAAGAAACAGCTTTCGATGGAGGAAGTGGAGACCCATTACTGGAGCGATAGCAAATGTGTGTTGCACTGGATACGTTCAGATAAAGAGATCAGTATGAGGTTCATCGAAAATCGTTTAAAGCAAATGCGTAATACGGCGAAATGGTGGAGTTACGTCCCATCCGATCAAAACCCGAGCGATATTGCGACAAAGGGCATTGATCCTGACAAGCTTAAGGAAAGTTCCTTGTGGTGGCATGGCCCACCATGGCTCAGACAATCCGAAGAGAATTGGCCGAAATGGGAGCTTTCGAATCCGCAACGATGTGTAATCAGCGAAGACATCTTTCAAAAGAGCAAAGTGAAGAGAGACCAAGGCAAACAACCTACGACAACAGTTACCGCGCTCGAAGTCGGTACAGAAGAAGAAAACGATTGTGCTATAAATCACTGTGTAATCGATGCAAGCAAGTATAACAGTTGGAGGAAAGTGAAGGGCATCACGGCTGCCGTGATAAGATTCGTAAAGAACCTCAAGGAACGGAAAAGAAAGGCAGTAGGAGTGGAGGACCAAATAGAAGCGGAAAAACATCTCATTAGACAGGCTCAAGAAGAAATGATCACGAAAGCGGAGATTGTGCGTTGGGAGCTTTTTCGAGGCGACGACAATCTCTGGAGATGTGGAGGACGTCTTGCCTATTCAGGCCTCCCACGAGACACCAAGTTTCCGATTTTTCTACCTAAACATCCCATCACGGAAATGCTTATTACTCATCAACACGAAATTTTAATGCATTCGGGGCCAGCCCATACGTTAAACCAACTGCGGTCGAAATACTGGATAGCCAAAGGGAGAGAAACGGTAAAAAAGGTCATAAAGAAAAGGTGCATGAAATGTCGTAGATGGCTCACACATCCGTTCAAGCTTCCAAAAATGCCAGATCTACCATCATGCCGCACAGTTGTAACGCGAGCCTTCGAAAATGTGGGACTGGACTATTTTGGACCGTTCAACTTGAAAGCTATTTTGGGCAATGAAATTAAACTTCAAAAAAGTTGGGTAGCATTGTTTACATGTCTTACGACACGCGCTGTCCATTTGGAAGTGGCAAATGACTTGTCAGCATCTTCGTTCCTCAACTGCTTTCGAAGATATGTGAGTCGACGAGGAAAACCTAAACTTGTATTTAGCGACAACGGGAGCAATTTTACGCTCGCCGCAGAAGTCCTAAGACAAATCAGCAGAGCAGAGGAAATCAAATGGAACTTCATAACACCTTTCGCTCCATGGCAAGGAGGAGTTTATGAAAGAATGATAGGTCTAACCAAAACTTCGCTTCATAAAGCAGTGGGAAGAAAACGATTAAGCGAAGAAGAGTTTCGAACACTTATTGTAGAAGTAGAAGGAGTAGTCAACAGTAGACCACTCACTTATGTGCATGAAACGTCAGTCGATATTATTCGGCCGATCGATTTTCTGATACCAGCTGCTGAGTTGATCTTCACGGTAAACGAAGAGGGAGAAAAGGAAGATCCAAGCTACCTTCCAAAGGAGGTGATGTCTAGAGAAAAAATGTTAATGAGATGGAAAGCAACACTTAGCACACTCGATCGCTTCTGGAATTACTGGCGGTCAGAGTATCTCACATCGCTGCGAGAGCGAACACAACGAAATCATCGAGCCGTTAGAGGATCAGTAACTAGAGAGCCGCGAATAAACGAGGTGGTTATCATAGAAGAAGAAGGAGCCCCCAAAGCAGTGTGGAAATTAGGTCGAATAGTGGAATTAAGAGGGGGAGAAGGTCGATCCATACGTACAGCAAGAGTGAAACTGGGTAATGGAAATGAATGGACCAGACCCATAAGCCAGTTGTACCCGCTCGAAATAGACGATAACGAGGCACCAGCCTAAAAAGGATATTTTCGCTGCGGTCGGAGTGTCGCGAAGATTCGCGAGTGAGTTAGTGGGCTGCTGCATACAGTAAATCAAACTGTGTATCAACGCAATAACTCAAAGAACGATCTAAGTTGATCTCTGACTGTAGCGACTATATCGTCTTCTAATGCGGCGTTGCGGTCGTGTGTAAGCGCGTGTCTTCTAATGCGTCGTGTATGATCGTATAAGTGTAGCGGCTTTGCATTAATTGTCAGCACTTTCTTCTTCATTGTTTTTTTCTGAACTTAAACTTGATTCTTATGGTTGCTTGTTGATTGCCTCAAAGTTCTGCGATCTCGTCAGTAGTTTGTGACGTTTTTTGCATTCTCCTTGTCATTTGTTTGTACCTTTTCGTTAGCTCATTACCAGAATCATCGCATTTGACTCAGATCATGTTTTATGATGGTTTTATATTCGTTTTTCGAGTATATCGCGTTTTTACGTTGTTTGTAAAGTATCTGAAGGTTTAATTACCCAAGTTTGAGGTGTCGGGCGAATCGCCAAGCAGAAAGGTGTCCCCCGAACCGTGTAAACAAACTTGGGACGGACCAACCAGGAGGTTGGTGTAGCCAAGCGCAAAAAGAAGAAAAAGGGCGCAAGCGGACGAGCCCTCATCAAAACAGGCCGGTTTCTTTGTTGAAATCAATTATTACTTTTCGAGTTGTCGAGTACCCACAAACCCGAAGAATCAAGCCCAGTGCGGGAGAAAACAAATTGCGGTGAACGGAATCAACCGCACGAGATAGGCACTGATACCTTGATACGTTGATAACCAGGTGTCGGCACGAAAGCGATCGCCCGACACCTCGTTGCTCTTGTGCTTATATTGCGCTTCATTGTATCTCACCGTGAGACAGTTGACAATAAGTGCCATACTCCAAAGGTGTGTCCCGCTCATTCGGTGTTATATCGCTCAATTCGCTCAACCTGCCCCAAGTCAAAGCCTTGGCCTTCGATTGTCGTTGTTTCGTTGATTGCTTTTATATTGCCGATTAATTTTGACAGGCCTGCGCAGCTTGTTGGTTTTACTTCACGTGCATTGTGACCTTAACTTTGTTGATCTCTTTTCTAATAAACCGTCGATCTCTTCTTTATCTTTTTCTGTCGTCTACATACGACCACCAACTTCGTTTTGTTCACGACACGAAGAATCTCTCATTCATCCTTTTGAAACACTCGATGCGCTTTCACTTATTGACCTGTCACCTCACAATTGGCTTCTTTGCTGCACTATCTAATCGAGTGGCTATCAACAAAGCCTACATCAAAGAAACAATGATCGTTCTATTGTATTTATCGTTAGCAGAAAGGGACTATTCTGTTCTGAAGCGTTCCACTGCCTTTTTTTGATCTTGATTAACGCACTCATGTAAGCATTCTTTTGCCCTCTAATTGCGTTTAGCAACAATGAAAATCTCATCCAGTCACTTGTTCACTTCAGTATACACATAGCTAACTCTGCTCATCAGTAGAAGCTCGCTAAAGATGTATTGGGATGACCTGGGTTTTAATCTTTATTCGGTCTTAATAGTGGTATTATTTCAACGAAATGGAATATTCGTTTTAATTACTATGAGTGATCCTGATATTGGTACTACCGCAGTTGTAGCAACGCAGGTGGGGAGGGGGGTGGGGTTAGGGGGTAGGTCTTTCTAAGCGTATGGCAGAGGCGAACTGGCATGAGGACGCACTTCTCACATCACTATGCGAACTGGCAGAGGCGCTGATTGCGGAAGCTCTCACCTTGGTTGTTGAGATATGGATGCTGCTTTTTCCCCATTTTTGAGCTCGCTATTTCGCGTCGTTCCACCGCTTGCTCTGCTTCTTAGTCTTGTGGTTTCAAAGTTCAATCCAACACTCATCCAAAATCATCATGCAGTCAGGCAATTTACTAAAATGGCTTGGTATAGCTGTAAAGATGGAAAATTTCTGCTGCTAGCGCATTTTTGAGCTCTTTTTGCATGGTTTTGTTCACAACCAGAGCATGGAAAAATATTGAATCTTGATGAATCAAGAAGGGTTTTTGAATCATAAGCATTTAATTCGGAACAGTAATCTCTTAGGCACATCGTTGAAACTGTTACCGTCATTAGTGCTTCGACTAAACGAATTTTAACACATTATTCAAAGATTATGAAAAAGAACGGTTTACTCAAGTGTGATAGCTTTTTGAGGATCATTTTGCAATGAGAGGTGATCGACAAGAGAATTGCATGAAAAATTGTGCATTTGGCATGAGACAAATAATTGTGTCGTTTTCTTTTTTACGGCATAAATGCGGAATTTGACGTTATAAGTTCTAATCTAATCTGTTGGAAACTTCATGGAGTATTTTTATGATACGAGGAGGTAGCAATTAAACCTGATTTGCAGTGATGTGAATCTATGTTTCATAAAATATGTCAAAAAATTCCATACAACAACAGAAACATGTCGTTCATTTATGTACACATTAATTACTTGGCTAATGCAATGGGAGTTTTCATATTTATCTGTTGGTAGAAGCAGAAGAAAAGCATTTTCTTTTATCGTACAGATATCGCACCATCATCAGCTTATTATGGGACTAATTTCACCTACTACTTATAGTACCCGGTGCATGGCTTCTATATTTTCTATTTTCAGCTGTTATGTGCCAAGTGCACCGGCTGAATGCAGACCGATAGAATGGCGATTTCTAAGAGTTCTTTTAGTGGCCTCGAATAACTGATACGAAGTCAGCGAAAGTATGCAAGTGTGTTGTGGATGAACGGCATGCTGATTGCCTTCTTATTCAAATAACGACAGCCGTTGCCATAAAAATAACGTTTGTAGTTGTAACAAAACAATACCAGTTGCGCATTGTTGCTAGTAAGAAAGACCGCTTTACGAGCGCATTTCGCACAATTTTTATGAGCAATGGTTGCATTGATGGATAGCATTGAAGCTGAAAGTAAAAGAGCGCGAAATTGCAATGGGATATTATTTTTTATTCACTGAGATTATGTGCTATATATATATATATATATATATATATATATATATATATATATATATATATATATATATATATATATATAAAGCAAGAATGCATCATTTATGTATATATATCTATTTATTTATAAGCAAGGATGCGTCGTTTAGTGAATAATAAGTAAAGAGCGAAGTATGCGACATAAATAATGTGGGGAATTGACTGGAGAACCTATTAAAATATACACCATTCCAAAGTTCGTAGTCATTTATTGGGCTGTTTTCATGCACCATTCACTGGCTGAGTTGCTTTGCTAAAATTTATTCTCTTCTCTAACTGAGTGCACCTCTAATATCTCAGTGTAATAATATGGCTTAATGAATGTGTTTATAGTGATCAGGCTCAACGAATTTCCAATTTTGCATGAATTCATGATATTTGTGTTGCAGCGCATGAAATAAATATACCTCGGTAATAGTGCTATATCATTGTCAGATACTGCCTGGAAAGACATCATATATACTTAATTGACACATTGATCATTTTCTGCGATAAAAATTCACGAAAAGAGTGCTTATCGCTAAATGACGAAGGTGACGGATGAACATAAATGCTTAAGAGGGTTAATTACTACAAAGGTTGAAAAAAGAACTTATTCCTTCAAAGGAATTGGTATAGCCAATTGAGGCTAACTCCGAAACAGCGTAAACGCAGAAGACAGGTATAGTAAGACCTTTGCAACTTTGCCATATGCAATGAATATGTACTTTATCTCTTACAACTATAGACAAATTAAGCGGCACTAATCTGTAATGATGCAGATAGCCAGATCTCATATGAACACCAGTTGGTGCTCGTGGAAACCATCACTTCGGCTTTATATACTTCCAGTTTCCTTATGATACTAAGGGGACTACACAAAAATACTTTCAAAGGTTGGCCACTGTCAAAATCCATACGCTCCTTAATTTCCTTGCCTTTACAGCGCTGGCTATGTCGCAGTTCGAACATCAATTAATAATTTTAAGACCATTTGCAACAAAATGTTCACTGTGAATTTCAGGATTCCATATGCGATAGAGCTACCTTAGCTTTCTATCCCGTAGTAACTGAAGAGGGGCTAGATCACTACAAGTGTGGCAGCATTGAGGTAGAAACTGTCAGCGATACAAGTCGAGCATATCGCACTAACAGTCCTAATCCTTTTCACTAAAACATATTCTGAGTCGTCGTAAAAAGTGGGTTTTGTGCGGTCTTGTTTCAAAGTGTTGGTGTCGTTATTTAGTTGGCCCATTGAGGTCGATATCCGCACAGCTCGAGACTGAACCCGCCAAAAGCTTATCGGCAGTAGCTGTTCCATCTTCATCTTTGCATTCGTCAACATTCTCGGGCAACACATTTCATTTCATTTTATTTATTTTATTTATTTTTTTTCAGCAAATAAGTTCTGTTGATCAACTACACATTGCTGTCATATCAACTACGCAAAATTTACGCATAATAGAAAGGCGCCTGTACGTTTCAATAAACATTCATACGGCAATAGTGGATGTTCGGCAACATTATTCGCAGGCAATGAGGTTGGAAAAAGGAATAGGAATCTGAGACGCTGGAAAGATTCTCGATATGTTGATGCTCGCGAGCGCTCTGATACCACTAGTTCGAGCTAGTGATTCTTGGTTTCAAGTTGCTTAAAACGCGATTTGAAAGTACTGAAGTTAAAAAGCGATTCGAGAAAGTCTGTCCTAGCCCTGTGCAAAATATCGAGAAGCCTAGAAAGAGTAGCGCCAATGTGCAGTGTGCTGATTAACGATGTCATTAGTGACCGGATGTTTAGCGATAATCTCGCAATCTACTAAGGAATCTTGAGACAAAGTAGATGCTTTAAACATGACGAATTGTTGGATAAGACGAAAGACAAAAGACGAAAGTCGGCAAGGGAGAATGTGCCTTGTCCGTTGTGCCGTGACGGACAGGGCACAAGTGATAGCTGAACATGGATTGCTTGCAAGAGAGTATATGTAAAATATTTTTTTTAGTCAAAAGGAAGCCCTATACTATAGATATATCGTATAAAAAATCACGCATAGTGCGGTAGGAAATGCTTAAGCTGTACTTAAAACACACCCGGCTTCGGTCTATGACGTATGAGAAGAAAAGCTCATGAAATATCATTCCACTTTCACGTGTTTCATTCCTCAGAAATGGCGAAAAATCTCGGCTGAGGTGTGAGTGCCAGAACCGATGAATGGAATTGCAAAATGAAAGCGAAAATATACTTCACATACGTGGTGAAAGCGCTAGTACTAACATAATTGCGTTGCATAGTTGAAGTTGATCTTCGCATGGATTGTGAACAAGCTAAACTTATTTTTTTAGCGTCTGAAGAAACATGCTATTCCTGAACGAATGGAATAGTCCATTAAGTTAGACGATGACGAATGCACTCATTTATTTTACGCTTTCAAAACAAATTTTGGCAAGAGCCTATTGAGATGAAATATGATCTATAAACATATGTGTGCGTAGAACTGCAGCCAGAACTTAGTTATATAGACGGAAAATTTTCTCGCAATTTTCTTTTTGAGAGGAATTATTATGCCAGATAAGTCAGGTGTAATAAATATCCACATACCAGCGCATTTTTGATTTTGAATTATTGATGTCATTTTTTCAAAAGAAAATCACCCAAGCAGTAAAAACAGCTCATTTAATTGGGCTGAGTTCACTTAGAACTACGCCATCTCTCACGCCTATCGGTCAAATGCTCTAGTGCAGTGATCATTTTTCCACGGATCTAAATGAAGAATACTGTAACTTTTTTTTCCAGCTTTTTCTCCATCTTTATTCATCATCACCATAGTGAATGCACAAGAACCATGTTTAGCTGAAGGCCGTAAACTCCCTGACGTTCAAAAACGCAAAACGGAGCTAGCATCAAATTCCACATCTATTTAATTGATTTCAGCAATTTCCTATGTTTTCTAAAAGAAACAGCTGCCATCAGTTTGCAAATTATTCAGCGAACAACAATCTAATCTCAAAACAACAACTCGCTTTTTTTCCAGAAAAGGGCGTAAAACCAACTTAGTGATAATTATAAATGAAACGAATGAGGTGATGAAATATAGCGCATGTGTCCATTGTGTTTACACTGTCTTTCCTTGAGCATTTGTTAGCGGCTTGTCTCCAAAATTGATTTCCATCAGAGGCGTATGCAGAATTTGCGAAAATATTCTTGCGTGGAAATTTTTGTATTATAAGAAAATAAAAGATTGCTATCGATATAGAATTTTCGCAGGCATATATGTCCAACGGATCCAATAATGCTCAGTTTTGTGCCCTATCTTTTTTCTACCTCTGTTGACGATTTTCAGATTGTAATAACGTGAGCAGTTTGCGTTTAAATGGAGCTTGACGGTGTGAAGTTTGGGGCTAAGGCAGCACTGTCGAAGTTAGTTTTCTGGTCGTAACTGTTCGAACCGCTGGCTAGTAAAAGTAAGAAGCTCTTTATGCAGTAGGGACGTTCCCACGCAAAGGTTGGACACTTAATGCTTGGTAAATAGTAGCTGTTAAGCTAGCAGTTTGGGATTTTGGCGTTTTGATTGATTACAAGCTTTCTTTTGAACGTCACATATCCAGGATTAGTAAAGTGGCATAGTTGTGCTACAATCACATTCGTAGATGTTTCAAAATTGAAAGCTTATATCTCTGTTCGCATAGCCTGAAAATTCACATTTAGTGGTATGCCCGAATATGCAATAGAATTTGTTAATACGAGATCAGTTAGGCCGGCTAATCTTATGGAAAATCCTTAACGTTTTTGTCCCTGAAATGGCATTGCCACATTGAGGGATTAAAGATCTGATATGTAAGGACCGCCTCATGAAGTTAAAGATTGAATTCTTAGAGAATCTGAGAACGAATCAGTGTCTCATAGTGCCTTTTAAAGTTATTTTACAATTGTATCCCATCAATAAGCAAGATATCCATAGTATTGCGGAGCCCTATCACTTGCGCACTAATAACCACAAGCTTCTTGAACATAGAACGCCAACAATGTTGGAAAGTGAATTGCACCATGTACTTGCAGTTGCGTGGTCTCTGCTTTAAATTTCTTTCTTATTTCGTTAGATAATGTTATCATGATCACTGCTCTTAAAGACCTGCTGAATAAACTGCATCTGTCATTACGTGTGACAGCTAGCAAACTTAGATGAATTCAGAACCTTTCGTAGGCCCGTTTCTTTTTCTCTCCTTCATCCATTTCACCGGCCATTTGTGTGTTTTAGTTTTGAGCTTCAAGCGCTCTTCTTAAAATCCCCTCTTTTTGTGCAATTGTTCGGTCACAGAGGACAACATCGTAGCGGCCGAATGACTTGATGGTTCAAAATGCAATAGCGCATGTTTTGTCACTCTTCCTGATAGCTGTTCTACTATTTTTCCACTTTTTATCGGCTGTTTCAATAGATTTCAAACTGTGCTTCTGCCACTTCGAGCGGCTTTTCACTGTGTGACTTAACCGCTCTTTTAAATTTTGTGTAAGAAAAGCTTGTCCGAAGATTGCCATCCATTAACATAGTCCCTTAGTCCCCCAGGATCGTCCCGAAGAGAAGTGATATGGGCACTACTGTGGCGAAGCGTCCATATGCATTGGCCGGATGAAATCCTCAGTGCTTCGTGTGATTCGAGCTTTTGTGCGTCGTCCTGTTGCAATCTTCTGAATGAGCAAACGTGTATTGAAGGTGTGGTTCGAAATTCTGGCTGGTTCTATACTTCGGGATTCTTGAATGGTAATTAGGAAAATGTCACAACGTCGCAAGATTTCCTCTGCATCTTACGCTCGGAAATATTATATAGCTTTGATTTGATGCTTGTCGAAGCGTTTAGAAAATGTCGACAGAACTGCACTTTCGGGCCGCAATGCGCTAAGTCTCAAAACAGGCAACGATTTCACGTGAAAAGGGGAGGGGTGGATTTCATAGCCTCAGTGTTTTTCTTAATGTGCTTCGAACTGCCTGAAGCAAGAGAATACAATCGCATTTTTCTAGGTTTTAGTGATGCCTTAGAAACATGATGCAATGACGCCTGCTAACTAGTTTTTCCGGTGAAGTGGAAAGATGAATATTCAAAGCTCTGTAATATTTCGGACTACTGATACGGAGGGAAACTATATAGTATTTTCCATTTTGGAGTTGCCGGAGAAATCCGATTCTCACAACTTACCCAAAATTCGTTTGCCTCGCTTTCTGTTGACTCAACGTCACTATGTCAACGCTCTTGGTTTAAATAGGAAGGACGTGTGTGGGTTGCGCAGTAGATCCCATCCTGACTAGGCTTCGCATCGAAAACGCAGCCCGATCAGTTTTCTTATGCACGGCCGGGTTACAGATCCTTCCAGAGGGTGGCCTGTCCACGTTTTTGCACCGAAAGCAGACTGGAGCTTTTTTCGAGCGGTACAGTCGTGCTCTCCATAAGGTAGTCGGAGTGATTTTTTCTCTGCGAAGGTAGCCTGATAATTTTCCTGGTACAATCGAGACGGTCGTCACGAGGAATCCAGCGTGGAATCCTGAACAATTTTTCATCCTTCCCATTAGATACTGTTTTTTTGGTGTTTGGTTCTGTTCTAATATCTTAAAGCTTATTGAATAAGTACGAAGTCGTGCTTTTTCTCGCCTTTTTTTCCTGAAGCAGAACTTTTTTCCATAATCAGCTGGAGAAAGCGTCGAATATAGTTTGAAGTGTAGTATGGTACAGCATGAAGATATTTCAACAGTGCAGAAATTTAATTAGGTCTATACACGTCGTTAAGAAAATCAGAAATAGCACAATTATGGTACTTCTCTCACTCTACATATAGTTTAAGCTTGCGTCGAAGTGCATACCGCATTCGAAGAAATCCTAGTGAAGCCAACATGAAGCATTTAAGGAAACCATGGCGTAAAAAATCATTGCTTATCAACAGGAGTGGAGAAGGATGACAGAGGAGGTGGAGCGATATGCGTTTTTGCATTGTGCTCATCAATCCAGCTAGTTTCAGAAGTTACCAAGTAGTCGTAATAGAGGAGCAATAACGCATTGATATTTAACCCAATCTTGTCGATAAAAATTCTCCACATTTTTTGTAACTCGAGGTACATTATACGCAACCACCTATTTGCAGAGCGCATCTAAATTTTTTAGCAGTTTGAAGTGACTGTGACTTTTTTGAGTTGAAGGAGCAATGGGAAAGTTTGAATCTAAGCGCTTTAGATAGAAATTTTCGTGATTCTAGCATAAGAGGCAGACACATATGTACAAATGCACAAATGTGACATCCCATTATGTGCTTTCAAAACTTAGACTGCAGAAGCCTGAAAAAGACCCTGCTAAACAACAATGCTCACAGTCTGCATTAGTGCGTAATTTAGAATTCACCTAGGTACCCTCGGCAAGGTGGATAAATGCAGAGGTACATGCAAATGTAAAGGGGTTACTAAACTGAAGACCAACCGGTTATTTGCAAGGCACGGAGACGGTAATCCTGTCGGGAAGCAAATTCTATATGGATGTTGTGACTCGAAAATTGCTTGAAGGCAAAATTAGAAAAATTTTACCGAAATATGAAAGACACACAGAAATAATACAATAAAAGTCATATATGCCGATTACTAGAAAATTTTTATCCTTTGTATCTCACAACGTTGTGGACGAATGACACTTCCGTTCAGCAGACGCGTTCTGAGTGAAAACAGCAACGACGTCACGTAGGATGAAAAAAGTTTTTCAACGCCACAAAATAATCCTCGTTCGTGATACGCTTATCTTAGAAAGTCAGCCCTAATATTGAGCGAGTTCGTAAATGTAGATAACTGGAGTGAGGGTGGATAACCAGCTTCCTGCAAAGTTTGTTCAGATATTCATCATCTATGGCACTATATATGCACCGAATTTTGCGATTCCAGCTTCATTGATTTTCGAGTTGAAGCAGGCAGACAGACAAACGCACACATACATATGCATAAAATGATAATATGTTGTTCTACTACAGTTCGTAAGTGCAGATTTGCAAAATCGCATAATAAATGACAAAAATTTGCATTGCATTGCTTCTAAAATTACATTCAGTGAAGATTTTCATCGCAATAATAAGTATTTAATTGTCGTCTTCTACATCTTTTAACAAAATAAATAGTCTTTATGCACTCAAAATTTATAATATTTCGTTTATTTTTTCATTGTGTTAAAAATACCGATAGATATTTCGCCGAAATTTGCGCTCTATGTAACTCTGAGTTTGACAATCGCATTAATTAGTTTTATTCCATTGGGAGAGCATGTTTGAATTCCTCACTGAAAGAATGTGTCTGTCAACGATAAATTTACGCCATGTGCATATAAATAAGATGTAGACCAGTTGAAGTATATTTCATGATGTCTACTAATAGTTATTCAGATTTGAGTGTATGGCTGCAATAATTTTTCGATGAAAAATGAAAATTTTTCTTGCAGAAGCGAGCTAGTTGGGAATTCGATCATAGCGGTGAGGACTGGAAAATTAAAATATGGAAAATGTTGAAGTACTGGAGTTGCGAATTTTGTATGGAATTAGAGCCGAAAGAATGTTTTGCCTCTTATCGTTTGCACTTCAAGGTCTCATCGTGCGCACCCCATTGCACATCGATCACTATGATAACAGCTTCATGAACAGTATAGAAGAGAGAACATAAGAGATACAATATTGCAGAAAAGGGAGTGGATCAGAGATAGACTAAGGTCAGAGATGGACTCCAACCTTTATTTTCACTAGGCCAAGTAGATTCTTCCGACTTGGTTTACCTCTATTTTTTCTCGATCACGAATCACTGGCCTTTCCAGCTGTTCTTTTTGTTGTCTCTTCGTTTACAGTATTCACCTGTTTCTTTTCTACTCACTTCTCTTCGAATGCGTCGTCAAAGATTTCCACTGAGGTATTTAAAATGGTCCCTTTCAATAGTCGCATATAGTAAGGCTCCGATGTTTGTTAGAAATTCTACTCGTTTTTCAATTGCCCTTGCAGAGGACATATGCGTTCGCCTATCTTGCAACTCAATATTGAGGATGTAAGTAATGGATCGATGCATAGAGTGGATTTGATATTGAGGGGTATTTGCTTCACTTTCCCTCGTAAAAAGCCTTGCTCCCGTCTCTTCATAGGCATGATATTTAAGCGTCGATTCAGCGCAAGCCAGTACGTTAAGTCGCACTGATGGGCATACACGTGGACAGGTAATCTGTTTAAGTGCGTGCAGCAGATCGGATCGCTTTAGCATTTCTTATCATTTTATATTAAACTATATCAGATATCAAAAGTATCGACTGATAGATAATGTGTGAAATCATAAATATTCACTATGTAATGTGTTTGGCAAGTTTTCAGCATGCTTGAATGTTGCACATAATCTGAACGGTCCCGTATTGTTCTGCGATTATCTTTAACTGCTAACAAAAAGAAAATGTTGTCGGTTTTGTATTGTTTTTGAATTCCAACGTTGCAAAATTTGCTGAAGATTTAGGTTTTTTATGTTTATGTCTCACCTCCACTTGCTACTAGACTTGCAATTTTCTTGCAATCACATAAGGGGGAATTGATTACTCTAACTGCATCGCCTTCAAATATTGACGCTTGTAGATCGTCGTTAAAATCTTTTCCGTCAGGCTCTTCATCAAATTCTTCCGTAACAGCATTTTCCTGACCAGCGAATTCCTTTTATATCCAATAAACCTTCCCACTAACGTGGTATCATTTTTGCCCGCTGACCTTAGCAAGCACTTTGCATGACCATTCAACCTCATCGAAGGCCAGCTTTTATGACAAATTTACGCCTTCCTTCAGCTCTTATTTAACGGCTTTCGTCTCTTCAAGCAATTTTTCATGCTTCGACGATAAGAATACTCCCACAAAAGCGGCTAATACTACAAATTTTTCGCCATCTTTCGCTAAGAAGGAAGGCGTCAATATCAGGACTGAGTGGCTTAGCAAACTTCATGGCTGTCTAAAAGAAATTCTGCATCCTGATATCCCATCAGTGTCGCCTATGTCGCGCTGCGCTTCTGTTAACATTTTGTCAACCCAACAATTTTGCTATGTGAGCAATCCGACAAAGCTTTGTTGCTGTTTTATTGAATACACCGGCTTGTTAGCTTCACTTATGGATATATACTTAATTCTTGTGTTTATTTCATGTAAATATACATAAGGACGTTAACGTTATCGTTATTCTCACTGGTTCTTGCGTCGCTGTGTTCTGATCGCTGGGATATGAATGTGCCTACTAAAGCTCCAAAGGAGAGCAGATTCATTTTCTCTTTAGGGAGTTTTTTGGTATAATTAAGGTCGCCGTAAATTATCTTCAAAGAAGTTTAAGTGTCGCTCAGACAGCTTGGGATTATTTGATGCCCTTTAGGCGATAAAATATTGACAGAAAAGAAGCAATAGATTGCAATAAAGATTATGGAGGCGTAATGAGCCTCTTTCAAGTGAAGTGCAAAATTTGCTCTATTAAAGTGCTAATTTGCAGCGAATGAGGATAGTGAGAGTCCTAGAAGATTGAACATTCGGCCGCAACTCCTTTAAGGAATGTCGGAATGTTTCTATTAGAATATATGATAGATGCGTTGATTTGGAAAATAATGTCGGAAAAATCTTAGCTGAATAAGCTCTTTTCACTAGGCAGCGGAATGTAATGTTTAAGCGGCTAACGCTTACTATTGCAAGCCTCATGAGGATGTTAGAACATGCGACAATGACTTGAATGCTGAATAATGAATCTGAACTTTGACGAATGATCGTTAGTCGTTAGTGAATGTACTTTGCAATTGGACGGGGATATATAAACCGCACTTGGCTTGAATGTGCACTGTTTGAGAGCAAATTGACCATCTGCAATTGGTGCTAAGTTTGCTCTTGCAACTGTCATTTAATGAACCAGCAGATTTATTGAAAGGAAAGATCGGTTTGTACACCGCTACTTGTTCGATAGCAAACTTCGAACGCTTAAAAAAGGTTTTTTTTCTAAATATCTCTATGTGCTTTTGCCAAAGGCGGTTATGACGATGGCATATCACTTCGATTAAAATTTTTAAATGGACGTGTTTATGCTCCAGGGAATTTCAAGTCATCAGCCGGAAATATTCCATCGACGAAATTTATAAGTATTATCCTCCACACAGCAAGGTGGATTCCTATTTTCCATTTCGCCGCATTTTTACCATTTTCTCTTAGAGTGTTATAAAATTTGCAGATCAACTTTGTTATGCTATGAAGCATTTGCAGAGCTATTTGATTTCAAAGAGGAAAAGAATTTATTTGTATTTTGTCATTATGATGCCTTTTTTCTGAATTTTGCGGCATGTTAAGCCGGTTGGCTGAGACGTAAGGCACCTATCCTTTTTTTTGCCTCCTTTGTTGATGGTTAAAAATTGGAACGTTCTTGACGATTTGTGTTTTTCGCATATTTGAAATTTACTCACATATCTGATGAATGATAGTTAGTGAAAATTTCCTGTTTCGATTAGGCAATGACTGAGAAAGCATACTTAATATATATATCAATGATCAATGATGGTACAGATAAAATCGTGGCGTAAAATGACGAGAATTTCAATACTCACCTTATCGTGTAGGCACTGCTAAAGAAAACCTCAGAATCTTTATCCTTTTCTTTATCCTCAACATCTATGAAAAAAAGAGCAACAATTTTTCCGTACGACATATTTGCATTGCATGCATATTATTCGTGAGGAGCTGTTTACAGTGTGAAGAAAAGAATAAAAAAAAGAATGGGCCAAAAGCAGAATAGGACTGAATACAGATGGAATATAAGCTTCATAAGAGTGCATATGGGGCATCGATGATGAATACATTTGAGAGTTTCAAGTATGTACGTAAAGGATTTATGCATAGATTCTAATGCATAGTGATGCATTCATTTCATAAAGGAATAAATGCCCTATTTAATTGCAAACATTTATTGGATGCATTCATAACGAGTTAGCATCACACAACGCTTGAGAGATATTTCTTTCTTTCTTTCTAATTACTATGTCTGTTTTTCATTCGCATATGTCTTTTATTAAGCGAATTTTAAGTTTGAGAAAACTTTGAATCAATTCGTAAATTTTGAATTTCGTCTTTTTTCTGGTCAAGATTTGTTTTGAATATGGAATTTCGTTTATGAATTTAATCAAAATGCATCCAAGAATGTATTACTGAGAAAGCAACTAGAAATAAAAACAAATGAGTCTTAAAGAACGTAGAAAAACTATCATCTTGAAAATGCTTGAGTGTTCTAGGGAGTTGACGAGAATCCACCTAGTGTCGAGTGAGTTTGAGGATGCAATCTTTGTTCTAACCGACTGTCTTCAAAAAATTGTTAAACTGAAAAATAAAATTTCTTCAGAAATAAAATTTTCTCGAAAGCGCATAGAAATAAAATCAGCACAATTTTCCGAATCGCATGCAAAAATTGGGATGCACTGATTATACGAGAGCGGAAACCGATATCAGGATCATTGTGTGTGTCTCAGTTATGTTTTCTCAGTGATTTCAGCCTTCAGTTCATGGGCGGTGCTGCAGCGCCATTCGCCTCAAAAGTAGTTAGTCAGAGCAGTTCTCGGAAGGTGAATTTTTTTCCCTCGAAAATATTTGCACCTTAGACATACCCCGAATGACAAATGCTTTTTTATATGTCAAAAATTGATTGCAATGTTCGGCAGAAATTAAATAGCCCATATGATGCAGAATGACCGTCGATTGAAATTACATTTATTCTCGGTTGCGTGATTTTTCAGGACACGAAAGTAAAGCTTTCCAATAATTTTCCAATGCATCTGATGTGCGCATTACTGACGTACATATTTATGTATGGGCCTTTTGGTTTATTTAATGCGAATCGATAAAAGTTGAATTCACCATTTGGTTGGCCAATTTAGTGATTAAAAATTTCGCTAAAAGGACATATACGGGTCACGCTACACGTTTATTGTGCAAAGCGATTTATGCTTTGAGCAATATGTAAATACATTTGCGTTGCGACTTTCAACTGCCATCACATCAAAGGTGCTCAGTTATTTAGAATGGTGTCGCTTCTCGTTTGCTTCCCGGAGTCGCTTGTTACCTCCTGGAGTCATATAAATGGAGTAGATGAGTGACCTTTAGCAACGTTGTTTTGCTCATGTCACAAATATCAATCACATAGCAGTACATGAAGTAACGAATCAAAGTAGATTATAAGCACTAGCCTCATAGTGCGCTTGGCGTCATTTCACAACTTGATTAAGTGATATACGTAATACTGCAAATAGTGCATGCTGGAGAATACTGCAAGCAAAAGTTTCGTGCACAACTTGCTCAAATATAAATTTAGCAGAAGTTTTCCACTTACCTCAATGCTCATCATACGATTACGCAGATCACTCTATAGATGGAACACGCTTAATCTCAATGAGATAAATTTGATGCTGATTCGATCATAACAAAGCTTCCTTAGTTATTTAGCGCAAAAAATTGGGTGAATTCGGACGATGCTCATTTTTCAGCGACGTGCGGCGCCGAATGATTTCAAAGAGGTTGTTGAGTGAATCGCTATCAATATGGGGTGAATTCTTTCTGAATTAACTACATGAGGACTAGTGAAAAAAGGGAAATATTAGCGGTAAAATGCGCACAAGAAACAATCGAAATTGATTATCAATTTTTAACGTCACAAGTGGAATTAGCCATACTCTAATGCCTAATAGGAATGCGTATTTGAAGCGTATTTAAAAAAAACAAAAACAAACTCGGAACAAATTTTTTTTTCGCATCAACATTGCGCATTGAGAGGATTCGGCCGCACAGTCTTATAGATGTCGACATGGTGATCGTTGAAAATTAGTGGCTTATTTAAACTTGCCAACGATTCAGCAATTATGCGATCAAAAATTTATGACTTCAGATTCCATAAATTCACATATAGTTGGAAAAAAATTAGTCGATATAGCGATTTCGCTCTAAAGCGCTAAGAGTGTTTGCTGTATGGAATTTTTTTTTTTTTTTTCTTTGCGCATAAAGATATATGAGTATTCAATGCACAATTAACTGAAATTATATATGAGAGGTGAGAGAATTGAAAAGCTAATAAGCAAGCAATATATTTGTTATTAATAGAAAAGCTCATTCGATTCATACTATTTTACAATTTAATATTCTTATTTCCTTATAATTAAATAAATAGTTGCATACAATATTTTTTTGCAATTGAACAACAATCTTTAGAGTACAGCGAAGGGGATTTCGGATTAAGATCATAAGATTTCAATTCTATTGGTTTCCTTTGACTAATTTATTGATTCGATTAGTTGGATATATTCTGTTCGGCGTACATTCCGATGTTTGCATATCGGTTAAATTAATAGGATCAACGATACAAGTGTATCTATTTTACGAGTGTATTATCTTCTGTGGGACGCTTCGAATTCTCAAATTTGAATTATGAACAATTCATTCGTGGATTCAATTTTCCGGTTATCTTTTAATGTTTTCGAGAGAGAAAATTGCCTTTTCCCAGCGAGAAACTTTACCGATCAATATTTTTCAATACAACAAATAAAAGAAACCAATAACAATCAATAGATTTCTAGTGGTGACTATTGATGAGTGGGAAAAGAAAATTTTCGTATCACTTCAGCGTGATAAGCAGTCTGAAGAATGATTGACATTACGAGAATGAACATATTACTTTCATGAGGCTAATTTTTTTTATTGAAATGGTGCGATAAAATTAGGTGACAATGGACAGTGGGAAATAAAAAAAATCTATTACATATAGAGGGACATAATTACACAAAAAGAACAATGAGATATATATTGCGCTCATTAGTATTATTTGTGCATTTTGGAAAAGTTTTCAATATTCGTTGAGTGTATTGCCTGAGGCATTGTGGCACGGTGCGAAAAAAACGGTTTAAGTAAATATTTGGCAGAAAAAAAATCGAACTTACGAACGCTCATTTAGCACTCGTGAGGCTACAGCACAAGGCGTATATCAGACACTGAAAGTTTTCTCCTCCTATCTGCTATTTCGGTCTCTTCTATTAACAACACAATCAATAGTAAATAGAGGCAAATTTTGTGTTCTGGTTCCTATATGAATTAAGGCACTGATTTTGCAGCAACGAATTGAAAGAATCCAGAAAAGCTTTATGCTACTCAAAAGATTTACATAACTGCTTTTCGGATTGTTTTCTTCACCAACACGGTACGGTCCTCAATCCCTTCAATTGCTCACATGTTGATCAGTGAACGGAGTTGTTTTCGAAGTCAATTAGACTTCCTTTTTCCACGGCTATGTTTCTCTGTCACTCTCCTGCTTTATCCCCCCTCTCTTTTTCGGCCTCTCTGTTCCCCACTTTTGAACGTTTCGTCCCCGCACCGGTGCGCACTTCCTGGAAGAATTGCATTTGGGCGATGTTTGTATGTATGTGGGTACGCCCCAATTTCTATTGCAATTCAATCCACAACCCACACAAACTATCACGATGGAAGGTGATTATGCACAATCAGTTGCCAAGAGTAGTTACGCGCCAAAGATAAGCTCCTAATGGTTGCAGATAGTCAGCTGCAGATTCTTCACCGGTATATGTTCGTTATATGTTCAAGGCAATACGCCTTCGATGCGCCTTTTTACAGCCTTACCGCTTAAGCTCATTTAATCAGTTGTATTTCCGAGCATGCCTATCACAGGCCTTTACCCAGCTGGTTCGTCATTAAATGCTTGCGCTAAGAACAATTATTTCGTTTCTTCGCCGTTCGCCAAACGCATTCCTCGCTATCTCACATAGCGAATGACATATCCGAACTTGATTTTAGGTATTGCTTATCGTGCAAATATGCAGATCACCATCTCCGAATATCAGCTATCGGCACCGATGAAAAACAAGCCAATTTAATAGTCATATGTATATAGAAGGCCGCATTCAAATAAATTAGCGCTTTAGTGTTTCTAGTCTATGCATTACTACCTTCATCCATTCTATACGCACAAAAAGCATCAGTATTCATCATGAGCACGTCATCATACGTCATCACTGAACACTGCTCTAGAGTTACTAGTTGCTACATTTACTGTGCATATGCAAAATCATCTTTACGATGCAGTCTCTTTTTCGGGAAGGGCTTCATACGTTTGTGATTGCTTCTTACTTTCGTTTGGTGGCGTGATTATATCACTTGGAGAAGGACCCCCAAGAATGAAAATTTCTTCAGTCTCACCGAAATTGTGAAATGCTCAATTGTTTACTGCATCTTCTGTGTATCTCTTCATATCTGGAGTATGAAACATTACTAGATCTTCATCATTTGAGAATGCGTTGAAATTAAATGTAAACTCATTAGCCGAATCCGCGGGGTTATTGCATTTTAGAAGCTAGTTAGCCGTTATTATGCGTTCTCTGCTAAACTGCATATGGAATGCACATCACCATGAGGTCGTGTCCCAGATGTGTGCGTGTCTTGTGTGTTTTTGTGTTTCTGTGTGTGCTTATATGTGTCTGTATGTGTTTGCTTTCATTTATGTTAGACTCAAC
Source organism: Baylisascaris procyonis (assembly GCA_037389465.1). Classification (NCBI taxonomy): domain Eukaryota; kingdom Metazoa; phylum Nematoda; class Chromadorea; order Rhabditida; family Ascarididae; genus Baylisascaris; species Baylisascaris procyonis. The sequence continues at coordinate 2,700,081 of JAZARR010000146.1, forward strand.
TCACTAGTCGCTGAAGGTGAGTTTCGAAATTTCGTGATACAACATATAATAAGGATAAATTTTGCACTAATTTCCGTGTATCAATCAACTTCAAAGCTTATGGGAATGTAAGGATGCTAAAAATTTGCATATGAAATTGCGTTTTTCATGCTACTGGGTGGAGGGGAATTCCTTGCAGCAGATTTATTATAGGTTGGTTCGCTTGTTTAATAATTTGTTAGCGCTTTGTAAAACTAGTCGGCTTATTAAGCAGAAGAATAGAAGCATCAATACCTACTTACAGGTTAGTTCACTCCGACCATAATACTTGTATGTCACAACAAGTAGAGACTTGATACGGTAACAAAAGGCACAGCGACATACAAGTGCAAAGTGGGTGGTGGGCGTGAGATGGAACGGGAAGAGCAGCACCACTCCCAAAGACTCGGGTGGCAAACAATGTTACATACATTACTACATTTACACAGTATCGGGAATGTGGATCATTTTTGTCTGCCAGAAATCACACTATATCTAATCCACTTTGCACCTCCTTTAATGATTTTTTTCTTTTTCTGTCTACATACAGCTTATCTTCTAATTGTCACTCAAAAATGACACCGTGCAAATATTGAATTGGTTGTGAAGTCGGCACTCAATGAGAATAGTTTATCTGTTGCTGATTATTGATAGATTTTTCAGTGAGGTGCACGTCTGATAGACTACCGTTCGGGATTTTATGTTACGCTAAAGATCCCACTAAAGATACCACTAGAAGCGTACCATTTAATGGACTAATCAATTTACATAAACAAATTGATAAGAAAATAACGAGCGGTGGTTGAATTTTGAAACTTGCACGTGTCTCCCGTGGGCGGAAAACAGCAAGCTTCATCATATGAATTTCAACGTGGATGTATTCCTGTAGAGAAAATGAGACAAGTTGCTTCATTTCTTATGCAAACCTAAAAAAAAAAAATCGTCACCTGCTACTCATTTTCTTTGCAACACTTCATTGAATAGTTGCGCAAAAACGAGCGAGCAGACGAAAAGAGACATCACTTAGTAAAGAATGAGCGTTGCTGAAAATATAATGTTTAGAAGCTTTGTTTTCCATTAAAATCCTTCACTAAATCCTTTAGAGAACCATGAAAAATTGGTGGTTTCTTTCGTCCCGTTCTCTTTTCGCAAACAAAATGTCGCTGAGAGGCTATCGCTATCCTTCATTTCTAGCTAACCACATTTCTTGAGGAATTTTGCTTTATTGTTGAAGAAAGCTGCAGATCTACCTAGCTAAATCTCACCTGGAAACGACGTTCAAGATTTTTGTTGGTAGCGTAGCATTTCAGCAGCCAATCACCGCTGTACTTTTCCGCTCATGCACTTCGCTTCCCATCGAACCGAAGCCAGCAAAAAGCCGCTTTTCCTTATGTAATAACTGTAAAGCACACTTTAGATTCGCCGCTCTATTTTGGTAATGCCCTGAAAAGTAGATCAAATCGTCGCTCCATACATAGGCCATACAGATTTTCCGAAGTTAATGCTCTCGTCGATCGTGATGATGAATGGAAATCATTTTATGAGCTTTTCTATTGCAGGACAAAGCCAGTGACAACTTTGAGCTCGATTTCTAAGGTTTCTAACAACAGTATCAAGGGAAATCTGATCAGAATAATCCTTGGCCAGTTGTTGCTTCGAGCATTCAAATTAAGCTTGATCAGCGAGTTGATCATGCTTATCTTTTCATAAATTTTCAAATAAAAGTTTCGGACGTTTATCGCTATCAAAGTGTAATTTAGCATCATTTGGCTTACACTGCTTATTCTGATCATGATCCAATCATCTGCGCACTTACTGCATGAAACTTCAGCAGCGTTTTCTAAGAACATGGGAAAAAGCTAGATAGTCGTTCAATTTTCCTATCAGTGTATATATTCGTGATGGCAAGAACACATATCATATCGTTCTTTCTAATTTCCCATCTCATTAGCTGCTCTTCAATTGTTTACACGTAGTTGAATATTGTTTATTGCTTATAAAGCAATTACATCAGTTTACATAATACAACAGAAGATAATTTATGAACAGGATTGTCTCAGCGTACAAGAGTAGTAAAGGTTGTTTGCGGAGTGAGCCGAAACGATATATTTAGGGAAGCATCTCTCAGAGGGCCTCGATTCGATGCATCATTCTGATATACACCGAGTGAGTTAATCCATCGCTTACTTAACTGAATGGTGGGCCGCCGTGTTGTCCGTTTGCTTTATCGCTCACATCTCTTCATCTCTTTTATTCCTAATAAATGGGAATTGATTTGCTAGACGGATATATTGCTTCACGAGTTCATTTTCGCTGCCTAAGTCATTGAATACGATGTCCGACTTTAAGTGAATGACATTCAGTTGGGCGAAGCTCTTTCACTGAAGCAATGAAAACTGAACAACCCCGACGCGCAATAGAACGTTGTGGTACTCTTTTGCATATCTGCAATGGCTTGCGAAATCACGCCTTTGTGGACATATGTGTGCGTCATTTCTTTCCGGGCGATAGTCTCCAATCGTGAACTAAGGACGCTGTGATAATGAGATTTGCTGGACATATTCTACAATGGAATATGATCCAGTAGGCTCATTTTTGTTTCAAGCGAGCATAGTCTTCGGTAGTTAGCACTTAAAAGTCTTCGTTACTTGAGGATAGAAGTTTGAGGAACTGTTGAAAAAATTTGTGAAACATTCCGAGAACCTATTCATTTTATACGGGGATGGAGGAGGGGAGATATTTTAATAGCTTTATCATTGCTTTTTGGATGGTTAGTGATTGAGTTGGCCCTGTTGGGTAAAATGCAAAAATCTATGTCGTGCATGCATCACCGTGACATTTCTATTTATTCTAGCCTTATCATTTTATAAAGCAGCACATTTGCTGAAGTCTGTAAACAAGATTGCTTCGCCATAGTATCGTTGACGTTGTCCCTGAGGGAGTTAGCGTTTGTGTCGATCCAAAGAGAAAGTGTTATGACACTTCTGATGTTGCTGAAAAAGCTACTGTTCACTACTGCGATTTGCTGGTTACAGCATTTCATCTCATTTCTTCTGATGACCGCAAGTAACCATAATCCTTTGACAAAAGCTGAAAGTCTTATTATGCATCTGCGCAAATTTCCGCTAGCAAAACGAGTCTTATAAGAATGCTTTTAGCTGCATACGATTAAAAGTATGCACCTATGTGTAGATATGTATACATTTATCGAATCGCTTAGAATGCGAAGATATTACTCAGCATATTTCAAGAATTGTTAGCGACATATGAAGAAGATGATCAGATGAACGAATTCCAAAAGCGAGTATCATTCTTTCGCTTCCGGCGTCCTTCATGACAAGTTTATTAAGTGGTCGGTAGAATAATTTTTATGCACTTTCATGAAGAAAAGCGAATATATTTAAAGTTATTCATATAGAGGACCTCAATTTAATTTTCACTCCGATCGGTCTTGGCAACTGCATATGTTTAAAGTCACGGAATGTAGCAGTGTTCTTCCACCAAGTAGCGAAACGCATCAACATGTCGCAAGAGAAAACAATGGAAACCCTAATAGTAGTTGCTCAGTAACGTGGCGTAATCGAAAAAACATTTAAGCGTCATGCGCGATTAATAGCTAATAAATTATTGAACAATACAAATAAGTTGATATATTTAAGCTTGCCTAGTAAAGCTAAAATGTGGGGATGCTGAAGTTAAGGCATTAAACAAAAAAAAAACATTCTCGTTACATTTCACAACTGGCAATGTTTTCGCACCTGGGAGTTATTATAATACGATTTTGAGAACAAATGATTTGCAATTTGCATGATTGAGAATAATGAAGTAGAGATTTTAGCGTAGACCGCTACGATGTTTCTTACAGAACGCTACCTATCCTTCAGCTATCTTTTATGCAATATACGAGTGAAGTATCGGCTTTTAGAATCATAGAAAGTTTTAATAGATGAGCGTTCACATATTTTTCTCAAAATGAACTCAACTCCAGTAAAAATGTCAATAATACTTTTCATTATTTGCACAATAATGAGAGAGCCTTTGCAAATCTAGAAGAGCACAAATTGGCTCCATCGCGGTCCCAACCAAATTTATCATTGCCAAGAAATTGTGCACATTTGGACGCACAGGAGATGATACTATTTGAGGAACAAGGCGCTCATTCAGCCACTTTTATAGACTGGGCTGGCTTCCTTAAATCGTAGGTAATCTGATGAGAGGATCGTTCGTTATCATGTTCAGCTCGATAGAAATTTGGCCTCATGAATCAGCCGTGCTTTGCAAAAAGTCAGCTGCTACTAAACCTGGTGCGTCCAAAGCAGGACAAAGTGCTTTCTTTGCAGAGCAATTCTGAGCGAGAACAGCCGCAGTCATCTGCAAGAGAGGGGTTATCTACCATTTGCTGTTCTGTTCTCATTGCAAATCGAGAACATATGTCGATATTTTTGACAATCTTTCAAGGAATGTTCGATTCCTTTGGCCAACGCACATGAAGGGTTGCGGTGCAGCCATTCTTGAGAAGGCCCAAACATTAGGAGGCTTTCCAACCCGGTGATTGATAATACTCCCTGAGTGACCTCGACAGGTCTTCTTTTCATAAACTTTGCGATTAAAGAGGCCGACTGAGAGGATGAGCTGCCAGAGTATAGGGCATCTTGCTCCGCAACAACAAGCCAATAGGACATGACATGCTACTGCTCAAACACCAGGTCGAAAAATACGACGCAACGATCCAGCACGGTAACTGGTTATAGATGTGAAATATAACAAATTCGTGCTTTTCTAGTTCCAAAATTCGTTTCTTTATCAAAACAACGCCTTCCCTGGAAAACTCAAGCTGAAACACTGTTTTACTAGTTGGTGCTCACATCCTACGATACCTACTTTGACGCAAGTATGGATGACTTTTTTCTGCAAATGCTGGAAGAAGAAATTTCATTCAAGAGAAAACCTGGCCTGAAAGGCTCGGTTGGATATTAAACCAGGCTGTTCTAATGCTGAGTGGCACTACATGAGATCCTGGTACTGGTTGGTCAAGAATTTGGGAGATTTTTGCATTGCATCTCCTCAGGGAGGAACTACTATTCAACAGCGGTACTTGTATTCATGCAAATATGTATGACTGCAAAAATTAGCAATTGTTTTAATCGCAGTAGACGATCGGCGACCAACCTATCCAAATTCTCTTGCCAGGAGGAAAGATTCGATATGTGCTTTTGCGTCTAATCACTTGCAAATGTGTAACTATTGAGAAATAAATGGATATCGCTAATGCACTATAATCATCAAATTTGCAGTTGGTTTGAGTTGGAAAGATATGCAAATTGTCAATGTTACTAGTAAATATTCACATGATTACTTCAAAATCAACTTTCGTATATAGCGCCAGTGTGATAGTGCAAAGATGAAATGCACACGGAACGCTGCCGACATAAAGGCAGATAGATGTAAGCAATGACTTTAAAGGTTATTGGCCACCTTATAATTGACGCAATACTTGAAATAAAAGTCATCTCTTTTTCAAGGATTTTGTGAAGTTGAAGAATCTAATTGATGTTCTTCTTTAGCTGTTACAGCTTGACGCTGCAAAAGCGGGCTTTGAGCAAATTGTCGAGCATCTTTGCATTCAGTTACTGTTTTCTTATCATACTTCTTTGTAATGAAGATGACTTGCATGTAACTTACCGTCTCGCAAATTTGTCATAGTGAATGCGAATTATGTTTATTGGTTAATCATGAAACTGTGGAGCATATTGCACCTGCGCATTTAGGCGTTTTTATATGAAATCATGGCTGTGTACATTTTGTTCATCTTTGATTCTTTTTAATGAATTTTCTAGCCTCACCCTTTGATGAAAGAGTATCTTGTTTGGCTGTTCCGAGTTATAAACATTTTAGATGTGCGAAGTGTATAATGATATAAAAAAATTTTCAGCAAATTTCATCACTCAATGCCGCCCAGAAATTGCAAATACAAAAGCTTCACACGAATGTGAACTAGCTCACTTGAACGATAGTGATTTTTCTTGCGCTCCATCACAATAAAGCATAAAATGGTGGTTGCGTCATTAGGTGGAAAATGCTCGTTTTATGGAAAGCCTACTCACGAATGCTTACGCTGATTGATTCATATTTATCTTCGCCAGTCTCGGCATTATGACGATTGTTTATATGCGGTTAAAAATAATAACAATAATAACACCAGCAACAATATTAATAGTAACAAAAGAAGTCACAGTGACAGCAATTATTGGTGGAAAAAACAATAAAAGTAATAGCAATAATAATAGTAATAATAATAATAGTAATAATAATAATAGTAGTAATAACAATAGTAATAATGATAATAGTAATAATAATAGTGATAATAATAGTAATAATAATAATAGTAAATAAATAAATAAATAAATAAGTAACAATGGCAGTAATAATAAAATAATGCCAGCAGTGGTATCAGTAATTGCAACAATTTATTAGCATCGCTGCTTTTGCTATGATAGAGGTCATAATCATTCATACGGAGCTAATTTCGCATGTGGCTGCCGTATGTCCATATTATGTGGCGCACAACAGAACAAAGAATACCTCCAGTATGTTCACTTGCTGTCGTTGATTAAGTAACTCAGTTGATATCATTTACACGCTTAGATAAGTTTGATGACAAACGCTTGAAGTTATAGCTAGGAATATGAGTAAATCATGAATAGAAAGCGCCTAAACAATTTGATCTTAATAAAATGCACATCTTATCACAGACATTTCTCAAATTCACATTAAGCCTGCTATGGTGGGTGACTTCTTGCGCCAAGTAAACCATTTGCATTGCTATCTGTTGCCGGAGGCTATTACAATTAAGCTATAGTTTTCGTTTAGTCATACGTTCGCAACTAATTCCACGTTTCATGGTGTTTTTTCACTTTTCTAATTACTTTTTTATCGTTTCTAAGTCTGTGTGCTATTACCCTACCTATATAAAATTACCAATACTAATAGATGAGTATGAAACTCCATTTAAGTGATGGACCATGCTGCTCCTTTGCGGGTGTGTGAGAGAGACGTCTTTTTTCAATGCCCCAAATACCATTCCGGTTGGAAAGTACGCTTGAAATTCTGATGATATGTCATCCTAAATAGAGTATTTCACACAATGTAGGATATGCGATCAGCAATTTACATTGGATTTCTTTCCTCCTACGTGAAGAAGCGGATGCCATTCTATATTCTACTGTGAACTACAGATGTGGGCACGTTGCAGCCATATATGAAATTAACTTCCTATCAATAACTTTAATTGTTCTAATAGTTATGGCTACAATACTAGTAAAATTGTTCGACCCATTTGTTCAGCTCAGGAGATTATGAATTGCCTGCTTTCTGTCACAGATATCTGTTTATCTAGAAGTCAGAGCCCCAAAAAGTTTGTGTGCTTAAAAGAGTTGAGTCGAAGTTGTTTGTCACTTAGTGTCGGTTAACACCCAAGTCAGCTGTGTTATGCTAAACGGGTGGTCAAGTAAATTGATGTGCCCTTCACATTTTATGTTTACGGTTTTGTGGCTACCTCATGCTAGCCAACTGATTTATTTGTTTATGGTTGTCGTCTCTTAATGGCTATTCGCCTCTAGTTCGGCAATAGGCCACTATTGCGGTGGTTATTTTCGTGGTATCGGACGCGATAATGAGGCCGAAACGATCTCTGCGAAGCTCAGCAATTTCGTCAGAGGTATTAGCTATAAACAACCATTCATCGAAGATATATTCCAATTTGTGCGATATTACGTGCTCCAGTCACTCAAAACGATTAAAGTACGCACCATGCCAACGCGCATCAGTGAGGCTTATTAATTCAATCTATACCTAAAAGCTCATTTGTGGTTGTAGGCACAGCCATTTGCTGGGAAGGGGAAGGAGAGGGAGAAGTGACCAGGGACACAGTGAATTAACATACTTGCCTTGTCCATCTCTTAAGGAAGACAACGGGCTCAGGCGTATAATTCACGGTCTCAGCAAGAGCGGAACGGTCTCACCTCAGCCTTTCGCTACTGGTTGGGAGAGAAAGGAAAGAGGGGAGGATCCTCATGGTCCGGACAAACCAGTGCCTCAGCGGAAGCAAAGCCATTGTCTCGAAGCTCCTTTACCGCAGAAAGAAATGATCAGAAACATAATATAGGGCATAGCCCTGGTAATGCGTATGAGGATGCCTCAAAGTTTGGATATCGTAGCCATAGAAGCTGAAGTCAAGAAATTCAACTGTTATAACTAACATATGTTACCCACTAACATTAACTTTCAAGTTTATTTGCCAGCGTCTAAATGAGTTACGAATGCTTGCATGCACCGAAAACTTGAACGCATTCAACGAAAAGTCGAGTCGAATACTGTGAACGTTGGGGATCGATTCAGTATTTGGTTGCATTGCATAAATGTTTTGCAAATTTCTGGATCGTTTGCATAAAATATTAGTGAGCAGTCGCTGGAATATTTTATGCGATTGCATCGTCACACATAATTCAGTATTTGTAGGGAATTAATGATATTTGTTGGTCTGATGAGCAGATTACAAAGACGGGCATTGTATGCTGTCAGCTGCTGCAATTTTCTATCGATTTGGCTCGACCTCATCATTGTTCTTTTCAAAACAGAAAATTCGTTTTGTGCCGATTACTTTGCTCAAAAACTGAGAATTTCAGTGGGGTACGATTGTTCATAGAGGATATAGTGATTGAGTGATTCGATTACAAACAGGTGTCATAAGTTTTGTGAGAGCAGTTCGCTAACAATAGAGCTTCTAGCTAAACTTGCAGATCGCTTACTTTCTCGTTGACTTTGAGAAATGTAGCCATATTCAGATGTTGTTATATTGCGGTAAATGTAGGGCGTTAGTAAATTCTTGATTCAACGAGTACGCATATCAAATGCAATTTTGACCACGCTTACCAAGTCATTGCTCATGCAGATTGATGTTCCATTCACATACGAGCACATGCGCGGTCGTAATGATGAGGCACTAGTGCGATTCTGTTGTTTCGGTGATTGTTGCATATTCCTTCATGGGCGCAAATTTTTTTTATCGCCTACTGCTATCTCATACTGTCGCTTTATTATTGTCGGCCAAAGTGGATAATCGCTTTCAAAAAATTCCACAGATTCTTTTTCAACTTTCCTTACTGTCACTCTTTGTGATGAGAGAAATGTCTAGACATTACGAAGGCCCCATGTGGTCTACAGTGGCAATTTTCGTTGCATCAAAAAATCTGAAATTTGCTCGAGAAGGAAATTAAGCGTTCACAAGGATTCTGCTAATTAGATGACGCATTTGCAAAAATGTTTTAAAGACTACTTTTGCTCAGTGGAAAATTTATATGGCTCCTTCTCAAATGACTATATGAACGCTCCATAATCCTAGCATCTTTCCGTTTATGAGAGAAATTTGAACAGTTTGACGGGCGAGTATGCATTTTGTGAGCCCATCATTAACAAGATTGAGGTAAGAGAACTGAGATATAAGCGTACAGGAATAATGCCAATATCTGGCGCACTCGATAGTAAAAGAATCTTAAAACTCAAGACTCAGGATTCAAGCCGCAAGTAAAACTTGTCTGTTGCTCGGAAAGTTACAGGAACTTGCATTCGCCAGTGAAATGGAGAAATTTGCCATCAGTATGAATTTTATGCAGCATTTTTGGGCATATTCGTTGCTGCTCATTTATTGATGCATCTATTGCGTAACAAGCACGATGACAGTTGCCGATTTTCCAACGGAAATTAAGTGCCTTATGATTACGTCAACCTCATTTGTTCAGCGGTTTAAATTGTCTCGTTGTATCGTAATCGGACCAGAGTTTCATGTTACTCCAGTTCAACTGCTAATCCATCCGCGCATTCACAAGATAATTCTCTTACCTCTTACCTCTTACCTTACCTGCTAATCTCTTACCTGCTAATCTCAGTTCTCTTACCTGCTAATCCTCGAGACAGTTATATTCATTACGATCTAATTCCTCTGGAGCTTCAAAACTAAGACTCACGAACTGCATGTTTTGAACGAAATTTGAAAGAGCACCTAAAGACCAATCATTGTCAGCTACCACTTCGAAATAATCTGAGAAAAATGATGCAATAGCATGACTGAAATTCGATATCATAGAAGCATGAGAAAATCAGTGAGAAGTGATTGTCATTCAAATCAGATCGTCCCTTAATACTTCGTTTCGCGTAGGAATAGGGCACTAGTGACGAATTTTTTGATGCTGTTGTACTTTATAGGTGACGATCTCTAAACTTAGGGAGATCCGTCACGTTTGGCGGCGTTTAAGCGATCAAGAAGCCCAACATTTTTATTCTATGGGGATCGTGGTTTCATAATGAGCGGCCTATTGCGTTTTACGGGTTAGAAGGGTATTGGTTCACTGACGCAAACATCCCAGGTTGTCCTGGGGGGAGGGGAGGAGAGGGGAGGTTTGGCTTCCCACATCCGATGGGGCATCAAATTTAGAAGGCTTTTCTGTGACATTGTCACAACTGGCTCCGCTTTTAAAAAAATGCTTTTCAAATTCAAAAATTCATAACCTTATTTTCTGTATTTTTTCAATTGCCGAAATCTCTTCGCTAAAGGATCATTGCGACGGTTCCCATTTTTGAAATGCCCTTGCGCTGCTGTGTCGATTTTGAACGACGAAGATGTTAAACGAGATGTGAACAGCAGTGGCCCACTCAAACACTTGCTCTTCCTCTCAAATCCGGAGAACCTGCTCGCCTTCAGCACGTGCTAAATGCCTATGTCTCGTTTGCTCCGATAGGTGTCTTGAGCGGTGCGTTCTTCGAATTATTGCTTCAAAGATTATCTCGTCATGTATTGCCAAATTTGCAGCCTTGGAGGTTCTAGGAAGCAACACAACAATGAAAGATTTATTTTCCTGGGTCACTTTAATTCGAATATTGAAAGTTTTACTCCAAAGGAAGATTTATTGATCATAACGAATATAATGTCAAAATTTAGCGCCATGATATAGACGCAGCGAGTTATGTGCTCTGGTAAGTTACCGTTGCAAGCATGTAACGCTATCCCCTTTCTACTACACAGAAGAAGTAAAGGCGAGAAGCTTCTGTCAAATACAACCGCTGGTACCAGGGAAAGAAGCAAACTGCTGAAGCTAAAATGCTGTTTTCCAGGCAAGGAAGTTGTTCGAAGTGACTTACTCAGTAGCCATTATTTTGTCAACAGCTTACTGAGAGAATATTGCTTTCACAAGTACAAACGTGTTACCCCTCAGATACGAAAAGGTACGTGGAGTACATGGGTGTTTTTGTGCAAGCTTCAGGGCAAAAAAAAAGACAATATTTGCCGTAAAATACCCTCTGAGATATTGAAAAATTGTTGCATCACTGTAGAAGCCTTGATCAGTCATCACTCACCATACATCGAGTGCAACAAATGTGTCATATGCATTAATCTATGGCTTGTTAGCACCGATCACATTTATAGTATAAATGCCTATGTCATCTTTGCTCAGGCGCAGCAACGGGCCTTGATCGTATCATTATCCCAAGACGGTATCTCAAGTTCAGAAAACAGGTCCTCGTTTAGAAAATCTGCTTGCATTTATCGCTGTACGCACTATTCCAAATGGCTAGACAATGAACAAAGTTATAGTGGTTGATGAGGGAGACGTTGCAAAAAATCGACCTGTCGTGCTATAGAACGATAGCATCTTTGTTCTCCCTGTCAACGTTTTTTCGATTGGATATTTGCGGTAAAATGTATCCGACCATTGTAAACTGCCTGACTTTCAGCAAGAATTTTGCTTAAGAGATGCTGTTTTAAGAGTTCATTTTAACGTCAGCGGTTTCGCTCACAACACTGTTGGTATTCGAAAAACAGCGGTTCGTGTTTAGCTGGATAATGTTGGGACCCATGATTCAGTCAATCCACGAGTGCCCTTGCAAAAAGCATCAGCAAACACAAAACCGAGGCAACAATGAAGCACCTGCTAAAAAAATTCATATCTAATCATCATGTAGTTATTTATGCAAATAGACTTCTGCTCAGCTTTTTTTTGTGTAGAAATTAGAATTCCACAATGTAAGATAATTGTGGTACTGTTGTCCTCATTGTTTTTTTTCGCGATGAAGCCATGGCTTTTAATGCATACTGTCACTACGCGTCGAGATGCTTACCTAGATCGATATGAAACTCAGAGTGCTGTTCGCATGCTTCTAACTCGACAGTCTCGCTGGGTAGTTGAATGCTTTATCGCTTCGACGATCAGAATTTTCCCTGAACTATGCAGAAGTGCAACCGAGAAAGATCTGAAGCTGATCACATAGATCACCAACATTACCGCCTGGATAATTTCCTTGCTCGCTCTGCAAATATGAAGAATTGGGTAGCGTGGGGATACTAGAGGAGCAAACGTTCCAACTACCTATAAGCAAAGCTTTTTTCGACAACAATCACTTGAAGAAGCCTTCGCAAAGCGGCTCACATAACCGAAGCCGCAAGACCTATTGAATAATCGAGGGATCAACCAATAATATGGCACAGAAGAGGGTTCAAATATCGAACAAGGGTTTTCTGAAACTGCTACCAATGAATTGAACGCAAATTCATCTGTTACAACTCAGGCGACAGTAGTGTTTGATTATTTCCAAGGCGTGATTTGCTATTTGCGCTGTCATCTCTTTTAGTTCATATGAAGTCCATAAAAAGTGCATGTGGTTGCCGCTAGAAATAAGCACTTCAATTCAATTCACTTCACTGAAAGTACTTCCTGGGAATGAAGACAGTAATATAGGTATAAATATTCTCGTCATAAGATGTCATAGTTATAAAACGGAGCAATGCCATCGTCTGCCGCATCGTTAGAGTCCTTGAAATGTATGAAATATGAACCCCATAGGCGACAAATAAACGAACGAATAAGATAGCGGTGAAACTTTATGGACAAATAAAAATGTGCTGTATCAGTTGAAGTTTCTAAAACGCTTCTAGCTCATCCTCATCACAGATTGAGGTAAAAATCGATATAGAAAATTAAAGCCTGAATTCGCCTCTTTTCTAGGCGCAAAAAATTAGAATGCCCAAAGTGCGCAATTGTTTTTTAGAGCCCCAGTTCTTGTTTCGCCGAGCTAACTAAAAAGTCTTTCATGCTCGTATCAACTTCACTGCATGCGTGAGTTGCCCGCCTTCGCATATTTCTGTTCTGTTACCACATTCGGTACGTTCGTATTGGCTGAGAGCCTAGCTACATGATTTCTTTCTGTTGCCACGTTGTGCATGTTCGCATTGGCTATGGGCCCAGCTACATGGTTGTTTGCTGTACTCACCTAGACAGGGCATACCTCCAGCTGTATATAGAGATGGCGTTTGTTGGCAGCGGTTCAGAGATGTCAAGGATTGTCCAAATCAAAGTTTTTACATAACCTATTAGGAGGTGGTTATCACTGGGCGTGGAAAAAGCAGGCTGCCGCACCTCATGTATCACCAAGTCTAATAGAAATAAATGAAGCTTGAAATCGAATAAAGGGTATATGGGCAAATAAACTTAAAGTTCACTGCTACAAGCCTATCTCTTTCAATCTCGCGGCAGGTGAAGTTGTCCATCCTTCGCGATATGTACTTCTTCATCTCTGCTGATTATGGTGCGCTTTATGTGAGTTAATGTGGCCCCTTATGTTTAAAATTTTCATCCACTTAAACTGTTCTATGCTACTCTCACTGACGAGCTTGAATTTTTTTGTAGTACTTTTGTAAGTTTTTTATTAAGCATGTTCCGAAAAATCCATTAGCCAAACAATTGAAATCCCACTTGAACAACCTCTCCTCTTTCTCTATTTTCATCCATCTCCATCCCAACAGAGAAGAAGAGGTTAGCTACCCTGATTATGACATCTGCAGGAATTGGGGATCATATAGTGGCATGAAGGCATCGGAGAAGAACAAGCTTTTAGTTATTAACTACACAGATTTTATGGATTTTATGAATGGGGGAACCGCTCGGTAACGCATAATTTAGAGTTCTTTCAGCGTCTGTTCTAGTTTAAACAGCAGGCATATAAAGCTTATTATTAGCAGATCGTTGACATACAAACGATCGTATCAATTTTACTGTTTCAATCTCTGTTTTAATCTTAATAAGTGATCTCTGATAGCCTGAACATTCGCTACGCGCAAATGCAATTTTTTCTTATGATATGCCGGAATCTCATCAAAAACAGTGCGAGTCAAGCATTTATTTGGCCATTTAAATTTCCTTCTGGCGTGTAGGCCTTTCTGTGTTCTCTACCGTTGCACATTTTTGCTTTCTGCACATCATGTGCTTCAGGTCGTATTTGTAGAACATGTTTAGTGTATATAATATGCAATCAATTTTCACTTTGTTAACTGTAAAATTTCACATCGTCTGATGAAATGCTAGTGTATTTTATTGTCCGGACAGTTAATAAAAGCCATGGTAGGTTTGCTTCAAGAGTGTGAGATGTAAAAGCGATACGAAGCAGGCATTACCATAGGAGTATTTTGAATGAAACTCATATTTCACTATATGTGTAATGAATTTTTTTTTTTCTATATCATTTTTTTTCGATATTATATGCCTTATATCATATATTTTCCATAGAGTTTGAGCAATATTCTATAAAAATCGGTAAGATCGCCGATTTTGTGTAGGTCGTGTAACGAAGTGAAATTCTTTTGCTCGCCATTTACAATTACTAAATCCCATCAGTTAGCTTGTGAACGTAATGCAGGAAATCTGTTGATTTCATAGTGCCACTTTGAGAACAGCAGTGACATTTTCGTTTCACTTAATTATCATCTAAAGATTTTGCCCATTTGAAGCGACGTCGTGCGTGTGATCCTCCTCACTCCATTAACTTTGCGCAGTAGTCTACTTGCAAAGAGCACCTATTCTGTAATTTGCATTCTAATTCTTATTTTTGTTGAAATTGCTTGTGCATTTAGGCTTCATCGAAGATGTCCAAATATGTAATACTTATCTCTTTCAATTCTCTTCTTAACCTTTCCGATCCTCTGAGGTAATTTCTGATCCCTTCTCCAGTAATGTACTTTTTCACTTGCGAGTAAATTCGCTTTGTTTACACATTTCGCTTCATTTGAAGTGCTAATGACTCGATGTCAAAACATCATCATAGACTCATCTGTCCTATAGGCATCAAATTCTCTCAAATATTTAGTCGAAAGTTTTCCTCTCAAAAAACTGCCAGCAGTTTTTTGACTTTGTTTTGACACTTAGAGTTTAAAATGCTGCTAAGCACTGATTTCCAGCTATAGTTCCAGCTGCTATTGCACACTGCAAGAAGCTGTTGAAGTCACATCTGAATTCCCAGTAGCTTTCAGTAACTTACATACTGACGCTACTGCTATGTGTCGCTAGCTTTAATCATTCTGCTCGACTTGCTCTTTTTTTTGGCTAGAATCTGCGCGTCTTGCATCTACGTTAGCAATGCTTTCAGAGATATATAAGAGCGAAACAATTAGCACTCAAGGAAAAAGAGCCAGCCTTTCACTGGCACTCTTTTTTCGCGAATATTTTATTTTAGGGCATTTTTGAAACTTTATACTCCCGGCCCATTGATTGTCGGATTCAGCTCGAGAGCAGCAGCTGAAGTTCTAATATCGTTCACGTAGGAGGAGCACAGCGGTGATTCAGTGTACCGCCCATCATTGCCATAGTTGCACCAACTATATCTATATGTGTTTTTCCACTTGTGTTTCGTACTCTTCGTCTAGGATAACACATTAGGAATGAATGAATAATGAAAACTAGGTTATCGTCATGAGTTCTCAAATCACTCCTGCCTGTTGCTTTTATACGCTTATGTAAATTTGCAGTTTGCGATTAATCGGGTGAATAGTAGCCATGCCATATGCTAATATCCTACTCACAATTTTTTAAAGTGATTTATCCTCTTCTGTATTATCGTCTTCCGTATTTATGATTTGTTGTCCTTCTGGCACACAAAACTTGGCATAAAGATCCTGTCGCGAAATTAATAAGTACTTGTGTTGTGCGAACGATGGGTTGCACTTCAAGAAGGGAATCCCTTTTTATGTTATGGATTTCGCAGCTACTTTTGCAGACAAGCGTATCAGAGCTAGTACGAGAAGTCGGCAGTGACTAATGATCAGAAAAGAAGGATAAGTAGAACACTGGTAAGGTGATGTGCAAAGAGTAGTAGTAGGAAGCGTAGTGTAGCCGTTAAATTATCGGTTTCTTGAGGAAAGCACATCTGGATTTTTTTCGTGTTGGCTCCGAAATCTTATTTGATCGCTATTAGATGACGATTCATATTTGACAACACACCACTTGGCTAATCGGATAGCGAAATTTAGCTCATCTAATCCTTCGTGATGGTGAATCAGCTCTGTAGGAGCGTTCAGGTTGGCTCATCAGTTCAAAAAAATTGCACATTATTCAATTCTTTTAAATCGGTGATTATACGTCTATTGATTTTTCCATTTGCATCTCTTCAGTCCCCAAAATAATTTGTGCATATAAATGTGTTAATTAATTTCCATATTTCATCATTTATTGGTAATTAATGATGTTAACCATAGGCGAGGTCATAGAATTGGTGCATAAATATTTTATCTGCATTTTCCCGACCACTTCATTTTTCATAGTCCGGCGCATTTTTATAGTTGGTTCAAAAAAATAGAAGACTAAAATATGACTGCAATAATTTAGCGTATATTTCACTACTTGTTAGCTACTCATGAAGTTAGTTTGCTTAATGAGCCATAATCCACAAGAGTATGTCGCGTTAATCCTTTGGCGCGCTTCCTCACTGTTCACCTTTTTTTCGACGCAAATGTACATTTGCGAAGGGCATTATGATGATGTTGTATCTATGCGTATGAGTGCTTTCAACGCATACATTTCTGTTTGCATTTGTAGTAGTTTCATTTTGAGAATTACTTTAGCTACAATCGGATAGTTTTATGGCTCTATGGTACTACAACATTATTTACATAGATGCAGCAAGTTTGAAATGAGACTGCTTGCTGCATTTCACATCCATAGAAATTTCATTTTAAGTTGAAGAAAATTGGACTTTTTTGAGCAATTAACTAAGGTTAGATTCGACTAAAATATGAAGCTGTTATTTCGCATATTCATTGCGTACTGATGCCTGGAAATCGACTCATTATAAAACAGAATGCAGAAACGCTTATCATATTTTATGCTCGTAGGTTTCCCTCCTTTTGACAAACCAATGAAATCTAAAGTCGAAATTATTGCGCAGGAAAGAGCTACTCTGGGAAGGAAGAAGGGATGAGAAAGGGCCACTTATAAAAATCCATTTCAACAAGATGCATAAGTGAAAGATTTTGATCAGAATTCCCTTCTGTGATTCCCTTATAGTGTTTTGTATCATCCAGCTATCTCATCAAATGCGATCCCTTAACTAAGAACTGGTGTATTTGTGTGATTGAATGACATCAACTCGCATATCATTTCATGCGAATGTTGCATTTTGAACGGCGGAAATCACACTTCCGTTCTTAGCTCGAAATTTGCTTCCCTTCATGTTGCTTCGGATGGTGCGACTACGGAAACAGCACACTGCAATAAGTACAGCAAACAAAGGCGAAATTATTTGTGCGTTGCACTTCCGAGTGCAAAAATGCTATTTGGCGGGCCTCCTGCAGTGAAGGTAGGCGTATCTACACCGTGCTAACACTGCAGGACCACCATTTTTTGTTGGCATTTATTTGTAGGTTAAGCACCAAAAAGCTAAACATTCAATATTAAAACACACTTCTCTACTGATTATTTGCTGAATGCTTCGAGTAACTATGTTAGTCATTACAGTTGCTTGCGTAAAGTGGTTCGTAATTTTGCACGAGTCATCAGAAGCGATTTGCTGTTTTTTTGCCACAGAGACCGAAAAAGCTGAATACTAGACAGTTGCTTTGGGCAGTGGAAGTATTTAACCTCTTATGCGTATATGCAGATATCCTGTTTAAGATATCAAAATTTTAAGAGGCTGGGTGCAAAAAGGTGTCGAAGAAGTTTTTATGCTGCCTCATTTATTTCGACGACGTGTTGATGTTCCGTCGTGATATTGAAGTTTTGCTGTCGTTCGAAATGCTTCCTTTCTCGATCTTTATTTTGGAAAGTTTCAAATATTTTCTTCATGATAAAATAGGCGTTAATTCTCGCTTGCGCAGCAGTAGCCCTTCTAACGTTCAGCTTATTGCTACTGAATGGACCGATATATGTTTACTGCAAAGCGAAGGTCCACTTAGGTGGGTCCATCTGCAAGGCATAATTGGCGTCTGGAGTGCTACAAGTCATGAGAAAAGTAGTCAAAAACGATGCTAAAAGTTGGGTGTCAGTTCAGTAAATCCATGATCGCAAAGAATATTCTGTGCGAGGCAGCGGGCCAGGTTGTCTGAATATAGAAAAAAGCTTCATTTGCGCATTATATTTCCTCTAATGAGATATATTTTGAGTTCAGATTAAATTTTGTCTTGGAATGTTTTTAAACGCAAGAAAGGCACCCATTCGCATAGGATTATTGACGTGGCATGCGCTCGTAAGTTTTCACCTTTGAATTGACAAGTGGAGCTCTACGTTCTAAGTGAAAAATAAGCTTGTCTGCTTTTGTCAGAAAATGAGAATTTGCTTGTCAGGCGATCCAGAACGAGTGCCAAGAAGCCATCGATAACCGTGAAGTGAAAGTGACCCGTAGAACGAAGAGACCATGATTACTGAAAAAAACTGAACAATAGTGGGCGGAGGAAATGCGTTCTTGAAATAGACGATCAAGCCAACTCCGAGTAGATGCTCCGAAAACATCGAACAAAACAGTTTAACAAGTGGAAGGTGTGCCAGGAGAGCTTTAACGATATGCTGTTCTACGCTCCGCTCACCTGCCAGGCCGATATTATAAGATGTCAGCAAATAATAAATATGTAACACACTGAGTTCATATTTTAGCCACTTCTGGACTACTCATACAAGTCTGTTGCAGGAAAAGCATCTTTTTTGTAATACGACCGGTGTTACTAAAAAACCACCCGGTGCGAAGCGCATGCAAGCTTTTTCACCTCTACAAATACTGCAAGTTCTTTCAAGGTTGATAGATCACCAATAATTTGAATATACGTATCGGCATAACTTAATTTTTACTCAGTGGGTTTTGTAATCCAAATAGCGATCACACTCGAGTTGAAAGTATCGAGCAGATAGATGAACGAATAAAAACGTACAATCGCATCGCCACAATGCGATTTTGTGAGCAAAATTTGCAAAAGCGGATAAGAAACAAGTTCAAGGAAATTCTATTCGCTGCTGTATCGCTCACACCTCGCGAGCACATGCAAGCTCATTTATGCTGGCCGATAGGCGCGCCAATGAATTTGCGCCCTAACAAACTGAGAGGTCCGTCATTCCTGACAGACGTCATCGGCTGTTCCACCCACCTCCGTTGCTATTTGTGCGCTTGTTTAGATGAGCCGTTCACGTTCCGTTACTCCTTGATACAGCGCTTGTTGTTTTGCTTTTTTTTTTCAGTGGGATTCCTCGCTTCACGATCAAGAAACAAATGCTGTTGCTGAGCATTTTCTTCCAACATGTCTGTGGTCAAACGCGACTTGCAAAGAATTCTTACGATTACTGGGTCATCCAGCTTTGCAAGGGATTTGTCGAACATTTGGAGGACCCACAATTTTTTGCTACTAAAAACTTTAGCTTTATGATGGTTTCCATGCTTGACCACTAGCGAAAGTTTGGATTGAGATGCTAGCACAGTTGTGGATCATTCGGCATCTTGAAGTGCAAACACCTCTTCTATAGAATACATTTGTAGGGATACTCGGGGCTTCCCAAAATCTGCGAACGGTATTTCAATGGCACTGAAAAACTTGTACGATATCCAAAAATAGGCAACCTTTGGTATTTAAAGATAGGCATAATCGTAATGACGTCATCATGCAAAACAGTGCACGCTGAACGGCTGCGTGTGATATGTGCCCTAAGCGCTAAAGGATAATAATTTCAAGCGGCTTCTTTGAAGAAGGAAACGCTTCATGTGTGCAATTAATCGAGTGTTGTGTTTGCGTGGAATGTGAGGAATGATTGCTTATGTGGATGATTTTTTTGTGCGGCCCTATTACCTATGTGGGATCTATGGGTAAATGAGTAGTGTTTCCACTGTGGTTGATTTTTTCATTGATTTTATTGTAAGTAATGTATGAGAGCGGTGGGTGAGTACTTAGCAGATCGTACGTAGTAGCGACTTCTTTCTACAGTTTGCGTTGCAGAGATCCGTTTAGGCGAATGTTGATGGATAACAACACCTTACCCGAGACCACCCACGACGACTCAACTTCACTGGACATTGGCACACTAACTTATTATGCGTCCACTCTCATCACAACTGAATCCGCTGCTGCGCTCATCATCAACTTGTATATATTGAACGTTGGTGATCTTGTGCCATATACTCCGCTCAACAGTTTGCGTTCTATGCACAATGTAGAGGCAGGCTTAACGATATCGGTTCATCTTGGGAATATTAATTACGTCAGGAGTCGTAATGTTAACCATTTCTATCAGACCTTTCTAGAGGATTTCGTCCAATTCTGTGTATGACTGATGAAGTATTCATTGCCTACATCGTTGAATGGTCTCTTAAATTTCTTCGCGAGCTAACTTCTGTTCCTACTGCAGCGAGCGGTGAACGCTTTGCATTCATCGACCACAGTATCGAAGTGCATGAAATATGTATAACTTACGCCCCATTTAAGACTGCATTAAAAAATCCGTCTTGCAGTAGGCGTTGACCGTTGACTATGTAATTTTGTTTTAACCTAAATGCCGATCGCAGCTAGCCCAATAAATTTACATATCAGATACTAAACATCTTTTAAATTTTCCAGTAAAAATCAGCTTTGTAATTTCATAAGCACTAACCACAGCCAGCAAAGCATGTTGCACTAGCCAGACAGAACGTTTTCTCCTAGCCTTTCCATGAAAACGTCTGCTTACAAGATGACAGAAGAACTTTTTATTGGCAAAACGCCTAACAATATGAGTTCACTCATTTCATTGCAGTGTTCAAGATATTTGCGCCGTCCGGTTGGTGTCAATCTTCGATTATGTGTTAGCCTGACAGCCGCCAATGCAGCATGTGCACTCTTCTATATGACCAGCAATTTGATCAACGTCATAATCCCAACACTAATCGATCGTGCTCAAATTGTTTCTCACTGTATTTCCTTGCTTGTCGAGGTATCCTTCTTTCTACTCCATAGAATTAATCCTCTAAATATTAGTTTTGAACTGTAGTCCATTTCCGCTCACTCAGAGATTTTTCCGACTGTTCATGTTAGAAGAAAAACGGATTACGCGTACTGCTCACTCATGCAAGACATTATTTTCAATCAATTATATTTTGACGTAGTGAATCTGATTCTAAAATTTTTCAGTGCTTGAAAATCGCCACCTTCTTCGTATCGGTATTTATTCTACTCGCACTCGCCGTCAATCACTATGTTGGTATTGTACATCCTCTCTACAGGTATGCATGCTGAAGTGGGCAACATATTTTATTTAAAAAAGTACAGGCATGAGTAGCTGCCTTGCATGCAAAGAAAGAAAAATATTCGCAGCTTACAGAGGCGTTCACTTTGGCCTCACCACCGAGTTCAGGCAAGAAAGCAGATGAAAGTTGTCAGCGTAAGGCTAAAATTTCCTCGCAGCTCCACTAAAAGTTGAATGGTGCATTCAACAAAAATGCCGAATAAAGTCCTGCAAACGTGATAAACATTGATTTCTCCGAGTTGCATTCGGCCCACGTGAAAAGAAGCTGCATAAAGCTTCACATTGATACTCACGACACTAGTGCAATTAGTACCGTATTGCTTGCAAATCCTTTCATAAGTTAACGGGGCTGAAGGGATGATAATTGAATTTGCAGAGGCAGTGATAGTATTGCTACTCTCCTTCAAGGGTAAAAAGATAGACAAATGGAGTGAAATATTGCAGGCATGCGATCACAACAAATGCTGTCCGTACGACTATTTTGTTGGCCTACGTTGTGCCAATGGTGTTCTTTATCGGCTTATATTCGGTGATGCCAGGCGGTTTCCGCAATCACAGGGCATTTGGCTTCTTCTCTGCTGATGGATGTGAAGGAGCCGACATTATGAGTGATTAGATGCATTCTGTTACCAAAAATAAATAATTTATGCACCTGCGCTCATAGTAAAAGCATTTGGTTCCAAAAACGAGCGACAGGGCCATTAGAAGCTTGCCTCGAATTCTTTGTTGCGAAAGATAGGAGTGGGAATGGGAGAGGGGGGTGCATACTCAGTGGCCCATTGCAAGCATTTTTTGCCGTAGAAGAGGATATTACTCAGAGATCGTGGCCAAAATGTTGAAGAGGTGTGCTTAAAGAAATTGATTCTGAGTACGCATGAAATATTATGTTAGCGTAAGACATTTTATTCATTAGCATTGAATATAAATGTGCGGAGTTTCGTGCAGAGGCAACGGGTTGTTGCGATATGGTACCTGTTTCACAAGGAGGTGCTTATTAGTATGTTGTCTTCGCTTCCATATATTAAACCGAATTATTTCCCAGAAAAAAGTGGACGTAAGAGTGGTCCTTGTTGTCCAGAAAATAAGAGCAGCATGACAAAAGATGAATTCTCAATTCGGAACCATTTCAAAATGCGTTTGGGACTAATCGATAATCTTTGTTTAGCGTTGCTGTAGAATTTTAATATTTTTCTTTTTTTCGCAATGACGAAAATAGTAGCATCATATCTGCTTGCCCTTATATGTGTCCACTTATTCGTCTGCACAGTATTCACAAAACATGAACCAGAAAACTATTACTGGATGTTTTATCGATGCTTTTTGGCATTTTCTAAGGTCATTTGACAACAACGTGCATGTCTCACTTGTGCACGCATTTCTGCCTATCTTACCAATAGTTTGAACTCAATGAAAACTGAAGTAAAGAAACGAAATACGATGGATATAGTGCCCATCATCAGTCGGCTCTTGTACAGGCTTTCAAACTGTTGCAGTAAATTACACAGAAGCTATATGCAGTTGAGGCTTCCAAAAACATCCATGTGTTTTCCGACCGCCTGAGTTGTAGTTACGTTAGTTGGACCACTAAAAGAAAACAATCCCTTTTAGAGATTTACACAGGTGGCCGCACTAGCTAAAGTTTGAGCATTTCGCTCCGAAGAATGTGTTATTTTTTAATGAGATATGAATGTGGTCGGTCTGGCGTGAAGGAACGCAAAATCTCATGCTTTAGCATGTTTTCTGGCATGATATTCCACTTGTTGAATGCTGCGCAGCATTTCATGCAAGGGAGTTGAAGAGGGAGCCACATGTCGTACCACACTACTTGGATCATTTCCTAGTCAATCTTAAACTCCGAACAAACTGTTTATTGAAGACTGTTTCGATATGCTTTCTTCGAACTCTTACTTCGGATGATTTTCAAAAATGCTGTTAGGTTCCGGCAACTATAAGGAATTAGCAGAACTTTGTTTTCAAGTTAAAATATTGGTAAGCGTAGTGAAAAACGAAACCACTGTCATTATTCTTCCAGTTCATGTTAAAGCTGGACTACCTCATTCGGTCAACGTTTCTCATTCGTCCTATTCTTCTGCCCAATCGATCAACACAACGTTTCATTCCATTTGTACGAACTTTTTCGTATTTTTGGCATTACGATGCAGTTTTCTAAAAACATGGTTATTTTTTTTTTTTTTTGCAGCGAAGTTCTCTGTTCGACTTATCACAGTGATTCCTTTTATTATATTCGTTATAACTATCGCATTTTTGTATTTTCATATCGTCATTCATATGAGAGCGGTAAGCGAAATGTTTATTAATATATTTCTATGGTTGATTACATTTTATTCATATCGATTCACTTATGTTTTTATAATATATTATCGTTTGTTGATCAAATTTCTCAATCTTTTGCTCTCTGGAATAGTGTTGCAAATTTGGTTGCACCTCTTCAAAAAAGCGACCATATGTTATCCCTTGGAATGCCGTAAACACTGTTTTCTGTCTTGCTTTTGCAGTCTTTGCAAAGGCGCTTTTGAATGTAAATTAAATTTGCGTGTGTTCGCTCATGAGTATGGCATTTTCAATTATCGAATGAAAAAGGTTTGTGCAATAAAATCTGGTGCTATTCATTCCTTCAGTCTCTTTTTTGAAAAAACATCCCTGCTGCAACTAAGTATCTTCTGCGTCAGTTATTAGCGCCCAAAGATACCATTTCACTCGTAAATCACTTAAGCTTAACGACAGCTGGATCATGGCCTCAGCTGCGCTTTTGCTGAGCGAGGATTCATACAACTGAGTGATTTTTCTGGGAAAGGCATTTTACTTTTTTTGCATATTTCGGCAATAGTTCAGCCACTGCAGTTGGAGGCAAAAACGCTTGTTAAGCTATTATCTTGGAATGACTTTCCACATGTTTTCGTTGAAATCACAAAAAATCATGCCCGTTTGCGGCCATAGCATCAAAGATCAAATGAGATTACGCTAGGTATTAAAGTCCCTTGAAGATGCATGTGAATGGTGTATCAACGATTGCATTGAAATGGACACTAATCATGCACACTACCTCTAGACGTGGCTGAATATGTTTCAGAAGATATAGAGGATATTTGGCACAATTAGAAGAAACATTTGAATATGATCTCCATGTTTCAATTATAGTCTTAAATGGCTTACTAACTTTATTTTCACGGAGTCGCTTCTGCCGACACAGTTGATCAGCAAGTAGTTGTGTCACATGAGACAAAAATAATCATTAATCATGGAATAATACACCGTTTGATATTGCAGGTTGTTTCTCCTATAACAGTTACAGAAATTATTAAGGGGATAAATGTCACCCGATGATTGGTTGATGTTGTTTCAGGTGAACAAAGATCCCATGCTTCGTGGAGGCAGTCTAAGGAAAAAGCGCTCATCTAATCGACGTTTGCTTACTACGTTGGTGCTACTTGCTGGATCCGCGGCGCTTGGTATATTATTTCTTGCTTTTCTTAATTGCCATCGCTGCTCCCTTATGAGAATTCGTTCTTTAAAGGTTTATAATGTATTGCACATCTTGTGGCAATAATCATTCTCGATGTGCAAGATGAATTTAATCCTCATATTTCGAGCATCGAACTTGGCACAAGAGTATCAAATGGGTTGCTGTAACGCCACACTGTTATCCAGAATCATAACCAATCGAGGAAGGATGTAATGCGCTAAACATTCGTAGAAATGTGCTCGCAGTCGTTTCGGGTGGAACACTCACTTATTTGCAGGATGGCTGCCAACTCTCTTTGGTCATATAGTCTTCTGCAGTGAGTGCTTTATAAGGCTTAGCGGATATCCACTGATGTTCTTGCTTATATTTTGCCAAGTTATTAATGTATTCAAATTGATTGTCGATGGTTTTATTTACGCAAATCGAATGGTGGAGATTCGTTATGCAATGTGGATATTTCATTCTTCATGCAAAAGGCTTATCACCGGTAGGCTATCATGAATTCTCCAACATATGATCATCAAATATAGAAGAAAGCTCGGATTTAATTTCCTCCTGTAACATTTGCTGCGTATATTTTCTTGAGGTTCTAAGGAAGAAACTTCTCCTAGCATGTGCTCATCTTGTTTTAAGCTCCAAAACGAGAACTTATAAGTTGCATCCATGTCGCTGAAAGTTGGAATCAGCCTCAACGGCCTTCGAAAGCGGAGGTCAAGCGTAATAGCCTAATAGTGCTCCTGATTGGAACTCTGTTGTAATACTGTGAAACTCGAGAATTTCTCAGTGTTGCATGCTTCCAAAATTGAGAAGGGATATTCGAAAGGAAAGATCTTACTCCAAAAGATAATTTTCGTTCTGGAAAAAATTGCAAATAAAATAGCAACATGTAATTTTGGAAACCAATGAGTTTTCGCGTGCAAAAATGTCAGTGTTAAGAAGATGAAAAGGGTTCCATGTGGTAAGATTAATTTGTCTGGCTGTGATTCAGACGTTAAGGTGATTTTTATTCGGTGCTGATTGTGGTTGGTGGTGGACTATGTGATCTCTAAATGCTGATTGTTTATTTTCTTGACGCGTTTAAAAAAGCATGAATTTTCATTAGAATGTTGTGAAAGAGAATGGTTCAGGTCGAAACGAGAAAGAGGAACGAATGCCAAAGGAATTCATAAAGTATTTGAACGACACCATCGAACAGAAGTCAAGGCGTGTCACAAGGCACAGCAGTGGCGCGTCATCTTTTGCTAGCAGAAGCTTCACCTCAGCTAGATTCAACGTTCCTCCGTTAAGCACTGGCTCAGGAGCAATGTGTGCTGGACAAGTGAATAGAAAGCTAAATACGTAAGATGCCGATAATATGGTCACCGTTCTTGTTTTATTTTGCTGCCAAAATTGGACAGCTGCCTGGAATCAGTGCAACTGTAATTGATGACCATTTCCAATAAACTTTATTCATCAATTTTTACTATGTATTCATCAAAGTCTTTCCGCTTGCAGGCCCATTTGAATTTTTGTCGATGAAAATCACTTGAAAAGCACGATATCCTCATTTTGCTATTATGGTGCTAGAATGCGCTCACTGAAAACGCCATAATTGTAGTTGTCGTTTATCATTTAAACGTTTTCGTTTGACTATAAGTTTTCTGAATAAATTGGCTTGCCACTTCAAGTAGCATTAGCGATTAATAAATCAATGGGTGCATGAAGCTGCATTAAAGACAACTGCTGAGGAGTATCGCTTTGGGATTTTCTTTTGCGCGATCGCACGCAGGGGTGAGATTCAACGTATCTACATAATGCAGACTCTATGCAGCGCGTAAATTTACCATACCGTTACAGTATTCTTTTATTATTTCTCATCGCCTCTTTGTCTGCTCGAACATTAACCAAGGTATGCTCACTAATTATTCGTCGTAGTCACATAAAATTCGCTGAAAATTTGCAACGAAGTTCATGCATAACACAAATTTTTCTTACATCTCGAATTCTCTGTGGTAGCTAAGTGTTTTAACTTTAACTTTGTAGCATTCCGGAAAAGTTCTATCAATAATAATAATAATAATAATAATAATAATTAAAATAGAGACTCTGGCCAAAAGATCGAACATGTTGGCGCTTGGTGATCGCATAATGTAGCTTGACGAGAAACAAGAACACTAAGCGCTTGACCGATAAGAGGCGGGTGCCATTCCAACTACTCGATTACTCTACCGTGTCGAAAATTCCACTAATACTTTCGTATGTAGTATGCCATTGTTGAAAGATTTCGATATATGACCAATATTTCAAGAAGCCTCATTATCGGTTAGTTCCATATTCACTAATTTTACTTTTTCATTAGAGAAGGTTCACTTTATGCGAACGAGGAGGTATTTGAAATAGTTAGTAAGCTAGCCGACCGCTTAAGACGCGAAGAGAAAAGATCGCAATTCTTGTGCTTAAATATTTTCCGCATCATGACGCTTTTGCCGTCTTTCATGTTTGTTTATTTGTTCTTTTTAAATCTGTTCGCATTTTCCGAAAGAAATTATGGTTTGTAGAATATTTGATGCACCTCACTGTCGGTATGGCGCTATCTTAAGAAAAAAATGCTTGCTTTTTGAGAAACTTTTGAAATTTTTTGATGAAAAATTTCATTATTTGCTAGTCAGAAGAAAGAATATTGCACAGTTTCATGCTTCTTAGATGGCTGAATAAAACTGATCTGCAAAAAAAGCAAGCTTCTTTCAATTTTCTACGTTTTCAGTGCCTCCACCTCTTTTTAACAATTATAGCTGCTCTTCTGCAAACTTCCAGTGCATGTCGCTCAATGTCTGCACTGCATCCGCCGACGGCTACCGTCGTTTGTAAAAGGCGATAGTGGGGGCCAACATTGGTGATTGAGTTAGATGAGGCTAGAATTACTAAAGCAAGCATCAGCTTGTAACAACTTAAGAGCCCTCTGATATCGCTTAAGGCTTCGCCGCAGGTGAATGCGTAGCTGTAGGTGACAGGAGGGGGGTGGGTGGAAGAAGCGATTTTCCCATTATATCGGTTCGGAAGGACATTTCCAGTAGCATTTGCAGACAGGATGGCATGTATTGTTGCTGTGTCGTCGTTGTTGTATTAGCTAACAGCCATGTTGCGCCAATAAAATCATTGTACATCATGGATTGTTTTGCAGAGATTCCGCACAAACAATCACTTTCCCATTCAAGATGCAATAATGGAACACTATATGTTACCACTTATATATCAATTCTAGGCTCGCTGATTAGGTGCTAAAACGCAACAGCTTTTGTAAAGGAAAGAAACAGTACCACGTTAGCGGTTTCTTCACTAAGATACTGCCGTTAAGTGTCGCTTCAGCACTCTCAAAAGGTTACACGTGCTAACAATAAAACAGAACATACATATTTTTCCTCCACGTAGCCATATGAGAGGAGATAAAAGCAATTAACGCATATCATCGACCCCAATGAACTTCAGCGACCGCAATCTCAATGCTGTGAGCAGCTCAAGAGAACGTCAATATGGAGAAACAGGCAGCTGAGAAGTGCACCACGTGGCTGGTATGAGCCGCAGTCTTTTGGAATCGAATTATTGCAGACAAGGCGGATATAGAGATGCCCACAAAACTTCTGAATAGCGTCATGATGCATCCGTTTGGTAGCCAGCCAAATTTTACTACAGACTTCCTGCCAAAATTTGAATTACACATGCATAAATTACCCTGATCCTCCAGTTCCCAAATTAAATAAGATAACTCGCAACGTTCCCACTCTTCGGGGTATGAGTTTCAACGAACAAAGGTAAATCTGAAGCAAAACTGCGCCACAAATTCGTGGATCGTATCGAAAAGTTTTATAAATTGTTTTCCTTTCCGTTCAGGTAGATGAATCAAGGGAAAAAACCGCTACATATGGATCAGAGCGCAAGTTAATATTGAGCATCTGCGATTCTTGAGCTCGTGTTACCGAACGACAGTGTTAGCGAACTGCGAGATCGTTCGGAACGCTTACGCATTTTGCGAAAACAAATTTAGCTAACATTCAACAGAAATATTCTCCTTTCTTCATCAATTCGTTTCTGCGAAAACTTATGAAGTAACTGTGGGAAATAAATGTAAGAAATCTAATCTATTTTGATGCATTCACTGAGCTGTATTACGTTATTCGTTTGAGTGATTCGTGGGTGACTTTAATCTTTCCTTCCATTTTTTTTTTCAATTTTATTTGCCTCCTTCTGCACATTTATTGAGAGCACTTCCATCCCTAATTTATGAATAGGCTATCTAATAACAATGCCTTTTGCTCATATCGCATAAAGTTATTCAATCATGCAAATATCATTCATAAATATCGCATTGGTGTGAAACCAACTGTATCGGTGAGACTGCTCACTTCAATTATTCCATTCGATGACATGGGAATCGGTCGTGGATATGATGTCATCTGAAATCATCCAAATATTATTATACACTTTTTGGATGGGATTGGTCTGTTTATCGCTTTCTGAAGCTTTCTTCTGCATCTGATTGCAACGATTTTTATCCAGCTTTTGTTTCATGCGCTATCATATTCTAATGGTGTGAAAAGATGACCTATCAGATGTACTCGTGACAAACTTTAAAGTGATGAAAGCGTCTAATTTTTTACCATATTGCTTATGAACACCACATTCTTCCCTTTGTTTATCCTTCTACTTCATCTGCAATTGCGGTTAATATGTGGATATTTATTCATGTGCCTCATAAAATAATAGCAAAAGGAAAACTATCTATGGAGGATTCGTTGAGATTACCTACTAAAATGACAATCTTATATTACCGATGGCTTAATTTGATAGAAACAATGCAAATACTTAAGAATAGTGCATAGCTCAATGAAGTGGGCAACGTCAGAAAGGATAGTTGACTCGTGACTCCATTGCTTATGAAGAGTTTGAATCGAATAAGTCATAGGAAAGTGGCTTTCAATTTCAGTTCTAAATAGCAACTTCAAAAGTCTCAAAATATCAAAAGTTGCATAAAATATACTTCTGTGGTCCCACTTGCGACATTCCAAATTAAGCAGCGAATTTAGAGCATGGAGTTCGCACAGCATTAACTCAGCACCTTTGCAGATAGCAAGAATTAAGAAATAAAATTTAGGTGAAGATGCTCATATGAGTAAATAACAGAATCTGATGGTATATTTTAGAAGAATAAAATACATACTATTGATGAAACTCGAACAGATGGAGTAGTTCAGAAATAGCACAAGTGCATGGAATTTCTATCGCTGTAGTTTTATTAGTGAAGATAAGAGTTGCACCCGTTCAGTTCTCACGTGTACATATTTAAACATGTAGAGTTCATACAACACCGACGACCCTATAAGCATAGCGTAATTCAGTGTAGAAGAGGAGAGCACTATAGAGCGTAATTTTTTCTAAAAAAAATACATACTCACGAGAAATTGGCGCGGAACTCATCACTTAGCAATGAAAATGCATAGGTAAATTCAAATGCAATTCGGTGACAAAACGACAACTTACAGCGCCAACACCGCATATGCGATAGACTTCATCTCCAGCAAAGTACGGGCTCCATTCTTTATCTGTTTGGCGTGGCCCCGATTTGTCAATAATACAACCTGAATATTAGAATCTCATTTGCAGGCTAGTTGCTCCAAGTTGCAACATCACTAGTCGAATACTATCAACAGGCTGATCGGCGTTGTCTTCATCCTTAAAGAGACGCGTTCTCTTCATCAGTAAATCCGTTATTCTTGCCGCTTCATTCACAGGTAGAAATTTATGCCTGATTAGTGATAGGTGTAAAAATGCTACTGTTTTATGCTGTAGGATCTTCGTTGAAAACCACTTCATCCATCGACTCGAAGACTCATTGATCGAATAGCTGGAACAAAGAAGCAGCAGCACTTGCAAATTTAATATGCCTCCGAGAATATCGTTATACTTATAAACGAATAGAACCAGAAGATGTGATCTTATAAAAGGATCACAACAACACCGATGTTGCTGTAATTTTCAGTTGGCTATTCTTGTAAGCTTATCAATACCACAAAATTTCGAAGAACGCCTACATAGCCGTGCCCAAGTTAACCACATTGCTCTTCTCCTTGTTACGTCTAACACTTGTATTGGCTACTGATTTTCATAGCCTCATTGAAGCGTGACATCGTCAAGCACTCAAGTCAAAGCTGCGAGGAAATGAGTGCATCCATTCTTTGAGAGATTGGTTTAGAACATGAATTTTGAATTTAAGGGGAGCGTTAAAACTTTTTTACGAAAACCATCGCTCCATATCGCTTAAGTTCAAATGCAGCAAGACCTCTGGTCTACTCTCAAAAACTATGAACCTCTATCTAATGGGCTTGGCTTTTCGATCAAGTACTATTATTTGTGATGTTATGGGAATGGGCATGGAATGGGACCGAGCGCTTTTAAAATGATGCGTGTGCATATAAATTGAGGTAAATGGAAAAAGCAACTGTCATGATTGAAGGAAAAATGGTAGAGCCGCAATTATTCGGGTTCATTCTCCAAAGCCTGACTAATGATGTTAATCGCTGAGTTGACTTTTCTCACGAGGCATTTTTGGTGATTTATGCATTTCTCAGATAACAATGTCTAATTTTGACGCTACGAAATATATAGTATGCCAAAGCCTATGCAGCAATTTCCCCCAAATAACGATGGCATCGTCATAGCATCCTCATATAATTAAGCATCAGCATGAGTGAAACTCGTCGTGCCGGGGCCCATTAGGTTTATTTTGTGCAGTAAGTCAACATATAATTTTGGTCACCGTCTGGAATAGGCACAACGAAACAAAAGCCGGTACATTTGTTAAAATACCACGTTGCAGCTTCTAGCAGCAAGTGCCTCTACAAAAATATGACTCGACACTTCACTGATGGCCACACTACGAAGCTATCCGTAACCGTTCAGAACAGGGTAGTTGTATGTTTCTACACAAAATCGGACCAAATTATGCATAATACTTATAAAAGTACTTGATTGAACAAGTCTGCTCCTGTTAGCCATCAGTGAAATCATCCCTACCTCCGCCACATGCAGCACAAAATATTGCAAGTTTGTGGTTCCGCATTAACCTACCCACTATGCCAGCATCTGCTGAAACGTCTTTTGCCATTCGCTCAACTTTTCAATGCGACGTACTCATGACTCGTCTTATCACTTGCTTCGGACTCAAAATCATTTTCTGTTGACTCATATTGAAGCGCTCGTGCACAAATCGCGGGCAAATTGTGGATGTCATTTTTGTTGAATGGTCATATCAAAGTAGTTATTGATCAGTATGTCAGAATGAGTGCGAGTCGAGATTCATTGGCTGCTGCTACAGCAGAATGTTCGTCGCCAAAGAGATGAGCTTGCAAACGCGTAGATTTGGAGAAATCGAGGCCAAAAATCACTGGTAGCAAATCAGTGTGGTTCCTTCAAACACAGGAGCAGGCTGTTCTTTGCCGGAACGGCGTCTTCGAAGACTTGGATCAAGTTGGAACTCATTGAGACACAAACCCAAATAGGCGCTCTGTTATCGCCGTCTAGCAGTCGCTTTTTCGGACACTCATCTTACGCGTTTTGCATTTCGATGCACATCGCGGGGTGGCCTAGGTATATGCGAGCGTAAGTGCGGATTTGTATAATTTCATCTGTAATGTTTTCTCAGAAGGCTCTAGGAAACTTTGGGATATGAATTTTGGTGGGCGTGGCTCTTCATTACTTCGAGCCTTTCCTGTCAAACTTCTGCACGTGAGTTTATTAATTGATTGGCATTTG
Source organism: Baylisascaris procyonis (assembly GCA_037389465.1). Classification (NCBI taxonomy): domain Eukaryota; kingdom Metazoa; phylum Nematoda; class Chromadorea; order Rhabditida; family Ascarididae; genus Baylisascaris; species Baylisascaris procyonis. Next base: position 2,732,937 of record JAZARR010000146.1, read on the forward strand.
GCGCTAATGAGCGAGAAATGCTACCAAACGCTCTCGAAGTTTAATACACTAGCACTTGTCGGTCAAGGCAGCTGTGTTCAGCAGCGAAAAATGACCTCTTTTTGCAAAAATTGGCTTTGTCAGCCGTTATCACTCTCTTATTGTGCAAGCGAAAACTGCATTCAAACGGCGCAGAATTTACCATTTGTCGTTCCCTTAATCAAAACATGTCGGTGCAACTCCAAGCAACTTTCATGAAGAAGAATAGGCCTTTTCAGCTCTTATTAGGTCATCAGGCAAGGGGGTCAAAAGCCATAGATAATAGCCAAAAATCGTTGCCCTAAGGCCCGAAATTTTCCGTCCTTAATTGTTGAAGCTGAAACAGCTATGCATAAGCGATCATTCAGTTTCGTCTGCCCTGGCCGGTTTGTTAACTAGCAGATCAAAAATTGCTCTTGCTGGATGGTTTTTTTGATGGCCGTGCCTCTCCAGTAGATTATTCATCTACGCTCGTGAATGCAAAAGCGCATACAGCATATGTGTCCTCGGTGCACTTCTCTACTAGTTCTTAAGGCACTGCTCGATAAAATGCAGCATTGCTGAGCACAAACGACAGCTGGCACAAGCAGAATGCTTCATGATGATTCTAACGCAACAGCGTTGAAGGACAATTGAACTGTAAGAAAGTTAGCACCTTCAATTGATCGAATAGGCCTCGTGGGTCTGGCAGACATAGGCCGGTCGACTCGCACCTGTGACGGATGTCGTTGAGTATTCTCTGTGAATCTGTTGTCAGGAATAGCCTCGTGCGGTGGGGCATTCTCTGCTTTGCTGACGACAGACACTTTCATCTGCTGTGAAAAAGATGGCTCTGACTTCGTTGCAAGGATCTCCGTCACGTTCTGCTTCTCTGAAAATGCATGATGGGCTTTAAAAACTGACGCGATTTCATCTTGCAGTATGGGTTTATTCATACTGTGAAATGAGCATGACCTATTTTGCAAAGCATTTCTAATAAAGCCATTCGAAGCAGTGAAACTTCATTTTTGCAGGAGGAATCACTTCTTTCGAAGCGCAATTTAAGAGAGGAGAAAAATGAAGCGTTCACACGTGCAATGCAACATCAACCAACATATGCTGAAGCATGACCAATTATTACAATAACGCTTGAATGTCAAGCAAAAATTGAGCTTATCACCCATTCGAGGACATAGTTTCCACTGAGCGCCATTCGGAAGGTAATATCATGGTTTGAGCAAGTGCGGCAAGCGTATGCTTCTGAAAGCACTCAACTTGCTTGGCAAAATGAGGTGTTCATCGGTATCAAATAATCAACTAATTACAGCTATTTATAGGGACTTGAATGTTTTCTGCGTCAATGCTGATGATGAACTCGTGGCCCGAGGCAACGAAACGAATAAATTCTTCGTCAGATGACATCAAGTGGCGCAGAACTTCGGCCACTGAAGATTTTATAAAATTTCTCTCGGCATTTCTGTCATTATCGTGGCAGTCGCTTATGCCTTTTATGTCGCTCGCAATCGTATAATTTTCCGCAGTAGTATAAACGGTGTACATAATGCACAACAACAATCCAATTAGTGTGCTTCAAATGAAGAGTTTTCCGCACTCCATAATAGGCAGAGGAAAATTATAGGCAACCAGGAATAAATCGAAGCAATAAATAAATGACCATTTCAAAGATCGAATCAACAAAGCGCGATGCTTTCGTCAGAACATATTAGGTAGCATGTTTCAAAGGAAACTGCTGAATGTTAGCACAAGAGCTTCCTACTGATTTGTTCACATTGTTGTTTTGATGGCAGATAGCTTGTTTATAGTGAACATTTTAATGAGCTCATAGCAACGAACCAATCTTTCCAACACATAAATTATACATTCTCTCGAATTGCTCACTTCATTACATTCATTCATTTTCTTATTGTGTCTCATTTTCATTATTGGCTCTTTTGCTTGCTCACACACTTCTCTTGTGTATGCTGGCTTTCGCACCTTTCTCAATCTTAGGCAATTTTTTAAGTTCCAGAAATGGTCTAACGAATATTGGTGCTGAATTGAAGACATTCCCATAAAAAGGCTATTTTCAGATGGAACTAGCCGCACACTCAGTTTTCATTATGAAGACCACCTTTTTGATCGGAACAAAACTAGAACGAGAGCATGTGCCTGTTAGTGGCGCACTGTTGAACGAAATTTGTTATAAAGTAAAGGTGGCTGATATTCGACGAAGTACATTGTGTACTATAAGTTGACCACTGCTGATATGAAGGATAAAGAGACGAAAAGAGCAGCTAATATTGGCCAGGTTGATGGAGAATACCTTCCAACCGCTTCGTTGACAGGAAGTCAGGCCATGTAGTATCACTGTACCATGGAACATGAATTAGGAGAGCTATGTTGACCTCGTGCGTTTTGCTGTACAAACGCCGCTTGAATTTTGTTGTTTTCCACTTAAAACTATATGGCAGGAGTGTATGAGCAATGTTCTGGCTTCTGAGGTTGATTTATTTGGCTAGGTTTCGGACCAGGCGGCAATAAAGATCGCTTTTAAATGTTTTTTTGCGTGTTTTGGAGGTTCAAGGGGCGAGCCCTTTCGAGATATTCGCGGGCGTACCCAACGATGAAACATCGTAACAACACACAATCAGTAAGTATATCGAGTTCTTCCATAGTTTTAGTTCAAAAAATGAGAAGAAAAGGTCGATAAATTTTGAGAAAGTAAGAAATGCACTAGGGATGGGTCAATTTCTTGCACGTTTGTGATGAACCACGTTCTCACTAAATGTACTCTCTGGCAGAAGCCGAATTAGGATACAATCACCGTCAGTTTTTAATGAAGTCAGTCAAATGGAGGAAAGCATCATTTGTTATGGCGGATTGTCCTTGAATGGAAAAGTGGTGACCAGAAGATGTGCAAATTAGCGACAATCAAAGAAGCCTTCGTTGCTAACCAGCTATAATGATACAGTTGAATGTGCAGTCAAAATGGATCACCTAAAAATGTTAGCAACATTTTCGGTGCATCAATCTTTTGCAGCAAACCTTCAAGTAGATTACGCTCAACGTTGCTGTGGATAAGAAAAGTGGAAGCAGTAGAAGCAGAATTACCGATCCGTTTCAATAGTAAAGTCAGTGCGATGCACATTTTTATTCACTTCCAATTGCGATTTGCATTGATGCGTTGCATATTCGTAGTCGTCTTATTTGCGTCAATTGCCTTCATAAGGTGTTATTGTTTCTAAACCCTGAGTTAATCCAATTGGCTTCGGCGCATGTCGACCATTCCCTGCTCGAATTGCTCCCGCTATTGGCTGTCATGCTTCCATTTTTTTATTCTAGCAAGTGAGACGAAAGCTCTACGCATTTGCGTGTTCGTCAGAATGAATCATACATTCTTCGGTTCTAGCGTGGCTGTCACTTACTTCATTGGCAGGTTATGCTATTTTACCGCATCGTCCTTCTTTGCTAGGTGATAAGATAGCGGCTGTTGGTAAGACTGATCTAAGCTCATGAACTCGACGATTAGAGCAGAAATAGTGATTGTTCAGAGTTGACATATTGTCTCGAGTGAAGATTACGGAATAGACGGTAGCCGTTCTTAGGGAATGAAGTGGTAACGAGGCGGCGTCCACTGAAGCAAGAGGATTATATCAATTTCCGCCCCAAGTGAGTTAGCTACTGGCCAAGCGCTGCTTTGCAATTTGCGTCGTTGTAGTGCAGTGACGCTGAATCCTGGATTCAGCCACTTCGAGTGTTGTTCTTCGAGAAATCGTCGAACACTTCGAACACAAAAAAAAGAAGGAGCGGAATGATTACAAGGACGGAATCTAATGGAGCATTGGGGACGCCTAAATAGCCCATTGTTCTGAAGGATATCGAATGCTTTTTTCCTTTTACTGATCATGACAGTTTTAAATAAGAAGTCAAATAACGTGTCACTAGGGTCAGCGTTGACAGTTAACGACCAAGCCTGAAGATTTAAAGCGCTCATTTTCACTCAGCACAGAAAATACGAATTCAAATAGTAAGACCATTGATAAAAGTTCTGGTTGTTGGCTTTATCACTTTTGGCGATAGTGCTTTCAACGTTGACTATGATACGAATACAACCAAAGCTCAATATATACTGCATGATTTTTCCTTCAAGAGGCAAGCGAACGAGGACTTTTTGATACGTATTCCAGTTTGGTTAGATAGAGATAGTAATGGAATATCACATTATAAGTAGCTCCACAAGCAAGATGTCACAGTTTTCAGATGTTTTTTCTTAAGTGGAAGAGTGCTTCATAAAGCAATGAATCTTCTCCACTCTTTACACCGTTGAGGGTTCATATGCTTAGGCCGAAACCGTTCTATCATTCCTTCACAGCTGGTCAGAAAATTTGGGAAAGCGCACCCAAATTATACACGAATGCGTTTTGTGAATACTTGGGCGTGATGTCAGGCATTAAAAGTAATCTGTGCCCTGTTTAAAGAGGGCAATTGCAATCAAGCTTATATTGTGAAGAAAGAAAAATCCCCTTCAGAGATGATTGAAGCAACGAATAAGAAGTTAGAAAGTGTAGTCATTTCAAAGTTTTTCTTCAGATTTGCTTCAAGAGCAACTTTAAGGTCGGGAAACATAGAAGCGTCTGAATGATAAAGGATGGACTCCATTACTTGTGCTTCTAAGGCAGCACGCAGCTCATACAACAATCATGACTCGTAGTTGTCGTTAGCACGCTCATTGAGGCGTATTTGCTCAACTCAATAATTGCTTGCTTGACGACACATTAAAACGCGCCGATCGAAGCTACACATACGCCTCGACAGATGGTTTTTTTGCGTAATTATCATATTCTTTGTTGTTCCGTTTTTCGACATAGATTGAGCCAATATCATTGAGAACGATAGAGCAAAGGAGTATGCTGAGTTAGAAAAACTGGAATATTGTTGAAAGCTATTTTATGAGCATTTGCCAGTTACAAATAATCACTGATCTCCTTGCTCGGATATCACTCCAGATCTCAGAGTACAGACATTTGCGTTTTTATCCATGATACTACTGAAACGTGGCAGAAATGCATGCCAAATCATTAGCACTTGAAAAATGCGTTTCGGGGCTGTTGACAGCAACAATTATTAAAGGTCTCTGCATAAATCATGGAATTGATATGATACAACTTATATGTTGCATATCCAGTATCGCAATATATATATATATATATATATATATATATATATATATATATATATATATATATATATATATATATATATATATATATATATATATATATATCGGATTTGCGATCTGTTGGCCAGGTGCTGGAACCCACTTTAGACACCAGGTGTTTCGTTAGTGGACTTTTCACAGCTGCAGTAGTGAAATTGGATTATTCGTTTGGTGTGTCAGGGCTCTATTTCATTTGCGTTTCCTTCACGGCTTTAAGCAGCAATTCAGAATCCTTGATTAAAATGTTGTCAGAATGAAGGCACTTCGCAATTGAAATTTTTATGATAGCGTTATTAGTACTGATCCTCAGTAGTGGCAAAGGCGCTTGCGGTGGCAGAAGTTTGCCTTTCTAGGATTTCATATTTCTTCCGTGACATTTGTACTACTTGCATAAGCATGAAATTCTTGAATCAGGACGGCCGCAAGGAAGCCTTCTCGGACGAGCTGGGTGATCGGAGTAGGGCAGTGTTGGATACTGCCTATCTACTTGCACCATGGACCAGCACGAATTCTGCGAGGATTTAGATAGAATGATAATGGAAGTTATGATTGTCCTGTAGTTGATACAGCACCCTCAGAAGGCAAATTTTTGGTCGAAAGTTTGCACGCCTATTCAGATATATAGGAACATAGAAAAATTATTTTTTAAACATGCGTGATATAGATTGACCCGAATACTAAGGCACTAAAACTGCCTGCAGTAGCTGGTTCCCTCGCATGGCTTTCGAACTGCTGTTTTTCTAAAATTTCAGTGAGCAATTGGTCTGACATGACCAGGTTTTGATGTTATGCCTGCTCCGCAGTTGCGCGCTCATGTTCAGTTTTTTATAGCTGCAGGGCATCTCTGCACTTCATTTTTTCACTGCGAGACATCCTAAGTTTTTCTAAGGAGAAGCAAAACCGAGCACAGTTTCTGTTTAAAGCGGATTAAAGCGGCAAAGAATTCAAAGCGGAACTCATTTTCAATTTCTCTCGCAAGCAAACCTGCAAAAGCTCAGAACTTGAACTGAACGCGAAGCAAAATCGAAGGAATAAAATAAGCCATTTTTTCTTCAGAAAAGAAAACATCGAAATGGAAACACGCCTAGCGTTGATGTTCTCAATTCCGAATAAGGATAACACGACACTAGTTTACCGCAGAGTCTCAATTACAATCATCTCTTTTCTAGAACTTGTGGGAGTTTTGGCGATGATACACCGAACCTTCAGAACTAATGACCAGGTACCGTTGAATTCGTTGCCGCACATTAAGTTTTCGTTCGTAACAATATCATATAATTATGCCTTTAGTAGTTGTTGTGAAAGGGGAAAAATGTGAAAAGAAGGGTGTAAGTATGCAGCTATGAATACGTGAGTACATAAGGCAAGACGAGTCTATTTTCATTTGCGCCATTAGGAGCTGTTACTTCATTTCTTGCGTACTTAAAAATGCCAAGATTTTTTTCTTCCTTGTTAAGTTCGCCATTATTTTATACTTTATTGTCATGTTTTCTTGTCTCATTTTTTTACTTGTTATTTTTTTCATGCATCACATTGCACATCTACATGAAATTGTTGTACAAATCCCTATGCATCACACTATTTAACCGGTAGCTGATGCTATTAGAGATCATTCATTTAATGGTCACTTAATTAGGCTTTCTAGGATCAGTCTGTTATTCAGATAGATTAATATTCTTTAATGAAGACACAACAAGGAACGATAAGAAACAAAGTTCTTTTGCGCATTTTTAGTTGCGGTTTTTTTGCAGCGAAGTAAAGCTGCAATTGAAAATTTGATGCTTTCTTTTCCAAGCAACTTCTGCAGTTGATCATATTAAGATGATCTAAGTGGGTGGTAAGAACGAAACATATCAATGTGAATAATAGTACACAAAACGAAGCATAAAGAAATAAAGTGAAACATTGTGCTTATTGAAGACAACTGAAAAATTCCACTAACCTTGATATTCGATGGGCGTCACCGCTGGTAATTGAACATCAGAGAAAACTTCCTCATGAATAGATGATCGATGTTTACTCTCATAGCTAAAAAATGCCTCATATACGATAGAGAATGGAATGCCCGAATAGGAACTACCTTATGAAAAAGCCTCCACATTGTAAAAAAAGGAACGCAGCTCCACTATTTAATAATTAAGTAGGCTGCAAAATCTTATTGAAGAACATCGCAATATTGCATGAAACTCGTTGAAACGATGAGCGACTGTTATTCTGTTGAGCATCTGCTAAAGCGTTGCATCTTTTCTACGCTACGCATGCGTACTACGAAATCAGTATCTACCATGAGAAAGAATCTCATTATAGGTTGTGCATATATGCAATATATTATAGGTTATATATATATATATATATATATATATATATATATATATATATATATATATAAGGTTTAAATAAATAAATAAATTAATTAATTAATTAATAAAAAATATATGCAATTCGGCGTCACTGAACACTGAATTTTTGCTAACAGATCATGCTCATCACTAATGATGCACAGGTACAGTACTTAGGACGAATCCAATAGACATTTTTGTCTAACACATTAGAAAGAATTCGAATAAGAAGAACGGAAAGACTATGAAAATTTGTAGTCATAAGTATAAACATTCGATTTGTTTTTCCATATAGGATTCACTTCTATACTCTCATAGCAGAGGTGAAGAATAAACGTTGATGAGAGATTAAAGGATCACAATATGTTCGTGGATTAGAATCGATGAACATTCAGAATACTTTAAATGAGACGATAAATTCCACAGTTGTAATCATACGGCAGTTACGCTGAGAAGTTTCGTCCATTTACCACCCATCAGAGATTTCTTAGAGTGCCCGATGGAAGGGATTTATGAAATGGTCAATCAGGACCATAAAAAAATCAAGGATCACAAGCTCTGATCCCCTATTCACTGCATCGCCGTTTGAGTTCATATCTCATTAAATGACCTTGGCATCTAAATAGCTGCAGCATGGAGTTGAAATGAAGAATCGTGCGCATAGTTAGGCTCTTTTATTTGCTAGGCTAGCAACTCGTTCGCTGCAATCAAAAACTACTGTAATCTGTGAACATCGATACTAACGTTTCAGAAAAATAAATTAGTTGTTTTTTTTTTTGGGAAAACGGGTTGATGAGAGGAATTATCGTTGCCAAAACAACTTTGAAAAACAAAACATCACGAGTTTTTACTCATACGATTATGATACTTTTGCATATTGACTTTCCTTGGATGAATAGAGGACGTTCCCTTGCTTACTTCCATGTATTGGAAAGAACACTCTCCAGGACGCATCAAACACTCTCCAAAAACTATGTTACAAAGATCACAAACCTAAGCAAAATGACAGAGAATGCTAGAGAAGTTGCCCTGATGTGCAACTTAACAGCAAAAGATGTGTAGAAGATATAATCTGATTCCTGATATTCTTTCAATTTTTTCAGTACTTCTAGAATAAGTTCTCCTCCAGAACCCTTAGAAAAACGACTTCTTCAATGAAAGAGTTGTTTCTTGAAGTTGACCGATTCTAGAATGTGGATATGCAATTCGCAAAATTATTCATATTTTTTTTTGCCACAGCTTAATGCGTTTATTCGCTTAGAAGTCGCTTGCCTAATATTGAAGTTGCAACAGAAAGCCAATTTATGATGTACATTATTCATGGCAAACCTAGCTTACGTGACTGCTCACTTGGAGCTAATGAAGAGAAATAAACAAACATGCAGGTATGCAGCTATGGAAGCATGCCTTCCTCATAAAGCAGTTTGCGAATGAGAATTTGAGTGGGCGTACAAAAAGATAAAGCTGGTCAGTGTGCTTACAGGAAGACAAACTTTAGAAGGATGTTCTGGTAACAAGTTCTATATTTCGTTAACAAAAGTAGAGGACGTTGCCTTGCTTACTTCCATGTATTGGAAAGAACACTCTCCAGAACGCATCTATAGCGCGGAATTCAACCTAAGGACAAATTTTATCCACCAGGTCTCACAAAGGCGCCAGAACTGCTTTCCTAGTCCTCCAAGAAAGCATATGGCAATCTTTTTCAAGCTTGAGGAGGAAAAATACATCCGTTGCCATGAAGCTGGTGTTTTCTTAAAAAGTTCTATCAACAATGGATAGAGGATTCAATAGAGGTTATTTCGTTTTGTGTAATTCTTTATCATGTTATTGGTATGAAGTAATAAATTTACTGAATGATAGCCATCGTGTAAGAGGTACACTAACAACCTTGTCCGTTATATTAGAGGTAAACTAATATCCTTGGCTGTCATACAAGAGGTACATTAATGTCTTTGACCAATGCATCAGCACTGAAATGCTCATTCGTCGATCAATTTTGTATCATTTTACAATGTTGTCCGCATTTCGGAATCGCTATAAGTTCACTGATAAATTGCAACTAATGAACGGGAAAATTGACACGAATTGGGAAATCTCGCTGAAATATGATGACTTTTGCAGGAAATGACTACGGTATTCGGCGTTGTAAGTTGCCAATGGAATCAAATTGATAATCGAAGAAATGTGTGGTGAGCACACGCCCACTAGAGATGTGACTGTGCTAGCATCTTCATCAACGCAATCTCCTCTTATGTTGATGAGGATCAATCGTCTATGAAGCAAGTAGGTTATGCTTTTACGCTTCATCATTGCCTAGTAGTTCTGCTTTTCGTATTGTTGAGGTGTTTTTACAATTTGAAGAGTTGAAGAGACTGTTGGAAAATTAAAAATAAAAAAACCGGACCAGTAGCGCATGTTATTCTTTTTCGCTAGGAAGATTACTACAGCACAAGGGTACTAACTCTCCGAGGAGTGCTTTTTGTGCCCAGAATTTAAGGTATTTCAACATTAGAGGCCGTACGTACTTACCTGTGTTGTCCGTCATCTGTTGCCTCGCTTGCGGCTGATTCCATTTCTGTTTGGGCAAGCTCATCTTTCAAATAAACCTTTTTGACGAGTGAACTTTCTTCGATTGCGCGGTATGGTCTACCACATGTGTTATAGTAGATGAACAGCATCAACCATCCACACATTACAATCGCTATTCCTCCTCCAACTACGATCGCTGCAACTGCTCTTTATTGGAAAATTTCAGTTTTTTTTTTTATTACTAGCACATCAGCTAACGATTGCACTTCAAAAATTACACTTTGCCACCGAGAACTGATGAATAACGTACTAGTCCTTGAGCTCATGAAGCTTAGGCCTCGAGAGTTTCTGTTCATAGACAACTGTAATGTCTCTTTGTGATATTCCACAACATTGTTGATGAGTATTTCCTCTTGCATAGCTGCTTTCATTACACTCAAAAATAATAACATGCTGAATGCAAAACCTCAAAATACCTATAATCCACCATTGTGATTCGTTGTCGTGACCTCGTTTTATTGCCACTGCAAAAGAATAATTGCAATCATATTATACCTCGTAATATAAGTTTTTCATGCATATTTAAGCACAAAAGAACCTCATTATCGTTTCTCAAAATAGCCCGGTCGCTTGAACGAAACACTTGAAATGCGCCTACTTTCAGCGTTGCCAAAAACAGTGGAGTTTTCTTTGGCGTAAACGTTCCGAGATATTTTATGTCTTTACGCATTGCCTTTATTGCTCCAAATATTTGTCGCTCGAATTTTATCAAAATGGCTATGACATGAATTTCTCTCATCATTTGTGCTAATTTCTAAGAAACTATTCTCGATTCATGTCCTTCTTTCTCCTAAATACGTAATTGTAAGCTATGATGAATTTTTAATGCGTCAAAATTTAACTGCTCATGCGATCAACAGAAGAACTGAGCATTGATTGCTAATGCAAATCTTTAAATGGAAGTGATCGCTACATGGATAATTGCAAAAGTAAATGATATATGTGGTGAATAGGAGAACAAATTTTGCTCATTTCATTAGCTCCGATAAAAAGTCAATTTTTGAAGTGAGTAAAGCTTTCTCTGTACTAAAGTAGGCGATTTGAAGAACATTAAACTTACTGGAGATTTGTCGAACGGGAAGCATCAAATGTGCGGAAATGTGCGATAATGATATAAGTGAAAGGTCTGATGCGATCACCTGAAAATTTATGAAATTTCTTTCAATCACTGAACAATTCAATGGATGACATCCAAGAGAAGATAAAATGATATATATCTGCTTTTACGGATGAAACTGTGCGGTCGAATCGAAAAGGGAAGCTATTTGTGCAAAGTTTGTTTTGTTCTCGCCTATCGCAAAGACGTATCGAGGATAAGAACTACGAATCGCTTAATAAGTAGAGCTTTATCTTGTTACCATTTCCCAAAAAGCGCAGCATTTTAATGCACTTGGATAGCTCGATGGTTAAATCGTGAGCAGTGCAAAATTCGACTATCCGACATGGAAGAAAATTATGTGCAGCTTGCTCGCTGATACCTCCATAGACAACCTATGTTAACATCGGGGGAGTTTCATATGCTACCGACTGAGTTCAACGGTGCAAAAAGCGAGCAAATTTGAAAAGATCGGATTATTTATGCACAGTCATGAGTGGATCTTACACACAGATAAGCGGAGATGAATCATCTACAAACTGATTTCTGCAATAAGCAAGCGCAGTAGCGTAAGTGCTAAGCAGACCTGATATATTCTCACTGAATAGAACAAATTATACCAATAGAATGCTTACAAATGATTAAATATGCACAATCATGTGCATATTTTCTAACTAATCTCACCAATTACGCAAATTTTCTTGAAAGGTTCGCTTCTTACGATCTAACCTAGTTAAGTGCAACCTCACGTTTGCTATGAAATACATCAGTGGGATCCACAACATCGTGATATGTCGATTAACTTGCAAGTTGATGAACTGGTTCGATTTGGAATGTGGTTTAGGATTATCGCACTGTGAGGATTAAAATAGGCTAATGACGAAATCTACATAAAGTGGATTGCGAATGTAAATTTGAGAGGCGGTTCGAAAGTATTTAAGGTAGTGCAGCCATTATTCCGCCTTCAATATCCGGAGGTTCGGCATAAAAAAACAGAAGAAAACGAGTTGTAAATGTTAGGGAACGGATTGGGAAGGAGAGGGGAGGGGGAGATGGGGCGGGGGGGGGGGAGGAAGTAAGACCATGAGATCAAATTTTCTAGTGCACTTGAGCGACGGGCTCTAATCAAAGAGAATTCGATATTTATGAGATTGAATTCCACAACAAACCTCAGCCGGCACCAATTGGCCATTGTAAACTACCGCAAACGACTGCACACATCCGCCTGCACTGCATTCAGTTCCCAATATCTGAAACGGTTAAAGTAGCAGCATTGAGCGCTAACGCTAACAAATCAACGAAATTTAAGTATTCCATTACGGTGGTTTGGTAACACCAAATCTGTGGGGCATGAGCGCACTAACTAGTATACAACATAACGGTAGGGAGACTGATCGGAAATCGATGCCGAAGCGTCGGCGACAAGTGTAGAAGAAACGACAACGAGAATCAGCGGCGTCACAGTGAATGTCATTGTGTCTTACTTCGCGTTTCGGAGTTTCCACAATGCAGCTGCAAGCGCAGTGTGATTCTGCTTACTCGTTCGTGTGTACGTCTGCGCGTCTGCATGGATACGCTGTGCAAGCGTGCAGATCTGCATGTGTGGAGGAGTGCATACGTGCAAGCGTGCAAGCATAAAAGGGTATGCAACCTTGCTAGCCAGCAAGTGAGCAAATGTGCAAATTCGCTTGTGCATGCGCTTATCTGTTTTCGTCAGTTTGTCAATTTGTGCTCTTTCTGCAGAGAAGAATAGCTGAATTAAAATCCTGGTAAACGAACTGTCGGTTGCAACCAGCGCGGCGTCAGTTGTAGAGACCGCTGATGAAGCGTGTCATGCGTAATACTACTACAAGTATGAAACGACTGGATGCTGGCTTGTTAACACAGCGTTGCGCTAAAACATTAAGAGACAATAGTGAGTGTGCATGCTGTGATGGAGGACGAAGAAATCTCGCAGTTGCATTTGCACAGTCGGCTCAGGTACACTTTACTTGTATAATTTTTTGAGCTCATTGTTCATTTCATTTCAAATATAAGTTTTTTCAACTGGTCACGGAGGACAACGTAAAGCCGCGAAAAACTCTGCTACGAGAAAGGACAAAGGTATGGACAATTCCACTTAGTTGATTCCTCACAAGAAACAGCCCCGTCGTGTCTCCGGCGTAAACCTGGCGTTTCCTGTATGTAGCAGTAACCTATATAGCTATGTAGCTATGACCATTTTTCTACATCGTTGAGGCAAACATTCTCGTAGGGCAATTTTACTCTCGTTTTCGAAGGCTGATCGTGCAAATATAGTGAGATCGGAAAAGGTTTAGAAGCAGTTCCAACTGGACCAGCTCAGGTGAGGAGAATTGACTAGTCGTCGTTGTTGGAGTTATTATGGCTTACTTTGAACAAAAGTGCAACTCTCTTTTGCTTTTTGTTTCAGGCTCTTCGTTAAGTAGAACTTTGTAGGAGAGCACGGAACGCACTCTGTACGGCCAGCGCAGAAAACATCCTCATTTTGTTCACATATCCATGCTTCGACGGTACGGAAATTCTGGAAGTGATAGGTTCCAATGCAGGGCGAAAATGTTTTTTTGATGTTTGCGACGCTTTTAATAGTTCTCACCCCATCTCGGTAAATCGATTCCGTTTCAGAAATATTAAAACGCCCTCAAAGAATAGTCTTCAATTCTCAAAAGGTGAGCATGGTCATCAGGTAGAGCAAAAAAACGACGTTGATGATATGACAATGAAACCATGATATGCACGGTTGTTCGGAGCGAGAGTTCAAGAAAAATAAAGAAGTGTGGTTGCAGCACAGTTCTTCAGCTCATTGAGTGGGCGCCTTCGGCAGGCCACAGTAGGCAACTTACAATGAATGGGCATATGCGCAAACAGCACAATGGGTGACCAACTATTTGCCCTTTTTTGAAGACTTAAAGAATGCGAATACTCGTCACTGCACACACAAAAATTTCTGTGATCGCCTTTAGTAGTCTTCAACTTCTTAGTGGAGTAGAGTTGCTTAAGGCATTATCAGCACTGGTTTTTACTGCGGTCCCTCACTTCCTCTGATTTAAGCGTTGTCCACGCTCATGCTTACTAGAACCTGACCATGAGGTTTACTCAGAAAGAGAACTCGAGAAGAGTTTCAACTAGCCTGCCGCAGAATTTCATCTGGCGAAAAAGTTGGGCACTTCGCCTGAAAGTTGTAGTTTAGTTACCATATTTGCTTATTGCTCCGAACATATAAGTGCTCCACTCAGATTGTGTAGCCTTTTTTATTGTAGATAAGTCAATATACAAGCTTACGGCCTACAACCTCAATAAAGAACATGCACGTCAGTGTGAAATATTTTCTTCCCGTTTTTTGGGCTGAAAAGTTGTCTCAAGGAGCTGCATTTCTAACGAAGCTTTTGTTTTCTAAGCATCGCATAATAGGCAGAACACTTGAGCGTTTCTCGTTCTATTCAATCGAATCGGGCCTACAAAGCTCATGCAAAATTTCTTACAAGTTTAATTCTTCGCGAACTGATTTTAAAAGGACATTGCAATTAACTTTGAATGATTGAATTTAAAAATCGTATCAAGGTGGTATGACAGAATATGCTAAAGTGTTGCGCCTCGTTACTGTGCGGCTTACTAACTAGAAATATCTGTGAATGTGGAACGAATTCATCTGCCTTAGGCCTCTGTGGGAACAAAGCCAATTCGCTAAAGCAGATTCTTGTGGCAGAGAAAGCATAGTGACGGTGTTTTCGCCTGAGCACAACATTCTCTGAAACCTTCCTACACATATGTCGCTCTAAGATAAACAAATTTAACATTTTCCCTGTCCCCAATTTCTTTCGAAAATATAAAATAAATGGCAAATCTGTGGATGAAGAAAATAGAGCACTAATAAACGTCGACTAGAGCAATCGCGAATCGATGTTATTATTGACATGGGGAAGGTTTCCCACGAAGTTATTCACAACAATATTAGATCGACGATGGCGGTCTCACAGTTTCATTGTGTTCATAGAAAATTTCTAAG
This sequence comes from Baylisascaris procyonis, assembly GCA_037389465.1. Classification (NCBI taxonomy): domain Eukaryota; kingdom Metazoa; phylum Nematoda; class Chromadorea; order Rhabditida; family Ascarididae; genus Baylisascaris; species Baylisascaris procyonis. The sequence continues at coordinate 2,748,200 of JAZARR010000146.1, forward strand.
CTTATTTCCTCACTTGGTCAGCAGTTTCACAACTCAGTTATTGTCTCATATTCATGAAAGGAGAGGTTTGGAAGATCGCTACTAAAGACAGTGGCATTATAGTGCGACTTCTAAGCATAAACTGAGAACCACTCTTGACGCTGCTTGTATAATTAGGCCAATTATTAACGGTCCTAACTGATGCAAGTTAGACTCAGTTATCCTTGTTTCTTCCCTCCCTCTCCCCTCCCTTAAATTGCTTGATACAAGTTTAATCTTTGCTGAGAACATAGAGACCTCCTTGAGATAACTTCTATTTCAATATTGAACAATTTTTAAAAGTTTTTTCGATTGTTACAAAAGCTGAGCCGCAGATCGAATTGTAAAGTTTTCCTAGATAAGTTTTCTTCATAGTGAAAGATAAGGGAATTTCCGTACTTCCCTGTTCGATAGAGTCCCCACAGTTGCTCTCTCACAAAAACTTGCTTCAACGATCTCTTATTGCTCTTACCATAACGTACAAATGAAACTGTCATGGGACTGGGAATGGAAAGCGTTCTCATTTTTTAATGGACGGACTATGAGACTAACATTGCACAAGAAGAAATTTTTGTTTTGAGGAGCATCGTTAGCATCACGTTTTTATCGAGAGTAATATTTCATCACGGAGAGCATCGCTTGCATATCTGTCTGGTGGAACGCCATTTGGAATCCATCAATGAAATGAGCATGATATCCGCTAAGCGTTTGTAGTACTCCTTCATATGGGACACTCATCCGGTCAGTGACAATTAATGGTGGTTGGGCGGATCATTTTTAATGCACATTTGTTGAAAATAGCTCAGCAGCTATAAGGATGAGTTCACTACCATACAATCCTGGTATTTCATCTAGGAGTAGGGCATTTAAGTGTATTTCACCATCAGACTATTCAGAAAATGGGTGGCATGTTGCAGCAGAAGTGACCTAAGACCAAGCACGAATCTAAAAATGTATTTCTTTTTCCAAACCTAGGATGTATGAAAACACCTAAAAATGATAAAAAATTAAAGTGGCTGCTGAGTTCAGGCTCTCCAGTTGCCTTTACTCCTGCCACCATTCATTCGCAGCTATTATGCCGTCCAGTAAAGTTGTTTTGGTAGTTTCTTATTCACCAATTCCCAAGCGTACAGTATTACATCGAAAATTCGAACAGATTTCTCATCGAATGCTGAAGTGATTTCTTGGGCGTAGTTGTTCATTCGGTCACATTTTCTGCCTCGCACTGTATTTCATTCTCAATTGGAAATTCGAAATGCAAGATGCTCTTTTAATCTCACTAAAGAGTTCCATGACTTTTGGCTAGTTAATTCGTTGCATTAATGTCGCAGCATTCGATAAGTTCATCGCTAGTTTTTTGCGATTTTGTTCCAGTGGAAATTGAATTGAATGATTGATCTTAAGTGAAGGATCGGTTGGAGGAGTGCTAATATGGACCTCAAAAAAAAAAAAAAAAACTCAAAACAACTGAAGCAGATTACCTCATGAATCCCATCACGCTCTCACTCAAACCAATTTGAAAGGGACTGTGCCGAACTCAGCGTCATTGAATATGATAACAGAGGTTCCGTTGGTAGACTGTCAAGTCAGAATAGAAAAGCAATGCGCAGTTTTACTTTTATATTGACAAAATATTGCCTCTAAAACGTCGTTGTGGCGCATATGACGACGCTATAGTAGGTTCCCAAATTAGCTTCGAAAAGGTAATGCTGTCATCCTATCTGCGTTTTCATCTATTCTTTCGTCTTCAGCTGAACTTAGGTCGTAAGAGCTGAAGGATGCAAAGTTATTGCAAGATTTGGCAAAGTAGCTGCCCGAAGTAATTGCAAAGGTTTTCTACAGTACAACAGCTTGTGAAATACAAGCATTAAAAGATATTTTGCAGGAATTTCTTTGTTTTTTTATGGCGTATTGACTGCAGCCGATCTAACAATTTGAAAGCAATCATGCCCATCTATGTTCCGAATATGCATAACTGTTGTGGATAACTTAAAACGTTGTTATTACATACTACTCACGCCTATCGGGGCCTTAGCATAGACTCGGGCTAATCATTTCTGCTATGCTTGACAACGCCAAACGTCAGCGCCGTATTTTAAGTGAAGATATTTAATAGACATCCTCAAGAAAAAAAGGAAGAAAAGTCATTTGAAAATTGCTCACTATCACTTCTGAATGCAATTCGATGTGGAAACAATGAAACGAAAAAGTGAAAACAATGTACGTTCCTTTGTAAGTCATTTTTGTTCAAAAAGGAGAAAGCAAACGTTTAACGTTCGAAGAGTTGCAGCTTTCTTTTTTACTCAGCACTCCTCCACCATATATTGAATTCTTCGACAGTCACCACACTCGATTCATACTATTTTTAAAATTCAGAACGTATTACGGCACACTTGTATCGGGGTGCATAAGTAAAAAAACAGAGCACAATAACGACACTGATAATGCCGTAGAAATTCTCAAATAATACCAACAAAAATGCCTACCAACTTTACTTTGGAATCGAAAAAAAAAATTAGAAAAACGTAAATGAGAACGAACTTTGCACAACTTAAGAAGCTAAGCTTTTGAAACATAAATTTCTGCCTTATGATGCAATGACTTTTACAAAAAGACAATAGGCGTCGTATCAGCCTTAAAGCATCTTTCTTTTAGTAGGGGCAAACTTGAAATGATTTGCTCTATAATTTAGCAGCAAAATGTAAGAAATGCTAAATGTTCCTCAAGGTAAGGAATAAGTGCAAAGAGGTGCAACGCATCGTTTGATGTCATATATACGATTCCTCGATAATTTCATAGTTAAGTGATCAATGTTCAGCGAATAAACACCCATTTCGATTGTGGTGAATATGAGTGATTGCATGCACATATCGCATCATTGATTTTTTTTCTTTTTCTTTTAGGCAAGAAGCCTCACGAATAATGTGTTATTTAGCGTGATGGGGAGCGTTATCTTTCGATCACCGCAAACTTGCAACGTTGTTTACTTAAGCGCACACAACCACGCTGCTCATAATGTCCACTAGCCGGGGGTAACTCTGTTGGCGCATAGCCTAAAAATGTTTTCTAAGTTCCCCCTCTCAAATTTTACTCAGCCCTCATAGTGCGCTGGTTTGTGTTCACACTTGCCATCAGCGTGTAGCCTGTGTGCTCGTCGATGCTAACGTACTCTTGTCACCCTTTCAGTGGGTGGTCCTCACGGGATCAGCCCTCTCTAATGTAGGTTCACTTATTTCTCAGCAGCGCTTCTTCCTCCGTGATGTTTATGCATCCTAGCGCCAGCCGCTCGCAGCTAGACATCGATTTATCATCGGCCTTGCGGATTCGCCCATAGTTATCCTGACCAGGCACTTCCACCGGGCTCACCGTTTACACAGTCGGCTTATACGGCTGCATATTTCAGGTTCTAATGCTACCCATCAACGTCTTTTTGTGGTTTTCTCAGCACGTTTTGCATTTACGATAGTGTAGGATCGTGAAATATTCAGTTTTGTTGATTCACACGCTCATGAATTGATATACATCTTTACGACTTTTCGCGTGAGACCGCATACAACGAGTTTTTTAGCAGTCGAATATATTCCAATATCTATGTATTACTGCTCATTTTCTTCTTAAAAATTAGTAAGACTATCTTCATTGATTGCATGTTTAGAAGGAATAGATTCTCTTATTAAGAGAATGAAAAACCCATGCAACAAGAAAGTACATCTTGTGAATCGTGGCCAAAAGAATAATGGAAATGCATTCTATCGGCAGTTGTTTCTAGAAAGAACTAATCTCCATCTAGTTGAATAATCGTTCAAATAACATAGGTGATTAACTACACGAATCCAATTTTCCAGTTGTCTATGCGATTTCACTGTGAATTCACAGGAGGCTTGCAATGCACTTTTTGGCGACAATGGTTCCATTGTTCTAAAAACTCCGTGCGATTAGCGCAATTTCGCATAATATAATAACTCTACTGTATTATATTTACAACTCTACTGTATTATATTTATGCATCTTTATGTTCGTTTACCTGTAATTATGTATGTCCTGTGTTCCTAAGCAACAACAATTTATGAGATAGTTAAAAATCTTTCGCTATATTGTTGAGTGCGAAATTAGGCACTCTATGCGGAGATGAATGTTAAAAAACTTACAGCTGAATCTGGAAGGGTAAATTCCTCTCAGCTAGAGGCGAACGCTTAAAAATTTTTCAGAATATGTTTCTTTCTTTTTCTATCGATATACTTCTTCAGGAAATTGTGATATTCTCGTTGAACTTCAATATCGTGCATGTCAAGCAAAGCTGGTATATTCTCAATTGTGGAAAGGTTGTGGATATGCTGATATCACAGTTGCTGTCATAGTAATTAGTGCAGATTTTTGAAGCAACGAAAAAGCTACATATCTGTGCATGTAGTGAGTGTTGATTTTAGATGTGCTCGTGCAGATAGATAGGTGAAAAATTCACTTGAATATTCAACTCTGGTTCCGCGTCGTCCAAAGTGTTCTCCGTCGAAGTGGTGCCATTTCGAGACGCTATGTCCTTAAATGGGATGCCCTTTTGACGGAAGTGCTTGGCACGCGATTGCAAGAATGCTTCGTTGATGGCTGCTCTCCAACGTCTAGCCATCTCTCTGTCATCTTCAATTGAGCTCGGAGCCACATCCAGAGCTGAAGCCAAGCATTTATTGAATGCTGCATTGGAATTTCTCTGCCAAGTGTCCTCGTTGCATTGTACAATCGAAGAACTATTTCTGTAGCATTGCGACGAACAAATTCTTTTTTTTTCCTTTCTCTCAACAGCGTAAATGGACGATATGGTAAAATTATGACTTAGTCACTGTGAAGCAAAGCCTGTGCGCAGGATTCGGTGCCTACTAGCTCGGCTTTTGATTATTGATTCTATATTTGCGTGTTACGGAGGTGAGAATCGATAATAGGGAAAAGATCTGCAGACGGATATGCCTTAGCCTTCATGGGCAGTTTTTTTATTGCAGCACAAACGATACAATTCATTACTATCATTTCCAGTAGCATCACAGTTTCCTTCGGTGGTATTTGCTCTCTATCGGAATGAGCTTTTAGCTCGTCAACGATTTTGCTCTAAAGTCTCTCCCATGTGGTCAACGTTAGTAGCTGTAGATCCACTCAGGTGGTGTGCGCTTTCATTTTTCGTGCCACCCGTGAGTCATATTATTCTCGAAGAAGCACTATGAAATTTTCCATGTTCTCGAGCCCCCTTCTTTATCCTCACTATGGCTAGAGTAGATTCAACATTCCACAGTCAGCATTGTTCAGTCGTAGCAAGGAAGTTCACCAGAAAACACAATCAGCGTCTTCTGCCACCTTCATCTTCCCGGAAATTTTTTTTTTTCAACAAATCAGCAGGATAAAAGTCGGGAAACGAAAGGAACCGTAAGAAATATAAAACAGTTTTTCCGACAGTGTATGAAAGATTTCTTTTCAAATTTTCGAACTGAGTAAGATTTTTACGATGAGCTGAGACAACATGTGATGAATAGCTATAATAATATCTCAAATATGCATAATCGGTTTCATTTATTTTAATATTCATCCATGTAAATCTCTTCAAATGTCCTTTTTTTTTTCAAAGTGCATTGAGAATATTTCATGCATTCGCTGCAATGGACGTGAATGCGTTCATTTTTTTATAAAAATATTGGAAGCATTTATATTTGGCTGCCTCATTTGCAACTTATATTTTAGACGACGCGTTCGCCACTAGACGAGGGAAATATCTGGTTTACTACCATTTGTGGTATTTCATTATTTCCATGGCTGTTGAGTCTGTACACACCATCTTAGTTACGATTTTCCCTACCGTGGACATGTCTGACATTTTTCCATGCCATATCACATAAATTTTTACTTATGTATACTACATATTCAAATTCCTTCGATGTTGACACTCATTTATGTTTGGTGCTTGCTTATAAGCCGCATTTCGGTCCCATCATTGAGCGAACAATTGCTCTCTTCATGCCTTATCTCGTCGAGGATGTTGTCACCCTTGAAAACGTCTAAAACTGGTTTGCAAAGGATCTCTCGAGACTGCCCTTCCTTTGCAAGTTTGCTTTATCCTCCTTTCTCCATTAGCAGTTTTCTGGAATGCTGTTTACCTTCAACTCAGAAGCTCTTGAAACTTTGTTTTACATGCGGAACCTATGTTGCATTTTACAGTTGCAAATGGGAACGTTACCAATAATTCAAAGGAACACTGCCGGGTGCATATCTCGAAATTCGCGAAATGCGCCAAAAAGTTATCATTATATGATGTTTCACTCTTTTACTAAGGCGATGTACCCTTTATGAGAGTGGTGCATCATTACATAAACCCTCAGCGATCGCCCAAATTCCAGGCAAACTTTTCCTTTATTCGCGCTGTCCAAAAAATCTCTTCGCTAATCGTCTCAACCTGCGCTTTTATCTAAACTGCGCTAGTTATGCTGTCCAATTATTTTATGTTTTAGCAATTCTCTTATTTTTGTGATTGTTTTTTCTGTTGTTTTATGGCCACTTCCCCATATTTTCAGCTTATTTTATATTTTAGTTTTCAATTTTTTTTCAAATGTACGTCAGATTATGCAATTATCAGCAATAAAATATTAATATATATGAAGACATTTGTGAAAGCTTGAGAGTTCTTTGCTATGAGAAGCTTCTTAGTGAGGTGGTGCGATATCGTGTGGTGGTGAGTTGATAGTCTTATTTCTAATGGCAGCAAAGTGTGAATGCGTGGAACAGCTGCGCTGAATCATACTCAGGAAATCAGCAGAAAAGGTCGCAAAGGGCACGTGTAACCACACACTGCTAATGAAGAAAAATGCCTTACTCGCAAGAATTTGATAATTTGCAGAGATTTGCTTTAGATCGTTGCTGTCGTAGTCTTGAGATTCCAGTTCGGTGTTTACTTCACGTCGTTGACGCATTCTCGTTAACACTGAATAATCTCGACTTGAATGATTGCCGGAGACGTTTGAATGTCCTTCAAATGCCGACATGAGCAGTTAAGAGCCGTTGCAATCTTCCACTCAAAAGCCCTCAAGAACTTCAGAGATCTGTCGTTATTCGTTGATAGAAAATAGGATGTTTTGCAGCTGCACTGAGTGCGATAACTACGTCACCACTTTATAAAAACTTGGAAGTGCTGCTTGCAGCTGGAAATGTCAATTTCATATTCGTTCTGCATCCTTTTGGATCGTACGTTTCCAACTTGCTGACATTATACCGCATGTAAAACTAATGAAATATTAATTGTCAGATATATCAGTATGAATCATATATGCTAAAGGATACATGTATATATGAGAAATCCTAATAAGCTGATGATCGGATATATGGTGAACAGCATAACAACAATGGAAGACAAAAATCAGCGCTTCCCTTTTGAAGTTAAGTTTCTCTAAGATTTTGCGGCGGGAGCAAGAAGGACCAACTTCTTGAGCTTCAAAACATTATGCGAATATAATAGGCGCGAGATAAATCAAATATGTATATTATGCTCTATAGAAGCATAGTGGATAAAGTGCATATTGTTGATCGCAAAGAGGTGTTTACGTCCATTCTAAACGTTCTATCATAAAAGTGTCACATAGGAGTTCACATTCTCATTGATGTCGTCATAGGCAAAAATCGTGAACGTTCTGAAGCAAATGCCTGCGGATTGCGAGAAATATTTGATGCTTTCGACTAAAATTGCACATTTCTTGAAATTGCTGGACTTACAATCTACTATCGATCTGTAAATCGTGTTGCATCGTTGCTAGTTGATAAAATCGCTGAAAATTTCTTCTCATTAACGTTGAAATGTTCATTGCATTTTCCTTCTAAATATTCATTTTGCTGACATTCTTCAACATTTCGTCATGTTTTCGCCATCGATCTCTGATCATCCACTGCTTCCCCCTCAATGTTATCTTTATTTTTAGGTATTTCTTGAATATGCTCAATTACTATGTGCGTATCGCTAGTTATTTGTTCAAAGCCAACTCCGATCATTAACTCCCACTCACGCCAATTATATCTTACAATTCAGTCAAGTAAAAGTCTGCAGTAGAAATTCTGTGAAATTCAAACATGCGGTTCACTGTCAGTTCGTAGTCCTCTAATTTATGTATCATGGTTACTAAGTGTCATTAGCTGTGCTCTCTCAATTCAAACTATGCTTTTGAAAACGGTGGATGGTCATCTCACTTTTATCTGTGCTTGCCGTCATATGAATCTTCCCACCTTTAGCAATTGGACAACGTTTCTATTTGTGAATTCTTGTGAATTGAAACTACGTCATCTGTTGTCTTCAGACAACTTCAGGAGGATGCTAAAATCTTACTGGGATAACTTTGAAGCTTGAGTTTTTCTGGCTACAAACCTTCACAATTAATCTACTGTCTTCATTCTCTTCTTTCTCACTTCAAATCGGGACATAAGAGCCTATCTAATGTTTCAAACGCAAGCCGATTTGCTATTTTCATTGAAGAAACCTCATTCTAGGTCTACGCATTGATTGACTCGAATTGACATTTGTGTTTGAAAGCGTTGAATACACTCTCAAAAACCTCATTCTTTACAGTAATTATGATAGAGGACATCGTTATTCAACGTGCTGTTCTACGCTTCAAAAGCAACTTTGTGTTATTTGCAGTTGTAGTGTGTCAATTCGATTCAACTACAGTCGATTATGAACATCCTAAAAAGTAATTTTTTGGAGTTCACTAACAATTGATTTTTTTAATGGCTTAACATCTAAATAAGGCAGCGAGCATATGAAAGGAAGGAAATACATAATGGTGTGAGTTTGGTCGGCTTTAAACGCCATCACGTGTTATGCCTATGTATGTATACTGATGGCCGTTTTGTGAACGACACTCTCGTATAGCGGCAGCATGTACCCTGAATAGCAGCAACTATAGTGGTAGCGTTAAGAAATCGCGAGAAATGGATCGAATGGGCAATTCGTTGCATTTCCCATTTCCTCTAACATAATGTTGAAACGTGCACAATGTATGAAGAAAATTTTATATCGTATTTCACACGTTTCCATCGCCTTATGCATATAGAAGCGGGAAATGAATAGCATTCATTTCTACTATTTTTACCACTTTCTCATTTTTTGAGAAATTTTTTGCTGTGTAAAACTCAGCGCATTAAATTGAAATATAATGAAATCGTATACATCGATTTTGCGGCAAGTATCATTGCTTATTGCTAGCGTTGTTGATTTCTTATGCATATAGATTTCAATGAGTTTTGCGCTAGTCATATTTCTTCATCAGAGTGCTTGAATAACTATGAGAGGCAATCATTTGCAGTGCTTGAGATGATTCTGTTAAGATTCTTATGTGTGAGGCACTGCGTAAATGCACGAAATTGTCTCGCATCACTTGTCGATAGTTACAAACGTTACCCAACCGTAACGAGTTATGAAAGATGAGTGAGTTCTTTTCTTGGTGCAGATAAGAAGAGAATTACCGTTTTGTGACCAAGAATCCTCAATTATCTACCGGATGAAGTGTCTCAATCGCTGAAATGTGCTTTTGGATGTATTCTTTCAGATTTTAAATAGAGGCGCTGCTCGTGCAATCACCTAAGCTCAATGACTCGTATTTTCTCTACGATACTGCGTTACGGCATATCTAATAACTGCTTTCTAATCACTATGCATTCTGCTGGCAGCAAATGCACTAAAAATCTTCCTGAGGCCCATTTCAACTAAGTCCTCGGCTGATCGAATAGGAAGCTTGCCTTTTTTGCCATGACTGCTTGCTGCTTGATAACGTTTCTTAGAAGATGCTCATTGATAATTTATTCGTCTATGAATAATATATAGAAACTTAAAGCTCTCAAAGCTGCATTATGCTTCAAAGCGATGCTTTAGAAAACTGCAATAGACAATCACTTTGAGCTATTGTGCACATTAGGAAACAATCTTTTTCAATTCTTCGCTATGTATTCGGCAAATTCACTTTCGCTTACAACTGCCACTGAAACTCTTTGCTCGACGTACCAATCGCCAGTTTTGTTGCGAAATCGATCGAAATTACCTTCAAATCGAATTCAAGCAAAGTCCACCTCGTGGATCACGCGATCAATTCAAGTGGAACTACCATATTAAGATAGAACGGCAGCAAATGATCGAAGTTACATTAGATGACCTCGGTGATTTCTCGAGGGAAACGCTGAGGGATCGAAGAAAATCTTTTGTTAAATACACGCACTAGACGAAAAGTAGCGGCTTACTGAGCGTTTAAACAGGACTTGTTCGAAGAATTCGACTGTAGTGGTTAAAATGACTGGATCCTTTCGCAATGGCCAAATAGAAATTTGGCGGAGTTTTCAGTTTAACAAATTTCAAGCTGAAATATTCTTCGCTAGTTTCAAATACCCTCACGAAGAACAATTTCATAAAAATTTTAAGCCGTCAAACGTTACGTAGGGGAGCAACAAAGAAAGCAATATAATCAGAGACAACTCAAAACAGATTTTGCTTATTGGACAACATAGCTCAGCCCGAAATCAAACGACAACGATGAAGCGATGCAAAACTCATTTACTTCAGCTAAAAATTGATAGCTCATCTTGCGAAATCAAGGAAAGACCATGGTGAAAATAGTTTTTACAATGGACACCATTGTAACAACATTATCATAAAAGTGTGAATTGAGTTGCAAAACTACTCGTTATCACGAATTGATAGTCATCAAAAGTTTTTCCCACTTTTCACAAATTCTCACAGAAGTGCATTGTGGCAACATTACGTTTGTATGTATTGCACGCGTAGTGTTTGTTCATGTATCGGTTTCTTTCAGTTTGCAAACCCATAATACCTACAGAAATAAACCTCAAGAATTGTAATTTCCTAAGGGAGAAAAAATTCAGAAAAATTTATAAAAAAGTATGACTTATGAAAAATTGCCCTAAATCAAGGTTGATTTGAAAAATCAACATGGTTCTACAAAACTCATCATGGTGGCTACAATTTACGCCCATAAATGGGCAATTTTTGAATTACAGACACTTAGCTGCGCCAGTAAATCCGCAAATCGAGCAACCTACGGTCGCTTCGATGCCAAGAAAACCAGAGATTCTTTTACAGCTGCCTCCATGGACTGATCGCCAAGGAGGCAGATCAGTAACTGCTTCATTGCTTTCTTTTTTGTACACTGGCATAATCGACAGTTCCGTGGGCGAGATCATAGATAAAGCGCAACATCAGAATCTGCCTAACTCCATACCTTGTCCATTTTCTGGTACATGCTGCCAAATAGATGTCTGGTTACAGCTGGAAGGGGCTAAACGCTTCGGATGAACGAAGTCATACTTGAGGATCTAAAAGTGTTACTTAATTTATGACGCCTAAAGAAGTCCTTTATGTACATGGAGTATATCACGTTCATTGGTTACATCAGATATCAGGCCGCGCTTCATGTGAAAAAAAGCTCTTGCTAAGCATTATATAAGTTGTCATATGTGACTATTGAAAATACTAGACGCTTGAGGTTTACTTCCCTTTCACGTGCACCAGCACGGTGAGCACTAATATGATCTCCAGGAAAGAACTGCTGGACTGATTTCAACGTATATAAGGCTTCCTACTAAGCTCCCATAGTGACACATTAAGCAATCAATGGAAAACTCAATATGGGTGAGCCGACTGGCGAAGTTGAATTTCGTTGGCCGAGAGAAATGCGCGATTGGCTGCTTTCGGCGAATCGCGCTTATGACTTCGAAGATTTGGAAAAACTTTTTATTCTGGAGCACGTTACGTCTCATGTCGCAAGAAAAAAAAAATGCGCGTATCGCTAACGTTCCACGACGTGAACGCGTTTATAAGAGATTTCATTTTCACTGAGCAAAGAATGAGATCATGTGTTCGGCGAATCTGCTCTAGCAATGTGACTTTTCTTAGTAATGTTGCTTACTTTGAAGCTTTAATCGTCGGATGGTTCCTCTTATCTCTAAACCTTTTGCAAAATTTTCCTGTTTGCGCAACTATTGCCCTACAATTTTAGAGTTAGATAATCACTGACAAATATGTTAATTTTCATTAAGATTGTTTGGTGTGCACTCTATTTCACTTTGTAGTTTGTGTCGTGACCAACGTTGAAATATAAATTTGCTTCCTTAAGATGTCGGCAATGATGCAAACCAGTACAAGTTTATGCTCGACGGGGAATCGACGAGGAGTTATGCGCCACTGAGTCGCGCTTGCTTAACCGTAAAAACGTTGAGTTGCGCCAATCGACCAGACACCTTAGAAGGCTCGCGTCGCAGCGATATTCCGTTATTAACGCCCAATAGCATCAACACTATTTGTTGGCTTCGCTACTGAGGCCCCACTGCCTGTGAAAATGGTCGACGCGTTGAGCGCACTACTCCCGCCGTTAGCTGCTTCAGTCATCGCTACTCTTCAATTGCATACTAGTTATTGGAAATTGAATTGCGTTACTCTTTCAATTCGACATTCAATTATATTAGTTAGCACTCCGTTGGCGTGTTTACTTCTACATCCTTTAGACCACTTGGAAGGTAAATGCGAAAATTTTGTGCATATGAGTATTTCGCTCAGCACATTGCTTAATTCACACGACTATCATCACGCTGGATGCAGACGTCATGCGAGCTAGTTTAATTCGTGATCAAGTGGGCTTAAATGATGCCGTATAGGAAATTACCTAGCAAACTTTTCTCAACAATCGGTTGAAACCTATGAGCATGAAATTTTTAGAACTAAAACTGTGAACGTCACTTGAATCTCACAACCTATCAAATACCTGACTAACAACTCTTCGTTCAAATAATCCCCGAGTTTGCAAAATTTAGTACCTAATATTCAAGTGAGGCTGTCAATACAATGGTCTCTCAGAGGTATTTCGCTTGCGCTGAACAGTGAAAGCGATCAAGATTTTCGCAACACTCGTAATTTCAGTGTGAGATAGTATATGCGAGCGAAAGAAAAAAAAAACATTGTTCTTACGAGACGATGACATTGCTTTCACATAGGCAATATCGTTGCGAAAGATGACAAAGATTATTTGAGATGAAAGCCAATAAGTGGCCACCAAGGACACCAGCAAAACACGTTAAATTTAGCCGAAATTAAATCCTCAATAGCGAAGCGCTCTTCAGCTAGGATATTTCTCTAGGGTACCCATTTGTATTGCCTTCGATCCTCTCACTTTTTGCTTCATACACTTGCTTAGAGTGTGTCTATTCGATTACCGTGCTATTTCGTATCACTCCAAACCGGAAATAAGTTGACTACTCATGAAGCCATAATATTCCTCTCAGATATTATCATGTAATTGTGTTGTCCGTTATATGTTGATATGCACAATCACGTTATGCTTCAAAACTATATAATTTTGGTTTCTAGAACATTTCTCTATCTAAACGCATAGCTTCAGAAATTGCAAGTTTATTTCTCAGCATGACTAAAATTCACTGAATGATATGAATATTTATTGTAACAAAAAACGTTTCGAAATATCTTTGCGAGTAGGAAGGCAATTATTGCCGCCTGTGGGTAAACGATTTCAAGCACCGACAGCATAACGTCGTTGAGATAGAGTGTCTTAGAAATCGCTCTTTTCCGCTTGCACGAACTCTCAAAAATTAGCCAACCGTAAACGAAATTTCCATTCGCTCGACTTTCTTGTCGGTTTTCGTCCTTGTTGAACAGCATTTTATCGTGGAACGCATGCTGCAATACTGTGGCCGTGTCGGTACCGTATTCTTGCACGATTGCCCGCTGACTGTACGAGCTAGCAGCGCATACCGAATAGGCAACCAATAGCGCTCGGAGCGTCGAGTGCCGCCGATCTGTCATGTATGCTGCCTCGTGTTTGCGTACCTGAAGTCGTTTGATTTTCCTATAGATTTCCTTCCAGTCAATCATCAACCGCACATCTCTGCGTCTAAAATCTTCGCAACATGATATGGCAATGCCTATGAAAGGATTCCTGCGGCTGTCTTGCATTAACCATTAACGTAATGAGTTTGCTGAATCCATATGACGGAATTCGATGAGAAAATTCTTAATTTAAAAGAATAAACGGAATAAAATTCGTCGACAGAGGCTGAAATTCTGTTGTAGATGATACTTGATTAGGAATAATGAAGTTGATTGCATTAGGAATGCAATAAAAGTCTGCAATTTTCCCTCAGTCAAACGTGTATAGAATGAGATCGTCACATGCACCATGCACCCTCTGCCATCTATCTCTCGAGTAGATCAGCAATATCCGCAACTAATCCAAATAAATATCCCTAGATGACAAAAGATGCATGTTGAATCTTCGTTGCTCGCACAACGAACCGAAAAGGCTTCTCATTTCTGCGTGAATGAGGAAACCTGTTGGTTGAGGCTAATTCGCTCGATCATGAACCTTTCAACTGTGTGGAAGCATGGTCAGTATATAATCAGGGCGCCAAAAATCTGCGATGAAAACTTTTACGAGTACTTCTGAATTCCGTACTTCTGAATTCCAACAGATCAGCGAAATTATGCATCAAAAATTATCGACGAAGAAAACTACTTCCTGAGAAAGAAATCTAACTGTTTCCTGTGCAAGAAATCTATGTTCTAATCGGTAGGTTCGCAAGCGAATGTAATCGATTTTTTACGTCAATCCAGATGGTTTTTGTACACCAACAAAGCACTCGCTGCAGTGAGAAATAATTTTTTGTGCATCTATGTGAGTGCAATAGTGCTGTTTTGTTGTGAATGATCGATTAATGAGTCCAGTACAATGAAAGTGATATGGCAGCTGCGAGATAAAAATTCTTCACTTATTTCGAATAACATTCTTGATAGGCTGCACACCTCAGGCAGGTCAGCGTCATGGACTAAGAAGGAACAGGCTCGCAGATTTTTGAGGCAAGCATGGATGAATGAGTCTATATTTGTCCAAGAATATACAGGCTTTCCAATTTGTCGCAAAATGCAAAGTTATAAGCTCCGATTAATCTTAAAAGTTCAAAGTTACGATAGTCGCTTGCACATTTGCTTGTCAGCGGATTTCCATAACCATCCGCTCAGAGCCACTCACCTTATTGACTTCTGATGATCTTAGGTGAATTGTGATTGTATGTAGAGTATTCTTGTCAGATCGGAATAGAGGGCAAAGATGACTGAGGACCCAAAAGTTGCCAAAACACTGGAAAAATTGGTACAAGTAAATTCGAAGGAGCGCTGGGCTCGAATTTTAAAATTTTCTCCCAATTGAAATTAAGGTGGTCCCCTCATCCGAAACATACGCCCACAGGGAATTTTTTGCCTAATTCGAACTTAACGTTTTAGAAACTTGCGCCGTAATAATCTTTTTTGTTCAGGAGCCACTACTAAGTTCTTGGTGAATTCGCTCATCTATAGTAAATTAGTGCCGAAAATTCGGATAGCTGAGCACTATGGATTCCGAGATCCATAAATATGCATATCCTTTTTAATCAGAAGTTTTCCAAGAAAATGCACGAAAGTTGCGGCCTTGCTTTTCACAAGTACTCTGACGTAATTTTACAAAGACCATGTAAGCCTGCCTTATTTAGTAACAAGTAAAAGCACCATCCACTTATAAAATTCGAATCTGTTACTCTGTTTTATTGGCAGGTTCTCTAACGAAATGAGCTGCCACGAACACTTATAAATGAAGCCTGTGGCAAAAGAAGTCCAGCGAAAGTGCTTGTGATGGCGTCACTCACGAACGGAAGACGGAAGGTTTCTGGTTCATATTCTACTTGCAAGTGGCACTTTCACTCATCACTAAACAGTGGCTACCATAGACATATTGGCCAGGATAAAGTTTCATTTGTGGAACGCCAGCCATGAGTGACCCTCTGAGCTGTTGGCACAGAACCGACATTTAACGGCCTCCTTCATTGATTTCGGGTGTTTAGTTGCGCACTCTTCAAAGAGGCCAGAGCTTACAAATTTGAGTTTGTTTGAAGCTGCACTAGGTTTGCATAAGAGCAAAAGTTTTATGTGCTGGCTTCAATGAGGAGAAAAAGAACCAGCGCAATGTGCACAGAAATTGAGCGCTATTTTATGATGACTGACTGATGGCATTGCTTCACTTTACAGTCATTGCTTAAATAATAATGAAATGTTGAAAGCTCATCATTCTTTTGTCAATTATCAGAAATGTGTCATTTCTGAAGTGAAGCTTTCTAAACTCGCCTTGTCTTTTACCACGGAAGTTCCTGAACAATGATTTTCTGCAAGGGAATATTTCAATGTCAGATAAAAAAAGAAAGCCAGTGGATATGATGATATGATGTGCTGAGTTGAGAAGCTATTTCTGGAATGGTTACATCACAAGCTAGAGATGAATAAAGAGACAGCTTTAGAGCGCCAAGCAAACAGAATACGACTCGAAATACGACTCGAGTTAAGCGTAATGCGCTCTCGCAAGAAGCACATTAAATGGGAATGGAACCAATAAAAGAAATATGGACTTTCTTTTAAAAGTATTTCTGAGGGTTTTAAAACGTCAGCAGCCTTGGGTCTGACGCTTCCTGCCAATGAATTGACTAATGCGAAAACTGCTTTTATTCAGTGATACTTTGCTCTACTATAATGTGCAGCAGTGATGATGATGAAAGATGATTTGATAACTTTCGCACAATATGTGCACAAAGTCTTCGAAACTAATAAATAAACAGTGATTTTGGACCTTGCAATGAGAATGGAGCCTAGGAAGTGAATAATACAACATCGTGGTCGATTCACTTGGGTCTTTAATGAAAAAAGAAGCGCCGGCGAATGCGGAAAATCTTTGAGACGCTCAAGGCGTGCTATCCAAACTACTGGGGAAAACCCATCAAAATAGACTAGCTACGTTACGCATTTGCAGAATCATGCGCAACGGTTAAATATATTTATATAAGTGATTGTTGGTTGATGCCTGCTCCACCCCACCGCCCCCCCCCCCCCCACACCTCCTCTTCCCCCCACAATTGCTCTCATCTCCGTTCGGTTTTCCTACTTTTTACCGTATTTTTTGAAATATATTTTGACAAATCATAATTTGCTTTCTTTAGTGAAAATCATTCGTCGCTGCTTTCCGAATGAAATCCATTCATCAATACTATCAGAATTATTCGGCTCAAAAATCGCTCTTTTCCTTCAAATTTCAGCTCACACCTCGATGATGTTGTTGAATAGCGCGTCTTGAACTAATTCAAGCAAATAACACACGTTTCAACGTTACGGGCACGCCAAAGCAGCGAAGCGCAGATTTAACTACAACAGTAGGCCAACAGAGAAGGCGAAGCGCTGGAAATGTGAACATATAAGACGCATATTCTAAGGTGCCTTAACGTGGAGAAGAAGGGATAACAAGAAGAACGCTGAAGTAATGCTTAATGGTAAGATCTGAGCCCCTTTAAAATGTTTCCAGACAAGGCACGATATCATTTATGCGATTACAGAATCAAAATAAGAAGTGGACTCAAAAATTCGGTGCAATGGACAGACGAAAATAATGTTTAAAAAAACACTAAGCATGTTGCCATTCTGAAGGATGGCGATGAGCATGAGGAGCATCTCGTGAAGTATGAGTAGTTGAAGTTGAAGGTAGCGATGCTGAACATATTGCATGCACTGGATCCAGTACCAAAAGAGGCGGCGCACACGCATAGTAGCTAGGACGATGCGCAGTGTTGAAGAGGAATGCATGGTGCGCAGCCGGCGTTGTGCATACGCGCAGACGGCATCGTTGCTATGACGATAGAGTTATCGAGTGACTGGTGCGGGTTATATACTAGCCAACTTATTAGACTCGTATTATACGACGAGTGGTCACGTTTTTCATGCACATAGAATGACGACCTCCGTGATGGGATTGTAGCGCCATTTCATTGTGACTCTTATCTGCAATTTCTGATGTCACCTCATGTCTACTTACAATTTTTGCTGCAAACAAATTGTGCATTTTATTCGTTATCAACATATTTCATTGGCTATTATTGTAGTACGGGTTATTCAGTGCGATTTAGAGTACATGGGATCTCAATACTTGTGATCCGATGCTGCAGTGGCGTCGTGCACGCTGGTCATACCAATTCACGCTAACAAAATGAGCACTGCTTGTTCAAACCACTCTGCCGTTTATCTCAAATGTTTTTCGTTGTTATATGCGCTTAAATCGGTCAATACCATGTCGTTTTCCACCCAATTCATCCATTTAGAAAGGTCATTGGATTTAAGTAGGATACAAGTTGAACTTTTTTTTTCATTGTGGTAGCATTCTGGCGGACAAATAGCTTAGTAAAGTTCCCCTAATATCAATGTTGCTCACGCAAAACGAAAACGTTTTACGCTTATCGATGTGGAAGTGCGATGCTGACGCAGCACCGTCAAATGAGCACTGCATAAAGAAGCACATGAAAGAGCTTTTGTTGGAGTGTGCAGCTTCTAAGCTCACGATTTTGCCGAACTACGCCAAAATGTGCGCTAAATGCGACTCATATTATGCGCTCGTTCAGCGCTTTCTCGATGATCCAGCGCGGCGCTGCCTATATCTTTGTGTTGGTTGCGAACTTTGAATTAGTGTGACTGAATTTTATCCTCAAAGGATGTCACCGATTTGAGTTGAAAGTGCTTATTTGATGAGTTTATTACTAGCGCTGCTCAAGTGACGTCGAAAATTGTCTCGTTGACGTGCAGCGCTTCTAGAGTAGCTATGATGTTGAATTAAGTTCGTTCAGCTTGTGGCCACAAGATTCCGCTTTCAATAAATCCAACTTGGAATGAACCTCACAATGAAAGAAGTGACGTAATTTTTATTAGTTTCGCAATAGAACTTATCAGTATGGAGACCATTGTTTCGAACATTTTTTTTGCGCTTGCCAATATATGCCAGGGGTGCGCGAGTGGTAATCTTGACAAGTGTACGTTATTAGAAAGCGACTGAGATGAACGTAAAAGACAGCTGTCTTGAGATAAGCTCGTTGTTTTGTCGTGACAGCAATTGTGCACAGACGCTACTATCGGCATATGCCGTTCGTGGTGTGAATTGAAATTCACCCAAGCAATATTTTGAAGTAATGGATGTATCCAGTAACGAGCTCGTACTTCACGAATCACGCCTCTTTAATGAATGCGTCTAGTAGCACGCTCGGCTCACATATTCTCGACCATCCCCCGCCGACAACGCACTTCTTGCGCAGCAGCGGTCATATTAAGTTTCACAGTTTCATCGATTTGGTGCAGCGTAGACCTGCTTTCCATACGACGTTCTCGTCGACTTCCCGAGTCGACCTGTGTGCATGTGTGTGTGTGTGTGTGTGTGTGTGTGTTCGTATGTGTTTTTTGTGCTTGCGAGCGTGCGTATGCGTGTCTGTGCGCGTGTGTGCACACGTTTGCACGTTCATTTGCGTGTTTGTGAGCGTCTGTGTGTATGTGCGTGTACGTCTGTGTGTACACGTATGCGTTTGTGTTGTCTTTCGCAGCTGTTCGTTTGCAAGGTTGCCAAGAGCGCCTTTTAATAAGGCAGCAGCCACTGAAGCGAAAAAGAACTAAAATTTGAAAACATCCTGTTTGTATTCTCCTATCACCGTGGACTACCAGTACTCACTGTGTTGTACCGCTGCGACACGTGTTCATGAATCTTGCGCAATGACGGTAGTCACATGTTGTACATTACTTCTTCATTTTAGTGCCGGTAATCTGGAGTACTCCGAGGCAATCGAGTACGGCAACGGCTTGGGCAGCCAGCTATTTCTTTCATCCCCCGAGCGTCTCTTAATACTTTTAAGTAACTCATCCGATGTATGCAATTCATAGACAGTTTTAGCTCATTCCACGCTAGCACCGATTTTTACTTATTGGTCCGCTGCAAGTATAATTAAATGAAATTTTAGTTATCAATAAGATATTGTTATGAAATTTTGGTAACATGTGCACAGCCGCTAGAAGTGCATCGCTAGTGTTCGTACAACTTCAGAAAGAGTTGTGAACACATTTTGAAAGGAATCGAGAATTTGCCTCTTATAATAGTTTTGCTTTGGAATTATCTCAAATTTGTACACTTATATTAAGAAACAAGAACGATTTAACATGGTTTTTCCTTGATGTTCTTTTTCAGAGGAACGTTTATTTAAATGGCTCTATGGCACGTTTCTAGCAGTTGAGGGTAGTTTATGCTTGCGTCATACTTTCATGATTTCCGATTTGTAAATGTCACCTAATTGTTTCCTAGTAAAGTAAGTTTCGATGCAATCATTTCTGGGCAGAAAATTGTGCTCGACTGCTGCGTGTTTGTTCCATAAGGCGATTTGTCCCTAGCGGGCTATTCACTATTTGCGCTGCTTATTCGCTTTAGCTCGCCGCCACATTTAATAGTGTATTTTACAATTAAATTTTGCTAATACGCGAATGCCTGGAAATAAACGAGAAACCGAAAGTTGATATGTATGAGGAAGCTATCGCTATCGTTTACGACTTAAATGATGACTTATTTTGATCAACTGTTATTATTAGTCATCAACTTTGAAAGCTATGAAGGTGGCATAATTCTTAATGACTTGGTGGTGAATATTTCAATAATGAGACTTTAGCAGACATCATCACATTCTCTATGTGTTACCAATTTAATTAACTTGGCTGAGTTTATTTAATCAATGCTGTTTTCAATGTTTATTTAATCAACGTGTTTTTATTTATATGTAATTTATAAAAATTCTAACGCATTCATCAGCTAAAATCTAATCTGCCTCTGCTGTTTCATCATAGACTCCTTGACCCTATTTGCTTTGCTATGTCTACGCCGTCTCCTCAACCCAAATTTGTATTTCTCTTTGTTCAAGCAAGTTTATTTTTTTTAGACGTTTACCTTTCTCATGAAGTGACTTAAGATGAAATTGGTATAGTCTATATTATAGTATCCAACTTCAATTTTCATTCTATGCACTCCATTTTCGATGCTGACTGAAATGCTTAAACTGCAAAGCGCTCAATTGCTGTCCTTAGTCATTTGGTTGACAAGAACCATTCCGAATGGCATCGTTGTGCGCAGTGAAGTATAAAATTTCCTAGCTTTACCTTTATTTATAGTTGTTCTTTGCTGTTTCTTGATCACAGATAACCGTGCAGTTTTCGCTTTTGTGAGTTACTTTTTTATATTGTTGATTTACTGCTTTTGTTCCTACTTTCTATTTTTTCTTTTTCTTGCCCTTCGAAATCTGAAACTTTGTAGAAGAAAATGTCTTAGTGGGAAAATTTTACTCCCTTCTAAGATAGTTTTCCTCCAGGAGTTCTTATTTTACGAAATGTGCACCTCTGACGTGAATATTTCTTTTGCTGTGAGTAATCAGCTTTTTGGTTGTTTATCAAATTTCTTGCACAAATTCAGCTAGCTTACCTTATTGGATTGGTTACTGTTTCATTATGATTGACACTAGGTGAGTTCAAAGTGCATGCGCTTGCGGAATAGCAAAGCCTGCATAGCAAATGAGATCAGTGGCATAGAGCTAACGATAAGATGCCTTCAAGCGAAAATGCCAATACTCTTGAAAAATTGATAGCAAAATGGAGGATGACAAGCACTTTTCCAGATTAACGTTGCTTCCTCAACGCTTTTCCTTAGGCATTCCTATTCTCGTTTGTCATCGTCAAATGCAACGCCTCAAATTTCATTTGCCTACACTGTTCAATGAATTATGCAGTCCTCTCTTTTTCATATAGTTGTGCCATTCAATCACTGACTGAAATAAATTGCGATTCTCAACAAAATTTTTCATACATACTAATTGCATGACAAAATAGTTCATGTGGATGTGTAGCTGCACAATTTTGCACTACTGTTAATGTCATCTTCGTTGGTTTGACATCGGCCCTTATTGCCGTATTGGATTGAGCGTTTTGTTTAACTCATCGCTTTGCAATTAAAGTGTTCAAATTTACATGTTTTTTTTTTGTATGAAAAAAAAACGTATTCACTAGGCTTTATCTCCCTAAGTGTTCACATTGTCCAACTCAAGCTCTTCTGCATCGATTGGAACTAAATTTATAATAGATGCACTGATTTCCATTCTATGCGCGGATTTCGACAATCTCCTCCCCTCCTTCCCCTCCTCCCTCCCACCTCAGTATTTTATGTCCCCGTCAATTTTTCTTCTTATTGATGCTGCAAAGTTGAAATCACCACAAAGGCGACAACTTATTTTGCAGAAAGACTGCAAAAAAATTTTTATATCTTGTCACTCTTATCATGAACACACAATAACCATGAAAACTGGCTTCCTGGGCTAGGTAATCATATATTTCATCAACGAATTCTTTCCCATCTTTCTGCCTTTTTTCCACGTAGATTACTCCATATTTTCGCACGCTGTTCAATGGTACCTTCATTAGCAAATAGAGAGTTTAAAGGAACGTAATCTAAAGGAGCGTGGTTGAATCTGTGAAGATGACGTGGGAGCAGGAGATTATTATTGTTGAAGAATTATGTCTGGGATTGCTGAGTGACTCATTTTTGGGTTTTCGTGGTTGTCAAATACTGAGGCGACTAAGCGACGGCATTGTGAGCCTACTCGCTACTCCGCCAATTAATTCGACGGATGATGGATAGTAAAAATCATGCATATTCACCTTGCTTATTTGAAATTGTCGCGAGGCGCGGCTGGTTAGCTGATGCGCTCACAACGATCGTCGACTCATTTCCGTGTTAGTTCATCGTGTCTCCACAACTTATGATTCTATGCAAGCCTCTTATAGAACAAAATTCCTCTTATGTCGTACGCTGAGTCACATTTGGTTTACATGACGTCCGACTTTGTAATTTAGTATTATCCTTCTGAGTCAGCTGAAAGCATGATCGTACTGGAACAAAAGCCACCTGGACGTGTTGCATGCTTCATGTGACATGTCCTGTATACATTTTACACTTTTGTTCCATTGTTTTTTCACATTACAAATTGTTCAGCACATTTTGTTGACTACTGTTTATAAGAGTTGTAGGAAACCAATTTGTAATGTTGATCGTTTCGTTCATCGAGCAGCTGAGAACACTATGAGATCACGAAGCAAATTTTTTTTTCATAAATTCATTTTCTGACATAAACGGTAATACTTTCAAATTGTTTTGCATTTTTCGTACTAACACATTCCAATATTTATGTACAATGAGAAACATGTCAATATTCGATACTGATTCAATGTTTTCCTATACGTCTTGGCGATCTCAGGTACTCAATCTGATGAAGGACTTTCATTGGGGACCTTCTAAGCAAAAAGAAATTCTATCAGCTCACTAATTATGTTAAGCGTTTTGTTTATAGAACAAATCTACTACTGAATAGGAATTCCCACTTATGAGTTTACTGACATAGAGAGGAGAGTTTTCATATCTATAGAAATGACCAGTAAATTAAGCGCTAATAAAATAAAAGCAATGTTGTAGATATTCAGCAGAGATTTCAATGATAATTATTAGGTTTGACGGAGTACAATTAATATTAACTAGGCATTGGGCTATAAGAGCGCATTCGGCAATCCATATGTAGTCGTAGCGAACATCATCGCTATATGTTGTGTAGTAATGCCTCAAGCATTTATCGGGCGTGCGCGCACACACACATACACACACACGCACGCACACACACACACACACACACACACACACACACACACACACACACACACACACGAATCCGGTGATTATATAAAATAACAAATGGAGGCGTACGCAATGCTTTGCTGTGAATATTTGAATATGAATTTCGTGAAATAGGATCGCGTGTGAAATGTGCGTCGGCTGAATCTCACCGAGGAGTTGCTTTATATATGGACCATTCTTACTACCTTATTTGATTACCTCATAATTTTTTGTTAGGTGTGGACAGTCATAGGCGTCGAATATGTTTTACTGTTGCCATTGTTGTATTGGAATTGGTCATTCAGTTGATGGCCCGCCTTGCTTCCATCGTACTTTTTAAGATGCTTTCGGTAAATGTAGCAATCTTGCTAGAAAAATTATTCCTCACTGGAACGCAACGGCAACCACAAATGGAAAACAGCATACAAGGCTCGCATTTTGGTCACACCTACCGCAATGGCGCAACAAGCTAATTTGTGGTCAGCATGCAGGTCACTCAGTGGAGCAAGAAATGCTTCTATACTTGGCAAATTGTTTTGCGGAAATGTCGCTCACTTGTTCGTTAACTTTGACGAATGCAGTAAGCATTGCTAGGCCACTCAACGCGGTTCACCCAAATGCTTTGGGTATCATCCGTGCTCAACTCCACACACTTCCTATTTCTTAAATGTTCACTTAAAACGTTTTATGCCACTCTATGCTACTTGGCTCGCGTATATGCTGTTGCATTCGCGTTTCTCACTTAGATGTGTATGCTGCATTTTCCTTTCACCTCGTAGCATGGTAAAGCCAATCGTTCAAATTCATTCTTAAGAAGAGATGAATGAATCGTTTCAGCACATTCGCAGCATTCATCAGCACCTACTACTGTTTCAAAAGAGCCTATAGTCGATCGTCTTATTCGCTCAAAGGTCAGTGATATATGGCCAAGCGAAAAGAGCATTGGGAAGTGCTTTCTAGTATGCTTCCTGTTAGGTTGCTTGACTGACAAATATAGGCACCAAACATATAAGCGAACTATGAATTTTTTCAAATAACGAAGTCAGCATATTCTCATCGAAGCTTATCATTTTGTTTGATGCCATAATCCGAATGAGGAAACTACTACACATCGGCGTGACAGCATCTCATTCGATGTTTATATTTTTACCGCCTTCCCTCAGTGTCTAAAAATCGATGGCAAGTCACTTGTTTGCGCTGTCTGGACACAGCTTTATGGGCGCTGGATTGGTGACGCATGTTGAATGGAGGGAGACGGGTGAGAGCAGTTAACATGATGGGCGATCATTGGAATCAAGCGAGCAAACCGTGCCATCAATGGTGAGGCATCGAAGACAAGCAACTTACGACGTCCACATTTAGCGAGACGCTTCTGCAAAAGCTTTCTCGCCTATACTGATCCAGGGGTTCTCTGCGCGCTTTCTTTTAAAAAGCATACGCAATCACCTGTAATATTGGCATTATTTCTAAAATACACCTTGCTAAGAAGAAAGCGACATCAGCTTTTTTGTTTCGATTAATCGAACAAATTCTCGATCACCTGCGAAGCATTAAAATGAGGGTATTTCGAGAGATTCGAATGTCATAAGTACCACATGACGAACGTTGGATACGTTTGGCGAATCGTTAGCAATATGATTTGTGAGATAGCGTCAGCTGTTCCACTGACCGCTAAGTTTGCAGGTGGGAGCGCATTTCTGCGGCAGGAATTGACCAGCTGGCACGTGTTACAGTGTTTTAAGTCGCGATTAACAAAGCCACAACATATTACGCCCTCAAGAAAATCTCCTGGTCTGTTCTTCGAAGTTGGCGGAAACGGCACGTGCCGAACTACCATTTCACTTCCTTATTACTGTGAAAAACCTTGGTCTGGAGAAGAGAGTTTCCATCATGCAAAATTACCATGACTTTATGAAGCTTTAAAGTTGAAATGCGTTCACTTATGCGATGACGTCATTCTTTATATAACCGCAAAAAATTAGAACATTTGAGAGGCACAATCAAGTCTCTTTCCAATTTGCAAGTACCATGTCTCGGGAAGTAATTCCGCTTAGGGGGCAAGTTGAGGGAGGAGGGAGGGGTGAGCTTTGCGAGAGTAACGGCCTATGTGAGAAAGTCAGAAGGGGGTTCGGCAAGGGTGGCTACGTAGGCGATCGAGCTGGATGAGGGGAAGAAGATAGCAAAAGGCTAAAGAGATTGAAACAAGTGAAGGAGCAAAGAAACTTCGACTGAGGTGGGCCCGTTCAGAAGAGATATTGGCGAATGACGGCAGAGTGAGAAAAGTTGAGGAAGTTCTACTTTGGAAATGAACCAAGTAGTGGGCGAGTACCAATAAAGATCGTAATAAAAAACTCGGTGAACGAACAAGGACCCTATAAGGGACCCATGCGAGAATGAGATCCGTGCGGCACGCTATGTTAGAAGATCCAAATTTAGTTATTGGACTTGTTTTACGCAACGTATTCGGCACAGAGTCAAGAAACTTTCCTCACTATAGGGTAGAATTTTGATTGCACGTAAAATGAGCTCTAGAGTGTTTTACCGATCATTAAATAGCGAAATGAAATTGCTGTTTATCGCTGGATGATCAGAATGATTGTAAAACATTACCAATTCGGCATTTGCTTCTGATTGCTTCAAAATGCTCAATACAAATACATCACGCATCTTTGAAAATAGATGCTTTGTTCGCTTGCAACTTCGAATACGTTATGAATTTAAACGCAGGTTTTGTGTTGTTGAGCAGCGGTACATATTCAGGAACTAATGCATCATTATCTTAGGACAAACTGAAAAAAGGTTGACTAATAACTCTGAACTGCAAGTACAGTTTCGAATGGGCAACTTCTGATAAGAAACGGTAAAAGTATCGCGGATGTGATTGAACAAAGTCATCGTTTCTCAACTCTTTATCATTTTCTGTCGCTCATGATGGAAAGCATCCACTTAGAGGCTGTGCTTTATTATATGGTATGCAGCAGAAAACGTTTTATAACAACTTATGAGACATTTCATTACCATGTGATGGCATACGGTCACACTGTTTTTGCGTAGTGGAAAGTTGCTGAAATAGTTTGACTGCTCTACAAGAGAAATGGTCACTAAATGGTCATGACATCGGGCTGTTCAAACTTATTCATTGCTATTCTGAAATCCAGGGAACAGTTTTTTAATAGCTAATGATGGGTTTGTGCGCTTAGAACATTGACTAACACTTTACCCATGGACAACCGTGCAATAGGGATCTTTAATCCGCAAAAACGGACATCTGTGAAGTAGTGGTCGGATTTCTGTGCCTTGCTGACGTCTTCAAATGCATTGCCTAGTATGCTATTGAGCTAAAAGCAGTGTTTGCTAACGTCTTGCAAGTATCTACGTCCAGATGTGCAACTTGCTTATTAGTTTTCTATCAATGCTTCGATATGCCGGCCTTAATTGTTTTCTCAGTTTTTCTTTTAAATCCTCCACGTGTGAAACGATCCGTTATAATGCACATGGTGGCTGCATAGTTCATGGCTAACAAAAGTGGGTGTGGAATGCCGTACTTCATGCGGATAGTGCAGGTAGATTGCTGTATATTCCGTCTAGGATTTCTGTGCATGCTGTAGGCTAAAAAAAGAAATATATCTCTAGATCCTTAAGCATAAGCAATCAGAACGAAGCACTCACGTATTATTATAGTGTTGTTCGTTTAGGAAGAGTAGGTTCCTGCTGCAAGCAACTTCCTAGCGTTTGACGAGGTAACCGCTTTGACATGCGAGCATTGCTTAATGCTGCAGTGCCTGCACTTATTCATTGCGCGATTATTACTAACGCAAATGTAGTAGATTTGTGCCCGAATTCTCTCCATCAGTGCCGTTAAACGTTTATTTTAAAAACTGTGTGCGCCTAGCACTGAGTCATAACTCGTTCGCTGAAGGTCATTCGAAATCAAGACTTGCTCCTTCAATTTGTAAAACTTTGCATTTAGGCGCATAAGTATGGATAGCGCTCCATCAGCGTGTGCCCTTAGTGGTTGTGCTAGATGTAACACTTTGGATTTGTACTACTGCCAAAATTAAGCACCCCAAGTATCGGATATAACAATAATTAGATTCTTGGTCGCTATTCTATGCACGAAGCTTGCGGCACGACAAATAATGCGTTATTTTAACACATTCCGTTAATAGGTTCAGCACGTGACATAGGCCTAAAGCAAGTGCGTTTTCTTACCGCGTTATTGTGTTTTTCAGAAGTACCAAAAGAAATCTAATAATGAAATTTTTCGTTCTATTTTCATTGAAAATATTCATTGAACTCTTCTTTTAATTCACTCGATTAACGGTTGTTGATTATAACGTCGTGCTTTTTGTTATATCAAATATAGGCGGAAAATTAGACTATACACAAGATGATCAATGCGTTTGTAGGCGAATATATGCCGTTTTTATCATCCATTCCGACGTAACCAGTTGCAAAGTTTTTGCAAATGAAAAGAAAATGAAACAAAGCTCTCTGTTCAAATTTCATCGTCACGTAGGCTGTGAAAAACGGAATGCGGAGGGAAAGTGGATGAAGATACGCACTACCTTCGTTTACAAGGCTCTCCCGCAATATTTTGATCTCTGCTTCGTTGATAGCAAAAAGGACTGTTATAATGGCTCATCTTATTATTGTACTCCATACCAGCCAGGGATTCGTTTTCAAATTGGTATATACAGATTTCTCTAAGAGGGAACACACCTTAGGCTGTGACATTGCCGCCAAAGTTAAATCTTTTGTTCCATTCGATCATCCTTCGATATACCTGCGCCGAAACAAATAAATGGGACATTTTCCTCAGATCGCTAAGAGAGTGTCCGCACTAACAAACCAATCAGTCGGAAGAAATTTTTTCGCCATTTTGAAGCGAGTCTGATTACGTCATTCAATTCGGCATTTGAGAAAACATACAAGGAAAATGCAGAAAAAGCATAGTGCACGTTCATGGGGAGCAGTTTGCAAGCTAAGACGAAATGTGCGTTGATCGATTTTTCGATGTTTGCTCCATCAGATGCGTCAAATAACGATCACAACCTCTCAAGGAAGCAAAAACAAAATTGTAAGCTACTCTACTTTTCGTTGCATCATCTACTATAGTTTCAAGGGAGTGGTAGGAGCTAAGTGGAAATTAAGAAGTGCATGATGATGCGGGTATTACAGCAGAGGGTGCTTGCGAGCAGGCGAATGAAGCCAAGTACTCTGGCAATTTCTGGAATTGGAAGATGCTGTCGGTTTAAATCTCCATTCGTTATACATCTCTCTGGAGGAGTGTGAGCCTTTCTTTACTCTTCCTAAAAGCTCTTTGAATGACATTTGAATGACTCCAACCTTGCTCAGGTTACTAGCATGGCGCTTTCTTATTTATCTTAAGGCCATCACTTTCACTGCAGCCGGTATGTTTTGCATGAGACTTCTGCGTGTTATCGGCGAAAATGCGGCAAAAGAAAGTTTGATGTGAGCTCTATCCTATGGAAATGCTCCGCAAGTGGAATACACATCGAGCAGGATGCTACGGACTGCAGAGAGAGAGGCGAGTATATTTTCGGTAGAATTTTCGACGAAATTTGCGACTAAGTTTTCACTGCGTCCTAAAAAATTTTTTTCTGGCCAAAGCTTCATTTTCAATGACTGAGATCTTTGATGTTGGGAGTTGGTTAAAAGCAGCTGAAAGCGCAGCAGTGTTTACGTATCGGATCGCAAAGTTCGAATTCAAAAATGCCATAGGAGTGATAACATTCTTGCATTCTCAAACGATGAATTTGATAGAAATCCCTAAACTAAGATCAGTTTTTTATACAGAAAATAAGACTGCTCGGTTTCGCATACACATTTGGGATTCCTGTACCATGATCTGCCTTATGAATTCAGTAATTTGTGCATAATCCCTAAATGAGGGAAGAGAAGGAGGGCTCCTTCTCCTCCCACGTGCTCGGGGATGGCGATAAAGTCAAAGAAAGTTACGCTGCATTATTTATATTGCCCTCATTATACTGGAAAACGTTTCCATATACCTTATCGATATCAACTTTCTTTTTTCGTTCAAAATTTGCCCAATGTGATTCGCTTCTAAAATGCGTTTCATCGATTCATTTATGCCAGCTCTGGCAGCTAAAAGTGTGCGACATCTCGCTAGTATTTTTTGGCAATAAGAGCAAAAAACTGCTTTTTGCGATTCTCAATGCAATGAACGGTATGACGGTGAAGCTTACTAAAAATTTTTCACACTTTTTGTCAACTTGGAATAATCGCCTACTCAGCTCTTGCATCGTGAGAGTGAGAATGTCCACCAGCCTTTGAGCATCAGTGATGAACCGAAGCGTGGAAAAAATTTGTCTATTCTCATGGTAGCGCTTATCGTTGTGTTTATTGCCATAGTGAGAACAGGAAAAACTCCGCATAATAATTCCTTCATGATCATGCTTCTTCCATCCTAAATACCATAAAAGAATAGCAGTGAGGTTTGTTTTTTCTTGCTTTTTGAACGATCGTGCACCGTAGAGAAGAATCGGCGAAGTCCGAAAATGCGCTTTGAAAACAATTCGCGTCAAATTTTCTATTGACCATGTTGTCTCCGGCTGATGCTCCCATCGCATTAATATCTTTGTAGGCATCCACAGGAATTGTTTGCTGACCGGGGCAAATATTCATAGTCCGTTTGCTTACTGCCTTATTGTGGAATAATTTGCATAAAAATGGGTTGAAGGACCATGCAAAATAGTTCGGAAATAATATAAAAAATTCTCATTGGTTCGCTAAACTGCGACTGTTTTTTTGGATGCTGGAAATTAGGCGCTGTGATACCTATCAATTGAGCCTCATGATCTTGAAAAATAGCCGTTGGTGCGATAAACAAATTTATGAGCACATTTCTTCTAATGCTTCCGATAATTTTGCTACCTCTTTCTGTCTCCTTTTTCTCCTTTGAGAAACATCCCTATATACGCTGCATAGGTGCTTTTTGACGTATTGCTGTCTTAAGGAGATTTTTCGCTATTGTTGAATGAAAGAGGCCTTTAAATGCATTTGCAACTATCTGCATTGACGTACAGGACAACGACATTGTCAATAGAAATGGGCAAAGCTGAGCAGCCTCGAAAATTAGATTGAGTTTTTTTTTCAGCTTCGAGTTTTTCACTAAAATTCCACACAACAGAAATGCGCTTGCCGCTGAGTGGGTACGGAGTAGGGATGCTTGCAACGTTCGAAATGCCTTTTTTATTCAAAGACAGCAGACGCATGAGAACAACGAATTCCTGAACCGGCATATATATATATATATATATATATATATATATATATATATATATATATATAGATAGATAGATAGATAGATAGATATATAAACTTGTGACTTAGTGACATCTACTTCACCTGTGCAGTTGTGTTGTAGTATACTTCCATTGAGGAGGATGTGTTCTTTTGTACCATGCATGGGCATTTTAAGTGTTGAAAATAGTTCGCATGTTTTGTCGAAATAGTCAAGAAATTTATTTTCTCGTGAATTGGTGCAATATTTATGAGGTGGTGCTAACGTGTGGATAAAAAGGAGAAATGTAGTAAAGGAGCTCTTATTGGAAGCGGTGAAATGACTCACGCACAAATACACAAAGAATTTGTAGCGAGTAATTAGCGCGTAGCAAATGAGAAGCGCACTTCGAGCGCTCGAGAAATTTAGATTCATCTACTAGGGTATGCACCCAATCTGTCGAATGGATCAGCGCCGATTTTGTTGTTACAAAAAGCTTCTGAATTCATTGCAAGGTGGAGTTACGTCCTCTGTTTGGTCTCACAAATCTTGCAATAGCTTTTCCTTTGCATTTTTCGGGTAGACCAACTCTCTTCAGTGAACTCTTGACAATAGAACACTCCACAATGTTCCCATAGGTCAGTGCAAAGACAGAACTGCGGCGCGCACCAATGTCTGCAAAATAATTTTCATCCTATAGCCACCGGATATTGCTCTTTTGATAATTTGACGAGTTAACGATAAGAAATAAAAGAGAGGAAGGTCTGCAAGTATCCGCAAAATTCACAGTGAAAGGGAATGATTTCCAACATCGCCTAAGCACCACATTGCCGTCTGTTTCCCAATTGTGAATTTGAAGCGCCACCCGATTATATTTTTATTATTTCTACTACCTCTTCTTCACTTCATTATCGCCACAACCAACCAAAATTTGCAAATGGGCAGTGAGAAAAGGTGATTTTGCAGTATCGCACTCTGGCGCACATAATCTTCCAATATATAGTTCCCCACTAGCCAAATTATTGGCACTTTAACAATCACCGGATAACTCGGGCAAAGCTGAAAGCCATAAATGATTGTGATGAGCGGAAAAGTATGCTTCTTCGGGTGGTCGATGTACGACAGCTTAGTGTATACAATATTCAATCATTTTGTTTCGTGTCTCCTGAAGTAACCACCCACGAGGGCATTCTTCTAATTTCCGGCGTTTACTTACAGCAAGTTGGCAAATTGAGTGGTGAATGTTGTTACTCTGCTTGCATCTGCCCAATTGCTTGCGTGATTGCGATCGATGTTGCGAGTGAAACCTCGTTACCTTTGAAACATAGCACCTTAGCTGATAGCCTTTTGAGTTGTCTGCAGCTCGCTGCACATTTTGACATGTGCGAAAGGCAACTGCTCACTGATCTAGCCAAGAATAGCCTCAGGGTGCTATATGTGCTACGAGGAAACTGATCTACGAAATTGGATGCAAACTCCTCACTATTGAGTGGCGATGAGCGCTATTTTTGGACCTCTAATGTTTATGTCGTGATATCCCACTCATCACGTAGTAAGTCTCAGGTGAGACAAATTGTAACAATCAAATTTTTAATTGTCTGTCACACGCACTGGTTTCCGAGTTATGCGATGAGTTTGAACATACGGACAATGTCTGGATTACCTGTATTGTTCTTAGTTTTTTATTCACAGCGCTTCATAGGCGCATATTCCTGCTTTTTGGAAATTTAAAAATTTAATGCTTTCTGTTTCACACCTCTGCAATCAGAATAACGTCTGCCCGCTGTGTGCGATATCAGCCGCACATATTGATATTTTGTTAGCTTCTTTTTATTACCTGCTGCTTTCATCCGTATTGGAGCATGGACTCCTCTACTTTTATCACTAGTACCTTTTCAAACCACAATACCTTTATTTCCAGGGTCTTTCACTGAATGCCGGAAATGAGAACAAAGGGGAATGATTGAAATACGAACCATGACAAATAGTACTGGAGCTGTTCTCAGTTTATGGGCATTCGCAAACCTTCAGATATCTGTGGTCTAAATCACTCTTCTGAATACACGTCAGTCACCACGCATCGATAAAGCGTCATTCTAAATGCTGGCTGTATCTAATGGCTGAATCAAGAAAGAGTTATGCACAAGTATGCTCCCACTTATAAGCATTCACACTGCGAACAGTTCAAAAATTTGAACGCTTTCCGATAACATATGAATGAAATTAGTGAGCAACGTAAGTCACTAATTGCATTATTCACTTATGTGCTCAATTTTCTATTTACAAAGCAGTTCATGTTGATTATCTGTAGTGACGGATTTATACAAAAATAAAGGCATTGCATGCGTCAAGTAGTAATAATGGCACTCAAAGAACATTTTTTACAATGTTTGAACTTCGGAGCAAATAGAGACTTCCAAAGGCTTTTTTTGGAAGCGTTCATTTTGCATTATCCTGGCAGTTTCGCAAACTTTTCATTCTTCCAGTTCGGCTGAGGAGATCATTCAAAGA
Source organism: Baylisascaris procyonis (assembly GCA_037389465.1). Lineage (NCBI taxonomy): Eukaryota > Metazoa > Nematoda > Chromadorea > Rhabditida > Ascarididae > Baylisascaris > Baylisascaris procyonis. Next base: position 2,781,602 of record JAZARR010000146.1, read on the forward strand.
CGATCGGCAAGTTCTAACAATAAAAAGAGCATCTTGAAGCTGTCACAGCTTAACGGAGAGAGCCAATTGAGGATATTTGGGGAGAAAACCCAATTTGTTAAATGGGTTAGTCATGTTTTGCGAAGAAAAGGAACGTTTGAAATCGTTTACGGTGTCTTCGAGGAAACAACTAACCATTCAAACCAAGAGGAGATTTTCAGCAGCATAGCCCAAGTTTTTAAGCTTTTGGTGGTCAATTAAGAATTACTGAGAATTTTAAGCTTGCAGGCGAGATTTTAAACCCTCATTCTCTACTTTTTACCAGCTTACCAATCTTGGTTCAGCGGATGGACTTATCTTTTCTCCGAATGAAACATGAAAAAGGACATCTATTAATAAGCAGCTTGCATGATAAGTATGATTTTTTGAACAGATATTTGAAGCGTAGTATCATCTTCGTATATATTTTTTTTCCGCTGTTCTAATAGGAGTGGATTTTCCTGCTCTAAAATCATCAGTTTCTTGTACGGACAAAGCAGTTTAATGCCGCAAGAAATGAAGAAAGAATATCAACAGTAAATATTCTCGATTTCGCATTGAGATACCTGCTGGAGGCGACAATCTTTGTCTTCGATTTACGGTCTCCCTTAGAAGGATGTTTTGGATGTGGCATTAGAGGCATACTAATCAGTGCTCAATCTGCAGATTTTGGAATCATTTATGGCATAAAAGAGGGGATAGGAACCGGATAGTGGGATCGGAATATGGCAGTTTACATAAGGTATCACTCGTGAGAATTTATGTTGTGGATATCATTGTTATCATTCGCTAATATTAGTTGGCTGAGTTGCGTCTCAGGTTGGTTGAACTGGATAGCATTTTCATAAATTTGGTGGTAAATACGGCTAGTTTACCTTCTGTGCCCCTCCCAGTGACAGCTTCGGACCCTTAGAGGAGTTCACCTGTGAGATTATCGCATGTTAATCATATGCTTGTCACCTATTATTTCACTGCTAGAGCGTCGAGAAATACTCTGAACATGACCATTTCTATCGTTATTTTACTTCGTGTTACCTCTTGCAAATGCTTTCTGCACAAATCTCGCCTTAACGTTCGTTGTCTCTAGTTGTGTCAGTCGTTTATCCACTCATTATATACGACATTATTTTCTGTCTTTTACCAAAATTTATTCATTTACATAGTGCTGAAGAATTTTGCACAATGTGTGAGCCAATGCAAAATACTGAAATTTTCCCACTTTCATGTGATTCGTTGCAAAATGATCCGACGACGAAATTTCTTTAGCATCTGTTAAGAAGCTATACCTTTTAAACTTTCTGTGTATGTCGAGTTCAAAAATTGAAGGCTTTAAATTTTTGAAGTGAACAGGTGAAAATAACATCTGGCCTTCTGAGCTTTTTTATTGATATGCAGTAAAAAATCGGGCTGCTTGAAACTTTTCATTGATTTGCTGCAAAAAAATGGAATTTTGCGGACTTTGAAGATCATTTCAAAATGGCTTGAACTTTCTTGAGACGTCAATGATCGCTGCAGAGAAATGGAGCGCCTCCACTTCTTAAGAAGCCAATTTTTTTTTTTCTCAGCATTGTAGAGGTGTTTCTTATTACTGAGACTTGAGGTTCAAAATCGATTTTCTTTCCTGGCTCGATGAAAAAACACTAAGCGGATTCAACGATAATGACAAAGAACTTGCAGAAATAGTTCCTGAATTTATATCGCCTGTCTAGGAAGTAAACTAAGAATTTTTGATAATATGGTTGCGCAACAGGTGACGGCGATATCATGGAAAAAGCTTCCAGTGTTACTTGTTGATGCAACTGGCGTGTTTCATCAAATCTACCTAAAGAAGTTTCTAAATGGTCTGCGTGACAATTCTCAGCTTTCCAGAATGAAAATTTCAAAAATTAAGCAAATTGCCTGGAGCAAAGCCTTAAATGTCCAAAACAATGATGTCTTATTCTCTCAGGAATGTCACTGCAGCAATGCATTTATGCGTAATTTTAGAGAAAAATTCCCCATTAAATCTCAATATAGTTTTATTGCAAGTGCATTCGACCCGTTTTTAAATGATGGCATTGTGGTGCGCAACTGAAGTTAATTTGTACGAAGGAATTCGCACGCGGCAAACTAGGTTCATTTTGCCAATGTCGATGCGACAATCCGCTCAAACAAAGCTAATTATCGGTACGATGGATGGATTTGATGTGCTGCTTGCAAGTGTCATTCGCTTATACCTTCGAGAGGTTGTGTCCAGTCGAGCAGCTTGACCATTTGTCTTCTTTTTAATCACCATCACCTGAGTTGCTCACCTACAGATAGCCAACCAACTCTTCGCTGAGTGATATCTTCAGGAGAGCATTTTCCGCGTTAACGACGCAACAAAGTTTTGCTCGTTTGTGTTGCTAGTAATTCATTTACGTCAAGCACACATAAATCACCACACGCCTAACTCTGCAATCCAAAGAAATGCCCTCAGAAAGCGCTCAGGAGTATTCGAGTTGACCTAATGGACCTAATGGTCAATACGGTCAACGCTGTGTTCGATAACGAAACGATCAGCTGAAACGTTAGCGCAATTTGTGTGCTGTAATATTTGCTGAAGCCGAATACAGCTGATTGCTGTCACTGTCCGATCGAATGGTATAAAAGCAATCAATGCTGTGGTATAATGACCCGGTATCACTCAAATAGAAGCGTATTTGACTGTGCGTAATGCATTTTGTTAACTTGAGTCGAACAAGAAAGCGTTATGGTGCAAAGTGGTCGAACTCGGCGATGCATGGTAATTTCTTATTGCATTTTGTTGAATGATTAAGTTATGCTTTATTCTACAATATGAATGTCAATAACTAAGAAAATACTTTATAGTATTCGCGATTATTATACAGTGTTAATGAGAATGCTATATATTACTCGTAACAATCAGTTTGGCGTCCATTTCTTCATCTGTCATGAATGCAAAATCAAAACATTTGCGCATATAATATGGTATAGCAAATTATAATGAAATTAAAGCGAAACTATATGATTATTAAAGCTCTGCTCCTCACCGGCCCCGCAGATTTCAGTCTGAGAATTTAGTGCATCATGAAGAACTGGTTCGACAACCAAGGCGCAGAATTTCTACCTGCAAAGACAATGCAATACGTGTATTCCAGAATGAGATTGTCCGAAACTTGACGCGTGCAATTGTCCCAAACATTTCTTGCAGTGGACTGCACAAAAAACGCCAAGTTTTTTTTTTTTTTAATTGTTGCCCGTTGTACTCATTCGGATAAATAAGCCCTTTTCTTTTGCATATAGTTAGTAGGTATTGATGAAGGTATGCGAAGACAAGTATTATCTTTGGCGAGGTTACTTCTAGAAATTTCGCTCCTTTTACTGCTCACTGATGATTTTCAAAAACTCTCCAGATTCTCCTTTTTGTCTTTCTAAAGTTCGCTACTGATTCTTATTAAGAAACATATGGCGGGAGATATTCAGTTATAATTACTGGGTAAAACGACGTTTGGGCAAAACAGAAGAATAAGTTAGTAAGATGCTTTGCCATGGCATAAATTCTGCACGGCTTAATGCGTAACGGAGCATTCGAAAACTCACAAATATCGAAGTGAAATAGAGCTTCCTATTCACGTATCATGACAAGATAGAGACACTTTCTATTTTCGTCTAATTATCCAGGTCTAATATCCATTGCAGCAGAAGGTAACGGAACATCTACTTTGAATAGAAATTCTCTGTCTTCATATACGTCTTACCATTTTGAGAGCAAAACTCCTCATTCCGACCACTATAAAAAAGCGAAAATGGTCACCAAGAAGATCAAGAAATTTTCACCATTGTTTGAAAAGTTGCCAATAATCATCCTTTATTCAGTGCAGATAAGCTCACTTATTTTTTAGCGTTAGGTTCTGTATTAAATCACCAAGGCAAGCATCATCTTCGAACTCTTCGAAATTATGCAATCGAAACAATTATGCAATAAGCAGTTGAATTCGAGAATAGAAAAAGACACCTATTGGTGGTTGAAACGATTTCGTAGTCATTATGGTGCAAGAATTTTTCCGAATCATTAGCCAGGCGATTTGTCCCATGAACAAATTCACAAATTTATTCGCCTTTCTATTCCAACTTTTCTATCACATTTCGCTCTTTATCTTTTATCATCAAACCACCAGCGCTTATTTAGCGTGAACGATTTCAGGCAGCTTGAGGCGGAACATCTAATCTTCATTTCCCATAGTGAGACGAGTAGGTTTCAAGCTATGAGATTGTATGCGAAACCTGATATCAGGTGTCTCTCGTGCATTTGGAAAAAACATACTTTTTAAATATCAGAACTCCATATGAACACCTCAAAAAGTAGAATGCCTCAGTTACTGTGCAAATGGGTCCGGTATAACACCCCGGGTTTCGTTGTACACATGTTCATCCTCTACGTAAGGCTAATTGCCTTACAAACGAACTTAGTACGCCTCAGCCGTAAGAACGTTCGATGTGCGTAAGTATGCAATGATTGCTATTGTTTCGATATGTTGGCTATTTCACATTTCTTATGCATGACGTCTTTTCATGCAAGCTTGTAATGGGTTACCAATTCGAGTGTTCAGTGTCATTGTTGCGTTTTCTTTCACATTCAATGACATCATAACAGCTTCACCAATAGAATTGCATACGCAGTTATGTTGACTGATATGTGTCGAAAGGATTTGTTCGTTGAAATTCATCCGACTTTTATATTGTGTGAAAATGCGAAGTATAATGAAAAAAACTCGGACTTTCGAATTATTTTTGCGCAAATTTCTTGTTGCAAATGGAACGAGTTTCTTTTTCTTTACGAAAGCTATCCAATAAAGTTTTCGTAATTGGTAATAGATTTGCTGAGATCGGTTCGTTCTTTCCTCATCGAAAAGTGTGGAATACGCAATCAGCGGTGAATTATAATTTGAAAGACATTGCAATCAAATTTAATAGGTGCTCAAAAGATGACCTCATAAGTTCGAAAAAAGTGTTTTGCGCTTTTTTTGAGTCGACTAGTGGTTTCAATATCAGATTGGCTTTGGTTATAAGTATGCTTAAAGATTATGAATACAAGAGACAAGAGATATTGGTGTGCAATAATGGAAAAGTAAAATACACTGTATCATTCGTATCTTCTCTTTTGTATTCAATTGTATTGAAGTAAAAAATTGTAATTTTCCTTTTTAATAAAAATATGGTCAAAATGATTACTTATGAGCCATATCCGAGCATGAAAAAAGTGCTCAATGAGTTTGGATTATATTCGTAGCAGCTAAGGTTAGGAGGCGTTCATCTGTTTACATGATCAAAGTCTACACTGAGCACTCACTGAAGTTCAGATTCTCCATGTCTCCGGCACGAATGAAATGAGGCAATTGTATTGACATTTTCGAGTTTCACAATTCGTTTTTATACCAATCCTTTGTCGAATAACGATTGATAGCCAATACATTTGTAAAAAGTAGTTGCAACAAGTTCTCACCATCCGACACAGTGAAGTTGAAAGCGTTGAGCATAGTGTTGATTGTTTGTTGTTGATCATTGATGCCCATTTCAACAACGAGAATCCATCTTTCGTTTCTTCAGTAGGTCAAGATGTGCGTTACACTTGAAACATTTCCACGACTTTTTTTATGGAATCGTAGTGGGAGGTTACGTAATATTTGCTGCATGTAATTCTTCGACTAAACTCTTCAGGCATAAGCTATCACAAGTATTGTGTTTAACCGGATTTGAACTATAAATCTAATCCAGAACTTCTTCGCCATTGAATTTTAAGATTTGAAAAATTGCCACTTGATTGCATGGCTCATCGTTGTATCCTACTTCTTCTTTTTTTCCGGTATCTTTCCACGCTTCACCTCACGAGCTTCATCGCTCATTTCGATCCGTTACTGCCTCTATGTTGCATACATGAAAAAAGAGTCTAAAAATTTGCAAGGATTGCGCAGTTATAGGGTTTTCTTAAAAACTAATGGACTTGGCTGGACGAAGTGAGGTCGGCAAGTATAGTGAATAAAATTCTCAGCATTCATTGAAGACTGCTTCGTTCCGGTGAGTTTAATGCACAATTCGCTGCTGCATTTTAACAGTGAAACGCATTTAGCATTCTTTGTTGAAGCATCACCCAGATGAGGTCATTTTCGATGTTAGTTTGATAGTAATTATACAAAATGTATTCAACCGAGCAAAGTTCCGCTAGATTCGTATTAGGTGTTATTGAGCGTTTCGAACGAAGAGTTTAACTTTTTTTTTGGTCAGCTGTAATTAGTCAAATGGCTTGTGTGTCCGATGCGAGCTAGCGTGCACCTCGCGTTTTAGCTGGTTTCCTTTCTAGCTTCTGCCTTTTATAATTAAGTCTTGAATGAAAGTCACAAGTAAACTTATCTCAGATTACTTACCATCCCACATCCAGCTCAATTGACCTCATGTATCATTCGTTATTAAACGAACCGCATAATTTGAGGAAATACATAGAGGAAGCAGTTAACAATCGTTTTTTGCCTTTGCAAAATTCAATTCTTGCCTTGCGTATGGGCTTTTCCTTTTCTCGAATTAGGGTACCAATAAAATATTCTCGATGTGAATAATTGTTTTTTTTTTAAATTCGCTCAAATGTCGGAAGCGTGATACAAACAAATCATTGCTATTTGTTGCACCATCCACGTTGTCACGCCCACATGCACTTTTCAGGTCGTTTTTGATTTGTGACATCGATTAAGAGTTACTAATGCTACTGATATCTCCCTAACTTCGATTACTCCTTTCTGTACTGTTACTCTTTTATTTATAGGCATTAAGCAACACTAAGAAATAGTAGCGTAATCTGTGGAAAATCGTGACATCTAAATGCGTTGTCTCGATAAGTTTGAGACAATATTTTAGTCATTATTTGTTCTGCAAATTTACGTAGTATGTGATATCACAAAAAAAATCTGCTATAGAGGAGAGACAGCTAACGCTTGCACCCATTAATGTAACCTTGTCAAGATGCTTGCTAGTTGGCACACTCAGCTCCGTCGGGCCAAAGCCGCGAGCAGAAACAGAGAAGGAAAAGCGACGAAAAGCGGCAAAGCAGCGAGTGCTGCATCGCTCGCAGACAACAGCACGCACACAGAGCAACGACGCGGCCCTGCTGTAAGTGCTGGCACGCGACTTGAGGCGCTTTCTGCCTCAGTTCCCGAGTGTAGTCCACTGAGAAAATTAGGTTCACTTAAGAGCATCTCGCTCATACCCATCGGAACTAACTATCGTCCCATGCCCATATTTATAACCCCATTATTATCCTTCATTGCTCTTTTCGAAAATAGCTAGCAACCGCCTTTGCAACGTATTGCAACCATACGTTCATATGCTGCATTCAGAAAAATCGCCCGAATGCTTCGTCGATGCCTTAGGTTTTCTTTTTCACTCTTGTGGTTGGAGGTAGTCGTAACCCCATCTGATAATGCTGACTTTATCATCGAATGCTCATTTGGACATATTCATTGCAACCTATCCAATTCAATGTTGCCTTTTCCATGGGTTAGGTTCGTTTAGCGACCAATTTGTCCTCTGTGTCATCCAACTGTGATATGGGATAGCGTGAATTATTCTTCACGACTTTCCAAGGGAATCTGATTCCGTTTATTAAAGCAACGCATATATCGATCCTGCTGAAGCTTTGCTAATGCCGGAATAGATGAAAACGTAATTTGATGGTATACGCTACATTTACGATAAAAATGAGCTCCTTTCAATATTTCACTGTCGCAAAGGAAGTGTTTCGTGTTTCCATGCAATTACGTTTTGCGGTTTTTGTTGTGAATCATGTAGGGTTCACGTTTTTGTTAGATGGCGCGCATTGGCATATTGTTAAGTTCAAAGGCGTTAATTATGCACGTTGGAGCGTTGCATTTTTCTTCTGCATGCTTTAATTCCCTGTATTGTGCTAATTTTTGTTTCATAAATGACTGAAGGAAATTCGTCCGTCAGTAAGGATCGTTTGAACTGTGCACGAGTACTTTTCAATTGTTTTTTTTTTGTTTTTTTTATAAACTGCGCATAAAATATCCTTCTGGTATTCTTCCGGAGATATAAAAGCTGTATAGCTATCATTGATAATATGGCAGAATGTTATATATTTGAACATAACATCGCATATGTTTGCCATTTTAGAATAATACATTATGGCTATTTCATGGTGATGCCTTGCCGCTCTGAAGTAATTCTTTGTCGTCAACACGTCTTTACGCTTCAAATACAATTCATTTTTGCATATTTGCTGTATATCATTATCTTATCCACCGATGCGCAAGCATCTCATAAACAGTGACCGGCTTAGGCTCGCAATTTTGATCTTCAAAATTTTGCTCATTGTATTTAATTTGGTTTTTGCAGTTAAAAGATAGAAGAAAGACGCGCCAAAAAAGCTGCTGTGAACATTTTAGTGCGTTATTGAGAGTTTGCACCGTGAAATGATTATCTGTTCAAGACAAATTCGTCCCACTAACAATTCGTTTTTACGGTCCGCCCTTCGCAATATATGTCGACGATTTTTTTACGGGACTGTTTTGTATAGTCGATGTTGTTGAGTCATCGGCGCGTAAATCGACTGAAGCAACTTTCGAAGTACTGCATGATGTTTTGCCTTTTTTGAAGTAGATGCACCTATGAGATTTTGATGAATAACAGGACTTCACTTAAGAACGCTGAAACTGAAAATCCTTAATTGCTCATGCGTGAGCGGCACGAAGCAAGAATGTTTCCACAAGAGTTTGAAACTTTCTTGGCGGAAATTAAGCCTGACATTTGGGCAGTAAAGGCATTATCGGACAGTACTTGCGCTATGAGGCAATTTTATGCTGTGTCTATTTTTTCCTTGAGATAAATTTGCTAAATATTCGCTATAGGGCGTTCTGCGATATACGACGAACAGTTGTCGTGAAATATATCCAGAAGAGAGAAAGAGAGAGAGCTGTACAGTTTGGCATAAAAAAACCCTTTTTGCGCTACTTTATCCTGTTAGCGATTATTCAGCGCGGCCACAATAGCACAAAGCTTTTAATTGAAGGATCATTTATTTTGCCTGTCGGACTTTCATGTCCCCCATCTTATTTATGGAACTCATTTAGAATGGTTTCTAAGTTGCTATCACAAAGGACCCATCAGTACTGGTCTTCTGCATAGAATAGTGAAAGCTCGCTGCAGTTGCAAATGATAGTGACAAAGACACTTCAACTCTCATACATATCAAAATTGCCGTACACTACCTCAGTCAGCTGTTGTTGTTTGCTTTGGCCGTTTTAGATGTATCATTCAATCAGTACCAATTAAATGCAAAACATTCCTTTTGTCAGAAAGTTGCTCTCCATTTCTGAGGAAAAACTGCGACCGTAAATAAGAAAAAAACTTCATCCTTGCGAAGCGTAACACTCCTTGTACGAACGTGATAAGTGCGAAAAGCTTCAAATGTATCTCAATCTGAAGGTAGCGCGTTTAAATGCTCAAGTTAGTTACGTCTCTTTCAAAACAAGTGTGCCATAATAACGCTTTTCCATTTCATTTATCTAATGGACTGGCTGCTACAGGTTATCAGCAAAAAATGTAATGTGCACTTCAATACTTCATAACTTACGTAGTACCTAACCCGCCCTTCTATGAACATATCTGCTGCAAATCTTCCATAAAAGATTGGTTCTTCTGTGAACAGGTCTCTATAAATTCAAGATTAAGAAGACATAAAGGGACCAGTAACTTTTTTCGTGTATTAACACTCCTAACAACTATGGAAACTCGTTCATAGTGTGGGAAACTTTTTAGGTTATGGTGGGCATTTTGCCTGACAAGTTTCATTACTATGGTTTCAGTGATTGTCGAGCATTTGGCCAATAGCGCCTTGCCAACCTTTAAATACCCAGCTGGCACCTTACATGCATCTATCGGAACAAGAAACCGATCTTTCTTAGGTCGCCGGAAGCGAATGAAATTTCAACGTCACTTTTAATCCATTCCATCGTTAATATATCCAAGTTGTATACTATAACTAAGACACAAATATCCCCTCAACAATGCTCATTTCATGAACTTTCTTATCTCCAAAAAATTTCGAAGAAATAGCGGCATCGAGCATCGCACTGAACACATCAAAATATATCATTCTAGCTGAAGACCAGCTTTCGATTTGCGAGATATCTGAATAAGACAAAACTTTTCTCCAATTTCATAAGCTGCTATTTGCGGAAAGGTCTGTAATATCTCAAAGTAAACTGAGACACTTGAATGATTCAATGTGCTCCTAACTGTAAGTTTTTTTTTTTGGCTCGGAATCGCATATGGTGATTAGCGTACCTTTTTTAATGTTAAGTTTTCGTCGAGTACAGCAATCTCGTTGCTGCTCACGTCAATTTTCTTAACTTTGAGATGTAAGTGCAGCCGAAGAATATAAACCGATGAATAAATAATTCAAGAAGCTACCTTCGTAAAGCACAATCATGCCAACATATTCAATTAGAGGACTTTGCTAGCCAGAGCGATTAACTCATTTTATTGAATATTTTCACCTGGCTATCTCAATCGTGAAGCTATTCAAAGTCACCGATATTTTTATTGCTCAACGCGCAACACAGTCATGAGTGTTTTTTTTTTCGTTTCGCATATCGACAGCAATGGTACTTATTATTTCTATTGCTCTTCGAATAGACGAATCTTGCGCAAGTCTTTGTTTATGCGCAAAGGATTGAAGGTTCGAAACAAGACTTTTTTTGTTGAAATAAGTAAACAAGAATAGTTTAAGCACAATCAAATTCTGCTTCATGTTTAAGTTCAACTTGAAGAAATTCATATTAGAGCGCTTAAGCACCCGAATTTTTCCGCGTTCCTTAGGTTACCTCATGTGAGAATGTTGCTCAATATCGCAAGTTTTTTTTTTTTTTTTTGTTTTGCTCGAAAATCCTACCAAATAAGTTTTTGCTCATCTCTGAACAAATCTGTTATCATAATTAATGAGGGGTTCTCTAAGAAAAAAGCAACGATGAAAAAAGTCGTAGTAAATGGCAGATGTTTTTATAGTGTGTAATTCGTCGATTCATTTAAAATAGACAACAAACGACGTCTCTAGCATAATGTATCCAAACACGAGGTATACGGTGGATCGGCGATAGGTGCCGAACATTAGATGCTTGTTTTTGCGTAAGACACAAACTGAGAGATCCTTGCAGGATATATTGATGCATGTTGATGTTTTCGGTTGCAAGGAAGCACGCCCGCTCCGAACAATTCTGCGTCCGGGCACAAATATTATAAACAAAAGTATCGCTCGAGAAGGAATAATGAAGTATTCACTTCTATTCGTGAAATTTTGAGAGATCTTTAAGAGCGTTTGGGTCATTGGAATAGCATAATTGAACAGTCCTAAAACCCGTTGCAAAATCAGCGGAGAAAGCAGCGAAACCACTGGTCATGTTATATCATTCGAGAATCCATGTGACCGCAAGCCATGATCTCAACGATTTTACTCAGAACACTTGCAATCAAAACTGTCTTGTGGTTGCTAAGGGTAAGGAAGCATGGAATCACTTCATCGATTATGGTGCATGGCAAGGTGCAACGCTCTCAATACGCTTCTATGGATACGTTAGTTTGTTTCCAACAACCAGGTGGAATTTGGAAATAGTTGAGAACTCACTCCATCTAGAAAGCTATTTGAATGCCTGTGCGATACACACAACACACACAATCTGCATTTATCTTTTGGACAGAACTCTAGCATTATATATACAATTTTTACTTCTTTTCTAGACATAGATGCATCAACTTTCACAGCGTTTTCAGACGTCGTAGAATAGTATATTCTGGATGCGACGTGTACCACACTTTCAAAAAAAAAAGAACTTTCTACGGTCACACTGTCTAGCTTACGAATCACAGATGCAAAATGTACATTGGTGCTGCAGTGGCCCCAGTGAATTCATATAGTGCACTCGCCTTTAATTGCAGCTTAGCTGTTTAACTGCTCAGACCGTTGCAGCTAGCACCAATATTTACTAAGATATTGATGCATTTTCACAGTACACTAACAAAGGAAAACATGAAAAACTATAGAAATATTTAACTTAAACGAAGTTTACGCAGTTGGAGGGGCAATTGAGCGCTTAGATCTTGGTAGTGCAAGAGCCTTAGTAATAAAATTGGACCGTTGCACAAATTTACTAACATTGTTCCATTTTTTGCTCAGCTTGAGAAAGCCTGTCAGTCTTTTGGCCAAGTAAACATGACAGCATTGATGACGCTCAATGTAGATCACTTAGACTATATAGCAGTGAGCACGTTGTGCTAGTTGCAACGTCAGAGAGCACAGAAAACTTTGTCTCATGGATATTCCACTGTTGCTGGTGTACTGCAGAAGAAAAGTTGTGAAAACGAGAAGCTTCTACGTTGCCAATGTAAGCGGCTTACGCATATGATACGATGATCGTACCTTAAACGCTAAATACTCTTTGTGTATTGCTTGAATTTTTATTGTTTTCTCAAAAATATTCGTTTTCGAAAACATTAAGGTCTCATTAAGACCAAAATGTTTATGTGTACCGTTTAGCCAATATCACAGTTATTGATGTGCATATCGCCGTTAATCTATCGTCTTATCGTTGTGCTGTTAAAGTTTTCTACAATGGAAATATTTTACAGCACACAAATCTCAGAAAATGCGACAGGCTCAATCACGTGTCCAGGTTCCCCGTATACCCATCAAACGCCGCATCACACGACAATAAATTTTCGAAGGCATACCTCAACAAGGAAAAAAAGGTGAATAATCGCATCTTTGTATCCTACTGACTACATCTTAAGAATTCCTGATATAAGATAGAAATATATCTATTTTGTGCATATATGGAGAAATCGATTCGGTTATCCAGCTCGGTATTATCCAACTCAATGAACTGTATCAGATTTTTGTCGCTTATCACTATAATACGTGAATGAAATAGGAACTTCGTTTTGGATATATATTATGCAAAATTCCGGCAAAGAAATCAAAAACTGTGGCCTTACTTAATTAATGAAGGCACTTTTCATTAGAGGTAATCATAGTACTAGCTGCACCCTATCACAGTTATGCAATATTTCGCAATTTTCTTCATCTAAAAGCGATTCAAGCATTTCAGGTTCTATCAGCAGGAATGCTGCTGTATTATCTAGCGGCCATATTTAAAGGCCTCCATCCTCGTGTCGATGATGATTTCGTCGACAAACTTAACTATCACTATACTTCAGCGATAATTTTCGCGTTTGCAATAATCGTTTCCGCTAAGCAATACGTCGGTAAACAAATTCTCTTCATCTATTGCCAAATGCGTTTTTTAATCACATAAATTTATTAGGAATCGTCTAGCATGTTCAAAATTTTCCATAACAAATCAACAACTTGCTTATAAAATAGTTTTATTTTTCCGTATTGACGAATCATTCATCTAGATCATATAAGTCTTTGCTGTTGTTGAAGCATTGATCTAATTGGAATGGATTGTCGTGACTGTTGTCAAGCTCTAATGAATGCGGCGTCTTTAGTTTGGAGTAGAATTGTATAAGGCAGTTATTGTCGCTAAAGTCGTGAGCGAGACTTCTTCAATGCAACAAATTTTTTGCAGCAATTTGTATGCTGAGAAATTTTGGCTATCATCAACTAAATTCCGTTTCAGGTTATCCTATTCAGTGCTGGGTTCCGGCACAATTTACTGACGCCTGGGAACAATATACAGAAAATTATTGCTGGGTAGAAAATACCTATTATCTGCCTCTCACCAGTGCTTTTCCTCTTGAATACGGTGATAGACGGTAAGCTGTATATATTGAATTAGGGCATATTCATTTCGCTTCGTCATATATCCAATAAAAAATTTCAGCACATTTTGCTAGTTTATTTGTGATAAAAATCTTTCTGCGGTATCGAGCGTGCTGTTGCGGTTTGAATCAAAGAAAGCAATCAGAAAATGAAATAAGCGCATCGCTTCCTTTTGGCTGTTGATGAACGTCTTATATCGGAGAGCATGCTGAAAGCTTTCGATATTTCAACAGTGCAGGAGTGAATTTATTTCACTCTTACAATATTCTTTTTTCTTTTGTTTGCTGTCTGTTATAGCGTATACAATAATCGTTCATTTATAGATGTCATCAAGGTGTTCAATCTCTTAACTAGGCAGGTGAAAAAATCAGATAAAGCATTCTCATAACTGCTGTTGATAGGTTTTGCTCTGTGTCACCATGCCAGTAAGTGTATCTTCAGCGTTTGAATGCAGTTGCAGTTCTGTTGCCTCTAAATTGATATACGGAAGTTGTTGAATTTACTGCACTATGTGTAGCACTAAAATAAAATGTTACACTTACAACTTTATATGAAAGTTAACGGTGGGACTGAAGTGATGCAATATCCATGTTTAGTAGGACGATGAGTAAATCCGTAAAGTTATTGAAAACTTCGTCTTTTAAGGCCCTCATAAATAGTATAAGTGCTTACGTGGCTGGCAATAATCGATGGATACAACGATGGCAGTCACCACAATATATCATGATTTTCGTTGCAGGGCTCGCCAAATCAGTTATTATCAATGGGTTCCGTTTGTTTTAGCGCTTGAGGCGCTCATGTTCTACATTCCATGTATAATGTGGAGGGGTCTATTACACTGGCACTCAGGTGAGCAAATGCTGATCGGTTCTACCTAATTATTCAGTGTTTATGTGGCACCATTTTATTGCATCATTTTCTACATTCCTCTAATATTGTGGTTTGAAGCATTCTTGACGAATCTCAAATTTTATTGACAAACGCTTCCTCTTCAACATTTAATAGCCTTTCGTAGACTGCATTTATTCAATGAAACCTACCAGATGCTCCGCTTGTTCACAGCAAGGCGTTTCATCGAGTTGTTCCAATAGATCTATTTTTAGTTCCCAGGAAGTTAGTGTATTATCACTGCAAGCATGATGCCGATTTTTCATGGATTGAAGAAAACTATCAGAGAGAAGGTTAATTGCAACCATATAGCTCTAAAAATTCACTGTCCTTGGGGCCACAATCTTAAATTGAAGTTATGAGCGCCGCGCTATAGCTTGGCCTTAGTGGCAGCAATATGTAATGTGTTGTTGAGCCGAGTTTGGCACTATTTCGATGTAACCCGCAATCATTGGGGAATATACTCATGGGAAGACGAGTGGGATAGTCGGTGTTTTCGGAGAGTGGCGCGCTACGCAGAAATGGACAGTGCTCATTTAAGGGTCCACAGGAATTCACATCATTCGTTTGCAGCGGGAAAGCATTCATTCTTAGGCGTCGAGGGTGTTGGTCGTCTTTTAGCGAGTACGCCGTAAAAGTGGTTGATCTAGTTTGCTGATCTGTGAAGCGCGACTAATGAACGCTGCAATCGTCGCCTTTCCAGCTTCATCGCCGTTTCCATTTGAAAAGCAGCTGCGATATTGTGCCGCGTGCCATGGACGCTACACTCGAAGGGCAAGGCTGTGGGGTGTTGCATACACTTTAGCACTGAAATGAGCAGCTCAGATTTTTTGCATCCACCTCCATAGTACCTTTCAAAGTCATTTCATTTTATGCAAAAAATTTTACCTGTCTCAGCCAAACATGGTTTTCGCAAGACTGTTCATGAGCACACAGTTCGTATAACACCTTCCTTTTACCAATGAACTAAAAAAAAAATTGATTTATTTCAACACCGCTGGTTCGTGGGGCACTGTTCGCCGGTTTTTTCGGCATGCTTCTGAAGGATTCACCATAGAACGATATTTTTCAGGAATAAATGTGCAGAGTCTCACGCAAATGGCGTGTGATGCAAGGATGATGGATGCGGATGCAAGGGCGGCAACAGTGCAAACCATTGCGGGACATATGGAGGACGCGCTTGAAATACAGCGGGAAGTAAGCATCACTTGATATATATATATACATATATATATATATATATATATATACATACATATATATATATATATATATATATATATATATATATATATATATATATATATATATATATATATATATATATATATATATATATACAAGCCAAATTCTAGCTCCTCAACTCCATAAACAGGAACGCAACTCACCACTGTTTCATTCGTCGTTTGCTGTAATCAGCTATAACACACAGCATGCTGCGAGGCATACGAAGAATATCAATAAGCAGGCATGCTGATACCAGTGAATTGTTGTGACCGAAGAAATATAAAAAAGTTTAATTTGTAATAAGAACGAAGATAATTTTAGGTTGCGTCGGAGGGGATTATATGATTAACTTTTTCCTTCTCACCTTCGAAATAGGTTCTGCTATCGTCAAGCATTACTTATATCTTTCAAGCACTCTTGAAAATATGAGCCATAAAAATTTTCATCTGCCTTTTACGAAGAAGAAAACAAGAGCAACTCTTAATTTTTCAACAACAATTGAAAACGTGCCAGAATAGATTGCTCATTGGAAACAATCGGGTGACAAAATGCGTGATTTCTGGAGAATAACACGACGATTATAAATGCCGGAAAAGAGATTTGAAGGTCGCTTTTACGTGATCACAGCACCTAATCGAAGAAAAAAATGTTGTTATACTAGGATTCCTCCCTAATCCAAGCTTTTTCTGCGCACCAAATCATTGATAGCCTTCAAAGCATCCGATCCTTTAAAACCTAGCTTCTAGCAAGCTACGGGCACAGAACTGCAACAAAACTGGTTGCAAATCGGCGAATGCTATTATTTAGTTACAACCTGGCGTTTTCGAATTTTTGGGAAATATGTGCTGAAAGAAATCAAGATTTTCAGAAAGGGGAGGTGAATCATGATAACATAAGCAGGTAGATTACAAGTGCCTGCAGAGCGGTGAAATCGGCGAATTGTTTAGGAAAAGGGGGAAGTAGGAAGTGGGTAAATCTGCTACAGGATTCACGCAGAGGAGCATATGGGCTCAATTTTTCGTTTCAATCCGCACGGAAAATATTCTATTCAGAGGTGTCATATCCGTAATGTGAATGCTCACAGTTATTTCATTGCTTTGCAACATTCACTCGTAAGCTCCTCCTTGTTTTTTTGTGCCGAATGTTTTTGTCGAAACTTCAAATTGCCCATTTTGTGCTATGCTGCTTATTTTCAAGGATTTTTGTTCAGCATGAAGCGTTTCGGGTACAAACTTCCAAATGCGTCTATGATACTGCCATTTTCGCTATTGGTCTGTCGCTTTGGCATTTTGTTTGCAATGGTTTCGATTACCTACGAAGATCCACGTCATACGTAGAAATTAAACACGCCTAAAAAATAGGCAAGTACAAAGAAAGTCGAAATTCAGAACGCTTCTAGCATAGATAATAGCAGGTATCTTTTTCCAGGTGACAGATGTATCGGGGTTGTGCGTCGGTAAGCGATGGGGATCGTATGTAACGTGCCTCTATGTATTTATAAAGACGCTATATCTTGTGAATGTAGTGGGACAAGTGTTCTTGCTGAACACATTTCTTGGCACTGATAACCTCTTTTATGGCTTCCATATTCTCAAGGATCTTCTCAATGGTAGAGAGTGGGAAGTGAGTGGGAATTTCCCTCGAGTTACGATGTGCGATTTCGAGGTAATTTTACATCATCTTTTCGACTTGAACCGTTTTCGTAACATTTTGCAAGGTCACATTTATTCCATTTGTGGCTGGAAATGAGCTCAGTATTAGCACCGTGGCAATGTTTCCGGAACGTTGGAGCCCGAGTCTTGAATTTGCAGCCTCATCTTCTGACCGTTGCTCATGGCTCATTATAGTGATCAGCGCCTATTTCCTGAAGGAAGAACGAATTCTATATCAGGACATTTGTGTAACTCCTGACCTCCTCCCCCTCCTCCCCCTGCTTCCTCAACTCATTAATTCGGCTATGGTGATGCATATTTGTAGAAGGACACTTCCTGGATCATAGCGATAGCTGGAGAATACAAAGAAAAGCAAAGATATGCACTTCAGTAATATGAGTATTTGAGAAAAAAGTTCTCATCGAACACTATCTGTCTCAGCTGGGGTGGCAACTTCTTATCGATAAAGTCCTTTCTTTTCGTCCTCTCTCTTTTTAAGTTGCTGTTGTGTAATGGCAATACTGTTTACAGGTGCGTGTTTTGGGAAATGTTCATCATCACACTGTGCAGTGCGTTTTGATGATTAATATGTTCAACGAAAAAATCTTCCTCTTTTTATGGTTCTGGTATTTCATGGTTTCAATCGTCAGCACTTTTTCAATGGGTCATTGGATGCTCATATCATTCCTGCCTGGACAGGTTCGTTCATCTTTTTTTTGTTACTACATTTAGGCAACGTTACTCCTAAGTACTCCTAAGAACAAAAATGCTCTGAAATTTTTGTGTCTACCATTTGTTAGTGTCTTTGTCTTTTTTTGTTCTGCACTGCTAATTTATTATCTCCGCTCAAAAATTAATCTTGCCCACCACAGCGCTGCTAACTACGATGAAGAAATCGTTAAATCAGAATTAATTGAAGAAAGTATCGGCTTCATTTAGTAAAATATTTTTAATGGAAATGTCATAATTTGATGACTGATGACACGCATCATTTGTTTAATATGTGATAAAGAGGGAGTAGTATACGGTAAAAGATCGAGAGACTTCTAGAAGCCACTAGTGCTCATGATGAAGCTGCTTCTGATCTAAATGCATGTAACTACCATAAGTAAGTCAACGGAGCTGTAGATGCTGTTGAAGGTATGTTGAATTTTAGCTGAAGCAGCTCATGACGTCTTGGTCGCACATTCGGGTCAAGAGCATGAAATAGGCATTTTCCCATATCTAATTTCTTCAGCATGTTCCCATGCGAAGCAAAAATGCCTTCGTTGAGTAGGAATCTTGTTCGGCTTTCTATGCGATTTCAAGAACATTATTTTGCAGCATATGAAGTTTATTCGGAAATACCTGAAAGCAACTGACCTCGCAACGGACAGGCAATCTGTCAAAAAGTTTGTGCACAAATTTCTTGGATATGATGGCGTCTTTTGTATGAGGATGATAAGCGCTCATGCAGGCGATATTATGGCCACCGAGCTTATTGTCGCATTGTGGCATAATTTTAACGACAGGTTCTTCCTTTCCAACATCTCCTTTCTTCAAATCCACTTTTCTCCTCGATTATGGGAGAACAGTAGCCGATTTTTTCTCATTCCTGCAAATTTGCTTTTTTTTTCGCCCAGTCTTTAATGCATGTCGGCAGTGGGTCACTACTAATGAATAAGCGTATGGGATGCGTGCGACGGTCAGTTCGCTGCTCGAAATCATTTGGTACAGCTAAACATAATGCATGACCGGTTCTGAAAATTAAAATGTTAATTCACAAAGATAGCTTCCTCAGAATTACTAATATATTCAAGTTGTTGCTGACAGAAACGTATGCGAGAGAGTGAAACTAAAGCGCATTATTGTTGGCCTTCGACAAACTGCACCATCATCAGCAAGACTGTACACGAGACTGTACACAGTGTTCATGAGAAGTGGTACACAATGTTCATAAGGAGTGTGGCGGAGTATTTAAGCTGTCTTTATATATATATATATATATATATATATATATATATATATATATATATATATATAATGTTCGAAAATATCGTCGAGGGAAATTATGCGACCGAGGAAAAAATTAAACGGAAAAGGGGTTCTGCTGCTCAACTTTGCGGCTGTCTGCACATATATAGATTCCAGTACATCATGCAAGAGCAGTTGAAAGGTTGATGTAGAAGCGAAATATATGATTCCTGAAGAAATCTAAATGCTGTCATGAATTCATTTCTTTTGTTAATAAAATTCCTCACTTTTTTTCTTGCTGCTGCTTCTAGTGGGCGTCTCTCCATCGAAACATTGGAGTTCTCAAGGATGCTCATTTCAGCGATGGATGCATTTTCTGTTTTTCTTTCCGATGGCGGGCAGTTGACATAATCGCAGAGAGTTTGGGGATGGGTTCATTCAAAGCCCGGAAGTGTTCAGCAATGCGCGCATGTAAGGGCCAGCGACACTCATCTACGTAAACTTCCTCGCACTTCGATGTGAATGCATAAACACACGTAGTAGCCGATTCATTGCAATCTAAACATTGCTTCAACTTCCTCCTCATGTTTGCATTTTCTTGACAGTTTTTTTTTTTGTGAAATCGCATATTCAAAATAACTAATGTTTTCCTTCATTTATATAAATATCTACTTTTGAAATTTCCTCATCGCATAACTGCTCTTGCATGATAAAGTGCAATTTGCATAAGCAAACTCCATTAATGTACCACTGCATCTCTCGCAAGCAATCTTTTGATGATGTCACAGTTGCCGAGAAGTTGAGAATAATCCGCTTTGCAATTGCTACCTTGTATTCGGTTCTTGTCAGAAGAATGCAAATACATTACTATCGAAAAAAATAAATATGACTCTCATGCAACACGAATCTCTGCTCCAGTTACAGATTATTTTTCTCAAAGAAAGAAAAAAAATGGTCGATGTGAGTAGTACAAAAGATGAAATATATACTTAGGATGCAAGTAGCAGCAGCTGCTGCTTTTATATAATGAGAAGAAATGGATGTTTAAAAATCTTCCAAGGTCTGCGTTTCCGGAGTTACGCCGAAGCACATTTACCTCGAGCCCTTTCACGTCAAGTCCTTTTGAGAAAAAATATTGCAATTTGCATAGAGACTAAGTCTATGTTTTATTTATTAATTAATAGAAAATAGATTTATTGCTCTTCCTCATAGCAGAGACTAAGTCTCTGCTATGAGGAAGAGCAATAAATCGTTACAACAGAAATTTATTGTCCGTGGTAATCACCGAACTGCATTGAGCGTGCAAATCACTTCAAATTTAAAGTATTTGGTTCTCATTTTTCCTCCTCCTTGTGATGAATGGTGCCGTACTAGTCCAACAGGAGAAAAAAGAGACAGCAAAACAAAGATGTTACTATTAAAGTTGATAATTTTTGTGAAATTCTTTCCTACTCTCCTTGCATAGATTACCTCTTCATTTCTTTATTATTCTTGCAGGGTACGGAAGAGTCCTATCGAAATGTTTGAGGGTGGTGTCACTCAAAGTCCAAGCAAGTTGGACGCTAATTTTAAAACGTGGCTATTAGGCCAAACAAGGTAAATGAAATCTCCGTCATTAATAGTGTAGGATGCATTTATTTCATTATTTTAACCGATACATTTTTCTTCAAAGTCCACCCCAACTCGATCTACTGTAGTAATCGTTCTTTCGCTTCTGCAAAAAATTTGCGCCACTTTTTGACAGACTAGAATATTTCGTTGACAGTAGAATGCATTTGGCAACTATGAAGACTGGAATGGATAATGCTTGAAATCTTCGATAAAGTGATAGTGACTAATGATTCTTCATGAAAAACTTTATTTTTCACCTTTTTGATGAATATTATGAAGTGGTGATAAGCCTCCGATTCGTTACCTCAAATCGTTCCTCAAAATTGTTCCGCACTAAAGTAAAATAGAATGTCTTGTTTCACATATCGGAAAATTAATTCACTCTCAGGTTTTTCCTATTTTTTGTTTTTTCGAATGCTCTGGATAACAGATTTTCCGCCTCTATTTGCAATGTTGTATGATAAGCAAAACGTAATTTCAATGTCATTACAAGTTAAATGCACAGTACGTCAGTGAAGCTAACAGAAGGCAATTTAACCTCCTTTTTTTCATATTGGATATTAACTTCTTTGCAAAGACAGATTAACGTAAAAAGTCATCATCAGAATGATGCACCCTATTCGTACGGTGCAGATGCAATAGTTGCACTGGTGTGCTGCAAATGGTGGGAAATTTTTCCTCTCACTCATCGAAACAATTGGAAGTGAATATATTTGCAGGAACAAGCCGCCATTCGACGGTGGCAATCCGACACGCGGGAAAAAGCGAAGGAAATCCGATGGATATTTCACTTTTGTTTAGTCGATTATACGAATTAACTCCTCATGTCACCAATGGTGTGCTCCAATACTTCACGTAAGGCGATGTGTAACCGACGAAGCGTTTATTCGAAATATGGATGCGCATCGAGCGCTGTCAATTCGTTGTACTCTTTGAGGAAGCGTATGCCGCTAAAAGCTTGTCGCGAGGCCGCGGATACATCCAACACGCGCACTCAATCTCGTTTTCTCGAAGCATCCGATCGGCACAGCTCCTCAATCACCCCAATCACTTTACAGTTGACTCAGCAGAAACCGTCGAAATTCGTTGCGCGGCAGCAATATTACCGATAACTGTTTCGTGGAATATGCGCATTATTTTGACATGTGTTTCGGGGAGCTTGCTCGAGCAACCGATGAAACAAACAAACTAAATCCAAGTTACTTTTATTTGAATCGTTTGCGCCAGCCAGGTTTCACCAGAAACGTTTATTTGTGGCTTTCTAATTATTCGGTCTTAAAAAAAGTTACTGCTGTACCGATGACCGCCCATCGCATATTCACCACTTTTCAGAAGTGCTCCTAATATTATCACCTGCAGTTTGTTTTCTGTCATTCAAAAGTAATGGATGCATTGGGGAAGTTTTACCTTCGTAAGGAAATAGGTTCTGAAAGGATCAAATGAAGAGCAATGAGGTGGATTTCCAGAAAAGCATGGTTCTGTTGATTTGTACGACTGAAGGAGTTCATTTTATTAACGGTTGCTTCTAACTGACAGTTAACAAATACCTTTCTTCAAAAAAAATTGCGAGAAAAGAAAAAAGGTTCCGCGACCGCAACTGGCATTTAGCGGCATATTCGCATTAAAACGTGGTCGCTGCAATCGGCGGCCGCTGAAGTGCCTAAGTATTTCCGGCGCCAATCGCGCAAGCATCAGCGAGCTTTCCAGAGAGAATCTCCACTTCTCAGCGGTGCTCCCGTATCCGATCATTTTCACTGAGATAATTGTACATGATGTTTCCTTCCCGTTACCTTTATAATCTCACTTTTATCACAGTGGCCAGGTTAGACTGTTCACGAATTTCGGCATTCATTTCGGTGGCCGCCAACATTTCCAATTCGACAGAATTATAAACCTCTCAAGTGACGAATATCAGGTTTCTTCCGCTATACTGTGGTATGCTTTTGCACTCAATCCGCCTCATTTTAGTCCGTGAAGAGGAAGTAAATTTCTTTGTCTCTATTACTAAATCATTCTCGGGATATCATATTCGGAAGGAAATTGTTCACGATCATCAACCATAAGAGACGCTTGTGAGTCCAATGAAATAGCTAGGCGCCTAAATGAATGCTAAAAAATGTCATACGCTACATAATCATTTCCTACTGCCACTATGGTTTTGAGTCTAGCTTGATTGTTCATAGACACGTCAGTCTTTCATTTAGAAACGTTCTAGTCTCCTCTTCCAACCTGACGTTGGCAATATTATTTGCACACGCCTCTTGTTCTAAACTGCAATTGTTATTGTGGTTTCAAGTGAGCATATACGAATATCATCCTAAGTTGCAGTGGTGAATGTTCATTCGATAGAACTGTCACGAACGATGAAACGAACTTGAAATCTATGAGCAAAAGCAGAGCCGAACTAAGAGAATACGTCTAGAGTGAACTGCTTCTTCCATGACCACCTCACTGTCAGCGTGCTTTTTCTCATAGAATTCAGGCACACGGGTGCTACATTTGATTACTCTGCGCGGCTGCAATTTGACCCATATCGCTTTTCAGCTGTTATATGATGATTTTTTGCATGGCGTTCATTCAAAATTCAATGTCTTTACTCCGTAAATACAATCTAAGCAGCACAACGGTGTTTTGCCTGCAGAGGGACCCTTCCATTTGATTAGCACTGTTTTGGTGCACTCACACCCACTTTTTCACTGCCATTCAGTTTCTTCCACAATTCATGCTGTATTCAATAAGGCATCAATTTCCCAAGATATATTCCTTGAAATGCTTAATAAAGAGTCTTTATACGGGTTTCTCATTGCCACCTTACAGAGCTGCTAATTGAAAATCGCAGCACTACATCTTAAATATTATCTCATACAGTGCAAGAATCGTTTTCATGCAGTGGTTGTGTACAGTGTAAGCAAATACTGAACACTGCTGGATATAAGCGCTTGTACTCTGGTGATATGTTGACAGCTTCAAAAAGAAGCGACAGAGTAAGCATTGCAGTGAGGGGGGGGGGGAAGGAGGAGAGGACGACTTTTTGGCGAGAGAAGATACTACAATTAATACGTGCTTCAGTGAGGAACCAGTGGTACAACTTCAATGAGCGCTATGCATGTTCAGGTCGAAATAAGTTTGCAAATGCGCATAAATACGGACTATAAAGCACTCGGTAGGGCGAAAAAGTTTTGAGGCCATCATTTTTGGCTTCACGATTTTTTCTGCGAAATTATAATCTCAAGGATTTTCTTTCTATATCCATCGAATCGGAATTTATGTGGTCTTTTATTAGTGCAAACGAAGGTTGCACATTCACTTGTCAAATGCTCTCTTTTGTGAGTAATTTCTGAGTTTTTTTCCTGCTAGTATGCCGTATATTAGTTCGGAATGTGCTGGCGTTGCCTTCAAGACGACGGCAGAGGTTTGCAACACCGCCACTTTGAACAACAAACAACCGCTGGTACTTCCTTAAAAACGTACCCATAGGAAAACTGAGGGTGTTATTGCCAAACTACGAACAACTGGAACCAGTCAAATTTGTAATTACGATGGGTCTGTCGAATGCTTTTTTCGGCAACTCTGAACCTTGCAGGGATCGGTTATTACTAGAGCTAGGCCATGTAGCACAGTCATACTCCTCGATAGCACAGAGTGCCGGTTTGCAGCGCGCACCGCCATGGGTGGTCCAATTCAGAAGTGTCGCAACACTATGTCCTTGTGTCACTCAAACGAAATGCACTTCAGCGTATCCCGTTACTCGATCTAAACACGCACGACCTGTCTTCAGCTACTTCACAACGATTAATTCCGCTGTTCATGAATTTTGAAAAGAATACCGCCCTAGCTTTTAAGACTAATGAGGCTATCGAACTGACAATCAAATATCGCGCAATTCGCCATATTGAGAGCACCTGTAATGCAGCAAGCGTTTCCGCATGAGAATGTAAACCGGAGCCCAATGTTGCTCAGCACCCAATTTTATGACCAGTCGTAACTGAGCCAATAACTGTGAAAATAATGGGACTTAAAACTGTGGTTTAATCGTCCAATCTAAAAAACGCAGTTACTGCTGTTTCAACTGGTAAGAGCGACTTCATTTTCCGTTGAAGCCCTTTCTCTCGTTCAGTTGAATATTTACAATTTTCTGCGGTCAGCCTGCATTGAGGTAAGACCTTGTTGAGCAATCTCGCGAGCCTTGTGTCGAACTCTTGAACACCTGAGACTTGTAGATGCTTCAAACGAGGCAGCTGAAGAACACTGCACAGACCTGCCCTCGAAATCTGAAATGATATGGCAGCGCTCTTACAGGATATTCACGGAAGTGGCGGCGAAAAACATAGATGATTTGGACAAATGATCTCCGTTGATTGTATTTGGACTTATCAGCCCTCAAACATCAAGCTCTTTCAATCCAGATCGAGTCTACTGTATGTTAATACCTCTTCATGTTATGAGATTTGCGCATGCCTTTAATGTTCTCTACCTAACTTTTTTCTTTACCGATGACCATATTTCAACGTGCTCAAGAACTATTTCGCTGCATACCTTAATAGAGCTCCGTATTACTCCTTCCATTTATCCATACCTGGCCCACTTGTCCGCTAGGAAGTCATCCTGCACGTTTATCGCTGGCTCAGTAACATTTCAGATATTTGGGGGTTTTGAACGCAACCAACGAAGCAAGGATGAGTTGGTTGCATTCGCACGAATGTTCCGTTCTCGAAAACGTCGGTTGAGAGTTGATTTTTAGTTGGCGCTATTGCATGCATGCGTTCACCGATGCTATAGAAGACTTACAACCGTTTCTACACCAACTTCTGAGCTACTTGAAAAGAGTGGCTTACTACAGCACTATGAGAGAACAAAGAATGCACCCTCGTGCAATATGTGATGTCGAGTTCCTCAATTTGACTGCAACCCTCGACGATCGACCACATGACCAAATCGGTTATACTGCACTGCCCCAAGAGGTTTAATCGCTTCATATGCGCGCACTCTTTGATGCTCAGCAAACTAGATTCCGTCAGTTGTGTGCAGCTTTCTAATGAGAGCTCTTCAAGACACCGACAACCGGCAACAATTTGTGAGAGGTGATCGTCGATTAAATTATCTCTGTTACCGTTCAGAACAAGGCTCCTGTAATGCACTATTATGATAAGAGTATGTGTTACCTCTGTCAACAAAAACGACATTAATCTAGCAGGTCATCAAATATTCTCCCTCATTCCGCCACGTTTGAGACCATTTCGTTAGCTAACCGGCCAAGAACCTAAGTTTGGATGTCTCTAGTCCTCTTTCTTTCTATATCTCTGTCAGAAAAACTATAAAAGCATGCTATAGAAGCTGGTACGATGTGTGCTTATAAACAATTTCATCTAGCCAATCAGTTCAATAAAATGACAAAAAAGAAGAAAAAAGGTGTAATAGTAGATTCATATTTCGCTCAGATCGCGGCTTGAATCAGAAAAAGATCTGCTTTTTCCCTGCATCATCATTTGTAATATGCGATCGAATAGTCCGTACAATACACGCTAACTTTTGCTACTTGAAAGTTGCATAATGGCGCTATGCCGTTTCAAATTGTGATCAGATATATATGCGCGCAGACACGACTGCAACAAAGTGCGTTTCAGAAATGCAAATTTGTAAACGTTCGTAAAAACAAACCCTAGAATATTTTACGAATAATCAACACGACGCCTTTCTCAATCACGAGATCGAGGCCAACAGCAAAGCTTACGAGGATGCACTATGTACAGGGGAAGCGAAATGGACAAGAATGGAGAGGATGATGCTTGCATTATACATATAAACTGCCTTTTGAATATGATAAAGCATGAGGAGTTGCTTCCTTTCTTTCTAGATCCTAACACTACATCTGAACATTTCATTCACTTTTTACCTGTTCTTGGTGATTATGGAAGAGCTGAGATTTAATGTACGAATGGCTCAGTGTAGCAATGTTTCAGGTAAGGTGCCTTTCAACACGCAAACAACGTTTTTCCTCGCTTATTTCTCTTTACAAGCAGTAGCACTTTCTTCCGCTCAGAACAGTCTCTTAAATCAACACACAATGAGCACGTCCTAGTAGGACAACTTTGCGCAGAGGCTCTACCCGTTTAAGACTGCGGACAGCTGTGTTTCACAGCAACGAGCTCATCAAAGCCTTCTGGATATTGGGAAATTTTTCCCTTACCGCGCTACTAACCTGTGTTTCTCCATTTATAAACTGCTAAATAGCACCAGCGAGCTAGCTGAAAGTGCCGCAATTAAAATTTGTCAACTTATGCGATTTAAAAAGGCGAACTTAAGGCGTGTGAGGCGTGCGATCGGCGAGAAGTCGATGATTTGCCTCGCAAACGACAAATCAAGATGGATGAGGTCGATACATGCAGATACGATAACTGTCAACGACCGTGTGGATAAAAACGACCGCTGAGCACTAAGCGACAGGAGCCTGAACACCAGTATTATTCCGCCTTCAAGCGATGAATGCCAAAGTCATTTAGCGAGACTCCGATGAATATGCAAACTTGGCTAGCTTGCGCTTGGAATTCTATATCCGCATTGTATAATGCTGCAAAAGCGTTTATTATGTGATATGCAGTGCAAATAACTTATGAGCCTTAAAAAACAAGGGCAGCTTCATGCGTGAAGAGAAAATTTTTGTCGAGTAAATTTTCTGGCTCTCCGGTTGATGGATTTTGCGAAATGTGCTCAAGGAGTTTAAGAACACTAGTGATTCACAATGATCTATTTAGTCCGATAAGGATTAGCGTAAACATACATGAGCAGGGTCTTCTTTATTTCTCCTTGAACACATATGGCAGTTCAGATGACAGCCTTGTTTTTGAATCATATCTCACCTTCTGCACTCATCACGACGTCTTCACAAACCACCGGTAACCAATATAACAACCCACTCTTTCCACACCCTTTGAATCTATGACGGTGGAGTATAACGTTCCTTCTTTTTGGATACTACGCTTGTTGAGGTAGGATGACAAAAACATTTCCGCAAGCATTCCGAACAAGGGACATTTCTGTTTCATATGGTTTAGATCAGTACGAACAGAGGCATATTTAGATGAAGATTTGATCTCAGTTAGCTTCTTCGTTCTTGACACAATCTTTGCTAAACCTTGAATTTTCGAGCACACAGAAATTTCGAAGCAAAGGTTTTTGACAGTGACCAAGAACGCTTGTATGAATCGGCGACGTTCATAGCAAACTAGAGATTACGTGGTCACCAGGTGAGAGAAAACAACAAATTATTCACAAACATCTCCTAATCTCATATGAAACTGGAAAAGTGCAGTGCACTTCTCGACACAAAAACACGTAAATTATCCACTAATGGGCCTTACTTCCTGAGGTGTTGAACGAAGTCTGCATCTCTGATTCTGAGTGAATCACCAGCCGAAACTGACAGTTTTTCAATGCTCGCTGGTACCTCGTTCAGAAGATAATCGTCGATCACCAAATGCCCATAGCATGATCCACGCCCCTGTAAATGGCCGTCAGCTCATGCTTTGAAAGCACCACTCTCACAGAAAAAGAGTAGCCTATCTGAAAAGCGCATAGAAAGCTCCCTCCCTTTCCATCCAACCTCCCTATATTGAGCTTGTCCACACAACTGGAAGTTAGCATAGCATTGACCACAGCGCAGAAGTACTCTTGAAATTCCCGCGTTTTTGCAGCGGAATAAAAAAACATAATACATCGGCCTGGTGACTAACGCACCATCTGAGAATGTGGATACGGTCTGCATTTACCAAGTAATCTAGTAAATTCAAGGTGAAAAAGTACGCCGATTGGTGGACAGAAACGAATAAGAAGCACAATTTTAAAGAAAGTGAACACAACAGTGCTTGAAGGGTGGAGAAAATGTTGCAAGCAACTTGTCCTCTTTTTCTGGCTCATAGCGATGAAAATCACTTCTGCAAGGTCAACACAACGAGTAGAAGCAATTCTAAATGCTGATCGAAAATTTTTTGGGACACCTAACTGACCATGGACGAAAGCAGCTGATTAGCTGAAAACTTCAAAGTTTTCGGATGTAAGTAGGGATCAGACGCTGAGCACTACTGGAAAGAATTAGTCTTTAAAAAATCATTCGATAATACAAAATATCTATTTCCAATCTGCCTAGAAAAAGCTCTTTGATGGACATTCGAAATGTCAGATTTGAATTTTATTGGAGCTTGCAAATAAACAAATCACATCTTTCGGTCTAGACTGTGAGTTTCAGAGCTCAATGCAACATCAAAATTAGATCACAATTGTTGTTGACGATTTGAGTCAAAAACTGTTGACCTCAAAGTATCTAAAAAAATATGCCATAAATCCTTCAGTAGTAAACGAATATTGGTGTGTAGGAAATCGCAGCACAAAATAACGTTCTTACTATCGTTCTCAATAGCAGTACGTGCTTCTTTAGATGAAGTCGCAAAACTGTTACTTCGTAACTTACATTGTTTTGCTGTAAATGATGTCATACGCATATTCCTCATCCTCGTCGACTTTCTATTGGCTCAGAAACGAAGTTTGCACAACTCCTATCCCGCATCCATCGTAATCACAATTAATCTTCTTGTTCCATAATTCTTTTGCGAAAAATTTTAGTGCTTATTTATTGCCCTCCGAAAAGACATGTGACTACTGATCACCTAAAATCGATACTCACATGACTTCTATCTACTTAGTTGAACTTTCTTACACCTCTTCCAGTCTTCGCTTTGAAAGTGCTCACAAAATTGATTGAACGAAAACATATAACTTTAGATGAAATTTTGGAAAAATCGCATGCAGTCGTTGGTGAAGATGGAAGTTTTAGAAAAGTTTTAGAAGTGTTATATTGAGGGGAGTTCATGAAAATATGAATATATTTGATTACATCCTTTCAAGACGTCAGGAATTTCATAACCTTCGAATTGTAGCATTCCAAATGAATCTTTTCTGTTATTCACCGTTATGAAAGATCGTAATCGGAAATGCAAACACGATTTAATTTCCATCGCAGTATAACGGTATTTTAATTTATCGCTCATTTCTTATCTGCCTCAAAGTTTGAACAATGTGGCCGTTCTCAACCTTCAACAGAATCATTTGAGAGGAAACATTACTGGAATACAGTGGAATATATGAGCCAAGAGGCCACTTAGAGTCTGTTTGGATAAGCGAAAACTTCAGTTTGAGGACTCTCCACAAAATGCTGGCAGATTCTTTACCTATGACTTTTGCATTTCATCAACTGAACCTATCAGGATCGGTTGATTGCTGGAGAAGCCTATTATTGATGTGTTATTCATTAGAAGAAATCAGGGATGCATAATCCTCGTGGACAACAGCTGCCTGAATTTTGCAAAAATAAGAGGATGAAGATTAGCAACATGCTATAAAAAAAACGCAGCAGAAATTGATTTCGAGGAGCCTAGACGGGCAAAAGACGGAACAGACTACATCCTGATGAACAAAATAATAACCTCCAGAGACACCGAGGTATTATATCACTTCCAAACAGGCAACAACCACCACATGATTAATGCAGAACTTAAGCTGAGGGGTGCATGCTCATCAATTAGAACAGAAAGAAAGGATAGAAGTGGGGATTTATTCGACGCGGATGCATATAAATTTGCATTACAATTATCTTTCACCTCTTAATAATTCGATCTTTTAAGAAAATGTAAAGCGATCTATGCAAATGCTGCTGCAAAAATCAATCAAATGGCATAGTTTGCTACGATAATAAGGCAAAGAAGGTCGCCTTTTAGAGGAAAGAACTAAAGGGCTTCTTGAAGCAAGAAAAACAGATGGGAAAAGAAGGAAATTTTTGGAAGAATGTAGAATTCTGCGGACTCACCGAACTAGTCAAAAAGGGAATATGGGGAAGCAGCTGCCACAAATATCTGAATATAATAATGAAGCAAGCTTCAAGCTTCAGATACCTTTGAGACTAAAATGAGCGAAGAGGACGCTAGTGAAAACACGAAAATAATAACTGAGGTGACGAAAATCGAAGGGCTCACATACGACAAAACTCGGTAAATTGATTCTGCAGTCCTATATGAAAATGTATCATGGGCAGATCGACTATACTTGTGTTGCACGAGAAAGCCATTAGCTCTTCTTAAAAATAATCAATTCAGGGATAAGAAAGGCAATCCTACACATGACAAGTGGGAAAGTGAAGGAATCGATGGAGCAACTGGTGCAGCATTGAAAGGTAGAAAGCAATTATTAATAACAATGTTGAAAAATCTGTTCAACAGAATTATCGGGCATCAACAACTGTCAAAGAGTATCATCAACCTGAGGATTTCGCCCACTCAAAAGAATTCACCTGTCAAGGAGGGGTAGTTAGAAAGCAATGCCCAACATTACTTCTATCGGCAACCTCAAAGCCTTTTTCGAATATTATGAGGAAAAGGTTACAGCAGCAAATCGAGAAGAAACAAGATGTTCGAACAATCAGCAATGGAGCAAAAAATCTACGTGCTAATCATGTTGGTCGAAAAAAACTAGACAATACAATTGAATTTTTGTTTTGTCATGTGCAGACTGAGATAAAGCCTTTGGTTGTTTCGAATAGATCACGGTCTTAACATCTAAGGGAAAAGCCGCAGCACGTCACTCAATAATCTCTATCCTTCAAGAAATCCAGCGTAAAGTGGTGCGTAAGATTCTTGTGCAGAAAGGCAAACAGCAGTAAAGATGAAGAGGGGAATGCAATAGGAGACTGAACTTCTCCGCTGTTCTTCTAAGAAGGTTTAAACTCGTGCTCGACGAAGTGGGCTGGCATAACAGTCTAAGGATTTTCGGATTTGAGGTCAGTAGGCGACATGGATCTGATATCCCACGACTACAACTTATTGAAGAAAATGATACGTGGACACAGGGCTAAAAATGAAAACATATGCTTGCAGATAAACACAAAAAAGAAAACATATGGTCATAATTAGGATCTAACTGGTGGACATAAATGCCAACGAAAGGCCTTGAAGGATGACAAAAATGGAAGATTGGGTGATCGAGGTCGAAATGAGGAAGTTTGGATGGGCTGCAAAAATAATTCGAAATTAAAAATGCTGAATGAAAATGGCGTGATCGCCTGAGAAAGACCGCAAGAAATAACAGGATCAGAGAAGCAATGAATCGGGACAAGTCGAGGCGATATGAAGAGACGTTTATTCATGATGAATGTTCTGCTGATTCGAGGAAAAGCAGGAGTAAAAGTATTACAACATGACTCATATAAGCATACGCAACTACTTTCGTCAAAGGATGATTATGCGACGGGTAGTTCTGCCTCGTCTGACGAAGAGTCGCCTAGAGGAGAAAGTCATATACCTTTTTTAAGACTGAAAACTAAGTGATGCTTCCCCATTTTCCTTCGGCATCCGTTTCAGCGACTGCGGCATTCAGTTTCAGCGGACTAAGCCCAATTTATCGTTCGAATTTCTTCTGTGCTCCCTTAGATGAAATGATGATTTTGATTGCAATAACCAATACACGGTATACACCATCGTATAAAGCTACAATTGAAAACTTCCCAGTAAACTATTCACCGTTATTGTGAATTCCTTGAGAGATGTACATCGTTGGAACATTTGCAGAAAAGAATAACGCACAATTTCTGGCTTATTTACATCGATTACACAGGATTCGAGGCGAAAAACCTGCAAAGAGTGTTTAGAATCCGTAGAAGCGAGATATTTTCCTGGCAAATAATAAACGTCTTCACAATTTTTTAAGGTTTTCTTGCAGATTGATTTAAATCAGTTCGAAATGAGCAAAACAATGCTAGCCCACCTATGGCTGGTCATCAACAGAAGTGCTGCCTGATGGCAACGCTGACTTGTTGCTATCTTTGAATAGTTTAAACTATCAGCCGCAAAGTATTGCTCATTTGCTTATTTAGCACTGTGCATACTGAGGTAGCCAAGGTGCTGAAATGAAATGAACAATGTAGAGGTGAAATATATCAACTCGCTAAAATGAGGATGACGAATATAGTGCATGAAAAATATAAGTAAAACATAGAAAGGACGAGGAAGAATGATAAAACGACTTCAAAAACTGATATTTAGATGTTACCTGCAACGTGCACGGCATCCGCTCGAACATAGAAAGCGATACGAGCGGCACGAGGGAACTGAAGAAAAAAGAATTATATCAATGTGTAGAGTTCGTTTGAACTATTTATTGCAAAAGCGGCCATTAGAGCTTGCAAGGGAACTTGAAGCAATTTTTAAGCAGTTTGCATTCAGCTCATCAACGAAGGCAGGGTACTACTGGAATCAAGGGTCTTTTGGTCTGTTGACGGCATATTACCATCTGTTCAAACTTGAACTTCTCCACACATACGAAAGCCCAGAAAATCTTTGTTGCTCGATAGATCAAACAAGTTTCGAGGCTAGACATTTCAGCGTCTGCGCGTATAGGAGTCGAGAACAGTTTGTTGGCAATAATGGCACCAGTGATGAACGAGAAACCTTTTTGAGGTGTGCTGAACTATGTTCGAGAATAATAAATGTCTATCCAAAAGATTAAATAATGGAAATTTTTTTAACACACTGATGCCGAGTGAAGATATAAGTATAGAAAGAAAGCTGTGTTGAGGAAAACAATTTTTATTATAACGAAAAGAAAACAATATTCAACGGAAAATAAGCTAAAGCATACTTAAAGCGTTTTCAGTGAATATACCACTTACAGCAATGAACAGACGTGAAAATAAAAATTATAACGTATGGAAGATAAACACAAATGTGGCAAGAGCACTGTGCTAACTGATTCGGCAGAATTAACCAAGGCGCTCTTGTATCACTTCTGAACTCATCTGCCTCGGCGATAATGCCTTCGGAAAAAAGATTATTGTTATCACAAAGTGAACTACATGCATGCAGATTTACGTGTATTCGATCATCATGTGAAACATTGCTTGCGAGTTCACAGCACTATATTTGGCAGTTTAGACATGATCGTCAGCACATTGAAGTTGCAGTGTCAAACTGTCCTCGGTTCGTAACGCTAACAGCACCAAAGCAACGGTGCCACTGTTCTGGCGCCAGGTTGGTCCTGGTGCCCTGTTGTCTCGGTGTCATAAAGGCAGCACCAAAACAGATTCGCAAAAATGTCTTGTGCTCCACATGTTTAACCTTCATATTCAAATTTGGTGTGGTCAACAAGCAGACCTGAGTTTTTCAAATTTTCCGTTTCCGTCTGTAAAAACCGGCAATCATATTTCAGGACGGCAGAAAACATTGATGATTTATTACGCTCTATCCGGCGCGCTAAATTCAATACCAAGGTCAAACATATCCGACCGATCGAACAGTTGTGGGTGCCTGACCTAGCCTTCGGTGGTAGAATTTTTTGTTCAGTCGTATGTTCAGCCTCTACATTCAAGTTTCCTGCAGTCAAAAAAAGACCGACATCCAAGGAAGACCATAATGGGATGGTTGAAAATTTCACTGTTCGAGCCTTCACCGATGAACTTAATTTGTCTGACCTCCACCTGTAGTACGCGGCCGAAGAGAGACAATGCGCCCTTACAAGATGCAGAGCAGCTTACAGGTAGCAAAGGTAGTAGATTTCCCAGCATAGAATAAAATCGAGAGTTCATGATTTTCATCAGGGTTTCACTCGTTCCGCATAGATTGCACCTCCCATAGAAGTGAAAAGAATTCATGTTAAGTAATTGAAGTCCAGAAACGCAAAATATCTAACCCCTCAGCTGCAAAGGATTAAAGTCAAACAACTAAACGACAAGAACTTCCATTTCGATGATAAATGCTAAAATCCTCGAAAATTTTTCGCATTACGATGCGCAGATTTTTGTTTTCTTTCGCTAATTAAAAACTCAAACAATGTAGGTATTTCAGTTTACAGTGATGTAAACTCAAAATAGTCTCGGAGGTTACCATTTCGAATCAAGGATGAAGCAACAAAAACTCATCAAGCCCTATTTCATTATAGTTTAATAGGTAGATACATCCGTTTTGAGCACAAACATCATCAAATGATCAGCGACACAATTTTTCCTTCTTCCTCGGCGATAGGAGCTCTAAGACAGACCGAAGATATAACCTACTGCGGTTGTTCGGGTGTCTCTACTGTCGCTGCTTCAGCACAGACGTCTAATATACAATTTTGGATTCTTGATTTCAACGTCCATATAAAGTCGCAAATATCAACAGAGGAGCTGTGGCGCAATTGCGGCATTTGCTTTGTGGTGAACATAACTTTCAATAGTTGTACACTGTTGCCTATCTATAATCTTGCTTCCGTCACATTTGTCAGCCTTCAGATTGAAACTTAAAACATTTTTTCTCATATATGAAAGAAAAACATTCACTGTGAACTAAGAAAACAGTAGGAAAACTTACTTGGTTACTTGGAACACTCTGAGTTTAGGAGATTTCATTAAAATTTTCTCGAAGATACTCTCGTTGAGTTCAATTTTTGTCGGAAAAACCTTGAGATTGTTGGCTCGAGTGCCAAACATGAACGTCACAATCCGATCTGAGCATCGATCTAAATATCAATTACTCCTATCATCGGTGACATGTTATATTACTGCTGCCAATCAGAAATCTGTGCAGTTGCACTAAATTACATTAGCATATTATCATGCAAAGGTGTACATGAAGGACACATCACATATTGAATGAGTGGAAAAATAAGCTAGGAGCGATTTATTGCAACAACCTACAATTTGCTATTCATGCTCTGAATCATTTTGCTGCCGAGTAATCGATGTCGTTCGATAACACTTCAGAAGCCTATTATAATTTGTGTCTAAGGTTTGCTGAGTTGATGAGCTGCAAAATTTTAACTTCAGAAGGTTCAAGAAAAAATAGGGTTTATTCTCTTTTATCGAAATATTTCAGAAAAGTTAATGTTTCGGGAGTGTCATCAAATGGGAATCGCAAAATTATGTAAAATATTGTTACGAGCCAAAATCAAAGATGATGATGACGGGCTTAGGAAATTTCGCCTAACTGTCTAACGCAGATTGCCCGATATTCAGAAGCCATGCAGGAATTATTCAGTTGTGAAATAAAAAACATCAGGTTCGTAGAAGCTTTTGTTACAACCCAGTCCAACATGAATAACTCCGAACCACGTTTCGAAGCTCACCGGGTCGCAAAGGCTAAATGACCAGTGCTAAGTTAAATTTCGTGAGAGAAGTTGTGACCCGGATAGAGGCACGAATCAAAAATTACTCTTTAGATTAACCTTTTACAGGAGTTTGATTCAATCGAACAGAAACCTTCAATGATTTGAGAACATTGCATTGTTTGGTCATTCTCGACTGGCTTAGTTTTGGGCAGCGAAGTTCGAAAGGCGAGTGCCTTACGTTTTCCTGCTCCTTTTTTTTTTTCAAAATTTAGCGCCCCCATATATCTATATGCTTCCTGTCAATAGAGAAAACGGGCAACTTTAAAATATGAATTTCATCGCAGAAATTTTTATTGCTTCACTAACCGAGCAAAGCATTACAGCAACAGCTCCAACTCTTAAGAATCTTACAAAACACGTTTGCAGTGATATGCACCCTTACCAGTTTAAGCGACGATGTACTTTTATTTGTTTAGAATAGATAAATTTATTCAAGGATCATGGTGGTCGACTGCAAAAATGTAAAGGACTATCAAACCGATAATGTTTTCGATGCAGATCGACCACTGATGAAGAGGGACACCACGACAGGCAATTTCAGTATCAACAGATGTTGTTATCTTCCATTGTTCACGAAGCAAATTCCTCCACTTCCGGCATACTCGTTCACATCGAATTCGATCGATGGTTGATAGCATCTCGAAAACACATCGCCAAGCGTCATCCATTCTGTGTAAAGTGCGCGCTTATCAAAAGAAAAGCGCCACTGAGAAAAGATGTCATCTCCGTCTAGCAAAGAAAGTAGTGCACAGCTTTACTACTCGCATGAAAAGAATATCCGAATCAGACGATTTTTGAGAAAGAAACGAAGGTAGCTTCGCGAATTTGAAGCAATTCAATCGAGTTTTCAATCTGAATGATGCGAAAGCATTCCTCCAAACTTGTCACCACGAAGAAATGCGCTTTCTTATGAAATTTACTAAAACTGAAAAGTTTTACATTCGAATCAGAGAAGCAATCTATTCCACGAGGTCGTACCATCCTTCTAATTTGGCATATGCAAAAAAGGTGTGATGATGAAAGAGCAGAGGAATTTAACAGAGAATTTGCGCATATGTGTGAAAAAAATAAACTTTTATTTGAACTTCTACTGAACGGAAATACATCGAAAAATCTCGTCCATACCTAACTAGTGAGGTGTTTGTTTTTTTTTCACCTGAAATATTCAGGATCCCTTCTTAGAATCTTTATTAGTCGTCACAATTAAAAATTGTGCAGTTTAAAAGCTCTGGATGTGGAAGTGAACAAAATTTGTCCAGCTAACATTTAAAAGAAAATGCACAAAACTCTAGCGAAAGATTTGAAGCAACGCATTTCAGTACTATAGTGAGCACACGCAACGCCGTTGTGCTCAGGTGCGATCCAAGTGGCGATGCAGCTGATCGCAAGCGCAGTATTACACTGTGCATTCAGCTGCAAGATGTTGTGAGCGCTTTCCTAACCTCGCGTTTTGATAAGTTCTCGTTTGTTGCTAACTCAGTGTACTTACGACCGGTAAATGCGAAACACTTTTCTTTGAAAACGGTGGCAGCAAACAATGAAATTTTTTGAAGCAAAACTTCCAACTAAATCAATCAGCTATATCATTTTTATCTTCTTTTTTTTTTTCTGCGCTTTTGCAAAAACGTATAACGGAGGCCTTGTCTATCCTTGCGCTTATCCACTCGGATATCTCATACTCAAAATCTATTCTACCAATTCGGAATAAACTCACGAGTTCAGTGTTCTGGCCTTCTTCAGGCTCACCTTTAAGCGACAAACATCGCATCCTCCGATCTGGCCGTTCTACGAGCACTAAAATTTTTACTTCCACTTCCTACCAAAGCCACTGTGCTGTATTCCGACGGAGGGTGCCCTTTTTCATCAAATACTGCCAATGCGCCTAATTCCTTATTCAAGTATTCATTGAGAAAATGCGGCGGGAAGGGAGGGGACATAATGAGGAAGCAAGCGAGAGAACAGTCCGGGGCTGTCGGCTTATTCTGCTGGCGTTCGGTGACTGCAAAATTCCGAAATAACACCAAAGACGGGTGGATATGGGAAGATCAGGCTTTGTATGCATCTCACCGGTTGGAATTTATGAATGCCAATGGGTTATGACTGCGTTCAGAAATGTTGAACACAGAAAAACACACCACTTTTCAAATTTCGCCCGTGCCTCGAAGATTTCAGCCTGTGGCTGCTGATTCCTCAAAGGTACGGCGGGCTGATTAAATGTACAATAAGCACCAAACAACTCTGAAAAAAATCCATTCAATGCCTTGTCAACTTCAAAGAATTATGCTATGAAGAAGGCACGAAGGCAATAGCCAGTGCTGACTGATAACCTCTTACTTATTATGAAACTGAAAAAAGGCTTTTCCAATTAAACCGAAGAACCATAGAGCCGAAAGAAAAACTGTCGAGCAGAATGTCTCAGTTTTCATTCTAAGGAACCACAGTAAAAGGTGAGCATTTTAGAACGTGGTGGAGGCTCAACGTCGCCAAATTTCCGCCTGGCAACTATTCATTACGTTTGCAGTTTTGCTTGGAACCTCAGAAAGCTGTTGTGAGCGTGAAATAAAAGGGTTTTATGAATTCAGAGAGGCACTTGAACTCGAACTTGCAGTCAAACCGCTACACATCACGCAGATAACTCGAACTCAGAAGCTGCGCAAATAACTTTTCTCCGTTGTGCGGATGCGATAGGAGGATAATATCGCAAATGGAAAGTTCTCTTCTCTATTTCCGCACACCCTCGCGCTTCATCACGATGCCCGCATTCCTCTCAACTGTGCCCACCTCAAGAAATAAGTTCTAAAAAATTTCAGAATGCCTTCTGCGAATGACCAAGAATATTATGTTGGAGGAATGGAGGAATGGTTATGGATAGCATAGCGCCTAGCCACGTGATGCAGTGCAAAAAAGCGGCTAAAGAATTTGAGATAGTATGCACGAAACTGCAAGATCAACGATTGCACGCATGCATGCTAAGAGTGTTAGCGCAAACACAGCGTGCAAACATCACTGCTCTTTTAGTGCCCTCGTTTAATAACGATCAACAGTGCTGGAGGATGGTATCAGTTTTCCTTCCGCATTGGCAACTTAGATAATTCAACTTACAGAAAGACATGCTTCGCAATGTTTCTGATCATGAATTCAGTGAACTGTACCTTAACGTTGTGTTCGGTTGATACATATGTTCCCAACATTTTTTGTGCAAAAGTTTCTCATCCTCGCACGAATGCGCAAGAACAGAATTTTTTATGCTGCATGATTGTCCGAACTCTGAATTATCAAACGATATGTAATGCTCCTGCTTATGGGCTCATAGGAACATTTCTTCCAATTAAAAACTGTGGCACATTAAAATGGCAAGACATCAGTTTTCCGGCTTGCTCTACATTCCGATTCAACCGGACTCGAAATTTGCTGAGACGACGATAGACATTTGCCTTAGGCTTGTGCTAAAACACCATTTCTCAGCACTTATAATATCACTCTTGAAAAACTGCGGATGTTTGGCAGCGTAGGGATACGGCTAAACACCGACAGGGGGAATAAGAATCGGTCATACTCTTACGACTAAGTAAGGCCTGATCATTACCAATGGAAATCCTTCGAAACTGGCCGAAAAAACCCGCCTGTATCACCCTATCTTCACAGGCCTGCATCAGCTTTTAAAAAAATCGTCATGTGATAATTCGGCTCAGTCAACACCACTAAAAACAGCAGAAAAATTGTCGGAAACCTTTTCGTCAACAAAATTTCTAAACAAAAAAGGCAATATGTCTGCCTGACGCACTCCCTAAGCGGTGATCTATCGTATCAGTTTAGCAAGCAAAACGAGAACTGCACCTTCAGACGTCTTTTTTCATTAATTGAAGCGTTGAGTCGAACTTGCCGGACATAACTCACTGGCAGGCGAAGCTCCTTGAGCGTGCGCATTGAGATTTTTAGTGCTACCTGAAATTGATGCAAGCATGTATTCGCTTTGCGCAGAATGCTGCCTGAGCAGAGTGCCGTATCGAAATGAAGGATCTCTGCGAGTAGAGCATCAATCGAACAGAATGCTTCCTCTCAGGACTATAGAAAAGAGCTAGAACTTTCGTCTTTAAAGACGAGGCACCTGTCAATTGCCGTCTCTGCCATTCATGCTATGAAAGCCGGTTACGGCCCCACCAATAAGTAAAAATTTCCTTTATCGTTTGTAGAGCTCTGAGAACAAGTTATTTTTGTGCACACAACCTTGCAAAGCTACCTTCAGGGCAACGGGCTTTTTAGCTCACGTCAATAATGCGGATGCAAAAAAAAAACATGAAAAAAATGTGAACAACCATTCTGGCACGTCTGCAAGTCACGTTCAACTTAAATAGTGGTATGCGTATTGTTTCGACATCACTTTATGGTTGGTGATCACTGCATATCGCCTTTGTCTTCATCGCGAATTTCGCCATATCTGCTCATAGCTTCGAGCGATGCTTCACTTAGAAAACGAACAAACATATTCCACTCAGTTAGGTGATATTCGTTTCAGTTGTGCTACTCGGTGTATTGCTCTGGGCACTTGATCCTCTTAGGCGCTCATAAGCGCATCGATAACGATTTAAAGTCTTTCGAATTCAACCTTGTCGCTGCTCATGGCATGGCATCATCCTAACGAAGCGGTCGGACTTATTAAAAGGTGGGGCGCTTCTTGGTGCATCCTGTGCGGTTCATACCAACCATCTCACATATGTCGTAGGTATGGAATAATTCTCTCATATCACTGTGACAGCTTTGCAATAATTTGTCAAATCACTTCTGCACATATGCCGCAGACAGTTCCCGCTTTTGCATTCTACTGCTTCTACTTTCTTTCTACCCCACGCCTTTTGACACCAAATGCGATACTTCACTTATATCAATCCAAGACAGAAAGACGAGAAAATTTTTTATTGCGTTCCATCCTTCAGCAGCATTCCGGAGTGGTAAATGAGCTCATCTCCGAAGAAAGCGTTTAGTAGAAGGTGTCCGAAAATTCAGGGAGGTAGGGAAGTAGTGAGGGATTGATGGGGAGGGGGAAGAGGTAGAGGGGATGGGGGAGAGAGGAATTTAGTGAAGGCTATTAGCCTCTGGTTGAAGGGTTATGCCGTGCTCCAATTGCTTGTGATGTGTGATCATCCTCGCTATCGAAATGGCACAAATATGATCATTAATCTTGTTCAGGTATGGTCATCTGCATCTTCGTTGTTCCATTCATATCTCAGGAGCAGCAAAACCACCAGCATAATTTGATAGCGAGGCAACGTGTTGAAATGTGTATTTGCTCTATAGTAGATTTTTATGAAATAATTCAGAAACCCCTTAAAAACACATCTGCTATGCTGGTTGAGGGAAATAATTCATCAAGGGAGATGCACAAAACTTCACTCAGATAAAAGGTTAGCGAGATTTGTTTCCATAGTCACCCCAGCCATTGATTAAAGAAGATGGCTTAATCGGTGCCCGTCTGGTCGGTGGTAGCACAATGAGGATTCCAGGAAAGCGCTTTCCCAATGGAGCTGCTTCTCGCGCTTCAATACCCGTTGATTGATTCGCGTAATCCGGGCTGGCCCCCTCGCATGGCTTTTCACGATGCAGCTTTCCACGAGTATATATATATATTGATTTTGAATTCGTATGACCGTCAGCGTCAACGCTCATTTGCGGCGGATTCTCGACCCTCTTGACTAAACCCCTAACGTCGTTCTTCATGTGCTATTATACGTACGCATTTACTCTCAGTTTGCTCGTTAACGAGCCTCGAGATGTGCCTTGCTTTTCGTGTCATAATTTCTTTAACTTGCCAAGAATTGTATACATTTATCGACGACATCCGAAATTCCTTTGCAGAAGTTGCTTTGACGATACTCTATATAAACCCCCCTTGGCCAGTTTATGCGATCACTCATTTTGTTTGCTTTAGTTGTCATCCAAAGCAACTGTTTGTAAGCGACCATATTTTATTGCTAATTACTCCAAATAATAGCTTAAAATGAAGCCATAGTACAGCTCTTTAGGCAGCATTTCAAGCCACCAACCTAATCAGCTAGCACTGTCTTCGACAAGAGTGCTACTGAGCGTCTGTTCATCAGAGCAAATTCCAATGAGACAAACGCGACCACCTATTTCAGGGCTTTTCTAGGAATGGTGCGCTCAGAATTTTTGAGGCATTGTTTGGATGTAAGGAATGGGAGCTTGTTATATCTTAAAATCGTTAGTCTTGTTGTAGTTATTGGTGAAATGTTAGACACGCTTATGTTAAGCATGTGCCACCATATATGATTCTTATTGTTATGTACACTCCTTCAATAACGTGCTAATGGAGCAAACTGCGTTTGCGTGCCACTAAATACAAATCCAGGTCTTTCAAATCTTTTAATAAAGCTTGCCTCCTCATATTGATGGTATCTATGACCATTGTTAATTAACTTTTGGAATGTCGAGGGCGATAAATCCTTTTGCCGGAGAAATTTTAGTTACGTCGTAGTGAACTGTAGACTACAATTTTTCGACAAAGCGGTCGGCACAATGCTATCCTATTAGGGTCATCAGTCAATCGTTTCTTTCGGCTGTGTCAGCCATAGCGATCAAAATTGTGTCTTCCAATGAGTACGCTGAAAACACCGACAATAGCACTGCCACTTTTATGATGTAGTAATCGGAAGCTAACGCTGCAACACGCTCCAAATTCATGCATGTGAGAATTGAAATGTCATGGAAGAAGCCGTGGATTCCATGGCATTGCAAGGTTTAGGTCACTCGAGGATTAGACATTATTCAGCCCTAATTAAAACACATTATTCAGCCTAATTAAAACAAAGCCACTGAGCTACGAAAACCTGTTCTAAACAATTAACGTTAAATTGTCCTCATTATGTTCGTTTTCTTGAATCGTCGCATACCTCACAAGTACGGCAATTTGATCCTGTTAAACAAGTGTGCCATTTTTGACAGACTGAAACCTTGCAACCAAATATAATTCATGTTGCTTTCAGGGCACTGATTGTAAGCTAGCAGTGTGCTGATACTTGGAAATGGACCCACAGGTAACGCGATTGATGCTCAAATTTTTTTGCACTTAACAAAAATAAAAGCACCCGAGGAACAATAGAGATGAAAAGGTAATTTGTGAGATAGTCGGCTACTTTTTTTTTGCACGCAAGGTGTTAGAAGACTTCCGACCAGAAAGGTGAAAAATTTGAAATGTATTTTTAGACTGACACTCCATCCTCACTTTGGATATTGTGAAGCCGCCCTTTCACCACTTTCATTTCACAAAGAAAACAGTAAAGTAAAGCATTTCTATTCTGCACGTTGGGTTAGTTTTTAAGTCGCTGAAGGACACCCGCATTATGGGATATTGTTAGATGCGCATTTGATCAAAATAATTGCTCGCAGTGTTTATTTCAGTCAGGAAGAACAGAGTCGTATCGTGCTGCAACGCTGTCGAAAACTGAATATAGTGATCGAACTCTTAAGCCAAATGAGCCATTGGCGACTAAGGTAACTCGTTTTTGCTATAAGCTGATATCATCTCAGTTCTAGTTCCGTAAAGCAAATTGCTCGCCAATCAGCTCTTGGAGAATCTGTTTAAAAAAATCTTTAAAAATGCTATCGGTTAACAAGACTTCCGTTTTTTCAACAGTGCGCATGCGACATCATCAAATTATGGAAAAATACGCTTTAATTTTCAGGAGCGCGGAATACAAATTGGAAATGCGCCTCAGCAAGACAGTGCTCCAAATGCCAAACGGGCAAAGGCTCCTGGCAAGAAGGGACGTCAAACGGAGCTGACCGAATTGAAGCAGGAAATGAAAATGGTACCGTATCGACTGCTCCGTAATTTTCTCTATTACAGAATTAATGCTGGATGCTGCTTGAATATTACCTTTGAAATGCACTTGAATTGAAGATCTAAGAATGAAGAGAATAAGGCAAACATTGCTGTGCATGATTCTCCATAATGCGTTTAACGAGTTTATTGTTTTTGGAACATTTTGCCGCTGAACAAAACAGCACGAAAATGACAATGGAAGAACGCTACTGGAATACGGCATTCATAAATTGTTAAATTATGTGGGCTGTCTACTGCTGGCGAAAAATTAACCGCTTTAATTGGTAGGTGCAGATCGTCTAGTTCACGACCTCGATATCTGCATAGATTGGCGTAATGGGACGGAACGCGTTGCGATCTACATAATTTTTAGCGTGAACCTTTCCATAATTCATTGAGGGTCGCATTTACAT
Source organism: Baylisascaris procyonis (assembly GCA_037389465.1). Classification (NCBI taxonomy): domain Eukaryota; kingdom Metazoa; phylum Nematoda; class Chromadorea; order Rhabditida; family Ascarididae; genus Baylisascaris; species Baylisascaris procyonis. Next base: position 2,826,206 of record JAZARR010000146.1, read on the forward strand.
TTGAGGTCAAGATGATTCATACCTTCCTTTGTGTAATCAATATCTACTGAGTATATTATCGTATGTCCTTCTAGTGAGTCAAAATGTAAACAATTTTGCTAGGAAATCCCTGTTCAGATGCCGCTCTCGTGGATAAATTCGCTGATTTCCACCACTATCTACAACTTCTGCGCGTCTGTGCAGAAATTGTCGATGTTTACTAAGCCTGTCCATTAGCACTAGATTGTGCGTTTGCTACATTCCGTTGCGTTGATAGCTGCTTGCACATGCGCGTAATGAGAGCCGAAAGATAGACGCATGATGAAAGCTAATTGCGCACAAGCGGCCTTCGTTGCTTGCTTACATTAGCGCTTTTATCCGCTTTCGACGTTTCCATGGTGCGATCGGAAACAGCAATCACAAATTTCAAAAAATTGACGAAGCAGCGAACATAGTACATTGCCAAAGTTGGGATTACCTGGCCGATTGAGCTAGGTTTACTTTTTCTAGCATCTAGTATTTACTTCAATTCATGCCCTTTCCGCACTGATAGGCCGCATTCCCGCAACCCTATCTTCTTCCCGAGCCTTTCAAGACCTCCTGAAAGGGAACCCTGTTGGCGTATCATGAAAAGTGGAGTTCTTTTTGGATGCAAGAACTTAAATATAAGTTCCTGCTTTTTAAAGCATACAGTAAATAACCGTTTCCAACTGTACGCTTGCCGATACGCAGGGTTCGCACAGCAGCATCACTTTGACTCGATCGCTTATTGTGCACACGGGAGGTATTTGTGCACCTAACGCACTCTGAAGAAAGTAGGAAAAACGGCTGAAATACAAACTCTTCAATGAAAAGAACTCACTGTTTCAATTCAACCCTCCGTTCGGGTCCATGATATATGGTAGATCGGACCCCTGTTTAATCAGATGTGGTGTACGTATAGTACAGAATGAGCTAGGACTTTCGCTCTTATGATCTCTCCCTGACTGAAGTTGCAAATACTGCAAACCTCATCATAAGACATGGTGGAATCTGCCTCGAACAGGAAAAATGTAGAATATGTTGACTGTGATAAAACGGTAAATAGGTTACGAGGCGGGTCGAGCGCCAAATATTCAGCGCCACGGTCACAATTATGTGGCTACGAGCTTTCTTTTATTTTTTGAAAGCCGTTTTGCACGAGGCGGCTTGAGCTATCTTTTGGACATCAAAGAAGTGATTTAGAGAAGATATGAATTCCATTGATCTTGAGAGATGCTTGAGTGGACTTACCAACCGAAAATCTTTTCTGTTCGAATGGCCTAATAGATGCTCTCGGCCTAGCTCTTCCACATATGGTTTCTAGTCCTCTACTCAACCTATATATTTGTAATCTCCCACTCACTTTACAAATACATTTTTCTACCCTTCATGATGAAAATTCCAGAAAACAAGGAAACTTCCAATGAAATTAGCACAATTTATCTCCACGCGGCGAAGAACGGCAGGGGTCAAATCCGTGTTTTCTTTCTCATGAGTGGATTAATGCTTGTTCTGTTCAGTGTTCGATTATGCAAATGACAGTTCAATAAGAAATGAGTCGTTGTCATTGCTGTTCGTTCAAATGGCCTCTGGCAGTGCTTGACAACAAATCTTTCAGGATGAGCACGTCGTCCCGATAGAACAGCTTGTCGCTCGGCTTCAGACAAACTTGGAAAAGGTTCCTCTTTTCACGATATTCGGCTTTCATTTCACACTGACTCATTCGATTACTGAGTTTTCGTGATACCGAACACTCATAAGTATTTTTTGTAGTATTGAAGCGAAGAGCTCACTCATTCTCACTAGTTCTCGACAATTATAACACGCAATGAAAGCAAATGCTGAATCGATTTCAATGAACGCTGATTGCGTTGTAGTAACTTCACGCTTTGTTCATGGTCTGAGCAATGGATTCGAAGGAAAACTTATCGCAAGCAAGGCTTCATCCATAGGCATCCGAATATATTGGATTATTCAAGAAAGCATTTAACTTTAAAAAAACCCTTTTTTCAGAAATGAAATGAAATAAGGAATCGAGCACATTAAAAGGGATTCCTCTAGAACACAGCAGTTAGCAAGCTCGTAGAGAATGCCAAGTAAATCCGGAGTGGTTTACTTCGTTTTTCATCCTTCCACGAGGAACGCAGGCAATGTACTCAGTGGGAGTGACAAGGAAACGAACTTACTTCGTATGAATACCGGGGGAGAAAATCGCTCGCAAGTGTGGAGGTTGCAGAGTGGGATAGAAAACAAAGCAAATTTTAAAATGACCGTGTCGTCTCTATATTATAACACCGTGGCATATGAAATGCGTAAATAGATGCAAGCTTGAAGTATTTCGGCAGGCGGCTCTATGTACGCGCGTATCTGTGATATTTCTTCTCTAAGGATCCTGCTGATTTGTGATGTAAATGGGTCGATAGTTATCTTATGTACCGTTGAATTGCTCAGCAGGTGTGCTAGCTAACACAATGTTAAAGAATTGACTGTCCACTCATGCACACGCAGAAGTATCCACCATTATTTAAGGGACTTACGGACGCACAAGCAGCAGCTGCCATCGCCAGGGACGGACCGAACGCATTGAGCCCACCGAAGAAAGTACCAGAATGGGTGAAATTCTGCAAAAATCTTTTCGGTGGATTTGCGATGCTTCTATGGATTGGTGCATTTCTCTGCTTTATCGCCTATGCGGTTGACGCATTTTCCATGGAGTACCCGTCGAAGGACAACGTTTGTTTTTTACTCGCTTTCCCCTTCCTTACTCTCTTTCACTCGCTTTTTTAGCTCGCTTCCCTCGACCTTGCATGGAAGTCGCCGACATTATTCTGCCGAAGCAGAAACCGACTGGTTTTGAAGGGCCTTGTATGATGCTTAAATATGCCTGGCGTGCAATGACGGCCGCTAAGGCTGCAAGACCCAACAATATTACATCAGTTTAGCGCTCTGGGATAATTACTATACGTCAGGATGATACATTGAGAGGTGTGAGACTTCACAGTCCTCAAACGGCAGCAGTTAGTCCGAATGAAAGCGAACTGATTGTGGACTGCATGTTTTGTCTTCAGTTTTTATGACACTATGGAATAGATACGGACACAAAGCTGTAGTTGGGAAGGAAATGGAACCTAAGTGAAGAACTGAGAAGGAGGCGGATTAGTGGGAAAACGAAGCTCAATGGGGAATCATCGTTCCACTAGAGCACAGACCAACATTTGAGTATATAAGTCCTATGAAAGCGTGTTTACACAGACAGCTGAAATGCTCCAATGCAATGTTATCGGGTAACTGTAATCCATGCGCAGTCTTTGAGTTCATCGTTGAGCCTCATGGTAAAAGGCCGGACAGATTTGACAGGTCTATCTGTTCAATGTACATTCCGCAATGTCTACTGTTGGTTACTGCATGAATGCACAATTATTGTACAGTACAACAGTTCCATTTGCCAGAAGAAAATAATAAAAGAGAGCTACCTTTTTTCAGCTTTATCTTGGCATCGTTCTAGCGGCGGTTGTTATCATTACGGGATGTTTCCAGTATTATCAAGAATCTAAGAGCTCCAAAATAATGGAATCGTTCAAGAATATGGTTCCAACGGTTAGTCGCTGAACTATTTGTGCAATGCTTCACTTGTTGAGTCTCCCTTTATCTATCCATCGGATTAGTTACTCAGTGTGCGCAATTTGCAGTTGCTATCTATTCGATGACCGTGAAGCGTGGCGTTTTTCAGAAATTTTAATGAATGGGGCATTTGATGCAATTTTGCCGACGGAGACTAAATTGCCCGTGAAATAGTAATTCTGAGGAAAGAGCCGGCCTTCTGTCAAAACCTTCGACAGCATAGAAATTTGACAACTAAGGAAAACGTTTGACAGTTTATTGTTATTGTACTTTTCAATACCGAGCATCTGCTTTTGTACTTATTCGTTGCTGCAGTTTGCTCTTGTCATCCGTAATGGAGAAAAGCGGCAAATTCGCGCGGAAGACGTTGCACTCGGAGATATTGTCGAAGTGAGAGGAGGTGATCGAGTGCCTGCCGATATCCGAATTATTTCGGCGCATGGTTTCAAGGTATTCATACTTGTCCCAATTTTCTTAGTTGAATATAAGTAGGATGTTTTCGAAATGGTAATGACCGAGTAGAGATAGTTACATTGGAGTAATTCCAAGAGATTTCAGGAAAATTCGAGTCGAGAGCAGTTTTGTATATAGTAATTAAAATCACGAATAAATTAATGTTTTTTTTTATCGCTGTCTCATTTAAATCACAAAAGATCACTAAGTAGGCCCCTTCTCTTTGTAAATGAGACTTTTCGTTCAACGCATTGGAACATATGATTCATATCAGTGACGCGGGGTTTGCCTATTTCATTCAAGGTTAAGCAAATGATAAAAAAAGGAAACATCATAATGAGGACTTCTTCGCCGCAACCTTTGAAGTGACTGCTCAAAGCAGCCGTAGAACTGTGAGCGATAATGCTATGAGTAGTTTTCATACAGCAGGTTCCTATTCCCAGGTTGACAACTCTTCCTTGACCGGTGAGTCAGAACCACAATCCCGCAACCAGGAATGCACCAGCGAAAATCCACTGGAAACGAAAAATTTAGCATTCTTCTCAACGAATGCTGTCGAAGGTACTGCTGTTTTTAAATCAAAACAATTCAGTGATTGCTCTCGAAATATATTATTCTGAGACAAACCCATTCATCCATCTCCTCATAAAGTGCTGAGGCTGAACAGTGATAATGTTGGTTAGGGCAAGCATGTACTCATGTTACTACGCTCAAACAGTGAACCTGTGAACCTTCAAAATTCTATCTAAATAGCGTTCAAGCTTTGCAAAATTTTTATAGAATTTTATGAGGTTCCGCATGCAAAAAAAGCAGTTTTAAACTAACCTATGTTTGATGACATTGAAGCTGGTATTGGTTCATCGCTATAGCCGTCGACTACTTGGTAGAAAAAACCTTTCTCCTGTATATGTGTAAGATCACACCCAACAAAGATTCAAGAAAATCTTCAGGGCATAAGCTCAGGCTCCAGTAGATAAATTGTTCATTTTCACAGGGTCTGCCAAAGGACTGGTAGTGTGTACTGGTGACCGGACCGTTATGGGTCGAATCGCTCATCTTGCTTCAGGTTTAGACACCGGTGAGTCTAAGGTCACATGGTTTTCATTAATTCTTCATCCTACTGATTTTGCTCCCTTGTGCCAAAGAAAGCTGAACCAATCCAATAAGCGCCAGAAAATGCTGTGCCAACAAAGTAGAAAACGTGCCAATTCTAAAAGAAATTTTTTCCCCATAATCAAAAAGAAATTAGCCCACGCTTAAAACATTTTTTTTTTCAACACAAATGCTCAAGAAAGACGTGATAGCAGTGTAGATTAAGATGCTACCATTTCAATACGGCGAGTTTGTCGACTTGAAGATTTCTCTTAGAAAAGTTTATAGCTTTCTCTACATATTCAGGTGATCAGATCATATCCTGCTGCGTTGGGTTTTGTAACATCGAAAAACTCGTGAATGGTTTATCTGACCGCAACATTTTTTATCGCGAATAAATAGTTAACACCAAATATGATGAGGATAATGATTTTATTGCGACGTGTTCGGTATACAGATGTATTTTGATGCTCCTACTTATAAATAGTATATCATGCGGATACAATCAATACTCATTGTGTCTATTGCTAGAACTGTGAATTTATATATATATATATATATATATATATATATATATATATATATATATATATATATATGATCACCTAGGCAAAACACCGATCGCAAGGGAGATCGCGCACTTTATTCATATCATCACTGGCGTGGCTGTATTTCTGGGAGTGTCATTCTTCATTATCGCATTCATGCTCGGTTATCACTGGTTAAGCGCTGTGGTTTTCCTAATTGGAATTATCGTTGCAAATGTACCTGAAGGTCTCATTGCAACGGTCACGGTTTGTTATATTTTCCACTCTTCATTCACCATCACTCTTTATGCACCGACTGAACTTTGAAAAAAATTTATCAAGCGTTGTTATTCCTCTTTTATCGATATAAATAATAGATAGTAATAATAATACTGCTACTAAAAACAATTATAATGATAACAACTAATAACAGTAATGAAAATTGTAATTACTGCTAGTGCTATTTCTAATTATTACTTATTATGAAATTATTATTAGTGTTATTATTGTTACTTGTAATATTACTGTTATTATTTGTCTATATTTTGTTAATTTTGCTGCTATTTTTATTGCTTTTTGTGGGTTTTTACTGCTGTCATTATCATTTCTCGAATTGACGTCTGCAACGATTGTATACTGAGGTGTTTAAGCAGCAGCGGAGAAGGAGCTCTTCAGAAATCCATCCACCATATTTCCTCATTACTATACTCCACCATTCTTTGGAATAATGTGTTCGAAAGATTCTGGGTTCTTCAGAGTTCTTCGTCGAATCTAGGCCTAGTTGTTGGTAGTTGCGATAGCCATTGCGTATGAGGAAACAAAATGCATTAAAACGAAGCGGCTACGAGCAAGAGCCAACATCACAACTTTACCTAGTATGCATCTCTTTATAAAATTGACGATATTCATAGCGAATGTATGCAGTATTTCCGAACACAGTAGGTTTTCGAAAATCATAGAATATCTAACCTCGAAGGCCTATGGTTAGAAAGTGCGATATTTTCCTTCCAGGCGAAAATGCGATAAAAATAGCACCATGTCTTTTGAGGTTTGCCTGACGCTCACTGCAAAACGAATGGCTTCGAAGAATTGCCTAGTGAAAAATCTTGAAGCAGTTGAAACATTGGGTTCAACATCGACAATCTGCTCTGATAAAACTGGCACACTTACGCAAAATCGCATGACAGTCGCGCATATGTGGTTCGATGGCGTTATCACTGAATGTGACACCTCCGAGAATCAGCTGTCAAGGAGGGAAAATCGAGAATCGCACGCTTACAATGCGCTTAGTCGAGTTGCTGCGCTTTGCAACCGTGCTGAATTCAAAGGAGGGCAGGTATGTCATGGAAGATGTGTCGCATAGTTAGTAGGTTCGAAAAATTAGTGAAAACTAGTTGCACGAAAACGTAATAAACATGCAGTAACATCCAACTTACGCCACTTATTCAGACAATTGCGAAAATTTGTCAAATATTCGAAAAAAAGCACTGCATTTGGTTGGGACTTGAAAAACCCCACTTTGAAAGTGCATAGCTTGCCATCTTGCAGGAATTAAGCGATTATTAACGTGATTTTATTAGCTTCGTTTGTACTGACTGATTAATTTCCATTCTCTGCTTTATATAGCTAGGATGAAGGAAGCCCAAACATATGTTGTATACTCAGTTGATTTCTCATGTTGCCGCATTTTATGATTGATGCATTACGATTTGCAGAATGATATACCAGTGCTGAAACGTCTTTGCACAGGTGACGCCTCAGAATGTGCACTACTGAAATGCGTTGAACTAAGCCATGGAGATGTAATGGGTTGGCGAGCAAAATGTGTAAAGGTAATCTCGAAACTTTACCCTTCTCGTTGCCTAATAAAATAAGCATTGAACTAGAGAAGATCAACGGCAATGTGTTCAAATTGATGTGTTTGTTGCATTTCAGGTTTGTGAAATTCCCTTCAACTCAACAAATAAATATCAAGTTTCTGTGCACGAAATGAATGATGATGGAGAATTTTATCATCTCGTTGTGATGAAAGGAGCACCAGGTGTTTTTTCACATTATATCATCCTCCTTTGATTCTTTAGGGTAGGCCATAGTGAAGTTTGCAATTTTCTTGCAACGGTTTTTGCTTTTATTCATATTTGGGCGATACTTAACTATCAGGCCAATAAACGCTTGCTTTTGTTTGCATGAATATGCTCTTAACCACTTATTGCTTTCCATTAGCAAGTGATTGGCTCTAATTCAGAAGTTGCTTGGGTCTAATATCATCAGACTTGGAGATGCTTAATTCTTACACGTCGAGGTCAGGTTATTTTTCATGACTCCCCCAACTGGGCCAATATCAAGCCCTGGAGTGGCACTCACCGGGAAAAGGGGCCAAACACCCAGTTGAGGCTCAACTATGCTAGCAGAATGGGAGTGTGAAGGCGTGAGTAACAGATTCATACGCGCGTGCTAACAAAAACCCGTCTTCGGAAAACATTTTTCATTTGTGTGTCACTTCATTGCAGCAGTACAATAAATAAGGTTGCCGAGCTTTACTGCTTTTCGTTAGCGTCAATGGGAGTTGGTATCATGATTATCTCAAAAACCTGACTGATAGCTTTCACTACAAATTCAATTTCTGTAACGAATCCGGATTGCTAGGCATTTTGCTATGATTGCATGGCGACTATTGATCGCGTATAATAATCATATTGCGCTGAAAGTGGCGTCTTGTATTATAGAAATATTGGATTTTAACATCAAAGAATTGTGTGTTATATGAATCTGCGACATTAATTGAAAGATATTGCAATACTGCTGAGTAGTGAAATGGAATCGTAGTTGAAGCTTTGCATTTCTTGCTTATTTTTGAGGATTTCTTAGCTTTGTTCATAGCCAAAGTGATACACAAGTCTTTTCATTCATAGATATGCTAAGAAAGATGCATTCACCCTTCGAATATGTTTGCCTTCTCCTGAAGCATTATGGAAAATTATGTGTGTCATGTGAATTGGGTGCTTGACTACTGATTATAAGCTATATAATTCTGAGGTAGAGTAACGATAAACAGTTAATTCCGTTTAGAAGGAAATTCTAAGGAGTGACTTCCTTTCACTGAAAGGAAACGATTTTGTTTGCAGAGCGCATTTTGGATCGTTGCACGAGCATTTTGACAAAAGGAGAAGAACTCAGTCTTACACCGTCTCTACGCGACGAATTCAATTTAGCATATTTGGAGCTTGGTGGAATGGGCGAGCGTGTTCTCGGTTTCTGTGACTGCAGACTTGATCCTCAAAAATTCCCCAAAGGTCGTTGACAGATTCAGGCTCTCATTTGCACTGCTGGAACTCTTTATTATGCTTTCATTGGGATATCACACGGGGGGTTGGCTAAGAGTTCGATATAATCGAGCATTTATTTGAGCATCCTATTATCAAGCATTTACTTGGGCCCTTCGTTAGGCTTTCTTAAGAATTTTCTTATTTTCCTTGCTATGAAGCCACTGCAGAGCTTCAGAGCCTGAACTCGAACTTAACTGAAAGGCGTACTACATCATCAACTAGACATTGAAGGGAGAATGTTGTACAGTGGTGATAATCAGTCCAATTGCTTAGGTTACTCGTTTGATTCGGACGATCCAAACTTTCCACTCGAAAAACTTCGGTTTCTTGGACTTATATCAATGATCGACCCACCGCGAGCCGCCGTACCCGACGCTGTAAGCAAGTGTCGAAGTGCAGGCATAAAGGTCCTCCTATTTTATCGTCACTCGCATGCATGCACCCTTTGTCAGTTCGTTCATACAAGTCTATTGTCAAACGTTTAATGGATCTTGAACACTCCACAGCGTAACCATAGAAAAGGCTAAAGCAATTTACCGGAAAATACGCTACGGTCAGTAGAAATCGTTTTGCCAAATGAACCCAGCGATGAGGAGCAAAGTAGTACGATCAACCATGTTGAAGCTTAACGCAAATAAAAACCTCATCCAGAGCTTATGATTTAGTTGCAGCACTGAGCGTAGCGATTCAACATAACTCACTGTCGTTGTAGTCCTCATCCAGTGGTTCGCATGAGCTCGAGCTTGTTGATGTCATGTGGCGGAATTCCCTTGATATCGGATGATGAGAAGAAGATGCTTGCAGAAAACACTGATATTACGTTGCTGAGGTAAATACACGCTTTAACATAAATCCCGAGCAATTGTTGACTAACTAGTTTACCGCTGTTCAGGTGATCATGGTAACTGGCGACCATCCAATAACTGCGAAAGCCATTGCGAAATCAGTTGGCATCATTTCTGCGGAAGCGGAAACAGTTGAGGATATTGCAATGCGGAAAGGGATCGATGTCACTGAGGTGATCAGTTTTTCGAGTTCATGAATGTTGCAATGAAAATCTGGGTAATCTGCTTTCGAGAGCAGCTGGAGACTTATTGCTTTAATTTTACAAGGCATTGGGAATTGTATTAGATCTTGCAAATCACATTGGTTTGAATAAGTTGACTTTCATAGATGTTGCCTTCAAAAAGAGTGGTTTTCAGCTCATCTTTTAAATGCAAACATTTTCTCTTTCTTGCCTATAAAATGATACGCAGTTTTACTAATTTGTGCTGTAATTTCTTAAGTGACTCCAGCAATACGCTTATGAAAATTGTCGGAATTATGTACTTTGCAATCAGGACTTTATTTATTTAATGTAGGTCGCACCTAACGAAGCGCGTGCAGCTGTAATCCATGGCAGTGACCTACGCGAAATGAGTGAAGAGCAATTGCAAAATATTTTGGACTCACATGATGAAATAGTTTTTGCGAGAACATCACCGCAACAGAAGCTGATGATCGTCGAAGGTTTTCAGGTGAAGTTTTCTACTTTATGACGCTCACTTTTTTCATGAGCACCAATTGAAAATTACATCCACTCTTTGTCACAATACTCTATACACGTTTGGCCCCTTACGCCAGCTGTTGGCGTGCTATTCTCAGATGCTTTTATTATGTGCTGAATTGATCTGGAGCAGTTTTTGAGGTAGTTCTAGTTGCTTGAAACGATTAAGGATTCCAAGCACTCCATTGGGAGTTAGACGATAAAGTTCGATTCTCCTGCATTAAAGAAACTAAACCACTCAGCATAAAGTGCTCTAGGCTTTCATGTACTACTGTGTGTTCGGCAAGCAACAATGCGCTCACATCATCTGGAAACGAATTTTCACTCCAAACAACTTTTTAGCATTTGCATGCAACAAGTCGCTTTTCTTTTACTGAATTATCACCAGTTCTTGTCCACATACAGCTGCCAGGTTTATCTGGGCTGTGCAGGAAAGTCACAATACCTGTAGCTCTTTTTGTTCCTGATATATTGCCCTATCCCCCTTTGCAAGTTCACTGCGCAAAAAAAAGCTATAGAATATTCAAGATTACCTACGTGTTCCTTGAAGCCATACAATATTAGCATAATCAATTCAGAAAGGAAACGATTTCAATTCGTCTCGTAATATTATGTTACAGGTCACTGGATCAGTTAAGTGCCCAAATTCACAGCCGTCATGTCGTCCTAATTTTAGTTGATATGGTTAATTATCACTATGAGGTAGCTTTGAAAAGTCTTTTAAGTATAGGAATGATGTAATAAAAGGGCCGGAGTTGTCTAGCTGAGTACCAAACATCAACTGTTTTGCAGCGTCAAGGACAGATTGTTGCAGTCACGGGTGATGGCGTCAACGACTCCCCAGCTCTGAAGAAAGCAGATATAGGCATTGCAATGGGTTTACTATTTATTCCTTTTGTTTCTTAATTGAACGGATAGATTAAACTATGAGTAGATTCTAAGGGTTTTTACAAATCACACTCACAAAAGCCCATAACAGTAACGTCACATTTGCGCGTTTGTAGGCCTGGTGATGTCATAGATATCTGTCTCTCTTTCTGTATTCGCAGCCACTGGAGCTCTGAAGGCATAAATTTCGAAATGGGATGATCTTCTATATCATATTTTGCTGAAGATGTCTCAAAAAAGTTACAGGCATTCAGTGGCACCGAAAAATTCATGAGCATTTTGCACCTGTCGGATTTCGATTTTCCTTTAGTCGGCACAGGCAAAAAGCTCAACTGCAACCGCTTTCATAGCGGTGCGGCCAGCTAAAATATGCGGATGCCATCATCTAGATTTTGATTCTTTTTGACCTTTGAAATCCTTGAAACTGTTTGGTTTTTTTTGTGGGGAACCTGACGTACAGGTCATGTCAGCTCCTTTCGCAACTTTCTACGATCGATTGAGCTTGACTGCTTGACAAAGGAAACGAAGACCCACCGTAAATGTCCGGTAAACATGCACGTTCCTAGCCTTTTCCGATGCGGATTTATCAACTCGAAAGTTATCGCACAGGAAATCCGTTGGAGTGGATTACAAATACTAAAGTCCGTAATCACTGCTACAGCGACTCCATAATCTCCGTCATCTCCGAGTCACATGTCGCGCACGGGGTGACGCATGCGCACACACAGTGGCACGCAAACGCACAGACACACACTCGCATGCACTGACGAAGACACACGCATACAAACAAACAGATGTACAAAAACAAAGATAGATATAGGCGCATCACTCCCACGCATTTATCTCGCATGCACAAACGTACACATAGACATGCATGCATACACAGGCACTCATACACTTATAAGTGCACGCGTATGTGCATGTGTACGCAGACGTACATATGCACGCACGCATACACATATAAACGCATGCATACATGCGCATACATACGTGAATATGCATTAGCAACTGCAAAAAGCACGGCAATGCGTGATTTTTGAAAGTCTTGCGAAATGCGCATTAAAAGATGCCAATGTTTTGTTCTTGATCTGTTTCGCACAGAAACATCATTTAGTGGTATGTGTTTTTGCGCAGCTGGCAGGAAGTGTTTTCAGCAATTGTTTTTTCTTTGCAGGTATTGCAGGCTCAGATGTATCGAAACAAGCGGCCGATATGATTTTATTGGACGATAATTTCGCCTCTATAGTTACCGGTGTGGAAGAGGGACGACTTATTTTCGATAATCTAAAAAAGTCGATTGCCTATACGCTAACTTCCAACATTCCCGAGATCTCTCCCTTCCTTTCATTCATATTGTTGGATATACCTCTACCATTAGGCACCGTGACGATTCTCTGCATCGATCTCGGCACAGATTTGGTACGCTACAAATATGTTGTGTTATTTATTTGAACACCTAGAAAAGCTGTGATTCAAATAACTCAAATATCGAAAGAAGAAATCATGTCAGTACATAGCGGCGCATAAAAGCTCGATAACAGGGCCTAATGCAGTGCTTTAGAAAATCTGTGGTAAATTATGTCATACTAAAACCTCGGCTGAGCGAACCAGTGAAAAAAATGGGATCAGACGTTTGTCAGTAGTCTCAATAAGAAACGTGGAGAAATGTTCGTAGCAACAAGCAGTAGAAGCAACTGGTATTTTTCTTTGCAGTGGCCAGCCATTTCGCTTGCATACGAAGAGGCCGAAAGTGATATCATGAAGAGGAAACCTCGTGATTCCAAGCATGACAAATTGGTTAACGAACGGTTAGTTGTTTTTACCGCGGAGGGTGTTCCTACAAATTCTGTTCATCAATCTGCGTTAAACGTCGCTCATTTTCCAGTACCTCCGTTTGTGGAGATCTTTAGTTTTTAAAGAATACTTTCGTATCTTTGCAGCGAATATATGCCTGTTTGCACGGAAAGTCGTTAAGAAATGCGCGCGTTTGAGCGAAAAAATGCAAAAAAAACAAAAAAAAACAAAGCATTTCTCATGCGTGGAACCGCCTTTGAAAACATTTTAAAAACCACAAGTGGGCACTTCGGCTTTCAAAAATTGTGCCATGCGAAAGGGTAGATAACTTCGAATCGCATTCCAAACGTCTGTGATCTCTGAATCGCCGGTACGCTATCACATATTTTGAGCTATAGATAAAAGGGCTACGAAAGTGAGCTGAAAGGATGCGAAAATAAAGGTTAGGAGTAGTGGCAGATCGTTGAATATGTATATGTCACACTGAAAACATGTTAAGTGAAGAAAAAACTTTCGTGCTATCCTCATTGGCTAATAGCGTTTCGCCTATCGCCTTGTTTCGGCTGTGGGAAGCTGGTGGAATTATCGGAGGCACGATCACTGCCAATCGTAACTGCTCTACTTAACGTCGAGGGCAGCGTTTAAAATCGTGAATGCAATTGAAGTTCCAATTTTCAATGAGAATGGGCTCATCAGCGATGTACAATAGGTTTAGCAGTGGTGTGAAAACAACGCAGTGTAATTTATCAAAGTGCTCTCTAATGAATAGAACTCCACACATGTGTTTCTTTCTCTCTTTTTCCACATTTTCGACTGGACCTGAGAGTTGATCTCTTTCTCGAATAATCTGCAGCAATCACACTCCAATTAATTAGAAGGTTTCTCATCAGATAATCGTTTGAATTTTCGTACTCTCCTTCGAGTTTCTCCTCTTCACCCACTTTCTCACGTTTTTCTGCTCAGTTTCCTTATCTTCGTTGTGCTTGAAAATGCATTAGGAAATCGTACTTTTGCGAGAACTTCACCTCCACAATTGTAGTTGAAAGTGGAGATTAGCTCATGTGTAACTAAATCTAGCTAGTTCATTGCACTCCATGTGTTAATGCGTATCATACAATCAAAGACTCAAAAAGATGTACTGACGTTTTTGCGAACAGGCTGATATCGGTCGCCTATGGACAAATCGGTATGATCCAAGCATCGTCGGGATTTTTCGCATACGTCTACATAATGGCTGAAAACGGTTTTCTTCCGTGGGATCTTCTTGGGTTGCGTTCACGTTGGGATTCGCGAGCAGTAAATGATCTAGAAGATAGTTATGGACAAGAATGGGTGAGTTTTTACTGGCGTTATTTCACTTCTAAACCAGAATAAAGTAGCTGCTGGGCGAATAATTTAAATGACACCACATGTGTGCACAGTTATGCACTTCGCTCTAAAAATACATCGGTTACGGCTCCCAACCCGAAGGACGAGCAGTTGTTAACTGATTTTGGGGAAAAACGGCTAAAGGAAATCGAATATTTGAGGGGCAATGGGAATTCAAAAACATGACTGGTAGGAAATAAATTCAGAAGTTTTTTAGGATTTTCTTTCTTCTGTGAAGGTGTATTGAAGCCGTCTTTTGTTCTTTAGTGAAGTTACTTTTAGCAAAGGTTTTTACGTTTTGACAATTAAATTCCTTGCGCAAACTACTGCTCATTAGTGAGTTAGTGGTTCATAGACCAACGAGACCTTTTCCTCGTATACCCTGTAATAATAAAGTTTACTTCGAACTTCCCCTTCAACTCATTGTGACACTGTTATGAGGTGGCTCTTTCTTTAACATGATTCATCCGGCCTAAGCGACGTCATTTATATGTATGTACTCGTTTATATATTTCGCAAACGCTGTAGTCCTGCTAGAAATGGCTATGCTTTCAATTATTCGAAGATTATTAGCTCGTGTATATTTGAGAAAACCATATTTTTAGATGAGATTGTTGATAACTGCACACTAGGAAAAAAATATCCGTTTTTGTTTCGTTAAGTTATTGAATACGTAATTTGTATCGTTATGCACTTTTAGACTTATGCGAATCGTAAAGTACTGGAATACACATGCCATACAGCCTTTTTCTCGAGTATAGTTATCGTGCAATGGGCCGATCTCATAATCTGCAAAACACGCCGCAATTCACTCGTACAACAAGGTTTGGATTTCAACAAATTTTCAGCTCTCTTATTGTTTTCATGTAACGATGTTTTCTTTAGGGTTTTATCAAATGCAGTTAAACATTTGCTTACGCTTTTAAGAAATTCACATACGACTCTCTTCTTTCTACTTCGAAAATTCTTTCATGATTATCTACTTTGTGCATATTTTCGGCATTATTGACATTATTTGCATTGATGCCATTGGTATAGTGATCAGTAGTTTTTATTAGGCAACTCAAAATCAGTCTTCGAACATTTTTTGACGAGCTTTACGTCGAAGTTTAGTATTTGCATAAAATTTTTTTGATGAGATTCGAGAACTTCTGTTCTGCTTAATAGAAACCTTAGGCTACTCTTTTTTTTTCTATCCCTCAAGAATATAGCATATGCTTGAGCAGGCTCACAATCTTGATTCTCAGTCCTCTGACTTAACTTCTCACTTATTGTGATCGGTGTTTAAAAGTACGTTATTTGTTTGCTTGATTGGAGGCATGAATAAAAAACGTTAAAAGCATCCGTAAAGCACGGCGAATCGACGTTTTCAGCCGTGCGCTTTAAAAGGCTCCTGAACAAAAGCTTAGTCGAGGAGGGGATACAAACATTTCTACGGTAAGAGGCACATTTGTCACAAAGGAGTCCTATTTTACACCGGGGTAAGCAGGAGCTTGTATTATAAGAAGCCTTTTCATTCAAAGTGAGCCATATTTAAATAAGTGAAAATATTTTCGTGTCACATTGTATATATAATGATTTAAACCAAAGTAAGGAAGGAAAGAAATAGTGTTAATAATTCCAAGCCACATATGGAAGTTCATCGAATTAGCCGCGCATGCACACTGGACTGGCCCCTTAACGTCGTTGCATGTAGATGTTGATGGCGTAATTCAACCTGCAGCGTTACTGCCTGGGGACTTTTATCTTTGATAAAGTCGGGTTTTTCATCTTCCATATGAACCATTAAAAGACTCATTGCCAGCAGTGCTCAGGATACAGATGAATCTCCACATGAGCGAAGGATGGTTGATTTTAAGGAATGACCAATTGGACGCTCAATTTTGGTCTCGTTTTCGAAACACTACTCGCAGCTTTTATGGCTTATTGTCCTGGTCTCGACAATGGACTGCGTATGTATGGGCTACGGTAAGTCAGAACAACGATGTTTCTACCCTCTTCGAGGATTGAGATATCGCTTTGATCATCCGAATTATTCATGATATGACTTTTGATGTGATTATGCAACAACTTTCCTCTACATTTTTGCTTTGAAAAACGTTCATTTTCCAATAATTTTATGGGAAAATGTGGGAAAGCTCAGGTTTTTCTCAACAGAATACGCAGCTTAACCACCGTTTGTTCGACTAGAAATACTAACGAAACTTCTGCTATCAAATGAGTGAAATGCAAATGAGTTAATGTTGAAAATTTCAGGTTTTCATGGTGGTTCCCAGCGTTGCCATTCTCAGTACTCATTTTTGTGTACGATGAGGCTCGTCGCTTCCTTATCAGGAAATATCCGGGCGGCTGGGTTGAACGAGAGACGTATTACTAGATCGATATGTTTTAATCAGGAGCCAGCATCCGTTATTTCTTTTTGTATAAATCTATGAGAAAGCATGATAATTTAAAAATTCGCATTTGGACCACATTTGCAGCTGAGAATTTCGCCGCTTAGCAACGCATTGCAAAATTTTTCAAATATTTTATTCGGCCGACTTTTCGCCCACTTGTTCTCAACTTTTTTCCCTCAAGAAAATATTTCGAACGATTGTATTGATTATCTAATGCCTTTCTTCTCTCTTAGTTATACCGATAGAGCGATCGTGGTGAAATTGGTGACCTCAGCGGGCAGATAGTAACAAATCACAAAATTAAACAGTAATAAATCGCAAAACAATAAAAATATTGGATTTTTTAGCTCAAAGGACCTTTTTTGTTTTTCGCATTGAGTTCCTCATCAGATTCTTGTTAGCAGAAAAGAATTTCCCCATAGTCCGATCATGCACTGAGGCTATGTACGTCTAGAAAATGTTAGATGAAATAAACGACGTTACGATTTTGTAATAAATGCAAAGTATCGTTTATATGAGATTTGTTTACCTTCCAGTAACTAATGAACATACACATATTTATTCAACTTCCAATGAAATATTCCTATCAGCGATAAACCAGAAGACGGAAGGCGATAGGAAATTTCTGGATGAATATTTATAAGAAATGTTTCTTTCGATAAAGATGGCTAAAACTGCATTTATTCGTCGCACAAGGTAACAGGGAAGTCAAGTGAGATGAGCTATAAAGGAAAAATGATGCAAAACAATACAACGGGAAAGTAGTCAGAAAATGTGAAGAAAAGAAATGCATGATAGCGTTACATGAGAAAATATAGCGACCAATCTAGCAAATACGATAAAATGTAATACACAAGAAAAAACCTGATCACTAGCAAGTAAACAGTCCTCAAAAATGCAGTAATCATGAGTGGTCGCAGACGTTTAATGGATGAACGATATTGAGAGCTTTTCTGTCGCGACTATTTCTTTAAGTGTTGCACATACATACTGTATGTGCGATTGAGTTAGTGACATTGTTCCGCGCAGAAACCAGTCTCTCCAACAGTAATGAAGCCCTCCATCGCAACCAGTATAGTACTAGCAAAAAAAAGTCATTATGACGTATATAGCGGAGGGCCGTTCGCCAAGGCATTCGACACTAGTGGTCTCAAAGAAACTATAAAGATGGGCAGAAAACGGTAATGACGTTGTGGAATGCTCCCGAAACTCAATGCTCCACTGCTTGCATTTTGATTCAACATTATGGATGAAGTAACTGGGACGTGCATCATGGAAACTAACACCGTAGTAATTATGTTCACGAAGGGCATGAGTACGGACCGATTTCAGCGGCATAAAATCATCGTAGAGGGTAGACGAGCACATCACATCCGTACCGGCCCAATAGCAAAAAGTTCACTGGAGACGTGCACAATTATAGCAGACGGGAATCGCATCTAATCGAAAACTGCTCGAGGACTTCCACGCATTCTGAGGTGCGAGCCAACCTGAATCCATAATGATGAATATGCTATGCGCGAGAGGTGAGGTAGTCTCTACCTGCGCGCAATTAATGGTGCGCAGTTTTGACACGTATTCCTCTAGCTTTTCTAGTCGCTGTAATGTACGAATAAATTGAGCAGTACCTTGAAGGTCTTTCTTTTGTATCCCATGAGTATCCCAAGAACTTTTCCAACAGCTCCCTTTCTTGTCGCTATGAAGGGCGATCAAAATTGATGGTGCAGAATTGAATTTATGCGGAATCTTTCATGACTACGGAAATTTCGTTTTTCATGGAAAAAATTTATGAAAAAATTAACTAATCTAGTCCATTGATGAATTCGCCCGAAATATTCCACCAACCAATCAAAATGCCAAAGTTCATCAATGTGAGAAAATTTTATGGAAATTAATTTTAACTGATAGGTCATCAGTTTAGGATTCTGCTTTTATTTAAAAAAAAAAAAAAAAAAAAATCTATATATAAAAATTAGATCATGGGTTGAAAATTCAGTCTTCTTGCGCATAAAATAGATGATCAAAGAATTTTTTATCGTTGTGCTCTAAATATTTTCGCTCTTTTTTCCAACCTCCATTGCAGATGTCCCCAAAGTAAATATATTTTTTGCACTAAGGGTGGATACAGAAGCGACGCAGTCATTTGCGAATGAGTTTGATGCTATACGGAGAGTGTTTGATGGCGCTAAGAAGAAGTTGCTTTTGGCGATGAATTCTTCTATAGATGGTTCATTTCTTTGTTTATCCTTTTAAAAGAAAGGATCATGAGAGCGCATTTTGCTCGTACGAGAAATGCAGAATGGACGAGTGCATTTTTTGTAAGTGATGTTTTTTTCATATCTCATATGCGTTTCTTCTTCGTCTTTGAGCTTTGAAAATTTATTTATTGCTCTTTGCCTTTTTTTCTTCCTCCTTTTATGGAAGTATGCATAATTCATGTTTACATGCATCTATAAATATGTATTTATCTCGATGTTATGTTGACGTATATTTTCATTGCGATGTGCAGCTTACCTCACTCGTGTGACTGAAGATCACTGAATTCAATTGAATTCAACTCAAATAAAAATTAGGTAGTTGGAAATATTTTCGTTGAAACTCTCTCATATTCATTAGCTATATCCCTATGAGAATAATAATATGTTGTCGATCTACTTTTGACACTAATCCTCTTTTAATGTCGTTACAACGAGGTATTAATTATAACATCTCTATCATTCTTGAGTAAAGCATTTAACGTTAGCATGCTTAAAATATCCTTAATAATTTATCTATCAGAAACTTAACCGATATGTATTGCAAGAATGTCTTTGCTGTGGCGATCTCAGCTTCAACATTTTATCTCTAATGTTGCTTAAGTTGTATCGATTTGTCGAACAACAAGATTAAATCTCATCTAATCGATCTCCGACTCATGGCTGTGGATTGGAATGGTGTGAGGATTCTTTATGCACACGTGACTCCATGGTTATCCGTTTATTGACGTTTGAAAATTGTTTTTGGCTCTTTTCATTTCTGCCCACAGAATTATTAGCTCTTATGGAACACTGTGGTATCCTATATTATTGTAAAGCAGGTCTACGTTTGCACCCTGTAAATTCTCTTCTTTTTTTCATAGTCATTGTTCGCATGCTTACAAAACCGTTTATTCCAAGACACTTCTGCAGTCTACCCATATGCACCGTTAGGTTGGCGCATGGAGAAAAGCGGGATCAGCTATAATACTTTGTGCTCACTTGATTGAAATTTGGGTTCTCTATCTCCTTTTGACTTTTACATTTCAAATATGCGGTATAAAACTGTGTTTGTGCCAAGTTGAGCAAATGTACTGTCTCCGCGAACGGTAAGCAAACTTCTTTCCGTAGCATCTATTTCCTCAGGCGTTGATGTTTTTTGCCATTTGACGTGAAACGCGATGGTTGAATAACGATCCTCATAAAAAATTTTTTTCAAAGAATTCAAATTAAAGAAAATCATTTTCTATAGCTACTCACTACACCTTTAAATTTCTAACCAGTTCGTTAACGTTTTTGTTGTGGCTTGGCGAAGAGCGGACAATCGATAGTACCCTAATCCATTCAACTGTGGTGATTCATAATAGTACACTTAAACACTTTGCGATTTTGCAGTTTCTCTGCCAACGGCGGTCGTAGTGTATCACCCAGGGCCTTCATAATGTTAATGATCCCCGCCAGCTTGTGTGACTGAATGTATTGCCATGCCTTTCGTTGTCTCATTCTGGTATATCAGTCCAATGTTTCAACCTCCGAATATAAGCCCATTCCCACTTCCGCAATGTAATTCGAATGGTAAGATATCTAACTGGGAGATTTCAACAACAGGATCTATAAGTGATACGGAAACCGATGTGCTATAGGAATTCCGCAACAAATACATTTTTGATAATCGTAAGCAGAAATTACCCTACACATCGGGGCATAGACAATAACAAAGAAGCAGACGTCATTAATCTGCGGTCCGATAGTTTCTCTTCAGCAAATGAGGCCTCAAAAAAGGGTATTGAGAGCGGAGAATCACTCACGTTTGTGCTCTCGTAGCTAGCTTCATTTTCAAAAGTGAATGAAGCGCAATGCATGCATTTTGCTTATGCAGTGATGAGTGATCACAAAGCGACAAAGCTAGCTAGCTCATTAATGTTGCATTGCGATTTCAACTTGCCAACTCATCCCCTAATTTGTTTTTGCGAGTTGTGCGCCTACCCGCGATGAACAGTTTACCTTCATTTCATTGCAATTTATTCTAACTTTGCCACTCTGCCACTGGCACATTTCCTGCTTCACCAATTCAATTACTTGCAGTGCCTCTTAATCCGACAAATATCAGCTACTCGTGCATCTCACTGCAGCCGGCGTTTTACAGCTCTACCAACTCCAAAACGATTATTGTGATATCAATATTTCCAATCTTTGAAGGTTCCTATATTTGTGACTATTTTTGCCAAATTTTCGGGAAAAAACCCTCTGCTTAACCTCACGGAAATGTCATTTCATGTGCTACTATGATGACTTATATGCGATGAACGTTAGTGCGAGATTTTGTTAGCGCTTTAGTTCCCAACACTGATCGTTATCAATTGCATAAAACAAAAATTGAGAGAGGACAATCTTTTAACATGAGTTGGATGTGTCTACCTCCCTAGCACTGTTTTCATACTCGCTTTGTGAACTACGAAACGATGAGAATTTCTGCCCGAACTCGGAGAGAGATCCGCAAATTTTTGCCTTTGTTTGTGGAACCAGCTGGTTTATTGCAGTGCTCATCCTTTTCATCCCACTCCCCTTTCTCTCCAATAGATCCAGTGAGGTCATATCCGCAGGTAATGACTCATCCAAAACTGTAGTTGTTTTTGAGCGTTCTTCGAACGGCGCATGTTGCAAATATAAATTCAAAATTGCACCTCCAGAATCGTCTATTTATTTGAATAAGTCCTGACTAAACATGTGAAAGATGCATTAAATGCGATATTCACTCGCATCAATACGATTGTAGAGAAGTTGGATTATGAGTGTACTGAAAAATGTCTAATTTTCAAATTAATATCCTCCATGTCTTTGCATTCAACGATGAATTGAAATTAGCTATAAATAGGTCCGATGCAGAGCGCAATGAGGAACTTCATCATCTATAGCGCTCTCACACGGGCATAAACAATGTTTAATGGAATTCAGCAAACACAGATAGCTAATCGTTTCGTTGCATAAATCCTATGCGGATACTTGCATCTATTGCTCTGTTGCTCTTTAATCTCATAAATTATGTTTCATACAAGTAAGATAAGCAAAGAAATCTCTCGCATAAGGTTGCACAATGCTTTTTCATTTGAAGTTGTTCAAAGAGTGGAAAAGTAGCACTACTGGCTATCTGTGAAGAAATATTTCAAAAACGAGAAAATTGCCTCGTTCCGTTGCACAAATCACTTTCCAACTCACAGCGGAAAGATGAGTAAATAACTGCAGTTTCGTTATTTCTTGAAATTCTCGAAATTTTTTATGATAATTTGGAAACGTTATTTGGCAGTGAGGCCAAAAACGTTTCGTTGAGCTTTTTATCTTGCAGCATCAATTTTGATGGCCATCAGTTTCTCTGAGCAAAAGTTGTGAATGTTTAACATATTCGATAAAGTGATGAAAATGTAGTGCTATCTTGCTGTCTAAACAAGAGTATCTCGTAACGCATTTCATAAAGGCCAACTTCATATCCGTCACTCTATCGTAAAGAAGTTATTGCCAGTTGTCGTAACGCTGCAAAAATTGAGTCATTTCTTGCACGATATCGAAGAGATCAGCAGCCATGAGATCGATTTATAACGGCCTGGACTCACTGAAGTAAACTTGCTTTGTTTTTTTCCAAATGCGGCTAACTGATTAGTGCACATATGTTCTGAAAAAAATCTCTTTCTCGTTGAGATTTGAAATTGTTAGCCTCAGAGAGGAAGGTAATTTGAGAGGCCATAAAACAATTGAGTAAGGGGAATTAAAGTTTTGCAAGTCGGACCCCCGAATGAGGCTAGGCACATTGGTCCTTTAATTTTGTTTGAATCAGTGCACTAAATCTTATGTTGAAATATGTGGACACAGGAGGGAAGAGAGTCGCATAGCCTCGTAATTAGAGCACTAGGACCGATGCTTAGCCCTCATTTGGACAATCTAGCATCGACACGAGTCTAACACTCATGCACATAATCAAACTTCGTTCTCTAAGTAATGAAACACAACATTCATACATATTTACGTTTCATTAAATAGAGAAGCTCCTCGCAGAAATTCCTATCAACAAACTCGATCTTTGAGCAAATTTTGCGGCTATCGAATAAAATGCTAAATGCAAATTCTGCAGCCACTCTACGCGTTCATATCCTCTCGGAAATGGTCGGATATGAAAGAAAAAATTTTCAATTTATTTACCATTTTCGAGAGTAAATGATGCTCGCCTCTTTGAATATGCTGGAACATTTCTACGTATGGTTGGTCTGTGTATCTGTTCGGCAATATTAATTCCATAAGTTCTGAAGTGACGCATGTAAAATTCGATAGATATAGCTAATCTTGCCTAGGACAAATGGTATCTATCGAACATCTTGAGTTCAACTTCAGCGCTTCCAGATTTCAAGCTATATGAGAGATAGAGGAGCAGAAAGATATAAGAACCGATATGTGGGCTATTTTATAGGTGAAGGAAAGTCGGCATTATTGCTGTATGCGTTTTGATTATTGCTCGGACCTCTCTTGTTAGCTTTATGCTTCGCAACGGAACTTGTAAAACTATTGCCTCGGTCCCCGCTTGTCAGAAAACGTAGCAATGAGTGATAGCAAGTTGCCCACTTGTCGATTGTTCCACCAAAGTGAGCGCATAGCTGTCACCACAACATGACGTATTCCGCATCAATATTCGTCGAATGTCTTTGCCAGGATGCATTCATAGAAATTGCACTTCTCCAACTTACATCACTCATCCCTATCTGCTCTCTCAGCTTTGGTGAAAGCGATTTTCCCGCAATGTGCTTCGTAGTATTTCGATTCATTGTGTTTACTCGTATGTGGTCTTTGTTCGCCGTTTTGTTATGCGTGCAATTGATGCCACATTCTCAATCTACTCCAAAAGAGCAAATTTATGGCTTTTCAAAGACCAGCAAATTTTATGGTTTTTTCAATTCCATAAGCAAAAATCTTGTCTGCAAAGGTCGCGTAAAAAGGATCTAAGAACTCAGCAAGCAATGTTGACAATATTGATGCTTAAACTGTTACATAATGAAAGAGTGCTAAAAATATTTGGAATGACGGATAGATGGACAAGATCGCCTAATGATCAACTATTTTCTATTCATTACTCGTCCATGATAGTTACGAAAATTAAGCTTTAGCTGTTCTGCTTTTAGCCTGTTTAATGCTATAGTTCCTTAAGTGTGGCGGAAATAGAAATTCATTGCACACGTTTTGTTTATTTGATTTTTGATCTGCTATGAATTCCACGATAACCCACACAAGCTTTCATTATGCGTTTATTTCCTACTACCCTTCATCTTTGCCGGTCTTTTTTTTTCATTGCTGTTCTACATTTCTAGAATGTTTCTTGGCTTCTATTCTTAATGCGATCACTTTGGGCTATCTCATCCCGCTGCTGAGGCTTTATGACGCTAGTTATAGCCAAGTGAAGAAACTTGCGATGGTGACTCGAGCAAACGTTTCAGTTAATTAAACGACTGCCGGAATAGCTTTTCCACGTGTTCCTGAAATACTCGACCATTTCTGTTGCACATATAATGAACACGCTCCTCCATATCCACACCACTTCATCTGCCTTATTGCGCTAAAAAAGATTGCCCTAATGCTGAATAACTCCCATAGCATGTGGTGTATCTTAGCATGTATTTCCAATCATTTGCTGGCAGTACTAATACTTTCAAGTGTTTGCTGGCAGTACTAGGTTCTGAGTGCGATCAAGCGGAACAAGCTAACTTTGAAAATGTTTGAACATTTCAAATGGAAAAACGATGAAGTGAAATGACAATCATGCTAGCTGAAATTGTTAAAAAACACAAAATTCATCGCTTATGGTCACTTTCGCAAAATTGTTTTTGTAAAAGCGATCACATTAATATAATGCATGAGAGTATTCACATGTTTTTATGCCCATTCGCCTGAAAATTCGGATAGGGGAACTTAATTTATTGGGTACAACGTTGAAAAATGAATATTCCATATTTTCGAACGTCTTGATTCTTAACTTGGGGAAGGAGTTATAGTGAAATAAGTGTGCCGCTGGTTTTGTTTGCTTCTTATAATGGAGGGATTTTATCTTATAGTTGGATAATAAAGAAGTGAATATTTTTTTTGTAAATCTTCTATTCTTGGTCGAATCCTTCAATAGAAGCAAGCACTATTTCACAAATTTTGTTTGTACTTTTATGCATGAATGTTTCCGGTCAGGTCAACATGATGCACAAATGCATATCATGCCAGCTTATCTATCAAACCTCTCGAACGGATTTTTTTTTTCGTTTCTTTTCTCATCGCTACTATGGAAAGAGTAATACAGTAGTTGATGTGATACGCCAAACAATTGCGCAATAACGGTTTTTGCAACTATTACTGTTATGATTGCGGGGCTTATTATGTATATGAATATTCTGTTGAAGTTACATGCTTCACCTATATGTGCATCAGTAATTTAGAATTAAAAAATAATTTAGATTTATGATAATCAATAAATCAGTAATATCAGAATATTTTAAAAGAACATATCGGGAATAAAAAGTAATCAATTAGCGTCATGGATGCCCTTTCTATCAATCGAAAGCAACAACAAAAGAGATTCGAGTGAAAAGTGGGCGCTTTCAAAAAATTTCAATATGAAAAATAAAAATCCTCTTCAATGAATTTAGGATTGCGGCGTCAAGTATAAGTGATATTTTAATGCTTAGCATCACCTATGTGATGCCTCAATCTCTTTGCTGATTCATGAAGCAACCGAACATCGCTGGCTTATCTATGGACTTTTTAAATTTTTAGCTGATTACTTTTGGATACTCAAGCAGTAAATCCCGATTCCTAACATCCTTCTCTCTAATATAAATACATACTCTAAATAGTGTTCATATTCATTTAAAATTGATACGAATATGAATTGTTTTGCTTTTCGATCAATATCAAGGACTAGTTGTTATCTAATAATAACTATTTCACGCCTATATGTTCATATTTCACGTTAAAGGTACTCCTTTTAAAATGTAACGATAATTACCACCTTTCGTTATATCGTTGCGCCTTCTCGATGATAAACAAAATAAAATATGACATAGTGTCACAGCTGTTATGGATGATAGTGAAAATAATTCGATTGGAATTGCCTCATTGTCCATTCTCTGACGTAGCTTTAAGCCTATGAGAATGCTAATGAATATCTTTTCAAGGAAAGAAACTTCAACAGGTATGCAGCACCTGAAACGTCCAGCACATATTTTATTTCATCTAGCACGATAGCAATAGAGTATTCGGAAGGAAGCAAAAGTTTATAACGCATGGGTGGTTAGTTGATGCATCAAAAAAAGCAAAAGCGCCAAGATTTTCGAAGTCAAATTGCCTGATGCAAAATAGGGCAGCAAGACCAAATTCCGCTCAATTGCTGTACGCTGAAGAGGTGTGTAAAAACATTGTAATGAGCCACGACGAACGATTTAAAGCAACAGTATTAATCAGTACGGATAAAATGAATCAATCGATATATTAGCAATTGCGAAGAAAGCTACTCGATAGGTGTGAAGGCGACAATAGATTAGTAGGAAGCAGTTTAGAAAAATGAATAAAAGAGTGAGCAAGCTGTGAACAAGTAAAATCGCTAGATTACATTTCGTTCTCAGTTGCTTTGGTTTTCTAATGACTATTGCTGTTCCCTTCCTCCCTCGTTTCTCCCTTCAACTACCTTTCATGTGAAGAGTACTCCATCTACCACGTTCCACGGAAGTACCTTAACCACATCGATGTAGTCAATCACTCGGTAGCCATATCAGCTGGTCCATCCGTTTTGAGGCGAAGAATCGTTATAGAATATGGAGATCATACTACCATTTCAAGCAGCCGAAAAGGCACATAAACGTAGAGCAATGACAATCCTAGAACGTTCACAGAATTTTGCAAAAACTTGGGCATTACCTGCAGAGTTAACATTATTTCAAAATCGATTCATAACGCTTCTCTATAGTCTCAAATCAAAAATGTCGAAGTGAAAATCATCTTGTAAGGTTTGTCGATCTCATTGAGATTCAATTGACATAAGTCATGCTCTCTGACACCATAAAATGTGTGATTGATAGCTCTAAGACTTGATAAAGCATGAATATCTCTTCAAAGTTTCGCCGTTTCCTTGCTGAAAAAAGAGAAAAAATTGTTTTCTGCAGAAAAAAAAAAAACAACGAAGAACTGCGGAAAAATTCATTAAGATGCGCATAACGTTGATTTAATTTGCAGTATTCCATTTGTGATCTCAATATGATAATAGAGTTGTATGGCGACTCATGATATATTTATGTTTGCTCTATTGATGCTTTTCTATGTATTATGAGAATTCGACATAATGACTGCGTGATGTTTTTGCGCGATCACTAAATTTCAGTGACATTTTTGGCGCATTCTTATTGCACCTGAATGGCGTGTTGATTAGATAAAGCTGCAAAAATATCGAAATATGGGTGAAGTTTTCAAAGCTTTAAATATTACGATAAAGTTGTTTAGAAGGAGGAATTCGAAGGCTCGGCAATCAGCCCTATTCACTTATCAATGTGCGCCATTCATGTCTGCTAAATGAAACTCGATGAAATTTACGAGTTGCTAACGCAAAGATAGTCGAGTTTTTTTGTGAAGGGATTTGAAAGCGTCGAAGTGATGGGAATTTAAACACGACTATGGCTAATGGCAATATTTTTGGCGTTTCGTTACGGGCGGTCCGCGGCGCGTGGGTTTAGGACTAATTTCCCATATTAGGGCGTGTGCGATCGCATGCTTATTGCAAGCGCGCTCGTTGTGGACGGCCGTTTGCTCATGTGTGCTGAGGCTGACTGAATCCGTATCTTATTGAAATCATATCACTTGCATTTAATATCATATTTGGTAATATTCCTGCTTACTATGCTGGAATCGTTGATTAACTTCAAATAACTTTGTAAGTTTTATGCTTCTTTCGATGCATAGTTAGTGTTTCTTCGTAGTGAGCTTTAATAAATCTCACAGGATTAAATATATCCGTTTATTTGCTTCCCTAGAGGATTAAATATAATATCCGTTTATTTGCTTCATTTGTGAATAAACCACTGGACTTCGAATATATTCTTAAGAGAGGATTTAGGGCTAACAAAGCGTACCATTTCAGCGCCCCAAAAAACTTTTGTGTCCACAATGTTCATGCGCCGTTATAACGCTGAAATAACTGGCTTAAAATAGGGTATTTAGACCATTTGATTTACTTAGCTGGTAAGTATTTCATTGAACATCCAGTTTGTCCAATTTTCACATACAACCTTTCAGATTTATTGAAATGCAGCAAGATATTAGTATGCAAAGTGGCGTTGCAAAACAACAATCTATGTTTGCTCACTGCTTTCTCCGTATATAAAAACGAAGCGTTATCGAACCCGAAATCTTAGTGCGTTTTTGTTTCTCACTCTTCGTACTACTCTCACCGTTAACAAAGTTCCTAAGTGGCATTGCTTTCTTACTACTCACTACTTATCCAGTCTGTCCAATTTATTAGTATGGAAACAATCTATGTTTACTCACTGTTTGTTTCTCACTCTTCGTACTTGTCTTCTGAGCTGAACTTCGAAAATGATGAAAATTTCTCAAAGTAAATGTGTGGTTTTTTCCGTCCATTTGATTGGTCAGTCAATAAATCTGTAAAGTGGCCATAGTTGTTTCCTGGATCAATCGCTCAACTAATCTTTCGGATCAGTTCTAGAGAAATGACTATTAAAGACTGCAATAGAGTTTGACTCTTAGAAAATGACTCACAGATTCGAGATTTCGGTTCGTTTGCTTCTGTGCGTAGAGAAACTTTTTGGCAATTTATTTGCTTCGGCCGAATATTGCTTAAGATGGCTTTGAACTGCTCCAATAATGCATTTGAAAAAAAAAAAAAAAACGCATCGATTAAACCACTCAATGCCAAAATTGCAAAAGCGAATAATTGCGAAGGCAATGAAAGCGCGAAATTCCCTGTCAGAATTCAGGTTCTTTGTCTAGTTTTCAGAACAAATTTTTTGAGTAGTTCGATATTGCAATTCACAAAAACGCCATGCATTTCTGTTTATTGCCCGATTTTTAGTTAAGTTGTGAAGAAAAGAAGCTGTCCAGGAAAAGCATGATGGAACAACAACCGATGTGAAAGCTTTTTTATGAAACAGTTTTGCATGGAGAGTTGAAGAATTATGTTTCTTGCTCATCGACAAATACACTCGCTCTTATCCTTTTCATATTGAGTCTTCACTCTTCTCTCATCATATTTAGTAGCCCTGCGTTGTCATTATCAAACGAATTCTGTAGGTGTATTATACGAAACGAATTTCATACAGCTGCGTGTTTTCTCGTCGGGGTTATGATTTCTACAAGATTTTGAGAAAGAAGGACAGCCAAAAGATCTGATGGAGCTGGACGGGAGTATCTGTAGCCTGCAGCTGTCACGCTTCGGAGTGGAGGTGCCCCGCGTAACGAGGTTCTGAAATAGAGGAGTGTAGCGAATCGGTCTTTATGTTTCTGGACAAAGCAAGAAAAAATGGTGAAAACTTGTGCGAGCTTATATCTTCAGCGTTTCCCATTGAAGAAAAGACAGATATATTCGAGAGTGGGGGATATTTAGGAAGCAGTGATAATACACTTTCGGAGTTCAAGGAGAGGAGTTCAATCGGAGGGAGAGGACTTTATTGTTGAATAAGTGAGGGAAGGGAGGAGGTAGCTCATTCTTAGTGATGCGATGTTTTCCTATCAGTAAGCAACAACGACGAGTCGCAACAAAGGAATTTCCAACGTGACGCTTATTCGTAAAAAAGTGATCAACAACATAAGTAAAGTATATGTCTCCCTATTATAAATTATATGTCGTGTTAACAGTCGGCTGCCATTGATCGTATTGCGCACTTCAGCTGTCATTTTGTATCGCCAAAATTGACTACCGTAACCTATGAAATGATAGCGCTACGCTGAAATTTCTCCCTAGAGAAAGTGGTAACGGCAGTTCAGGTTGGCGACGCGTCATAGGCGTCAAATCTGCAGGTGACAAGCTGATACAATAAGCGCTTAACTTCCCAAAATATCTCAAACCACTCATAATCTTACGACCCTTCCAAATTTTGAAATACTTTATCTGTCTGAATCAATTCGTTTAGAAAGAAATTTGCTGATGCAATCTCTGGCGTAATTGGTGAAGGCAGTTGAACTCTTTCCTAGTCTCTACCTCAGTATGCAAAAAAAAGCCCTTCATTCACTTGTTTCTAGGTTTGCTTCGCCAACGAATACACCTGTTATCTTTGTGAAAGGGGATGTTTTCAGAATAGGGAGCAAGCATAACATTTAGAAAGTCATGCGCAGAATGCATGCTGTTTCTTTTGAAGTGTACGGGCTTTCTCCCTCGCAATGATGCAAGGGGTGTTTTGTTATTAATATTAAGCAATTTTGGTGAGTGGAATTCCACTGTGTTAATCCATCGAACGGAAGTTTAAAAAAGAAACGGTGATCGTCGAAAAAATGCGAACGTGAAACTGCATTGAGGAGAAATTTTCAGTGCTTTTATTGCCGGAATTACCAAATCCGAACGGATATTTCACAATTGGCGAAAATAAAGTCAAAATTTTCTTTACCTTCTTTTTATTCAAAAGTACTCTTCTATACTGAAAACAAAGATGCGAGAAAAAAACAGAGATTTCGAAGTATATATATATATATATATATATATATATATATATATAATGGATTAGGTCTATTGTCATTTTTCCATTTTCACTGAAACACGAGTTAAATTTATGAAAATTAATAATTCTTCAACTCGACGGCGCAAATTCATAATCACATGCTGAATTTCTTCATCTTCGTAGCAGTGGCTTAATACGCAAACAGAAGATAGCATTAATTTCAATTTTGTTTACGTTGCGTTGTTTTCGAAATATTTCCATGTGATCGCCGCGGACAAATAATTAATTACTGCATATAGAGGCTCATCGTAGCTGATTCATTCATTGTGCGAGCAACTCTCTTATCTCAGAGAGTCAAATGAAAAAAAAATTGTTTCATAAATTTGTTCATTTGTTTCATAAATTTCGTGTTCGACCTTAGAGGCACGATGAAAATGATGTTCTCGACACGGAGCACGGAATGACTTCAGGTTTTGGCGCTGCAATTTTGAATCTCTAATATTTTGTGCTCTCCGACTTTTACTAACTCCATTTGTCTGCAAATGTGCTCGAGGGGTCAAGCTTTTCATATATGAGTGGTGGGTATCTTATGTGTAATGGGATCGAATACGTGTCATTGCACTCCACTGCGAAACGACTAGTTATTTTTTCGCTAGTCATCAAGAAGCGGTTGTCCAGATGTAATTACGAGATCCAGCCGATTTTACATATAAATGTGGCGCTTGCAAGATTTGCTCACATTTGCGGCAGGCCGATCCGTTCTGTGCTAAAAACGGACAACGGTTGGCTGCTACGGATGACGTTCGGCGCTCAATCAATATGCCACAGCGCGCTGCTGGCAGCCGTTAAGGATGAGCGATGGAGGTGACATCGCGACGGATACTACTGTGCACATGCAATGATAAGCTTAGCTTGATGTGCAGCGTCAAGCAGAAAGAAGGCGTGAAGAATGCGGAGGTCGGCGCATAGATATCTCATGTAAGCATGGGTATAGCATGAGCAGCCTCATCCGACTGACTAAACTTAGCTGGCTGCAACGGATTCGCCGGAAAGCCGCCCACCCCT
The DNA here is from genome assembly GCA_037389465.1 of Baylisascaris procyonis. Classification (NCBI taxonomy): domain Eukaryota; kingdom Metazoa; phylum Nematoda; class Chromadorea; order Rhabditida; family Ascarididae; genus Baylisascaris; species Baylisascaris procyonis. Next base: position 2,858,194 of record JAZARR010000146.1, read on the forward strand.
TCTAATTGCTGTGGAGTGAACGAACTGCTTGCAGCGATCACCAACAACAAAAAAGCTGAAGTTTGATAGGATCAACTCATCCCTAAACTTCTTTTTTCAAGAAAGGCAGCTAGAGTCTTTGTTCCGTACTTTTGAAATTGAAAGTCGAAACCTCATTGAAATGAAATGAGTCGCTTAGTGGTCCTCACATCGTTTGTGAAGCCGATATCCCTACAGAAAGTGATTCATCTCTTGTGTCTTGCAAAAAGTGAAAATATTTTCTATAACTAATAAATCCCGCACTTTACTATTCTAGTAAACTAGCAGAAAATGACTGTATTATACTCGCAAAATGCTTTTCATATGTTTTTCTGAAGAGGGTGCTATCTAAAGAAATTCCAAAGAAGAAGCATCGCTGCTACTAAACGAATGCTAACAAAGCAGCAACAATAGCTTAAGGTGCTTTTTTTTGTATTAACGGAGAGCCCAAAGGTTGCGTTGCGTAAAGTGATCGAACGTTGTACGACAACACAGTGGTCTCCTCTTTCACTGCGCACTTTCATTTTATTCTTAGATTAACGAATGTGTGACGAAGAGCGAGGTCGCGATTCGGAAGATGTTGAGGGACTTGTTATGGTGGCACGACATTCCTCCTCAGATGGGAAACGACCTTGTGACGATCTCATCACTTTTGAGGTATTCACACACTACGGCACTTTTTTTTCTTAAGACCGCATTTGGAGATACTTCGGCCAGCAAAACCCAATGTAGTGTTCTCGATATGTTAATGAGATATTATATTTTAACTTGATGGGTTACCTAAAACGGCTGCCACAAACTCTCATACCCTCATAAATATCGTAAAACGAATGAGCGTTTACCATGTCTCATTTTCCGACCATTCATTGTTAAAAGCTCCCATGAAACAAATTTTGCACACTTTTTCGTTCCACTCTGAAGAAGGTAAATAGAATCTGTGAGCAAAAATGGTGAAATTCTTTGCTTACGATGTGGGCATTTCAAATCTACCTGCGCCCATTTCCTCCTTTTATACACCGAAAAGTTTTCTTGAAAAGACGCTAGAATTAACAGGTTGCAATTCTCCCACTTAATAAGGTAAAAGCCTATGGGGAAGTAAAAGACATCGTTTTATTAAAATATTACTGCCAATACTACTACCAGATTTTATCATACTATTTGCTAAGCAGACATCAATAAGTGTGTTTGGTAAGCATTTTGGTGATCCTATCGTTTAACGTCTCTATTTGGCAAACCGATGAATTCTATCACGACAGTGAAAATCAGCCAATCACGATGAGGAATTAAGCGGTCGAAGAATAAAGGATTGCTGTTGTGTGTTCTTTACTCAGCGATGGACAAATTCTAAAAAAAAAAAAAAAACGAACGTAAAATGCAAAGATGTTAAGCCTTGTGTGATCGTCTTTTCTCTAAGGATGCTATTCTCGAAAAGCAATGTGTGGTCTGCTATGCATTTATACTTTTAAAGCATTTCTTAGATAGGTATTTAAACGAAAAATGAATGGTGTCTCTTGCCAATAAAAAAAAAAAAAAAAAAAAACTCTACAGAATTCAATAACGTCATTTAAAACTTTCCAAAGCTTGAATTGTCTAGGATGCCTTCTAGCATTTTTAGAGCCATGTTCTCATTATCGTTGCGAATATTTTCATACAAAGTGCAAAAATTTAATGCTAATGAATTCAGAAACATCTTCGTATTAATAGAAATCAGAATCACGATAAAAAAAGGAATTTTCACGAGGATATTTATTGAAAAAAAACCTATCTAGAATTATCCCGAAAATTCACGACAGCAATTCAAATTTTCATTTTCGAAAGCATTTGTTGATCAACTTTTATAAGCATTACTTTCTTAGGATGCGAAACAAATTTTACTATGCAAATGCAAACCGATGCCGATATATTTTTGCTCAATCATACAATTTGCTCTAAACCGATATTGACTAAAGAGATTTCAAAATACTATTTTATCATCGACTTTAATTTAGAGCAACTATAGTCGGGACTATAGACAATCAATTCACAGAAAAGATTTTCGCCGAAAGATCAAGCTGCTTTCGCTTGAACACTTTGACTTTAAATCTATCTTTAAAATTTTCAACATTTATTATCCCTACGTCTGTGCTTTCAATTATTTTTATGATTTCACTCAGTTTTTCGGAGTTCACTTAGTTTTTATCTACTGCGGTGCTTCCTGTATTTCTATCAATTTTATTTTTATTTCATTTTATCTCTCTGAGTTCTATTTTCTATTGTATTATCACTTCTTTCGCCCTCAGTTATCATTTTTTTGGCCCATATTGCATTATCACTTCTTTGACTCCCATTTCCTAATGCCAGTCTTATAGGTTCTTCCACGAAGTTGCAAATAAGTGTTTGCTTTAGTTTACTTTGAAAGGGTCAAGTGATAGTCGCACCTAGAAGCGTAAATTCAGATTCAACTTTTTTTTTTGAGTGCCAAATTATAATGACCATATAATTTTACGTCGTAGGCGTCCAAACTGTGAGCACTTCCTGTTGAGGAGGTTAGTTAGGGATTATTTTCGACGTAAAAAACAGCAAGTAAATGTTAAAACTACAACAGCTAATTTCCATCTGCTGAAACAATAATGAAAATGTAGGTAACAGAAAATAATGAGATATATTAATGAAAATATTACTCAACGAATCATTTTCTTCACGATCGACTTGGTTGAATCGTTGAAATTGAGTGATCTCACGCAAACTCACTTGCACTTTTCTTTATGCGGCTAAAAGCATTCGTTCTGAGGAGGTGATGTTAGGGCATTTCGCTGAAACGAGTACATTCCACTCAAAACCTCTACGAAATTTCGGCTTTGTCAAAAAAAAAACCCGGAACGGTTGTATTACTCGAAAAATGCACGCATTTTAGAACTTGGCAGAATACCTTTATTGTCGTCTATGTGTTAAGCAGTCTTTAGCTCGTTTATTCGTAATCGCATCATCGAGTTGAATACTAAGATGACGGTAACAAATCTGCAAACGAAAGAAATAAATGATTACCCCAGGGGTTACACGTCCTAAGATGGCCAGAACGTACTTGCTACCTATAGTAACTTCTGAATACCTGAGGTAGGCGACAAAAGAACCTGCTTAATTTTGCCTGTAAATGAAACTTCGGATTTACCTCTTACATAAGAAAAAGACTTCAAGATGAAATCGCGCTATCATAAAAATTTTTTTCGTTCTGCGAGGGAAATTCAGATCCTCAGAAAATGAAGTGTTCACCATTGCTTGCTTCTGAGTATTATTTTCTCTCATTAACAAAAACTTTTCCCCGTTTAAATGAGCAGCGAGAAGATTCAGCTGATTTTCAGCATCACTGAAGGCAAAGAACTCAAAAAATCCGCTAGTTAAACAGAATCACTAATGCGTTTATGAAAACGATTCGACGTGTATTCGTAGAGATTCAAATGCGCAATGAAAATGATGTGTAAATAAGTTTTACCAATTGCGAATAGTACTGAAATATGGAATAAGCCGAATAAACACCATACAAAAGTGCTAACCTGCATTATTTGAAACGGAAAGATTTGAGAGAAGAGCTTTAATGAAGTTTCTTATTTATTTATTTTATTTATTTATTTATTTATTATTTATTTATTTAGAAATTTCATGAATCTCATATTATGAATCATTTTGATAATGTGTATTTTCGTGCCGAAATTGAACGAAGTCTCAAGCAAATAAACGCATCTATTCCAAAAGCATAAAGGAAAATACATATTTTTGCCCACAAGAGTTTTAGTTTAAAACTTTTCCAGGTAAATATGCAGGTGCAAAAACGAATTCAAGCAAATTTTGTCATCTTTGCAGGCAGATGAAGGCATAAATCAACATCACTCTAATGGACATCCTGATGAGCATTCTTCAACAGGCGTTAGTCAATATTTTGTTTTCTCTACTAATACCTTTATTGCGCATCTTTTAAGCGCTATTTATTCTCATAAAGGTCATATGATAATATTATATTGTGCTCATCTCGGAAAATAGGATCTCTATTCCACAAAGAGGTTCATTTTTTTCAATGAAGATAGCCGCTCTACGATCAGATATATTTGTTTCATATCCAAAAGCAAATTCTCGTTGCTTGAGCTGCTAAACAAGCACTCACTGCTAAATAAATCGAAATGAGTTTGTAGAGCGCAGAACTGCGTATATTATGCACTTTGAATTCTTAAGCAAATTTCCTGACACGTCTAGCCATAAGCGATGGAAATTTTACGCGTTAAATTCTCGAGCGTATTTCAACAGGTGTAGATTTAGTTCAAAACACTTATGAGAAATAAATTAGTTTTAGAAAAATGACAAAGTACTTAGCTTTTATAGTTTATATCAGTTATTCGCAATAGTTTTCTTAGGGTAATCAGCGAGCACAAATTCATTGCCTAAAATAACTCATCACATTCGTATATAAAGATATAATTTCTTATCATTATCTTATCGCAAGAAATAACCGCATCCACTGTTTTATCACTAATTTTATTTATCAATTCATAGAGAGTTTAAATATTTATGCCAACCATGAAACCCAGTCTTTCAAGCGAAAATATTATGGCTCTATTTGTATAGTAACGATTCGCATCAATAGTTATTAGGGTACCAATAATAAATCGAAAGCGCAATAAATGAGTGATTGAAAAGTGCAACGGTAGGCGGTTGCGACGAGTACGAACGAATTTATTGCTCCAGTTTTCAGAAATGACTTTTTTTTCATCCATTTGTGAAATCGAATCTGATTTGGAAAGAATCGATTTACATACGCGTAGCCCCCATGTATTGGGGGGTTACGTGTATCAATCCACCAAGGATGGGGAGGTAGTTAGTCCAAATTCCTAGATTTTCAGAAGATTACGCGCAATCGTTGGATGAGCTTACAAATGGGAATTTTATGAAATCTGAGGACTAATAAACTAAAGGCGCAAAATTTCCTATGGCTAGTGTTTTTAGAGTGAAACGAGGTTCCCCATTTTTGCATTATCCAAACTCCAAAATGACAACTCATAGCACAATTGCCTTTTAAAACTCAATTTCTCTATGGAAAAAGAATGATCGCTGGCAATTTGCCAAATGTTAAGCTGCAAATTTTCGTCAAAATAATGAGTCCTATACTCAGCTACTCTTTACAATGATCTCTTCGTTTTCGATGTGTGAATTATTCCACTTCGAAAGAATAAAATCGCTGATGTGAAGGTGTTTTATGATGAAAAATATTTTTCTTAGAACTTCATGCAATGACAGAACTCAAAAAAAATATTATAATTGGTTCCTCTATAAAAATGGTTCCTGCTCCGGCAATCTGAAGTGCTCAATCTCAGTGGCCACCCCATCCTGAAAAAAATTAATGTTAAAATGTTCCCAAACATCAATGCTAGCGTTAGAGCCTCATCACAGTTCGGTAGTGAAGTTGACCAAAATTTATGCGACAAGCAAATTTGCTTCGCAATGGAAAGAATTCGTTCGGTTTTACATCCTTCAGTTTTTATTTCTTGCAATTAATTATCTCTGCGCGCAGAAAGCATTCCCTAATGAGCTGTGGGAAAGGCATGTAGCCAAGGTAGATTACTTTTTCTACAATATACTATGTATAGGCCAAATCATCAACGAAGTCAACTGCGACTCCAACGGAACCGGCGCCCTCGCAGACAACAACATCCGACAACGTTATCAGGACGCGTGTTATCAAACGGCTCAGCCCCGAAGACAGGTGGGTTCATGCTCAACTTGTCTTTAGAATGCCTTCAAACGTTGCAACATCCAAGTTTTTTTTTCTTCTGTATGGTGTGTTTCATGTCAGCATACACCTCAGCCATATATATGGGGAATGCCTTTTTACACGCTAGCCTTCTTCCATCCTTTCTATGCTGTTTATTACTTCTTTTGAATATGTTTTTGCATTACTTTTATGCCACCAAATCTCCATCACCTTGCACATTGTCATCATCAAAATCACTCTATGCCGTGCTAACCTTGTCAGGGATAGACCACAATCGCCTACATCGATGCAAGCAAAATTTCTCGAATTTTTGTGTATCCGAATGAACTTTTTCTTCTCTTCCACACAATTGATTAGCTGATTTGGATTCAGGCTGTTTTCGTCCTTGGCGATCAACCTGTTATTTTCGCCTCATTGTCGACATGAAATATTCTTTCTGGGGTGGGAGGAGGCGAAGAAGTAAGGAAAATCCTCATAATTTGATGCAGATGTCCTCCTCCTCACATTTCCTCCGCATATAGGGAGCAAAGATGAGCTTCTGTCTAAGACGAACTGAAAAATTCATTCTTGCATGCCACACTCTGTGCATTCTCTTAACGTTCTCTTAGCAGGTCGTTCTGTTAACGTCGCCTTATGTTGCACCTGCTATGCACTGTAAACGCGTAATTTCTGCAGTGGTATTGGTCTAAGCAGTAGCGCAATTTTTAGCTCTTGGTAGTGAAATTGAACAAGTTACCTTGAAAGTCGGCATATTCTAAACATCGCCCAGCTGTTTCTGTGGATGTAAATTGCTCGCTAGATGTGGAATATAAGTATTCTACTTTAGTGAGAGTCATAGTAAGTTGTAAAGCATAGCTCAAAACTCGTAACTTTTCCTCGCAATAACCAAGCCTCACAGAAGCTGCTATGCGACTCGTGCAAATGTGCAACATGACTGCTTACTCGAAAATCTGTTCGCTGCCATAGCAACCACCATCCAGCCGTAACATCGCAGAGGGTTCATACAGAATCCCCCGCAAAACTTATTGTGTGTCTCATCGTATGCCTTCTACGGTTGGCTTTAAACGGTGATCCCGGCTAAATATTTGCATTTATTTTGTCGAAAATCCCAAAAGTGTTCTTCTGTTCTTTGAATTTCACCTTCCGCACCTCGCGTCCTTCACATTTTAGGTGCATAGAATGTGCTGCTTTAATTAAGTTACTTCTACAGTTGAAATAGAGTTCCTTTAATAAAATAGTTGACATTTGTTAGCCTCAACACAATATTTTTCACATCTGAAAGCAACTGCTGGCTTGGCGTCCTTATATAACCTCGAATAAAACCCAGAAAATCCAACTGACAAATGCGTTCGGAACTGAAAATTTGAGCAAGGAAAAATCCACTTCACGATGCGTTTTTCCCTTCAAAAATCTGACGGTATTGGGTACAATTATTGTTCGATTGTGCTATGTTGTCTTATATGCCGTTCAGTACTACTATCGTATGATAATATGCTGTTGTAAAATCATATCATACTTTTATACGAGAAGACAGCAAAGCATTGAAATGCCACGCTAGGATCACCGCCATTTCAATATTCTTAGCTGAGTGAAACCCGATGAAAAGTCTGTAAAATTTGCTCCTCTGGGGTTTCGTTTCAGATTGTGCAATATATAAACCTATCTTTCTAAGTACTGTGGACGGTTCTCGAGGTTATATAAGCAGATTCGTTTCGTTACACCAGTTTTTTTCATCTGTGAGATAAAAATGCTCATTTCTTACAGATGCCATACCTAGGACATTTCCACTTAGTCAACAGGTTAAAGTATATACTTCTCTAATCTTTAAACTGCATTTATGCATTAGTGAGCCTATCTTATTTATAACAGCTATATATGTGTGTGTTTATTTTGTCTATCTTTCTATCAAGTACATTCAGATTGTGAAGAGGGAAAAAACACAGCAAAGAAACATTGCTTAGCAAGGCATAAAAATTTTTCTAAGTTTTCATGGGGCCTATAATTGCAGACTAACGATTCAGCTCACTCGCGATGCATTTTAAGCCTATAAATTCCTCTGCCATTTTCTTCGTAAAGCTTAAACATTCGGTGAATTCTTTAACATAATGCAAGTAGTACCAGTGTTAGTTATTAAAAGCTGATATGTGATAGTCGATTCTGATCGAAAACTTATTAAAAAGTCTAAAGAGGAACTGTTATACAATTCCATGGTCCTGCTAAGATGGAAAAAGAATATAATCGAGTTGGGGTTTAGAGGATATCCGAATTAATAATTGACTAAGAACTCAACTATAAAGGAACTTATTGACGAGATTGTTTACCGGCGCTTTCATTTTCAATAATGCACCAACAATTGATACAATTCAACTGAAATATCGTCTTTATCATTAGTCAAATGTTAGTGTGAACGATTAACCGATGGCAACACTCATCTTCTAAACAGAAAAATATGGCAGCGAAATTCGAACAAAACAGTCTGGATAATAATGTTGAGTCATAAACAGAACAAATAGTTTTAATTTTTCTTTTGAAGTTATTTTCTTTGTGCACTTCCCCATATGTTTTTCTTCCCTCTTATTTAGCAGGTAAATATTCACAAAGCTGCTTGAAACATATAAAAAAAAAAACAGTTGAAAGCTTATAGCTTGATAGACTATGAAGAAAGTTCCTTTGAAATTTTCTAAGAAGACATGAAAGCAACGCTAACCAAACTGAAAAAAAAAAAATTTTTTTTAAATATGAAGTTCTATAAAGTAGAAAAGAAAAGTAGACCTCTGCCACTCATATAGGCAATGTTCGAGAATAAGGAAAAAACCATTGCTGGATTATAGCAATTATTTATTCATTTATAAGTAAATTAGATCAATACAGTTGAAAACATTTCTGTAAGATGCATCACAAGTGTATAACTCCAACACGTCCAATCATTGAAATGTTTGACAATGACGTAATTTACTTGCTTCAAAAAATTGTTCCTAATGCTATAACAGCTAAACAAATGCATAAAGTTCACATTAACATAAGAAACGCATTTCCTTAATGAATTCTACACCATAACGGCATCAAATGAAGATGTAAACGAAAAATTCTTGTGAGCAAAGAATCGAAAAGGGTGAATATATGACAATAGCAATTCCATCTAAGCAAGTGAAGCCGCTACGAAGGCAACGATTATGTGCAGGTTTTCCCAGACGACCGGAAAAGAAACGTTGTTTGGTAGGACTGACACCTAGAACTGTATTCGTTTAAGAAACAATGGCAAAATTATTTAAAAGAAAACAATCTGCGGCGTTCGATCGTTCAACCGCCAACCTCTAGCAATCGAGGTTTTTCTAACAATGAATTTGAGTTATTTCCACTTCTGCTTGGGAAGCATGACCTCTAGAGGACTAAAGAGCACCCCTTGAAGATACAACTCGTTAGAAAGATTTGAAAAAATTCAAAAATTCAGTTTGGCCATGTGCCTATTTCACGCCGAGAGATTCCTATGTTGCCTAGGAGAAAACGGCCTTCATTTCACGACTGCTACTTGAACTCACTCCGCCTCAAAGACTTCCCGTTGTAGAGTCAAATATCAAAAAAATTCAAAGGAGCGCGTTTGTCTTCCTTCATCACCCTCTTCGTTGCATTTATACAGCCCATAAACGCTTGATTCGTATTGAATCAATTCCTGCTAGCTATGCATATTTGATGCATATATTAGTATGTTTTCAGTGAATCGTTTGCCACTGAGTCAATAGGCATATGCTATGTTCTTGAACCTTTAAGTATAATTGTAGCTATGAGATGCTGAAGCTTTTAATTTCTGGAACTTTTTCTAGATTATTTTTCAGTCATTCCAATAAAAATGCCGAGTAGCACTACTTTCGTTTTGCCTAAACTTGCGGAGTACTTGAACCAGTGGAGTGCTGAAATTGTTATAATATTGCGGAGTTTTTTCTAGATGCATTCATGGCGGGACAACCTTGAATGCATTTTAAAGGAGCTTTACTGGTGGAGAAGTTATCCTCCTAAAGTAACGTTGTTTTAGCTGTACTTCTTTACGGTTTTCACATAGCAAAGCTAGGGTTTTGCTTAGAAAGTCCAGCTTCTTTTTATCTACACTTATACGAATCAGTCGTTCCTTCCCCTCCCCCCACCCTTAGTTCTCAATAATTAGAAGCGGGATTGCACAACTGAAATTTAAGGAAAAGATGGGAAGGGAATCTGCCCATATTTATTCCTCATTTCACGATTATTGCGCGCAGTTATTCGAACTAAACGAATTTGTTCATTCCGGTACTGTAGTCACAGCTGCTCTTCTCTCTAAGTGCAACACTTATTCCTATTCCGTAGGCGTGAAACTGTGTGTTGCGTAAAATAAAACCTAGTATGGTGCCGTGATAAAACCGCCTGTTTCTACCTTCATATTCTTATACAGCAATCTTTTTTACTGTCATACTCTTATATGTTAGGTAGTTTCATCGTTGGCGCTCGACGATATTATAGTGCATATTTATTGTTTCTCTGATATATAGGCTAACAATCTGCTAAACATCAATGAGAGATTATAAATAGCATAACAGCAAAATGCTTAGCATAGCGTAACGCGTTGTCAGTAACGCGCATGGTAATCCTATCGAATAGTGCTTCGTTTATCGAACTACAGTTTTATGCACGATTCCATTGGTATGTGTCTCAATTTCTGAGTGTCTCAATAAAATTGCTTCTTCTGATCTCTTTAAGTAATAATGGGTGGAAAGAAAAGATCGTTTAACGCTTGTATGCTTTCAGAAATCTAATTTATTACAACGAAAGAAAATAAAGAAAGGTAAAAGTTGCGATCGTTTATATGGGATTGCTAAAGAGTTTAAAAGATCGACATACACATTGCGTGATTGTGTAAATTGACGTTATCAGCCAAAGGGAATTCAAATTTTGGGATTTTCGACGAATATTCCTATTGAAAAAAAAAAAGAGAAAATATGCCGAAAAATACTACACGTTGAAAAATATATGTACGAATGATAGGAGTCAAGATTTTGATAGAAATAAAATCGACATACTATAGATGTGGAAAAAATTCATTCCGATAGAATGAAATGAGTGGCTATTATAAGAACAATTTCTGGACGTAACAATAAATGATACGTCACACTGAGAGGAAGATAAGCAATGCGTGAGCGATTAATAAACGGACGAAATTATAACAGACTTGGAAATGGTGAATGTAAAGGGGAGGGGGAGGGATGGAGAGACTCGAAGAAGTAGCAGATCTTCAAACTGATTTGGAGCTGATCAGTTCTAAGGTGGTTTATTCGGAAATATACAAGGGATACCATAATGTTTGCTAAGGCGGTATATCTTGAGAAAATGTTTCCTAAAAGCTAATCCGCCTGAGGGACACCAGTTAGCAACCGAGGTAATTAAACTCTCTCGAGTTCCATGCACGAACGAATGATTTTGTTTAACTGGAAAGGAAAATGTTCAAATCTAACATTTATAAGAGAAATGTATATTTCTAAGGCGCTTTTAACAAAGATAGTCAATTTGTTTCAGCTCACTCCAACGGATTTTATGAAACACCATGGGGATAGCAAGAGCATTGCTTATGTCTGAATATCACAAAGGAAAGAACAAATCAGATCATCGAAGAGAGAGGCGATCACTAATTCGCTATGGATGTGCTAAGCATTACTAAGCTCCCGTTGCGCTAAAAAAAACAACATGAGGCATTTTGATTGCTCCACTGATATTTCCTATGCAGAAAAGGGCTTTTTTGTAACACATCAGACTGGTGCGCTCAGCGATCGCCCTGCGGATCAGCGCTTTTTTTGTTGTTTGCAGCACCGAAGAAAAGGTGGCGAAAATGAAGCAAAATTCTAGCAAGAAGGAAACGTAGATGAACAGTCCTCAAAACGCCAAGTTGTATTTTCATCAATGCGAACTTCCTACTACGCTTTTTTTCACCTCTCCGTTTCATCGGCTCTCATAGTAGGAATTGAAATGACCGGAAAAAAAGTAGGTTTTCGCGTCTTTATGAATTCTCTGAGTGGAAAAAATTCTCTCCTATCCTTACAAAGCGCTCTGTCAATATTATGCCTGACTAGTGCTGTATATTACGTCACTGTTTTATTAGTATCGATACAATTCGGTCAACAGAAAAAAAAAAAAAAAATTCCTAAGCAAACGTAACTGCAGAATCGACAATTAAATATTGATCGTAAATAGTGATTGAGGAAATTTTTCCACAGAATAAATTCGCTTCATGTGAAACATAGAAAAAACTACAAGCACGTATTATGCTTGCGTTAAATTTTATTGAGGATTTATTATTGTTATGCTACACCATAGCAGCTGACGCAAGATTACTATTTGAACAAATTATTTCTCATCCGTTCTGCAACGGTTTAGTGCGTGGAAAAGAGTTTGCTCAAACGTAATCAGTGTAACGATGGGATATCTCGAATGTGTTTTGCTTGCCACAATTAACGTAGTACAGTTTCGCTTATACTGAACAAGGGTGGTAGTTCTCTGGGTTTTACGAAAGCCGGCGCCACAGAGCACTGAAACAGCACAGACCCTGAGAATGGTTGGTTTAGGTACATGATATTCAGTTTTTCTGTTAGTGAAAAAGGTCGACAAGACCGTCTTACCCGGTGCAGCCGATATCCCCAGAATAAAAGTAGGGAAAATAGAGCTACTAACATTTAGGCTATTTAGCTAAAACATGATGAAATTTTGGTGCGTTTTTGATGGCAATTATCAAGAGTGCTCGACAATTTAATGAGCAGCTTGTTAGCGAGCAATGTAAACCAGACGTCGGCAATATCCAAAGCAAGAACAGTGACAACGATAGTTTACGACGTTTCTATCCTTCTCATCTTTAGCTATGAAAAAATGGCTGCTTGTCGCAATTCCTATTCAATCTAAAAATTTCAATTTTCCTGAGAGACACGACAGAGTGGGCTTGAGAAGCTTGTTTTCCTCACTAAAAGATGGTTTCCGAACTTGAATGTTCTATTTCTTTGCTTCAACTTTTCCATCAGTTAAAGAAATCGCCTTTCCGTATAACAGCATAAGCAGTTAAAAAAGTCCGCTTTATCCCAAAGAGCATGGATTGGTTTGAAGAAAACCGGTCTGACGCTTTCCCAACCTGGCTGCAAAATAAATTAAATTTCAAAAAACGTTTTTCCCAACAAACCACATCAGTATTTATATGAAGATAAAGCTGAACAAAAAAAAAAAAATTTTATTTTCCCATTTTATAGTAGAACTTCCAGGGTACCGCCTCTATCATCCTCCGAGATGCATGAATAGTCTGCTTCAACCTCCACCCTTTCACAGTCTCTACTGTTTATTTGATTTATAATATTCAGTAGAGATAAGCAGCCTGGCCGTTTGGAATTCGGTGTAAATAGATCCGGCGCTGTTAACATTACATTATAACATACACCGGCTCCACACGAAAATAATGCGTGTGTTGGAAAATGTTTTTAATCTAGCACCTGTAAGACACCATCTTCTAGGATTCTCAGTTTCGGATCTGTGAGCACCTTTGTCCCCGATATCCTATAGCCGGATTGCTATTGTGATGACCTTTGTAAGTAGATTCAAAAACTACCAACAAAAGTACCAAACGAATTCCACTCTGATCCCGACTTTCTAGATCATCTTGAAACTAAACACCACTACACTGCAGCTATTTCATGTAAGAATGGATTTTATAGAGCGGTACCCAGGTAGCAGAACGACTTCATTCCAGTACGAAGCACGAAAAAAAGCCTTTTTTAGCGTAATTCTTAATTTTTTAGTATTCGAATGAAAACTTGAAGAGATTCTAACTGAATGTGCCGTCTACCAACTTCTGAAGTGGCAGCATAAATGCAACGAGTAGGAAAACGATTCAAGGTTTTTCCCGCAAAGTTCTAAAAAAAGTGTTTGAATCGGATAGAACTGCCATATGTAGATTGATGCCTCGATTTTCTCCTATAGAGAGGTGTGATTAGCCGTCATTTATAACGGTGAACACGAAATTTTCCCCTTTGGCGGCGTTGGCAGAGCGAGCGCTGTATTCGCCAATAACGCTGCACCCATACGCGTCGCTAAAGCGAGCTGCATTGCTACGTTGGCATTCCCATACTCATACCAATGCTTATTTCTATCGCTTCACGTAGAGACTTTCGCATGATCGTATTGAAGGTAATAGGAATTTTCCGGCATGCAGAATTTGGGCGGGAGGAGGGGGATGGGGTAATGTCTAAGAAGCTCCAATTACACTTTGCTAACTAGCATTATTTGCATACGCGGCTGAGGTTGTAGAATAATGCAGAATATCTCTCACTACGAAGAGCATTCACTTATAGTTTAGGAGTGCTTTTATTTTATGATGTCTGTTTTATTGGTGATTTCCAAAACACTCTTGCCTTTGTTATTCTTTGCGGTATCACCGATCATCAGTCCTATATGCGCATCGGCTTGTGAATCTTTTGTAGAAGAGTTTCAATGCGGACACTTTCCAGCGAGGTGTTCTCGTCTAAGCTCAAATGCAATTCAAGTAACCTTACTTATCAAATACGTTTAGAGATTTCGGAGTTTAGAAACACAAGGTGTACCTAAGAAGCCCATGAGATTTGCTAAGAGTGAGTGGTCCGAAAACCTTTCTAAAGAGCAAAAGATTACAATTTTATGTTGTGCTCATAAATAAAATTCAAATTTTTTTTGACACACGATGTTAGCAGAATGCTTGCGGTTATGGAAAAGTGCAAAATTATGAATCATTCTTAAACTTATCGGTAGCGGCTATTGAACGCCTGAAGTGATTGAAGTGGCTGAACGGTCATGAATCTTAACTCGAAACTCAGCTCACAACGCATAGAGATAAGCCGAAAAGTATGAGATGAATAAAACGAGTATCATCGTAGGCTTACCGGAAGTATCACCATATTTTCCTGTTCATAAGCTTTTTCCTATGGAATCTCCCTCCCGTCTTGGATGCGACCATTTTGGAATATTGCGAATCTTTTAAGCCCACCTGGAATATTAGTCGTCCATCTGAAATTGACATAGACTTCGTCAACAAGTTTGAGATGTAAAAGCACGTCGACATGAGAGAGATAATTCTCCTGGATGGGAATCGCCTCACAAATTGTCCTTGAATATATCATCTCCCCTACACCTCCGGAACTTTTCCTCTAAGTATGTGTTTGATTTGAGGTATGCTGATTAAGTATGCCCACCCCTCCTATCGGGCCGTTGTATGTGTGTTCGTCTTAGAAAGCTCTAAACGCTGCAAGCCCGTGGTTATATTTAGATGAAGAATCACAGTACATCATATGGTTACAGCATGGCAGTCTTATTAGGCCATCTGTCTTGCTGTTCGTTAAGCTGCTTCATCGTATTGCTTTCGAAAGTGAATTATTCGAAAATGCTTCGCGATTTGTGCTCCTCTACAAAGTACGGCGATATATGTGAAACGTTTTTCTCTTTTTTTTTGTTCTCACTGGCATGAATGGAACGCTGTAGAGCTCTTAGAGAGCGTCATAGCCAAAACTTTTATTGACCATAATGAAAATCTAAGAGATTTGAAGAAGCATCATCAATCACTATGATTATTTAATATATCGTTGCAAATTTCAGCAAGCATTTGTTATTTCTATATTTAATTCAATGATAATAACAATAATTCCAATTTAAAGTTAAAAGTAAGGTGCGACATGTCGAATAGTGAGCGTGATATTCTACTTTTTATTATAATTGTGATATGAGTTTAGTAAGATATGCAGTCGATGCATTGAAAAGAAAAAGCTTTTTAGTTTTTGTTTTTTGGTGAGTGCATTGAAGCAAACATCTTTAAAGTTCTTTGATCCGATCGATTGACTTCTTTGTTTGCTGGATATCTAATGAAGTGTTGATATCCTTATTTCGTTATACCACACTAAGAATTATTTTTTAACGTATCGCTCTTTCGAATCAATACGTGAATTATCATTTTCACACTAATTTTGAAGTGGTGTATTCACTGGTTTCCATTGAAAGAATCAATCTTTGGCTTTCTTTTTTTTTTCGGAAATTGATTAGAATAGTGAGCGAAAACGATAAAAACGTCAATATGGACCTTGTTTTCCGCTGCGATCGTTTTTTGAATCTTCAATCGCACAAGTGCTACTCATCAGGCCTCATTGGTTTTGGTCCTAGATTTTCATCAAAAGTTGCTTAAAGACGGCTTAAGACATGCTGAACATGAATGTAGGTTTTCATTTTGAGCAGTGAGAATGTGAGGCGTTATTGGAGTCTTCCTAGGGAAGTGTTTACAGGTTGTTTTTTTTTTTTTTTCATAGCCAAGATGGGAATAGCGTAGAGTATCTCGCGATTTAGGCCAAAGCCTAATCGAAAGCCGAATAAATGCAAACCAAGCGCCTTTTAGTATTTTAAAAGTCTATTTTCTATATTACCTCCTTTGTTACCGTTTCCTTGCAATATCACCTCTCTTTTATTTCCATCTCATAGCATTGTTCTATCTTAATAGTGTTTCTTCTCAACATTGGTATCACTTGTCAGGATAATAGAGTACGCAATCTCTCAATTGAAAGCTGTTTAAGCGCTCGCAAAAAAAAAAAAAAAAAAACTCTCTTGCTTCTTCCCATCTTCTCTCTCTCTCCGTCTTTCTTTCTCTCTCCTTGAGTGCTGTGAACGACATTAACAAAAGAAAGATAGATATAAAGGAATGTGTCCTCCGTAATCCGCCGATGCGCGTTTGTGTCCTGTAGGATATTGGTCTCATCGATGGCCGCATATGGATGCATTTTCGTTAGCAAAACGCATCTCAAGAATGAGGCGTTTTATTTGATTTACAACTCAACTTTATAAGTCCACTTAAGAGGTGGTGAGCTTGATTCGTATGCAACTCTTCGTTAGTCCGCTTCATCCTTATCATTATTAAACGCTATATTATTTATTTTACAAATGTAGCAGCATTTCCGTTAGCTGTTCTCATTGTTTACTCATTCAAATATCTTTCTAAAGGATGTCACTTTATGTGACTTGTAATGGCAAAACAACGAATTGTCTAGCATATTTTAACGCCAATTGAAAACGTTTACAAGAATTGTCATCCCAACACTCGCTCCCCCCTCCCTCTCCCAAAGGAGATTCACTCGATCCTTTTGGATTTAAATTTCCATCGGCGATTTGCCGTTGGTCTTGTAACGAATTCCGCAACACCGTATTGTCGCTTTAAGTGTTCGCTTAGCGCAGGGATTTATATTGAAACATTGCACGCGATTTCGCGCATAGAGTGGCGAGGTGAAGAATGGGGTTTGTATAGAAAGGAGAGTATGAGCGCATAAGGATGGTTATCTTTGAAATTTTTTTTTTCACCTTTCTTCCAAAGAGGTTAATTTCAATTCGAATTTTCTTCCCCATTTTATAGGGAAATTTTGTCTCGAAAATACTAACATTTATTATCGTAACAGAACTTTCGACGGTTTGATTATAAAATATAGAAGATTTTGACTTCGTAGCCAACTATCGTCCCTCTAATATAGAGCGTTTTAGCCGTTTATTTCTCTCATTCATTTGAAGTGCAAAATTATTGATAGCCCTTGAGTGTTGTTTTTCGATATTCACACATTTATGAATAAGCAGGTTGATTCTTTCGAGCATTAAATGCGTATCTCTCGATAGATGCTTTCAAAAATAAAAAAAAATTAAAGGTATATGAATGGAACGTTTTCCCTAAATAATAAAATGCATGTGTTATGCGCAAGTGGTAAGCATGTTTATTTGTACCACACGAAATATGCATGTATTCGTATGCTGTTGATTTACCATTCACTTCCTGTTGATGCGGCTCGACGTTTGCTTCACTGGCTCGCCTGTCTGCTTGGAGCTTGGCTTCGATTTTCTCCCTCAATCGATAGTGGCGGGTGCTCGTAGGCGCTATGGCCAGTGCGCACTGTGCGTTGCGCTGATGTCGTACGAGAGTATTAGAATGGAGCTCATTTGAAATTGTTCTCCATTTTGGTAATCTTTATTGTCCTTTTCGTTCAAGGATGTTCGCTCCGTGCACTTGAATTTGATGCTTCCAACAAAATGGCCTCAATTTTCTTGTTTTCCTTCTCATTGCAGTATGTAAATTTGGGGTACGATGAACAAGTTTTATAGGTGAGGTTGCAAATACTGAAATTTTCGGCCGTTTTGTTCAGAGCACCAAATTCAAGTATATAAGAGTGGAACATGTTTAGCGGTGGGTAGTGAAGGTTGCAGCAGATATAGCCACTGTAGATGACAAATAGGTGCCAGATAGCTGCTCGATGCTAGGGATTAAAGGTTAGTAGGTCGGTTCGACTAGGCTACGTCGAAGTGTACACTTGTAGTGCCCGCTTGATTGCAAATCATATAGAAAGTGTTTCAGTAGTAAACAACTGAGGGGTATAAGTGATCGTGACAGGCGCTATTGAAAGAGACGGTTTGGTGACGCGAAAACAGGGTGCATGCGGCAAAGTGTTATGCAGACAACAAGAGTCTGAGGTGGTTGCTGCATGGTGTCAGGTGAGGAAAGGCAAAGTGGAACGAGCTGCAACAACACCAACACACACAGACACAGATCTGTTTAAATGCAGTTGTCGGATAGTGAGCAGTGTGTTGGCAGGAAGCAAAGCGCCAGCGATCTCCAAAGTCGACTGAAGACGCGCAAACTGCTCGGCGTTGGCGAGCTGGTCGGCGACAATGGTGATATTTATCGCTCAAAGGTGCGTTGTTTTTGTTTTTCCTATAGTAGCTCTTAATGCTTTTCTTCCCATTAAGAGCTTCAATAATCTCAACATTTTGCTGCTTTCTCGATGTTCTTTAAAATCATTCAATTGTATCACATATTTTGATTTCTTTTCTCTTGGCTGGTAGAGATTTTGTTATTTGAACGCTTAACTGTTACCTGTCTTTGAATAGCACGGCGCTAGGGGCTTCAGTTTCGTTGCTCCGCAAAGTTTTTTGAAGCTTTTCTGACAGATGGGTGGAATAGCACCAATCATAAAACTAACGAACTGTCGCCAACGATTATTTCATTGACTATGAAGCAAATACAACTGGAAGTTATTAAATTTCTCTCCTTTTTTACCAGGTACTTCCGGCAGCTATGCTATAGGTAATTTACAGATCTCGCAGTTGCTCGGTATTAACGAGAGCCTCTATGTGCGTCTCCCACGAGGGCTACTGCTATGGAATACAGCGATTACGATGTATATATACATGATCGGAATTGTGGTGCGTTTCTTTCCATTTTTTATCGTCATCAGGCACTGTTACTTCGTGTGCTTATAAATGCTTTCCACTGTTATTGATACGGCGAATCTAATCTATGTAGTAGCTGCATTTTAACGCCGCCAAAGGTGAGCTGATGTCATTTATATAAGTGTCCGTTATTGGTCATCTGGCATTGTCATCATTCGTGGTCACTCCAGGTCAAGATGATGCGTATGTTGACGAATTACTATGCATCCGAGTGTTGGCTTTCATTTATCCCTCAACCAAAACCCACTTCTGTTAAAGTGGACAATTTTCCTTTTTCATTGTTTATTGAAGTGATAATACTTTCTGAAATCCGTTGCAGCTCCCAGAATCAGCATGTTTTTTTCGCAAAAAAGAGAGAAAATTTTCAAATGTCTTTCACTTCTCCAACTGTTTGCTGAAATCGCTAGATTTTTTCGATGCAAAGCCTCTGCTGTTTGATAGCTATTCTTTGTGAGATGTAAATCCATTCAGAACCCAGCCACTTTTTTTTCTTTTGCTTTTTCTTTTGGTGGATATATCGAAGGCTTGTCGTTTTTGGGATCGCATTCAATATTGAGACTGCCGTTTGCTTATTCAATAGATGTATAGGCGTAGAGGACATAACAAAACGTTAATTAACTGTCGTCTGCTGTGTGTTAATTTAACTTCTTAAGTTTATCTGGATGTTTATGAACTGCTAGATCTTGTTGTGAAGTTGAACAGCTCTCAGTGATCGATGGTGCTGATCAGGCTGATTAAAAAAGCGATTTTTCTAATAAGAATCCGTACAAGCCTTCTTCTGATTAACGTTTGAACTTAACTCCGAAATATATACGAAAGGTATAAAGTGAATCGTCGTCCTTGTTCTGTTTTGCAGATTAATTTTTTTATTCCTAGAAACCAATCTTTTATTATTCCTATAAACCAAATTTTTCGATGTTTCATTTTATTCAAGTAGAAGGTTGGTTGAATTCGAGGGCATCTATTGGTGTAAGCGTCGCGCATAATCCATAAATTTAGCCTTAACTCTATAGTACTTGATAATCCATGCTTGCACGACTAATCCACTGAGACTCCCGTTCATTCTATGCACTTTAATTTTCCAGCAAATTCATTTTCTTTTGCGAAACTCACACTTATAAAGCGTCGAAGATATTAGTAAATGAATTCAGCTGTGATCCCTAAGGAAATGTTCAAGTGATCGTATCAATGGAAAAACAAATATATCTTCGATAATTTCTAAATTTTACTGAGATTTTTGTTATTTATGAATCCAGCAAAAAAGATTTCCACACAAATTCTTGCTCGGCTGTTTTCTTTATTTTTCTCTAAAAGGATATATGTACATCTCTATCTATCTACACTTTTGTTCGATAGTTTCAATTGATAAAAATAAAATCCTTGAAATGAAATTTTTTTTTAAATCTGTAGAATCACATAATCTCATGGAATCAGTTTTATTCAATCTTATTCATCTCTATGAGTTAGAGAAGCTTTTAGATCATATGAGCTATACGAATGGCAATTTTGAAACGAGCCAAATATGAGTAAGTTTAAAGTTTTGGGGATTGTAAAATATATAGGTAATCGATTTTATGTGGAGCGGTTTCAATTTTTTTTTTTTTTTTTTTTTGTGTATCAAGTCGGCTGCTTTGGAGGAAAGAATTTTTAGAAGCTAATTTGTATATATAGCGTGTTTCATTTCATTTCGTTTCGTTTCGTTTTTTTTTTTCTTCTTTTTTTTTCAAGCAGCGAATTGGTTTGACTGATGAGACTGCCAAAAGTGAATGTCCAGCTAGCCTTTTTGACTCTCGTCATCTGTTGCTTTCTGTCAGCTTGATGAGGATTCTTTGGATTTATCCTTTTCTAATTGAAACTCATCCTGAGTGCTTATTTCTAGCGCAGACATCGCCACGTTTTCTTATATATGTAAAGCTATAAATCGAACAATTAAGTAAATAATTGGAAGAATAGAGTGTTTGAACTGATATGTAATTTATTTGTAGTGTCTTGTAACGCCGTCAATAGGCAGCTACATTGAATTCGGCTATTCAACGGCACCCTCAGAGCTGCTTGCGGTGCGCATGTACGGCGCGGCGATGTTCGCATTCGGATTGCTCTTCCGTGGTCTACTTGTTTTGAAGGATGCACGATCCGAAATTTCCACTCTTCTGCTTGCGTGCGCTACACTTTTCTCACTGCAGCTTATAGGTTATTCTATCGCTATTTAACAATTACACTCCCTTCCTCATTGCTAGAGTTACCCTCATGCTTTTTTCACTGCAGTTTTTTCCAAAAGTTTGGACATTTGTCCATTCTTCTAAGCTGCTTCTGAATTTATCAATGATCCTGACTTAACGACTAAGAATTTGCAAATTGATTTGAAACATTTGACTTCAAATATAGAGGGGAGGAGAGAGCAGTGGTTCGATACTGAAACGGAAGGTGGGTTGGAGGAGTAAATTGCACTTTTCATGGCATACAGAAGGAAGCGTAGAAGGGTACTGATAGAATTCTGCGTTTGATCAACACCTCCCCGAATTTCGGGAAATAGCCAAGGTGGAAGTGCTATTCACAGCACAACATCATACAATCATCTCTTCATCAGCGTTCAATGCCAAAAGTGCATCCTGTGCAGTCTTCCAGAAGATCACTTTCGTGGGGGTAACGCATATTAAGTCATAAAAATTTGATAGTTTTATTCCATGGTTCCGAACGTATTGCAGTTATAACTTTTAGAAATAAAATAATCTGCCTTTCTTCTCGTTCCCAAAAATGCTTTATGTCGCCATCCTATTTCCTGTTGACTAATCATTACCCGCTTCAAGCTTAAATATTTTATAAGTTCGGTGAGTTGTAAACCCTTATCGATATTGCTTGAAACGGTGAAATGCTCTGTTTTAGTTGGACTGCTTCATGGACACCTTAGCTATGCGTTGGCAGGATTTCGAGTGGCGGGCATCGTCGGGAGCCTCGTTTACCAGTCACTTTTGGATGCGCAGGTCTGTTTTATTGATGCTTGATCAAGTATTGACCTCATGTTTTGCTTTCGGTGGTGCATTCATACTAGATGAATTTATTTGTATCTTATGTTATGGTTAAGAGCTGCCGAGCTTTGAAAACAACGTGGTGTCTTTCGATCGAGACCAAGAAAGCCTTAGCATTCGATTTTCTGCTACCTCGGCCTTTTGTGCATTCGATTGTCAGCGATTCCTTAGAGATGCGCAACAATAATTTTGGAGTTTCATGCACCCTATAACATAAACACATATTGCTTTCAAGATAATTTTTACTGTTACGAGTGATGTTTTGGAACAATGACATCAGAGATTAGAAATCTGAACCTTCCAAAAATGGGTTTTTAGCGTTTCTATATTCAGAAATCCTTACTATTGAAGTTTGGCAAAGATATGAGCGCTTCTAAGGGTAAGCATTTACCAGTAAAAAGTTGCCCATAGGAACTTTACTTAGCACGATTGAATACCCAAAGCGGGAATGCGCTGTAGCGCAAGTGCCCTCCAATTTCTTTGCATTTGCCTCACGGCAAGATTCTTCACGGTGCAGGTACTCTATCGGTCGACGGTTCGCGTTCGAGATGTCCGCTGGGCTCTGTGATTGAGACGCCCACGCCGATATCAAACGGCTTGGGTATTTGCACAGAGCTCACGACGCGGATGTTGCATGGGTCAAGCCTGTTCTACGACTTTATATTCTCAAATATGTATATCTACTAAAGAGCTATTGCATCATTAAGTTCACTAGGTGCGTGTGTGTATACGTCTATCTGTTGGCGCTGTGACTTTAATGCGCTTTCCTCACAAATCATCTGCTGTGTTGTACAACTAACTACGACTCGTTTGGATTAATGATGCTCTATTTTGGTATGCTCTAAATATTATAGCATGCATGTATTTGAGAGGCATGCGTTTCAGTTCGATTGCTCAAATTATTGGAGATGATGAGAATAGCACGTTGCTCCCGTTTTCCCACTTTAGATCCTCCTACATTTCCCACCTCAAGGGGGAAAGGGGAGGCGATAAAAAGGACTAGAGGCAAAATTTTATTGCACCTTATTTATGAACTGATGGAAGACATATCGGGCATTTCCCTACTTGGTGTTGTTGTCAGTCCTCTGAAAATTCGAAACATAGAATGGCGACCGTAGTTTTGTTTACGAATAGAATTGTACCGAAATGAAGAAAGACATAAAGGTCAAGAATCTGTTGCTTCGTTTTTGTTTCAGTCGATAACATATAGATTGTGCGTTAAAGTGCCAAATAATTTTCGCAATGACTTTTTTTTTCGATTCATAACTGTTCCTTAGAATAAGCCTATATCGATTTAGAATGTTTTTTTTTAAATTTGTAACTATTGATTTGAGGCTTACGATATTCAATTTTTCTGTTACATTACAGGGAAGCGTATGCCGGCAAGTGTTACGGTATTTCGACGAAACGTTTCGTCACAGCGATCATAGTCCATCACGATCGTCCTCAAGTGATGAAAAAGAGAAGACAAGCTGAGAGTATTTCCTTCAGCTTTATTGCATAATAAATTATGCTGGCGCATCGCGTTTTTTTCGCCACTTTTGAATTCGTACAACTTTCCAGTTTTATGCTGATTCAAGTTTTATATATTTTATTGCCATAAGCCGCTGTCTTTATTCGTTAGTTTTTACGCTGTACAAGAAGACAAGGGATGAATATATAGCACATTTGGCGATTATATTTTCACATCTTCATATTTCGCGTATGTCGTTCTCTATTTGCATCTTATATCTTTAAGCGGCTAGTTCCCGTCACTTTTTTTTTTGTTGTTCACGGCTGTTTTCGGTTTCTAAAGTGGGAATGCTTCAGTGGGCGATGTAATATCTCGTTATAGAGGAATTAGTATGACATTCAATTAAAGGGGTTGTTTATTACTCATTGCAGTCAACAAAAACATCGCTAGATTGATTTATCGGACCACTGCTACATCTCGGATTGTTCTTTATTTATAAAAATATCGCGGATTGTGAAGATTCGTTTAATGGTTCTTTTCTAAATCGAGCAGTCGTTGAATAAAATGTCTCTTCGCTTTTATTATTCGCTGCATCTTGCTCTATAAATAAAATTTCTTTCATTTTATTGTTTTTTTTTTGTTTTTTTTATCGAGGTCTCCAACGCGCATCGGATGGAGTCTTGGATGATCGTTTTGTTTCTCATCTCGAAGAGTTTGATCATGCGGCAAAACAAACACTAGATATCTAGCCCGATTGTGGAGCGCCGTGGATATAGGAACCCCGAAAAGCAAACTGTATTGATAAGCTATATTGTTGCCGCTTATCGTTCACTCAGTGCTTTATACGCCGAACGGCAGTTCCGATTACGATGCGTTCACATGTCGCACGTAATTAGCTGCTTAATGTCATTTTCTCTCCCAAGATCGTCATAAGCAGTTATTTGCAATTTTGGTCGGTCCTGGATGACCTTGTTCGTATCGAGCTGAACAGATGTAGATTGCATGTTGCTGGAAACACATAAGCTGATATATTGCGAAGTGAATCGATATAGGCGGTGGATGTTGAGGAGATAGGCTGTGATCGCTGACGTTTTCACGTTTCGATGAAGCGCAACGCGTAATTGAGATTGTGCGATAACTATGGTCAAGAGTGAGGAATTCTAAAAAGAAAGAGTGTTGATAAAGATGGAAGAGAATGTTTCTGCCTTCTTGCAATAAAAAAGTTGGGGAAATCTGTTGTGTTGCATCGCGGAGAGGAGCTGTACTCCAGGGAAACATTGGATTTTTCACGACGTATCGAAAGGGACTCTATCTGGGCGAGACGATATGTTGATGGGCAGGAAGCAACCGCGTAATTGTCCAGTTTGCTTTAGGCTGATTAAAGCCATCTGAATTCGACAGAGCCCGGGTAATTTCCAAGTTAGTCCACTGAGTCAGAGGTTTCAGTGACCACACTGCAAAGACCCAGAAATAGAAGCCATAATGGATTGACGGCTTCCCTCCGAAATCATGCTCCGCTGATCAATTTTCTACAGCAGGCCGCTCGCAACGCCAAAGCAAGCAGCAGAGAGTCGCTAACCATGATAAGGAGCACTCACATCACGGAAATCCTAGTATATAAATAGGAATAGAGTTTTCAGATTCGTTCAGTGAACTTTAAGAAATAAGGATGTTCAACATCCAGCAATTTGTCATGAAACGGCCGAATATAAGGATTGCAAATGACGAGAGCGTCTTGAATAATTTATCGGATTTTTTCAACATTAATGCTCTTATGACTTGCAGCATCGACCTGTGGGACCCAAGCTGAACCGCTCACAGACGATAGCGGAAAATCTTGCTAAGAATTGTTTTCCGAAGAACTTATTCGCCACTATACTTCTTAATATCTTCCACCACCTCATCACACTCCCACGTCCACCAACAGCTTGTCTTTTTATTGGATTCTGACATTAGCATTTCCCCTAACAATTCAACGCCTTCCAAGCATCTTTATGTGAAACTCGCATGTAACTTATGGCGAGACAGGGATAGAAAAGCACCGAGACCACATTCAGAAGCGTTGCTACACTCTATCCATCAACCCACAAGAAGATTGCGATCAGTCCTTTCTATTAACGCGGGGAGAAGTGGGGGATGGGGGGGGGAGATTTCATTTGAACAGGAGGGATTGGCAGAAAGGCGTTTAGTTCCAAGTAAAAGGATATGCTGGACAGGGGATCTTGGTGTCCTTGCAGGTCAGAACGCTTTATGTGCTCAGCGATCAGCTTGTTTCGTTTTAACTCAGGGACCGTAATAGAGTGGACTCTTCCATAATCGCCTAGTAATAAATCGCGAAAGCGCATCGATAGCAATTCATACTTTTGTTATCAATACTACGAAAATGCAGGAGCACAGCGATCACCTCATTGCGAACTAGGCTGTACGCTATCGAGCACAGTATCATGTGAGGTCGCAAAAACGAGGCAGCGAGGTCATCGTTTGGACATGTTGCTTTATTAAAATAAAACTCAAAATGTGACGATGCTAGATGATTGCCGAATGCCGAAATGGCAAATGACAAATTTGACAAATTATTTTGACAAGTTGACAAATGAAAAGTTCAGGGATGACAAAATTGCCGAAAATATGACAAAGACTCATGTCGCCACGTTGCCGAATGTATCATGATAACGCTAAAATATCCAGACTTAAATGGGCGCTATAACAATAGCACGATACATTTCTTTAATCGTCGGCACAGAGTTTATATGAACTGTTAGACGCCTCTATGGAATCAAAAGTGTGGACGAACAAACTGAGAGCAGAAAACCACGTTGAAGTGCACCACTATAGCGGAGCTTTGTATGATGTGAAGCATTTAGAAGGAACGATTCGAAACAACGGAGCCAATACAAGGCAACTATGAGACAGCAACTCTTACATCGATGCTGCAAGTCATCCCTGATAGCCACCTTCTCGCTGCACTGTATTCATGATGATGTCAGAGCTTATTTCCGTCTACCTTGGCGAAAATATTGATATCTCTAGCGAGCTCAGATTGCTAGAATTGTTTGGACAGCGTGACGATGGCTTTTAATAAATGGTCGAGGTAATCAGGTTGCCCACTTTGATTCTAGCAAGGCACTTGATCGCGTGTCCCGTATCACGTTCGCGGTGATCCTCTAAAATAGATAAACTAGAGGTGAAGAGCTATCGCGTATTCAGGACTTTCGGGTTTCAGAAAGTCGTCATAAATTGGAACACATCTACAGGAGATACTCGCTATCAAGGATTCTGCAAGCGTCGGTACTGGACCTAGTTGTTTTTATGCTCTTCATTGGTGAAATATTACGTTTGCCGTTGCACAATAAAATGCGTTTGCATGCGGACGGTTGCAAGACATCAGAGATGTAGGAGCACTGTTGATCATCTCTTGAAAAGGACACCAATATGGGTTAACTTTCTGTAGACGGATTAGTCGCCAGCAAACTATTAGCTTTTATAAATGAACGAATGAAACAATTTCACATTCAAGGCGCAGG
Organism: Baylisascaris procyonis; assembly: GCA_037389465.1. Taxonomy (NCBI): domain Eukaryota; kingdom Metazoa; phylum Nematoda; class Chromadorea; order Rhabditida; family Ascarididae; genus Baylisascaris; species Baylisascaris procyonis. The sequence goes on from JAZARR010000146.1 coordinate 2,885,221, forward strand.
ATGAGCAGCTCTTAGAAGTTGAAGAACTAAAGAACGTTGGTATTTGGACAGGCAGAAAACTTGTTCTCGGTGATCACTCATTAAACAGCATCAGATTTGCAAGATTATAAATTTCATACGTTTAGAACTAGTAATATGTCCCTTCTCGCAGTTGTTTGAAATATTCCTCCTATCTATACTGCGCAAATATTCAGTTGATTTGCTATGCTCTTGCCATACTATTGAATGTGTGAAGTATTGCTGCAAATCAGGAGTTTAAAATTGCTCTGTGAAGGTCGCTCCGACACCTCGGAATTCAGAAGGATGACTGTAATTAAATTATAGCCTTATAAGACTGGATTTGCATTCACCTATGTTGAGTGCGAGAAATTCTTCAATTTCGTTCTCCCTAATAAGCGTGCCAGGAGGAACCCGCTGAAACGGAAGTCAGAACATCCAGAACAGCAATTGACAAAACCGTTTGGTAACCGCGTTATGAAGCTTTGCAGCGACCTCACAAGGGCATTAGCCCCTGCTTATTATTCGAAGCATTTGAGGTTATTATTCTTGAACTGAGCCATCATTTGTGGACACTGATGAAGTGGCAACTAAACACCGCAATAACTGATATTTCTACTACCAGATCCGACAAATTGAAGGTGTGACATTGGAGTAACTTACTGAAGACACTACGTTTTTAGCGTCGTTCATTCTGTGAAGAGGAAATTTTCGAGTTATAGTGTTAAAAACCCCAATAAAACTCATCGCCACAATGCATGAGGAATATCTAAAGCATAATATTTCAGTTAGCGCAGAATTTATTCAATTGTGGTTTGGAACGTCAAACATCACTGAGGTGTTTTTATTTCTATTTCGTAGTATAACAGCACTGACAACAGTCATATGAGCAACTTGTATCACAAGAAAATATCAGAATTGCCTGGCGTTGATCCGACTACTTCGAACTTTTGTGTCCGATTAATCAATAGTTGTTCTCGTCTTGATGGGACAAGATTAACGAAACCGCTTGCCCCAACGAGCGTCATATAACCATCCACTGAAAAACGTTACGTCAAGACGAAGAAGCAGATAATATTTCGAAATGCAAAAACGACGATCTATCGAAGGCACGAATATGCTGTCAAGACGCGAAAAAAGTTTCTATTTTGCAACATCCCTATACGCAGTGGGCAGTTTAAAAAACCAACTTTATTCCATCCTTACAAAGGAAAACTTAACCCGATGAAGAAAAATCACCACTCGACGAAGCGTTTCGCAATATGCAACAGCTGATGAACTAGCGATGCGATGCACTTAACGCCTGAACTGGATGAAGTCAGATTTGTGCAAGGGAACCGAGGAGATATAGTCTACAAAAAATATGTCTACTAAACTAAGATGACCAATCAGCTTACGTATTAAGGAAGGTGATACGATACGAATGCATACCATTCTTTTTCAGTGGATCTTTCAAAGAGGGATCACTCTTAAACCTTGTCGAGATTGTCGCACCATTCGCCTCACTATCGTTGGCATCGTTGTTTTTTGCAAGATTCGGTTGTGCTCGTAAAACACAAGGCATTTGCATATAAAACGATCGATGAACTTTGCTGCGAAAAAAATCATAGTTATACCAATAATTTCAACACAAAATAAGAAAATATGCAATTGCGTTTGGAATGCAATTGCTGGAAATGACAAGCAAGCGATAGGTCAGAACAACTGAACGATGTCAAATGTCCTAGTTTACTTCAGAAACTTTTTTAAGTGATAGGGTTTTGACAGTGAGAAGCCATAATAAGGATGAGCTTTATAAAATTCATAAAAAAGAGGATTTAAAATCGATTTCAATGAATTTTTGAAGTCAATGCCTTCTCAACACGTATTTCCACAGTTTCGACAAGGGGCGCTTCTTTTTTTTTCAACCAGCCGAACTACTGAGTCTTCTCCAAAGGTTGAAAAAAGGGATTCATCTTCAATTCTCCTCATTTTTATTTAATCGACCTTGTAAAATATTTGAAGTTCTCATTTCTTCACTGCACTCTGTGAATTAATGATGTGCTCGTCATATTTTTTTAAAGTTGTGCTTGAGAAAATGAAAAGTTTAAGCTGCATTATTCAGTTCTAATTTAGAAATCGGATATGTTCAGCCATTCGAACAATAAAGGTTGCCTTTAGCAAGACTTAGCTCATGAAATCGTTTGAAATGCAAAATATTCTGTTGTAGATAAGTTGTTGAAATGGGCGAAATATTTCTTGATTGCTATATGTCAATCAGTAATATATTTAGAATTTTTTAATAGCTAAGCTCATCTCACTTTCTGGAAGCGGAAATACAAATTCAGTTCTAAAATCTGGCTCCACTTTGTTTGTTTTTGTTGTTTTCTTAAAAATGCTACTTGACCTGACAATCTAAAGCACTGAAAGGTAGTTAAGTTACCGCTTTTGCTTCATAGAATTAAAACTAATGAATTGAGTTTAGACTTTATGTAGTCACATCATAATTCACTCATCGATTACTTTCTAGTAAAGGGATAGCAAAATCAACTCTCAATGATGCAGCACAATAATACAATAGAACGCTCTCAAGAATGCAAGAATGCTTACTCGATGAGCATAGCGCGAAATCGTTGACTGAAAATAATATACACAAAAAAAGACAGCGACGCATTACAGATTCCCAGATATTGTGCACTTGTATGCCACAAACATAACCGTGGCTCGGTATGCACAACATGTGGACCACGAAGTACCGCATAAATAAATACCGGAACGGCTGGACATTCGCTAATCAACTGCAATTATTCTTTATAAGAACCTCTTAATTAAAACGAATTTGAATATTTAAATATTCAAACTTTCAAAGAATATTTAAGTATTCAAGTTGTTTTTGAATTTAAATATTCCATAACAACTTGAAAAAAATAATGCGGAAATGATTTCGATTAAAAAGAAACATTTCCGTCATTAATGAAGAAGATTCTTATATGAAATTAACAAGAGTTAACGGTCCTAAAAATGCAATCAAATACCGCCTTGATATGCCGCTTTTACGATTCACTTTAGCCAACGGGAGAGTTGTGCCCATTATGGAGATTCAAGTTGGAAATTACAATTGAAGAAATAACACCATACATGAAGGCTTGTTGTGATAAATGTTATTCGTGTAACGCAACGTTTTTCAGCACTAAATCGGCGAGAGCCACCTTCTCGATCACATAAGCTTCTCCTGTAAAATAACGCTCGTTTTAAGTAGCAAAACAATGGAACAAAAGATTTAAGTGAGTCGTTCTACTGATTATTTTTTTTAATAAAAATGCAATCATATTGAAAGTGCAATAATTTGATGAGGGAGAGGAAGCTAATCAAGTCGTTACGCAACTTACAGTCCTACTCATGCGTCAGCTTTCAACCAATAAGCACTACATGCCGATACTCAAAGACGTTGGCATTGACCAAGTTAAAAGTTTGGCCAACGTCAGTATAGACGCAATTCTTCAGATCTGGTTACGATGCGTAACCATTAAATGTGATACTGTTCACAAAGGATGTTTGTCTAATAAATATTTTAAAACAGTCGAACTCTCAAATTGACAAATTCAACTCTTAATGTTTATTGAATAGAAGATAAATAGGTTGAGAACATACAACTTTCATTAGATTGTTTGTTATGCAGGAGAGAGCAAGCTTTTTTGGTATGAAACACTTTACATGCATCCTTTTTACTCCGCTGGTCTTTTTTCTCATTTCACGAATTTAAAAATGTTCGTCTGCCTGGAAGGACGGATGGGAACCCAATTAGAAGCCGAAATGAGATTAGTACGAATAGGTAATAGCGCCCGATTAGCCAATTATTCTGTGCATTCACAGAACACCGCAAAGACAATGCTTTGAGTAAATTTTCTAAGAAAGATTCGCCATGAAATGCAGCGGAAATGAAACGGTGAGAAATACCACTACATTTATTGTGATATGATGCGCTTCAATTGTTTTGAACCAGTCATGTGGAATTTCAAAGTTCCTTGGACAATGGAACCAGCGAAGAAATGTGCTTGCCTATGAGCATTTAGCGATTCTGCTAACACACTCATTTAATAATTTCTCGTTTTTTAATAAAGTTCTTGCTTTCTTTCTTGTTGCTTTCTTCTTAACATTCTTGTTGCTTCGAGAAAACCACTCAAAAAGTATTCCACTCCCCCCCCCCCGAGAAGCTGCTTTCGAGAGAGAGCATTTTTCAGAGGGTGAATACGAAGTTCTATCTTACTCTATAGATTTATATCGTATAAATTTAACCAGAAAATATCGAGAAACACATTCAAATAGCAGTAGCGAAAAAACTAATAATTATTGTATATTTTGCGATGAGAATTTTTTTCTCTTCCCGAGGATTCAATTAGCTCTTCCAGATAGTTCAGTAGGAAAAGAGTCACTGGAAAGTTGACTTCAATTATTTTTTTAAGGATTAGAGATATCATTCTCCTTTCTCACCTTGGAGTTTCAAAAGAAAAGGGAATATTGTAGCAAGAACTCGTTCAGAAATCAGTTGAAAACTTTTTTGGTGCGAACAAGTCACGCGTAATGAATGGTGTGCTTTCGAGGCTTTTCTTTTTTTTTTTTTTAGTCAGAGTGAACACAGTTAGAGAATTAAAAAGAATGTTATTGAAAGTATGCGACGTGTACAACATGCTTAACAATTGTATGATTTGAATGAAATCATGCATCAGACCTTAAGAATAAACGCCAGATGATAGCGGCTGTCATGAAAACAAGTAATGATAATGGAATAATAATCGCGATGAATAAATTACCCACTGTATGCAGAACCTCGAAAAAGTCCATTAAAATTGCTAAAATAAATACTTAAATTAATTTATCAGAAGGATACTAAATGTTCTATAAAATAACGTCTCTTCTTCATATGAATAAATTTTTCTCGCTGTGCAAAGTGAGATTGAAAAAAAAAAATTGCAGCTATCAATGGCCAAATTTTTCTCTAACTCAAAACTCCTCAACTGTTATATGAGGCAAGCTTTCCGCAATAATTTTCCATTGCAAGAATAGATAATGGATTTCAAAAAAAAAAAAAAATGATGAGGTGAAAATTATTCATTGAATTAGCAATAGAAGAAGATGCAGAAGAGCTAAAATGCGCGAAAAATTTTATATAGATCGCTTGAAAATCGATTTATTACTTCCTGAGTAATCTGCTTTTCCTCTGAGACTGTAATCGAATTTGGTGAAGTGTCTATCCATAGTCGTGAAAGGACCAAAACACCAGTCGAACACAAAAACAATTAAGTGTTGAGAAAAAAATGCACCTCAACTACTAACTTGCCTCTTGTAGTCACATGTCTGCAGACCAATGAATCCAACCGGCCTATACCACCCTCACATGATAAGCTAAAATCGGAAAATTCCAAACATCTCTTCTTTATTTAACACTTTTTCATGAGAGCACCATCTGCCGCTCTAAACAAGCGTTTTAAACTTCCACCTCAATAGAGAGGGAAAACAATCTTAGAACCACGAGATTGTGCAGAAAATAACATTTCAAATAAGACATGAGCTATGCTTGTAAGGACATTGAAATCGATTTTGTATTATACTCTCACTTGGTGCCTTAAGAAGATAAAATTAATGAAGTCAATCTAGACTAACATGCAGTGGCGGCGATGTTGATTTGCAATTTATGACATTTGGTTATGAGACGCACTTTACGATTGAGTGGATAGATAAGTGCAAGTATCAAACCGACAACAGCAATAATCAGACAAGCTTTAGAGACGTTACGATTAGTGCAAACTGTTTTCGAGCGGCCCGGCAAGAACACATGAATATAACATTCAGCCGTCATTAGCACCGTAAGCCTGTAATTTATTGTTTGCAATTCACAAGCCTTTAATTGATTGCTTATATATATATATATATATATATATATATATATATATATATATATATATACTCTTGCATTATTTAGTATACAGAAGAAATAGGGTCTGCAAATGAAAACATTAGAGGAAAAGGTAGAAAACGACCCTTCCGTATGTTATCTGAAGATTGGAAATTAATGGTCCGGAGTTGCCCTTGAAGACTTTCCTAACTGCGAAGTGAGGAACTTCTAGAAGCAATGATGTGTCTTTGAATAATTGAAAGGTGAACGCTCAAAGAAATAAAGAAAACATCTCAACTAACCACATAGCACAAAAACCGAAAACGTTAATGAGATATGTTTGATAAGGCCAAAATTTCCAATACATCATATCCGTACGATCGCCATGCTCCCATACGTTAATTATTCGTAATGCTTGTGGAAGAAGAAGAAGCATTGTGAGAGTATTCATAAGCTGCAACGATAGCACTGATAGCTTTATTCTTCTCGTAAGTTTATAGTCAATCTAGTAGATGAGAGAATACATGTCTCCACATTTCTATCGGAAAATTTCGTTGCAAATATGAAGAATATTAAGTAATGAAACTAAATTATGAGTTTCTCACTGCAAACACATCTAGTCTGGATTTCTTTGAATAGGATTCAATACTATGTGAAGTTTAGCAGAGTGAACGTTGAATACCAAAGTTCTTTCCATGCTTTATATAAAAATATCTCGTTATTTTTAATCTATGGCTAGGAATAAAATGGTGCAGCAATTAAGCATATCGTATTTTATCACGAGATTTTTCAGTAATAGATGCCTTCATAACAACGCTTACCTTCGTTAATTATCTACTAACTACCTTTACAGCATCTAATTATCACTTGTCAGTCGCTAAGAGAACGCCAAGCCTCATAAAGGTGGAGGAGTTTTCGCTACAATGCTCCAACGGTGCATTTTCTAATTGCTACGAGTGGTCGGTTCAATTCTTAAGCATTGCCCAGAAGATCTAAACGTGTAATATATGTGAGTATGCGTACATACATTGAATTTGCTTAAAGTGCACAGCTACTAATTCTGCAATTTTCTATCATAGATTCCAGACTATCGGTAATTTTGGGCATTAATGTGCACCCTTCGATCGTCGAACCCATCAAAATTTGTGCTAATTAGATCGAAGAAACCGAGGGACTCACCAGCTTTGTACATAACATACGAATAGCGATATAATAGCGGATACGATCGGAGTTGTATATCAAAAGATTCAAGCAGTTTCCAAATAATGCCAAGCAAAAAACAACCAAAAATCCATAGCCCATGAGTGCAGAATAAAGTGGCCTTTCATCGCACGGAATCTGAGATGTGAAAAACCTCTTAAAATACTGGCATGACTATTATGAAGGTGCATCTCTAATTAGCCAGATAATTGCTAATTTTATGGTCGACAATCCTTATATCATTTCTGGATTCCTCGCTCAAGTATCATTGTTGTTGAAAGACGCTTATAATCGGTATCCCCGTGGGATTTTAGAGAGGCGAAAGAAATGCTAAGGCCCCGCCCACTTCCAAGCTGAAAACAGGAGTTAAATGGCGTTTTCTTGAGAGAGAGATAGAGAAAGATAGAGAGAGAGAGGGAGAGAGAGTCGAAGAGGATTCACAACTCATGAAACTTTCAGTTGTTCATTTGCAGCTTCCCAGAGTATTGATTGCGTGGATGTTCTTAGGATATGTGCAAATCTGGTGAAGAATAGCAGAATCCTTATTGGAATCGTTACCACTCCACAATTCGCATTCCAATTGGCAGAATTCGGAGCATTAAACGAAGATTTTGAAATTTGAAAACTGCAATAAATTTAGAATGCCTATGTCTTCTTCTATTTTTTGACACAAAACAACGACGAAACAACATGATTCTTTAGCTTAAGAAAACTTGCTGATCTTTCATGAAAAATGAATTTGATTTTTTTGACGAATGGAGCTGCATTTTTATGACCTTTTCACTAAGAGCGACTATAAGATTGGCAAAAATGCGCAATGAGAGACTAAGTTTCCACTGTGTATATGTAACTGTTTTGGTGGACGTAATGTACTAACCTATATTTCCGTATGTCTCTACTAAAATTTCATTGAAGTGAATTTACAAGCACATGTTTTGCAATGAGTCAAAAAACTGACGAAACAAACAAACGTAACGAAGTGGAAAAATTCGGTGTCCATCAATTCTAATAGAATGCTAAACTAAGCGTTTTTGGATGCAAAGTTCATAGACAACATTGGCATAGGTAAGTAAATTACAATTTCTATGTTTTCTGCCTAATCCCACTGAACATGACAACATCACCGTATGTAGCAAACGGAGGGTTGTTAGAAATGCAACGCTCAATTTCAGGAAGTGCATAGCAATGCAACCTCTTAAGCACAAGGAAGTATTATCTGCAAACTAATAAACACTTTTTAAGTAATTCACTGCTGTCACTAATCCCCAGAGTAAGAAGTCAGCCTTGAAATGAAAAACTGAGATTATAGGGATCAACTAAGGCGTAGTAGAATACTAAGGCGACCCTGATCTGCTTTATTGCTATATAACATGTGCCGCATAGCGTGGGCTACAAATATCGAGCAGCTCTCGAAAGTGAAGAATCACTGGCGAATCAAAACGTCATCAAAATATGACCAAGAGAAGGAAAAAACCATTTAATTGTGCAGACATAAAAGAAATGAAAGGTCAACGAATTGCACAAACCAGGATCTCACCTACTTAGCAGTGCATGCTTAAAGCTGTGCACATCGTTTATGCTTTATTGGCAAAACACATAGAGTTCAAGAGGTGCGGATGACCAGAGGAAACTAAGCATAGACGCTTTCTTTTGACTGAGGTAATTTAAAGGGCTACTGCAGGCTTAACTCATCTCGATTCTATCGCAGAAGGCGAGAAAACGATTCAAGTTTTATAGTGAAAGGAAAACGTGTAGTTTCAAAGAATTGCGACAAATTTATGTGTTCAATTAATTTAACATTAAAGTTACACATAAATGAGGCAAAAGTGGCATAATATGTGGATAAAAAATGTGAATAAAAAGTAGCAATATGTTAGCTACTTAGCCGAGTACTCTCATAATGTCTCTTCCAATTCATGAGCATTTTTCGCGCAATACGCATAGATCGATATGCAAATATTTTCCCGCAGATAGAACTGTTACTTACTGCTCCATGAAAAGTGCGCAATACTGTCAAAAGACAATATGACAACCGTCGTAGGGGATGTTCTGGGAATTCGTCTCCCACCGCTAATTAATAGCGAGGCCGAAAAGCCTATTGGGAAGACTCTGGTAGCAGTTGAACATCACAAGGGTCTCCATATCTCTATACGATACCGCTTTCGGTCCACCACCTCATTTAGTTCCATTGCTTCTGCAGACAAATGATACAAGCGAGCTTAAACCAGTATTGGATGCAGCAACCTCCTCTCTACAGATAAGACCTATGTGGCGGAGGATTGCACCAAAGACCTCCCAATGAGATGAGATTCCAACGGAGGCTCATGTAATCAAAATGTTGCCTGGTAAAGAAGTTGAGATCTCAAATATCAGATCGTTTCACAAATCGCATGCCATATGCGAAGCATCACTGTTTTTACCTTGAACATGTTGGCTTAGTCCTTTTTTGTGTGAATATTCTGCAAAAATTATCGTGTAAAATAAACTTGGAAGAGAGATATTTTACATGTTCGGCATAACAACAAGAATCTTCTACGCTTGTGAAGGTAAATTTACGTTTATAATGTTGTAAGTTTAAAAGGCAATAATTTGCAAAGCCGTTAAGCTAATACCTGCAATATTGATGTTTCAGGATAAGTGGCTAATTTGCACCTCAGTTTGAAGTTTACGAACAGTAATAAGCACAAGTGAAAATACTTACAATTTTTGGAGCGCGATTGCATTCCTTTTGCTGTTCGAGTTCATTTACCAACATTTCAACGGCTGTCCGATTATATGGCTGCAAATTCATCAACGAGTTCAGTCTGCTGCCCTTTATTCACTCTCTCTCACTTAGAATGAATCAATTTGGCTTTCCTAGAGGTGCTTTCCTTCCTCGCAAAAAAGAACATAATACTGCAATCGTCTCATCATAAGCCACATAATAAAACCAGAAGTGAGCGTGAAAAAATCAAGAAATTTGTAAGTCACTAACCTCATCGGTTCTTATAGCGTAATCCATTCGCACTTGAAGTATTTGTTCCTTTCACCAACACGAAGTCTCGATAAACCAAAAGCTCTCGATAAGATAAGAAACGTCAAGTAGAGATTGATGGCAGCCGACTGTGTGGGCGGCAACTCTCAGCTTCAAACAAATTTGCTGACACCCTCAATTGGACCTCTCATTAATAGTCCAAATCAAGTCAATTATGTCATCGAAGCATGTAGTAGCAACAATGCACATCCAATCGTGGGCAATCTACTTTGCCATGAAGATGGGCACATTGCCAAAAAAGCTAACGGTCGAAGACCCTTACCGATGGCAACATGAGGTGCAGTAGTGCCAGCCAGGCGAACGATGAGGAACAACCACCAATAGAACGCAATGTTTTATAGGATCGCATGGAAAAATTCTTCCCCACGACTTCATCAAATCAATTGCCATGCGACTTCTTGAAATGTTTCTTGTTGCTCAAAAAAAACCGTCAATACGAAGTAGTTTTGAATGGAATCTAAAATCTCGAAAAGTATCCTCATCAATTATTTCCCTAAAAGCGCAGTAGAATAAGTCTACATTAATCGGCATTCCTTCTATGTTTCTGATCGCTTCATTCTGGCTTTGTAAGAGTAACCTATGGGGATTTTATGATTTGCATATGCATGCGTCGCGCATTATCGCGGAATTGCTCCAGGGCTCACTCACGCTGCCGATGCACCTCAAGGGCCGGAAAGGTCACACAAAGCAAACATCATGACTCGCACTGGAAACGCTGTTCAGAGTGTTCATTATTCAGAGCGATGATGCGTTGGCTTCGAATATTCGGCAGCTCCTAACTTCGACTTTTTGCTTATTTGTTCACGCATTCATTTACCTATTCCTTTTCTAAACATGGTCATTTCTAAATATTACCCTTTATGCTTCATCTTCACACATTATACTCTTTTCCATTCAGTGCGCTTAACTGTAATTATATTCGTTGTATTCGCGTTTATTTCCTGCTTTCTTTGCGTCACTGTGTTGGGCACCCGAACAATGGGTTTAATTACCCATATTTCACCTCCAGTGGGTGACGAGCATACAGCATCAAGCAGTAATAGTTGGGACGTGAAATGAGAACAGCCGAAAAGAGTGGACGAACACACGATTAGGCCAGTCTGAATGTTTTTGAGTTTTAAGCTACCCGAAATTCAGTTAAAGCAAAAGACGCTACTAGCATTCTCGTCTAATGCCTTTTTGAAAGTCACATAAGAAAGAACCTCACCCATTCCCTCCTTTGCCGAAATCAACAAAAAATCCGTTCTTTAAGAGACAATTCTATTACTCTGAAATACTGCACGTTGAAAGCTCACATTTGATTCAGGCTCACATCTGCATGTTGAAAACAAAACTCACTTGTCAATTACGACAGTGATATTTATTCGCACGTTAATTATAGCTATCTGTAGCTATATATATATATATATATATATATATATATATATATATATATATATATATATATATATATATATATATATATATATATATATATATATATATATATATATATATATATATATATATATATATATATATATATATATATATATACAGCACCGCCTGCAAATGTCGAAACATAAAGGAGAGCTAAACAACTTAATTTCCCGCTCACTTAGCGAGAAAGATCACTCAGAATGTATTTATTTCACTACAACATATAAATTGTCGTGGGAATTCCGCATAAATAGCATTTTACAGTTGTTGACACTATCATGATATAGTGTCAACTTCCCAAGACGTCACCTTCCTTGGAACTAGGAAGTTGACGCCATCACCTTCCTTGGATAGGTTTTCGAGTTGTCAGGATGATGGGTTCTCAGGTTAATAGGTTGCAGACTACCTTAGATCGTTTGTGGACTAAAGCGGCATGCTATGAAAGCGAGCATTACCTACTGAAACATTGATGGCAGCCGAGTGCATCAAGCATTCACAACGAAAAATGTTTGTTAAACGCGAATAACGCCATTTAAATGCTGCTTTCGCATATGACCAACTCGCAGTTAGCATTCGATCTATCGAAAAAACACACCTGCGTATTGCTTTGCAAGTGAGTAATCCAGCAAATTGATGGCTAAAGCAAAGACCTTAATATTCGCCCTCATCTAGAGCACATTTTCATATCACAATAATGCGAACTATGATTAGAATTTGCAGCATATCACTTTATATTCCTACACAACAAACTGGTATATTCAAAAAACTAGCATAGAAATTTGCATATAATGATTTAAATAGAATGTTTATGAAATTCATATAGAAATTCGACGAACGAAAGCCAAAACAGTCCAATGTCTGCAGTTTTCAATAAATTAAAAAAAAACTGTTTAAGAGTTATCTAATTGACTGCGTTTGCACTTCGGCTCCTTTCTTGTAGGATTTAATTATCTATTCCCTGATGTTGAAAATAAAGTAGCATCAAGTTTGAAGATTTTAATATTGTGAAAAATTTTATAAGTATGAGCAAAACTATCATAAAACCTCCAACAAAAATTATTGCTAAATGATGTCAACACCATTGGCACATAGTGTGAATACTATTGAAAATGTCATACATTTTCTATTTTCAAAAATTCTAACTAAATAGTCATGATTACTAAATATTTATTAAATCTATCATGATAATGATGCCGTTTCAAGCAATAAACGGTTGGACGCATACGAGAGTAACGGTTTAATAAATCTCATAACTATCAACTGCGTGCAAAACAAATCATTTTTCATGAAATTTTGGCAAGAAAAGCGCTGGTAATAGTGAGAAAAATTTTCCTCAATGATGTGCAAAAACCTGCAAGATTTGTTGGTGAGTTTGCAAGCAGCGTTCAGCGCATGCAAAATATCTTCTATAAGCATCAAACTTTCGAAATTTAAGCTCTATCATGGAAAGTTTGGCTTCTGAATACGAATTTGACACCAGTCATTTTATCAGCTCCTCTCGGTTGATGAATCTATATGCGTTGTTTCAGGAATTTGGCTTCACTGAAAAAATGAAAGGAATGCCGGAAGCAAAAGTTTTTTTCTAAAGGATATAGTTTTTTCGCTCAAGGATAAGGTGAAAAACTGAAGAGCTGCCGCGGTGACTATGGAATATTGTGTGAATTAGAAAGAGGGCCATTCTATTTCGGTGAACGTTACATCTGTTATGCTTGGTCTCGATGGGGAGCAAAGCTTTTTGCTGAACAGTTACGAATTTTATTCGTCATTAATCACCATTGGCTAATTTAACTTAAAACGGCATAGAAAAAGCTACTAACCGCTATAAATTTACGACAATTCTAGTTGGAAAAATGCTTTCCTAAAGTCATCAACATCGAAGCAAATTCATTTAGACTCGACGTCATTTCATATTAATCAACAATATAAACGTTCCAGCCGGTAATAACTACATGTTGTGAATTTATTTATCATAGAGGCAAAAATCGACAAAAAAATTTATAAATAAGCTAAGAATTCGACTAAACTCTTCAAATGCCTTAATTGAGACAGCAAGAAGGTAGCATAAAGTAGCGTTTATAGGTAATCGACATGCGATTTTGCATTGCTCGTTTTCCGTGCTACTCAGTTAGTAATTTAGCTGATGAGGTGCTCAACGCAGAGTGCGCAATTCAAAAGAATTCGTCATTGTCTAAGAAGTGAAAATGGCAACAAAGACGAACATACAATCGAGGCGGCCGTGAAAAGAATTTTCAGAATTTTTTCTATAAAAAAGCTTCAGACCTTATATGTTAAAGCCGTATTTACTTTCTTTTGAAAAAATGCCCTTGAAGGGTGAAGTGAAGATTAGCGAAAGTGAATAGACAAACTACTATATGTGCATAAAAACTCAATTTGCAACACAGTTGAGGCTGATATCAAGCATCTTTAATAACGTCATAGTTGGACCAACGTTAAACATAGCTGTGACTTTTAATTTGAAGCTTTCCATACTGGATGATTCGTAAATTTGCAAGCCCTATGGAGCAAATTTTTCCTGGAGCCATGTAATTTTTTTATCGGCTCCAATCATGAGAAATAACACAGACCAATATTCTTAAAATACCAGCAAAGCTCTATCGTGAACACGTTTAGATAGGCCACATGCGTATGATCGGCTTTTCTAAAGAGAACAATCGAAGAAATTCGAATATGAAACAATCCTAGATGGGGGGAATTAAACTGACGCATATGCAAGCACCGATGGGCGTGATGCGTGGTTTTTGCGCATCAAAGCAGCACACATGTTTCCAATTGGTACTAATTCATTGCTTCTGAAGTATGCATATCACCCCATCATAGTCCCGCCCTTATGAAGGAAGATTCGAGAAGCATATTGTGCACGTTTTTACGCCGATTAAAGTGTTCGTTTAAAGTAGCGCTGTTTCAGAAACGAATTTGGCTAAATCCCCGGGTGGCTCTGTGCTCCCGATCGCGAAGGTGACTTTCCCTGAGGCGGTCATCCCTTACCATTTCTCCACCTTTCGTTGTACATAGCTCTCGTACGGTGCATGCAGGCTTCCGAGGTTTGATCAGCTCAACACTTGGTCGTACTTTAAATGTGCATAGCGAGAATTCTAAAACACTGCTTATGATTCGTGTCTGCACCTGGCGATGCATTGCATTCTAGCGAACATCAGAGTAAACTAAGGCCACCTGATGTGAAAATCATTGCATTGAGTCTAGGAGGATTGCTAGCACAACTCCATCAAAACAGCAAGTTCTTCATTTAAGAAAACGATCGATGATGAAACAAAAGCGGCAAAATAAATGCAATGTGGTGAATATCGGCAACAGCCATTGACAAAAAAAGTTTCCTAAGCTTGCTCGCATTTGCTTAGAGGCAAAGCAAATAGAAACGCAATATAAAATATCTCGTAGTAATTACACATTAGCTCATAATTAGGGATTTACTGATAAGCATTTCGATTACTTTATAATGCGATTGTTGTTAGTCAATTTTATCGATGAAATTCGAGCATAATGCGCCCAATAGGCTTTTTATATTGTTTACGTTCGAACTTACAATTAATCATTACCTACACACATTTACAACTCCATGTGCAAGTGATAAGAGATCAATATTCTCGAATGACTCAACTCAGCAAGTTTTTTATCTTCTATGCAATGAACTTAAGGCTTTTTATTTGAAATAGTGATAAAATAGAAATTTCTAAAATATTAGCTTTTCACCTTGCTAAATTTTCAAGAATCAGTTAAAAGTTTTTTTAAGCACTTTTTAATCGCCCTTCAAAGTTAAAACCAAAAAATATCTATGAAAGGAAGTTTTTGCATAAGAATGTATTTCAATACCCATCAGTCAAACGGGTTTTCCGTCAAAATTGTGGCTGTTTTTGTAACGAAAAAGTGTCGAGACAATGAAGCTGTGAGTGGCTGAGGCTAATTTTATCACCGAAATTGTTTATTAATCGATATTGTTTAATTTTATTTTACTACTTTTCTTAAATCTGCGGTCAAAGCACCATTAAACAATAGCTCGAAATACCTGACTGAACGACAGTCGATCTAGCGAAAAAAACAGAGGTTACATCTTGAAAATTACAGAGAATTGTGACTTTGAAACAACTTTCTCTTGCGGCCTACACGCTTTTTTCAAACAAAACTTCTGATGGAAATGCACCAATCCAGACATTTATGTCCATTTCGACTCCCTCATATGTGCGGGATCGACGGATAGTAAACTAAAGTCTTACATATGTGGACAATTCAAATTTATTGCGTAAAGGTATTTGACGATATAGTTGACATTCACCACTGTATGAGAGAGCTTTAGGACGAAAATTCGATTTAGCTAAAACCACACTGGCAAACATGAATGCCATTGTGTTGTGCTGACAAATGGTAAGTAATTTCACCTGATCAAATGCAGCAAATGAAAGCCGAATGACAACGTGACATTATTATGGAATAAAATCGGAAAGTAAAGCTGAAAAACTTTAGTATCGCAAGAATATGTGCTACTCAGACGAGGTTTTCATGCAATATCTCGCGTGCATAAGTAGGTTGGCTAGATCAAACGATTTAGGTGAACAACATCGATAGGGATGTGGAGCAAAGAGTGGGAGGAAAAGAACCGAAAGAAAATGAGACAAGTGGGTTTTCATTTTGCAACGGTGCTGATGAATCAATGTACCGAGTCATGAGTAACAAGAGGTTAATACTCTAAAGTTGGCCAATATTAAAAAATGTTTTAAGACAGGCTCTATGCTCGATTGCGGATCTCATTCTAGTAAAATTCAATCCTACATCATAGCGAATTGAGACCGTGACGAATCGATCACTTTCTAGCAGTGGTGGATGGTCACGGGATTTCGAACTGAAGCGATGCGATAAAGGAATTTTACTTCCGTTATTTGGTTCAATTTCGTAATCGGATATTGTGACTTCCCTCACAATCCGATAAGTAAAAGTCGTTGAAGTGATTAGGCGAGAGAAAAGACGCCTATTCATGCAAGAAAATTTTTGCAAGTGATGAATAGAAGCGATGTGAACGCTGATAGTATCAATAAGCTGCTGCATCAATTATAAAGCTAGCATGATGTTCCCACTCAAGGACATGAATATCCACAGCACGAAACGATGAATAAAGCGTTTTTTTGGAAGGGGAGAGGGGCTGCATTCGACCGAAGATTCATCTCGCACTTAGCTTGAGGTCTATAATACATACTTTAGGTAGCCTTTCGTTGCCACCGAAAAAAAAACGCTGAAGAGAAACTTTACGAATTGCATGTGCGAACATAAAATATGCGATAATAGTAAGAGAATCTGAGCAACAATCTAATTCGATAATTAACTTTAAATTTTATTTTTTTCCCGTAGAGTGGATATTATTGTTATAGAGCTGGAGATTTGCTACTACTTGAGATTCACTCTATGGATATTCATGAAGTTGCAAATGTCGTCATAAGCTAGGACGCAAGTGATAATAACCAAGTGAAGAGAAAATCAATGGATTATCCACCCGGAGTTTTATCTCTGCAAATCCTCTCATCTGATGAAAAGCTTCTTATCTGATTTGCGTCCAAAAATATTTTGATATAATCAAATTTTCCATTAAGAAAAACAAGTTGAATATTTGTAGCGGAAAAACCAACGTCGTAGAAAAAAAAGATTCATTGAAGGACAGAGGAACTAGTAACTGAATTGAAAGCAACAATTGCGTGGCCGAAAATCTAGAAAAAAAAGAACATGATATTTACAAGGAATAGTGGCATGCAAGACCCTAGAAAGTACTTGTTTTGTCGTTTCCTTGCCATTTGATTTTGTGTTAATATGACCACATACGAATTGAAGCGAACGCTGCACTGGTTTATTCATTCTTGTGCATCCTATTCATTGAGTGACCTTTTTCTAGACAAAAAGGCATTCATATCCACCATCATAGTCTGCTATGATCATTACTGGTAAATATCTAGCGTCATTGGGCACTGCTTTCTTCGACTTTAACCTTTACCGCTTGAAATATTGCATTCACAAAGGCTTTCTTCAGCTGCACTCAATCGAATTAATTCCTAGAAAACTTTTCACTTCAAATGTATCAAAAAGCCACTTGCCTACTTCCTCTCGTTTGAAGCCTTTGTCGATTGTGCAAACACCATTCGATTATGCAAAAGTGTCATGTTTCCCATCTTCTATTGCATGTATGCTGCATATTATTCACTTCACCAGTATAATTGCAATTATCTTGGAAGATTGCAGCAATCGTTGAAAAGAAAAGATGCGAATTGTCCTTTGGCCAGACTATATTGTCCGATCAATATATAAGTAGTCAAAGACGTATGCCGCAAGCTTAGACTTCCGGTAACTCAGCTATAAGGAGTAATCATGCATCAAATAAGCATCGAACAGGAAAAGTGATCACATCAACGAGGATAGCATTGCGTGTATATTCGGTAAGTGAATGGGCGCCTTGTTCGGCGGATGATAAAAAAACTCTGTAAGAATTTTATTAATTACGCATAAGCAAGCATAGCCAGAACTGCGTAGGAGCATTATGCTGCAACAACAAGGATATAGACGTTAGAACTAGAGCGATTAGGCACTGCCGAAAGTAATGCAGGTAGGCGGTGCAATCCAAGTAGTATTTCATGAAAGAAGAGAAAGCTAGGGCGCAATAAAAGACTTGCTAAAGAATACTGAAGCAGTAGTACATGAAATGATGGCAAAAGACAGCAAGGGAATTTTATCTTCGTGAATATTCCTCTTTGAGAGCAGACTATCATAGTCTTAGGGGGAGGGGTATTTATTACCTCGAGCGTTCAAAAGCAAACAGATTTTCAGGCAATATTAGCTTCGCTGCTCGTAGCAACCCGTCATATGTAGTTGAGCGACAGACAAAGGCTTTTTATAATTTATACCCACGAAAAAGGACGATGGGCGCCTACGCGGAAAGTTTGCTGCACAAATTCTTTCCAAGCGATATTGCGGCCGTCTAAGCCGTGGAAAAATGAGGTTTCCGCTGCATTGAACACTTTCCTATCAAAGCAAATACGCTGATTAGAAACGAGTTAAGCAATTTTGAGTGGGTTTTACCATTGAGTCGACGTAGTTTTACAGAACAGAAAAGTTCTATTTTTGGCCAGAAAGGTTTTCTTTGTCAAAAAATATTTTGACATAATTTCCCTTTCAACAAATGTAAGGAGATATCAAAAGTTTGCACTCTTACACAACCACTGACACTAAAGCGTGCTTAATTTCTTGCCTACCCTAATGTGCTTGTGTATTTGTTTATGTCTCAGAAGTGGCCACCTGGTTTTATGTAGCCACTTAAATTTAATGGTTTACTTGCAAAAATCCGTGCACTTTCTCGCTCAAGACTAGTCATTTGCTTACTGAAGCTCGCGTGCTTCTTGATCAAACGTGATTGCCTTTTTTTTCTGTTTGGGAGGGAAACTAAACGGACAAAGGTGCAGTGACGGAACGAGGCCTGTATGTTCATAAAAGAGCAAGATTTCTGTAGCTTTTACATGCACAAGCTATCCCATTATCTTCTTAAAGTCTGTTGATACATTCGTTTGACATTTTAGCCTAAGAACGAGTGAACAAATACATGCGCTTAAAAATCAACATTGAAAGTATTTCCTCTTTTTCAGTGGCAAAACATTAAACATTAATCAACTTCAATTTTTCTTTTTAACGCTTCCGCATCTTCCACGAAAAGCGTAAAATTTTTCCTCGCTAGAAAACAAAAATTTCATTTGGTAAGAATCAACGAGACAATGTGGTCTGAGCCATATTTACGCATATGGTATGGTTTTTCTCTCAAGGGGCAATTCTTTCAAGCACTCTAAAAAACATTCTGCTGACACCGGTTATAAATTGGTGCATATTGTCATACAACGCAAATAACCTGATATTTATTTTTGACAGGCTGCAGCTCCATGCACTGATATTCGTTAGCAAAGCATTATGCAGTTGTATTTCAACAATTTTCTTTTTTTTTTTTTTTTTTTTGAAATCGCATAATTGGATGCTCTAAAATAAAGGAACAAAATGACTGCAGGGTAACGCAAATGAAAGAAGAAATTCGATTATAAAATCTCACACGATCTATCTTAGAATTGGAAAAACTTGAACCCCCTCTCTAGATGCCTAATAATCCTCTTGCATTCGACTCAAAAATTAAGAGGCAATTATTGCATAAATTTGTTTATTGACCAAAAATATAAGTTTCCTACGGTACTCAAATACATACTTCTTTCGTATGATATATAGCCACACTGTGACCGCTCATAACTAGTTCTTCCACCGTTCTATAAAATTGAAACTATTCAAAGCGCTCATTTTTGGATATATTCATTTTGATGCTTGTGGCGCATTGCCTTCATAAATCCAATATTTCCTCTCAGGGGACCACAATTTTCTTCATCTAGAGCACGCATCAAAGGAATAGCGTGATGCCTAGAGCAAATGACGAAAACCAATATGCTCATATGACGATACAATTTTTTTAGTGTCCTTTTCACTTTATGACGGAACAATACTTTTAAGTCTCAAAAATGCATTCTCTCGACAAGATCAACATAGCTGTCAAAATTTGAAGAAGCTAAAGCAGGAGTGAAAATAATCGCGGATTTGCAAAAGCAGCTTCAACGGAAGTACACGAATATAACAGATGAGATATGCTATCTGACTGCATCATTTTAATATCCTTTGCTATCGCTTTTTTGAGGGCAACTTCAAGGCTGAAACCCAAGCGGCTAATTTTCTCGAATCTCACCAATTGTAAATCCTCAACGAGTCAACAATTCGGAGCAAAAGGAGTCAATGCTTCAACATGCTATAAATGCTACTCAGCCAATAGACTACAAATTATAAAGAGCCTCATAACAACTTTCGAAAGCGGTTCCATCAGTATTGTCTGTTCAGCGCAGTCTGAAAAGGCATATTGGCGGTCCAATTATTAGCAGGTCCAGCGCTATATGAAGGCTAAGTGACCAGGACAGTAAAATAAAAGAGCGGAATTGCAGCTTGCAGCCGAGAAAATTTGTCTCGTTGGCTCATAGTTTTTCGAAGTTGCTCAGGGTTTTCACCTTATCAGAACATTACCAAATCCCTAAAGTGAGATTCATCGAAGCAAATGAGATATTATCGAAATGGGTGAAGAAGTGGAAAAATTCGGCGGCGAACACTATCTTATTCGGCCCGAAAATGATCGAAGGGCAAGCTCAAAGTTGAGAAATCGTTATTAAGTTTCATACTTAAAGGCTTTCGAGCATAAAGGTGTCGGCTAAGATGTTCCAATATTTTTGAGCGAAACGAGAGGCTTCGCTTAGAAGTATTCACTTCATTATCGAACTTCGTTCATGGGATTTTAGGACATAAGGATAACAGATTCGATACTTTCGCGAAAGGAAATCGTCAGCGAACGTCAGTGAGTTTTCAACGAGAGGAATAGGCTCATAAATACGAAGGTCGTTAATTAGCCTACAAATAGAAGCTTTCGAGCATAGAGATGCCGACTATTTTGCTCCGATCGACCGAATGCATTGCCAATCCATGGACGAAGAGCTTTTCGACTCCGATGCACAGCCTCGTTCGGAAATGTTCATATCGCCACCAGATTTCGCAATTTTGGAAGGTTCTCGGTATGATGGCGCCGAATACGATGCTTTTTAAAACTAGTCGCAACAGCGGAGTTCTAAACCCATTCGGAAGAAGGGTAGTTCTGGTGCGTTCTGGTCGCAACAAAACGTTACAAAGTGGAGTTTTCGAGAATGGAAATGCCAATATGATGTTTTCGGTGCTAAGTACCTTGCAATTGCTCTTTAAACTCTTAAAAAGGCTCAGGAGCGTCACTTTGGCCATAAACCTTAGAGCTACTACCTTTGAAAATGGGAGTATCATATAGGATATTTTCGCAAAATGAAACTCTAGCGAGATGGTTAGCCTTAACTGGTTACGAAATAACTCGTGGAACATAGCCTAGAAACGTCATATTTACGCCCTTGAACAACGCTTCATGAAAATGAGTGCAAAGTCGTGTGAATACGCCGAAAAAAAAAAAGAGTTGTTGCAAAATTCTCCACCGTTTATGTCTATATTTTGGTGCGGTTAGCGACACCTCACTTGATTCTTCTCGGCGCCCTTCTTATTTTTAACTCGCTAGATGATCACTGGTAATCGTTTTTCCATCACTAACATCTGAGCATCCAGAGCATTTTCCGCAGCATTTTCTTAAGCATTTTCTGGAGATGATGACTGAGAAAGCATTAGCAACGCAAAGTTCTGGATCGCCAGCGATCATCGAGCTCCTTTTGAAGAAGAGCACGATGGGACGATAAAGCGAAGTTGTGATGCCAAAAGATGGACGTAATAAACGCATCACTTGCATTGACGATGTGCTAAATTATAGAAGTTTTTTTTTTAACATGAGGCTAATAATTAAAGTGATAACTCACAGCTTTTGCACAAAAGAAACTGCGGAATGATTTCAATGTTTATTCAGTAAAAAGTTATCTCCTCCTTTTTGCTTTTGAGGAAGCGATAATGGAAATGCAAAGTTGCTATTATGACATCAAACTTATGTAGCTAGGCGATCACCTGACGCTGCTTGCTGCAGATAACCTATGAGATGCTAATCTTAAAGCAATCGCCTCATATATCTATCTTTTCGTTTACACTCTTTCGGTTTCTGACAGCTTGTACTAATTTTTTACCCTCGAGCAGTCGGCGTTTTTAAGATGAAGCATTAGCGTGTAATAATCGGTATTGCGTCTCTCAATTTGCTTTAGATGCGAGAACAAAAAACGAGCATTCATAGTTTGTTTTATATTGAAAGCTTCTGGTTCGTTTGATCAGTTTGAGCAGTGAAATATGGAAGAGAAATTGAAGGGAGAATGGGGTGGAGGGGGGAGAGGGGGGTGGACAGCAAACGATGGAAGTCAAAAGTCAGATTTTATGCACTATGCAAAACAAAGAACCGTTCTCTCTGAAGTGTTTTCTATATAAATAACCTTGCTAATAACATAGAACTGCATGAAGGGATTGCTTTGCACAGCTATTTGTGTTAGACATATCCAACTCTATTTAAGAAAAAAAAAACATTTTCAAATTAGCTTTGAAATTAGGTCTGCAGTAATGGCCAACATAAAAGCGCTGATTGGCTATACCTGTATTTTCCAGAACACAAAATTGTCCGTACTTCAACTGGACTACGACCTACATAGGTTCGATTTTGGTGAATTCCAGCTCTTTGAAAATGACAGCTAGGGATGTAATACATTTCATATGAACCCATCCCAATGAGTTTTTCTAATTTTTGCGCATTTTTGCGAAATAAATGTGAATTTCTAGTAAATCCTGCTGTTCCTCTCGAATTAATGAAAGGAAACACCAACATTCTTCTACTTCGTAAGTGAAAGCAAAATTTCTAAACAACTTTGCAATACAGCGCAACAGCTATCGAGACACAAGGACAGCTTGCATACAAATTGCTTCACTCTGTTCTACTTATATAAAGCTGAATTTTGCACGAACGATTATGCCGAATGATTCATTATAGAGGCATTGATGTGGATTATTTCTTTTTATTTCATATTCCTTGCACATTCGATTGATAATGGGATAGAAGAAATGCGGAAATACAGTTCGGTAATTCAAATTACTGCATTCGATATTGAACAATAATATAAATTCCAAACGTAACAAACTGGGATTCTAATAAGCGGTAAATAGAAAAAAGAACAGCCAAAATTTACTGTGAATAGTCCATGAGCACTCGCTTTTGTGACGAATGGTCAACGCTTCAAAATGTTTCGGCTGCCAAATGAAGAGTTGTATGGAATTTTCGTAGAACAGCAAACATTCTTAGAGAAAGTATGTCAAGAAGACATTATGTTGACAAATGGTTTTGCATTGCAAAGGGAAATGTGAGCGATAAAGATTTTCAGATCGTTTTTTTTCCTCTATTTTCAGTTTTCTCATCCTCTCAAGTTGTTATTTGCAAGCCTATTCCACTTGATCGTCTAATGTGGCCAAGAACACAAGAAGGGAAAGATTCTATCTTCATCCGCCTAGAGAGACGGTACGTTTTCTAAGAAAATGCGGTTGTCGAAAGGTCATACAATGGAATCTATTTCTCTGATTCGAGATATTGGTGAAGAATCCAAGGATGCCTATCTAATTCCTCACACGGACATGCCAAAATGCCACGCAATACGATAGTAAAAGTCAGCGATCCAGTAGCCAGTCGCTAGCTTGCCTTGTGCACGTTATAAACGGCTGCAAAATGTTCTAATGTTCAATTACGAAGGAGGTAAACAGGCTAGCTGACATTTATGAAGCTCTACGCGTGAAAAAGTGAAATTTACTTGTTGCAATGAAATATCATCAGCTAATCCCATTCAGCGGCATTCTATTTTTACTCTAAATTGTCATGTTTACTTGTCATATTTCCTTAGCAGAATATTGACGATGATATTGACAGCACCATATTGGCAGCTGTTATATATATACTGCAAATCGGAACAGTCGCTTATTTGCACTCTTGCAAACTTGCCAATCCTTAATTTAACTATGCAAGCCATCTGAAGCAATCTTCGAACGAGATCCCTACATAGCATTTTTTTGTCATGGTTCGATGAAATAAGTTTACAGCCAGTGCCGCATAGGATACGATCTTATAAA
Organism: Baylisascaris procyonis; assembly: GCA_037389465.1. Taxonomy (NCBI): domain Eukaryota; kingdom Metazoa; phylum Nematoda; class Chromadorea; order Rhabditida; family Ascarididae; genus Baylisascaris; species Baylisascaris procyonis. The sequence continues at coordinate 2,909,427 of JAZARR010000146.1, forward strand.
TTACATATATGTTCCGCATACAAAAATCCAAGCAAACCATATCGCCCAAGCTAGCGATACGCAAAACTTTAGCGAAAGGTCCAGCGATGAAAACGTTCCCACTCCCAATTGCCTAGCATTTTTTGCATGGCCTCTGTACAATTCGAGCGTCACATCAACGAATGAGAACACAAAAATGAACAGACCTTTCTTGTCATTTTTATATCCCTTCATCTTTCCCATCCTCTCTTTATTTCTTTTGCCAGTATAATGCGCAATATTCATGAATGATTTCTTATAATTTTCTTCTTCTTTGCTTGGGTCCCAGTTTCCGCCAACCGCTTAATCAGCATAATAGTGTATTAAACTTCACTAATTTATCTCTGCCACTGTCTTTTTATCATTCACAAATTTTAACTCTGCCCTCTTCAGTCAATTTTAGCTTTGAGATTTTTCGTTCTCTGTTCCTCATCAGATTCGTTATTTATTTATTTATTTATTTATTTATTCGTTTATTTATTTATTTATTTATTTGTTCATTTATTTCAGTGAACACAGCATTCATTACAAATATGTCCTTCATATCGCTTCCGCTTGCTCTGACCCAATGCCTCCCTGGTCCACTTAGGTCATGTGGTCTTTAGGTCGGCCTCTCCTTCTTGCAGGTCGGTCGCGTGAAGGTCAGGGCTTAGGCTCGTCTCCCGCCCGTCGGATGCTGACGAACCGACTCACCGTCGTTCCTCCTATGACTGTCGGGACTTGTTCCGCCACCCTTGTTCCGATGAGGGTGCTGGGCGGGGTGGCTCGGCTGAGCGGAGCCAAGAATTCTGGTCGGAGCTTCACAACCGACTGCGCAGTAGACAAGGCAAAACGTAATTTAGCAGCTCCATATTTTTCTGTTGGTCTCGAACGCTGCGATTCCAAATTGCGTTTTTTGGAGAAACCTTCACGTTTCGGCAGTCATGCATAAAACCTTTTGCTGCAAGGCGACACCTATGAAACATATGCCTCGAATTCAATGACACTGACATTAAACAGGTGTGTCTAAGAAATGATACTTTGAACTGAGGGAAATTAACCGAATATTTCAACGGAAATTAGAATAGATGTTGCGCAAGTAGTAATATCCGCTATTGAAAATGAACGTATTCACTACAGAGATCATTTGCTTATGAGCGTGATGGGAATGCAAACTTCAATGAATTCATCTTTTGAACTATTGCAATCGAGAAGGTTGAGAAATGATGCGAACGAGCGGTTATTGGAATTATTTGCTTGGATTTCATCTTTCTGTCACTTCGGTAGTCGGACGGATGTTATGTACTTGCAAGCTTAGGTTCATTGCAGGAAGAGAGGAGGAGAGAAGAAAGGTGTTATGGCTCCTTGATGACTCATTTTTGCTAATGAACTTCTAACTTTTACCAGCATTGCGCATTTTTTCGCTCATACGAGCGATCAATATTCATGTTCATTGAGCTCATCACATTGTTAATGCAAGTAATTACCACTATGCCCAATGGTTGCCTCTGCATCAGTTCCTAGAACGCAATCAAGAAACATCCATTCTATTAACGGTGATCGTCTGATCAGTGACGGAAGTTACGAACGTAGCTCCTTATGAATATTTTACATCGCTGACCGTAAAATTAGTGCATAGAGCCTTTTGATGCGAACCTAATTGAAGGCGATGCGACTGCTAAAAGATCATGCAACAGCAAACAAAGCAATATCCGCAGTAATTTCCTGTCACTAACATGATGCAACGAGTCTATTTATGAACGTCTAAAGTAAACACTTCCACGATATGAAATAAAACTTTCTATTCGTTTGATGTGAAAGAAAGCCGTAGCGGATTGCAACAATCGTTTCCATTTGCTGTGCAAAAGCTCAGACAAATCCTCCTCAAAATGTGATTTTTGCGTAGAAAGAAACATGTAAGAATGATCGCTGGGAGAGACCCTCTGCTCAATTTCGCCTCAACAACATTATACTTTTCAAGTTTTAATTCGAATAATCGTAATCAAGAGTAAGTATTCTTGTGTGCGATAACTGACCAACAAACCTGATCAAATACTGTCGCATCCCCAAGGTCCACCAGGAATAATAGCAGAAGGAATAATTCGAGAAAAAATTTGGAAAGCACGAAATGCGTTTAGGCGTCCTAGAACATTGATTAAGAAATCGAAAAACGGCAGACATGACGATCAAAATAATTATCTGTTTAGTAATCAGACTAGAACTGCGACAGTCAAGCTCGAATTGCGATTCTATCGAAAACTCCAACTTTTTGAGCTAATCGAAAAATCCAATGGCGTGTAATATTCCGCACATCGCTTTATTCGGTGCTTCTTTCAGCAAAATTTGAACTTGACATATTGCATTAATATAATAGGCAGTTTTTTCCATGTTTTAGCAAGTAGGCGTTGATATCGAATTTCGCACTGCAGAAAAAACCGCACTAGAGTTCATGGATTTTAGATCAAAGCAGACGCCACATGAATGTGCGAAAAAAACGATGTGATGGATGTTGAAATCCAGTTAACTATATAAACGTGTCGATCTGAATTTACCTGACCTTTAAAAAAATCAGCTACTAAAAATTGAATTATTAGCGTCATGTAATCAAAAACATCCGAAAACTTCAACTTAACATTTTGGGCTCCATTTAAACTTTACGTATGAGGTGAAAAGAGAACAAATCACCTGAAAAAACGATCAACTTTCGCTGTTCGGTCGGTAGACAAACCCTTTGCATTTGAGTTTGTTGACGCAAACAAAATGGCCTGAATTTTGAAAATTTTCTAAGCCAATCGCCAATTTCAGGTTATGGCTGTCAAATTATTTATGTCAGCGATGAAAACTTAGCAAGTTTTGACAGTTTTGTTCAGCGCAGCAAATTCAGAAGTGAAATTCCAACATGTTCGAATGGTTGACCAATAAAAGATATTACATTGTAAAAACTCGGGAAGCTGATCAGAACTAAATGGTAACGTGATAGGAGGCTGAAACCAAAGCTTGCGTAGTCATAATTTAAAAAAAAAGCTTATGTGTTCGCTCATCGAGCAGAAAATGTTGATGCTGGAATAAGCGAAAAATAGGTGCAAAATAATGATGCATATAGGCAGTCGGCAATTTTTTGTGAAGGCATATGCTCTAGGAAGTATGAGGATAGTAAATAGACGAGTGCAATAGAGCGTTAAAAGCCTTTATTGCAGCTTGGATCACTCTACTGCTGCTTCCGATGCGACAATTTTAAAGTTTACAACGTCTAATTTCTTCGAAATCAGCATAGCGCTCAGGTTTTTTTACTGCTCGTTTATCATGACGCTTGCAATGCTAAATCCCAATTTTTCATGCTCGTAATTGGCGAATCAATGAAGTGCATTGAATCCAATGAATAGAATATAAATAGAATGCCCACCACAGAAATTTCCCTTCAAACGTTGAGTTTCTTAGGTGCGTAGAAACAGCGAATATTTCATAGTTGTCAAAAATATGGAAGTAAAAATATTCAACTGTCTGCGTGCGAATGGATGCCCTCAACTTGGGTGCATAAATCGGAATATTTATATCGCAACGAATTATAATCCATCAACTGGGGACCACAAGGTGAGGTAAATCAATAGGCGCAAGATGTCGGCGAACATACAAAGTTTTATTTGTGCAAAAGATCATTAACGACGAGGGCTTTCAACGATTTCATGAAATAATTGCTGCTTTTCTCGTTGAAAAGTGCATCTTGAAATGGACTCATATGAGAGATGAGATAGCTAAGCGTAAAGCACACTAGGGGGATAGCAGCACTGGACTTTATATGATAACAGCGATATAGTGTAGTCATCCGGAAAAAAAGATGTAGCACAAGAAGTATAGCATATTTTCAAACGTGATTGCACCTATTCAGGCCTCGTTTTGTATAGTTGGCAAGCAAAAAAATGCGTAAGTAGTTGAAGGTTTTTTGAAAGACCTAGGCTGTTAAACTTTGCAATTTGCTCGACCAAATATCGAACCTTCGAATTAAACCGCTTGCAAGTTGCAACAATTGCAACATCACTAAGCATGCGTACTATTGTTGCGGCAATTCAATAGAAATTCGCAGCATTTTATTTTAAAATGAAGAAGCGACAAATGATACGGAAAAGTCGGCTGAGGGTAAGTTAGAGCAGCACGCAGTAGTAAGCAAAGCAATCTTCTCTACGGCAATCATAATGGAAAATGCTGTGAAAATAATTTTCACTGAAAATAATTGATGCATTCTTTATTGAATGAGGTCGAACAAGATATGCTTGTGTTTCATTTCAAATTTTTCATATGCCTCTCTCACATACGTTTTGTTATTTTTTCATCATAAAGCAATTTAACTTCGTCTATATTTCTGATCTCAATTTTTTTGAGCTTCATACTCGTCCACCTTTCAGCGCTTATCTCTGCGTTTACCTACAACACCTTTAAATTGATATTACTAGTAACAAGGAAATGTAATTAAATTGACATTTTTTTTTTGGCACAGTAACGCTCCACTAAATGCTTTTGAAGTAGTCAATATTTTCTCAGAACGCAACATTCCCTCAAACATTATGAACATCGCAATATTGCCGGGCAAAAGATATCTCTTTTTTTTTTCGGCACTCTGAGCGCTTAATATTAACAGTATGGCAATGAATTGAATATAGTGAAAAAAATTTCGATATCAAACTCAAATATATAGATTCTATTTCAATTATTGCTATGAGACGCCATTAATCGGCTCAATTTCAGCTATGATCACGTATATTTTCAAAAAATCAACTATTGTCTGAAAGAGATTTCACAAGGAATATAGCGCTATTTCTTTTGAAAATACTCACATAAAACGATATTACGCTCGATAAATTTTACAAATAAATATACATCTTCGGAATAAAAAATATTGCAACATTTTTTTTTTTCGAAGCAAGCATTCGTAAGAATTCACATCATATGTACATAGGCATCGCCCTTCATCTTTGTAGCATTCATACCTTTCGAGATGGGTGGCAGATCACCAAATTTCATCTTATTCAATGTATGATTTCATTCAGTATTTCGTGCCATAAACATTTCCTAGTAATTTGATGAGATTTTGCTAGTCAAGAGCAATCCTCATTGCCGTGGATTATTGTTCTTTACGAAGCAGTACTCTATAAGATGCCTGAAATTATCTACGATAAAGCTAGCGGTGTTATTTTCTAGAAATTCACATCATATAATCGTTTCTAGGCGATGTTTTTCTCATCATTTATTTCTCATATCTTCAAGCAATTTTTTCTTTCTCACGTTCATTGGTCATTTGCATAATTGGAATTTAATGATGACAAGACGCTTGCTTGAATGTCAAATATGAGAAATAAACGAATGACAAGAAAAGTGAATAAAACGGATGCATGTTAATATGTTTTATGAAAATATTTGCAAGCAATCTGCTAAACGATCGTAGCTATACATTGTAGAATTTTTGAAGGTTTTATAAAGGAAATATGATCCATAGATCGAAAGCGACAAAAGTGTTATACTGAGATAATACTGACGTAAAGTCGTTTATGTGCACAACGTTGGCATAGACCCAGATGAATATAGTGCTCTGGCAAAACTGAAATAAGAAAAGAAAGGAAAATTTTTACGACAAAAGCAAACATTATGCGGGTATGAGCAGAGACCCAATAGAGGACTGTTAGGAGACTAAATAGTTGTTAAGAATGCAAGAAGACGCCAATAGATTACCTATGAGAACAAAAGATGACCACGTTTCGGTCCTTATCCGTTGACGTGAGCACCTGAGTTATGCGCGGGCCATCGTCGAAACGAAACGCATAACCCTGTTAGTATTAGAATCTATATAGACAGCTGAACTAGTAGTAGAAAATTAGAAAGGAATGGAAAAAAAGGAACCCCTATCTGAATAAATGGAAAATGTAAATTAAGAAAAATTGCAGTAAATATAAAAGTTGTATAGGATAACACTAACCTCGCCACCACAGTCCGAAATAAGAAATAATAAAGGGAAATCAAAGCGTAAGAATGTTGCAATAGAAGAACCAGTATGGAAATTAAGGTACATTTATAATTTATTTATATATTTAGGAAAAGAGTGCACGACAAGTTAAAAGTTAATATATATTAAAGCATATAATCGACAAAAGTGAACCATAAACATAAGTGAGGATGACTGATAATCGATAAACCTGAGTGTACGTGTCAACGGCCTTGACCTCATAGTGGTACCATGTAGAGCAATATTTATTTGATCTGTGTTTAATACTAGACCTACCAAAGCAGTGTGAATAACTTTTGAAGCTCACTAAAGCATTCTCAAGCCGAAATATTAGAGCTAAAAATATTAGTCACAGCAGATAACATCACTTTTGCTGGAAAATAGTAGCAAAGAATGCCATACATTTATGAATCATAGCTGAACTATGACGTCTTGAATGCCAAAAAAAAAAAAAAAAAAAATCAAACGGTGATCTCAGTGAAGTTTCGTATGACATGCAAGATTAATAAATCTACTAACACAGAAAATTTTGTAGACTAAACTAGATTCGTAGTGAGTTGCGGAATAATGAAAGAGACATGATAGCAGCCATTAATGCAACGCTAAAAGAGATTTTTACTACTTTCGAAACTTAGTATTTTTTGATAACATAAGACGAGGTATTATTCTCGTGCTCTTTCTCATGATAAACAATAAAAAATCAGCTCAATTATATGGCAACAATACAGCACTGATTTGAGGTTGGATTCATAAGAAAATACTCGCTAGTCGCATCGTATATAAATCAACAGCTAGGAACAGCGGCCATCTAATTCATCAACGTTTAAAAAATTCAGTCGCATTTCGTCAATTTTCCGCTATTGCAATTCATGTTATGTGCGGTGGCATTGTATTCATGCACATTTTGAAGGATTTTTTATTAAAATGGTGCGAGCATGCGAGCTATCTCGAATTCATTCGAAATCACATGGATTTTTCAGATGTTACCCCTACTTTTCTTCCAATTTATTTCTGCTTTAAACTGCCCTTCCAAAGATTAAAGTGTATGGGGCCAAGCAGGCAACGGTCACATCAAACCGAAGCATTGAACTCAAAATATATTAGATTTTTTTTTTGTTTGAATGCTGATATATATATCAGAAGCACTGTGACCAGGATAGCCAGAATAACGCCGAAACTACTCCTGCCACTTATTCGTCAAAGCCGAATTATTTATGAAAAAGAACTTTTGTAGCTCTGCAACTATGACTCTTGCTGCGTCGCCTTGCAACACTTCTAGGCCCTAGTTCTCGTGACGGAAGTGCCTGAGAGCCTAAGAGCATGATTGAAACACTAGTTTACAGACATGAAGCTACAATGTCTGTGGCTAAAATTACATAAATTCTAATATTCAGTAGCTTAATATATATATATATATATCAAAAATTTTGTTTTCATAAAATTTACAACGCACACCAAAACAATTGTTTTCCTAACTAGTTCACTAGACCAGAACAGTTGTGCGTTTATTTAAAATATGCTTTCGTGAATCAACGATCGATTCTAACTATAGGTGATCACGTTCACAAACAGAAATATTGCAGAATGAATGTACTTCGAACGAAAACAAAGACAGCCTAATCAAGAAAAACGTTTAAAATTGAATTATTGGTTTATTGTGTTGCTGAAATATGCGAAAAACTTATGAGAAATTGGCGAAACGTCCTTAGAACCGATTCAAAAGGTTTTAACAACTTGCAAACTTTCCCTCTACTTGCTATGAAAATTGCACCTCTGCAATATTTTCTGTCAAATCTCGGCAGTTTCTTTGCATATCAACGAGGCAGTTGAATACGACACATGGTTAACCAATATCTTAGAGTTCAATAGAACGCTTTTGATAGGAGGTGCATAATTCACCAATTCAGTGCAGATGTACTTTTTATTTACGCACAATTCATGCTGCTCTACTAAATTCTCTCATTAAGGCGATGATAAAATTCTTACGATATCTTCAAAAGATTTTCTTCTAACCCTTTCAATGCTTCCACGCAATAAATTTAGATTTCCGCTTAGACATACTACAAAATTTCTGCACTACATTAATTCTTAGTGATTTTTTTCCAATTGCTATTCTTATCTCTCCGTCTGTGAATTTAATTTTAATAATCGTGTGTCACGATACGATGTCTATCATTGCAATACCATAAGCGAATTTTTAGCAAATAAGAGCTGCCAGCCATAATTTTTTTAATTGAAGGTATGCAATATATTAGTAAAATCTTCATGATCTCTTAACTTTTAATATCTAGCTGAATAATCAGATGCCGACAGGTGGTAACATAAATCTTGATATTGATTCAACTGCAGTAGTTTCGTTTATTCGGTTATTTTATAAGGTGCGAACCTCGAAGGTGCAAATTCTGCATCAACTACGCGAATATAATGGATGGTTTCAGGGAGAAGTTCATCTCTCAAGGGGTTTATTAGCAAACGCAGGAGATAAACTGAGACTAAGTGAAGGTGAGCATTACTGCTCTCGATAATCTGCCGAGAAAAAGCCAACTTGAAAGCGCAATAAACGAAAGGGAGGAAAGAGGTTGATATTATTGCAATTTGAGTTTGCCTACGCCCACTGCTATCTTATTAGGCCTTCTCTAAATGGAAAGAAAGGGGGCCCGACATCTCCACCTGAGTGATTATGTCTAAGAAAGGTCAAATTATGTGATGATCGAATACTTAATTAGCGCTTTATCGAGTTTACTTGCCTCTTCCTGAAATGTTGATGTCAGATAGGTTAAGGCGGCAAACGAACTCGGAAATATGCAAGAAAAAGAACAATCTCAGAAACATCAAAAACTCGAAGAACCGCAAAAAAACTAAGCGTTTTCAGAAATCCCTGTTGCAACCGAAATTCGGGAAGCTCCGACCACAAAGGCATTGAAAGTGGATGCTGCAAGTAGATGCAATCATGTTTGCAGAATAATTCCACTGCTTCTAACGCTTTCTTAGAAGAAAGACAATGGCGATCTGTCTAACTTTCCTGCATGCCGCACCAAGTATTTGGCATTATCGATGTCAGTATTGGGCAAGTTCTTAGTGCTAATCGCAAACACTGTAATAAGGCTTCATCGAACCAAGTCGATTGATTAATATGATAGCCGTTCAGATGGTTCTCGAGGGAATCTACAGAAATGAGATATTATATCATTTCATATGAAATGAGTTCTGAGTGCACTTCAGTTTGACTTCATCTTCGGTTGATCCAGGATGTGGCGAACTATTTATACATTTTGTGCTAAAGATGGAAGTTCAGATCGAAATTGTCTACACTGATTATATTTTTAAATGCACTTGAAGTGGTCCATCACGAAAAGCTGCTCTCGAAACTGGAAAAGTATGGCACCGTCGGCGCCTTGCTGAAGTGGCTCAAAGCCGCCCTTACATAGACGAGGCTTTTAAGCGAGAGCTAGAGATAGCTACTCAGCCCAACAATCAACTCCTCAAAAAAGTGTCCAAAAATTCATTATTGATTTACATAAATTAACACTGCATCCGATAACGTTTTAAGTAATTTCAGGCCCTTTGTTCATGACTTCAAAATTTATCGACCATTGCACGATCTCATCCATCCTTGCATATATGATAAATCATTGACACAATACTGCAATCGACCTGGAAACTCATTGGAGGTTGCATCGCTTCGGTGTCGCTGGAAATTCTCCCAAATTCATAAACCTTATTCTCGATACTTTGCAGTACACATGCATTATTGGTCAGAATAGAGAAAGATAAGGGAACCTGATCGAGTGCTTGAATTCGACACTTATAGTATTTTAAGTGAAGAGAGCCGAGCACAAAAACCGTCATCAATATCAACGCTTGAAACGTATCTTATTAAATGGTAATGACAACAGTACAACTTTAGCGGCAATTTCATAAAATTTGAAATGCTACAATAAATTTGTGTGACAAAGCAAAAAAGTAGAAATAACCGAGTTCTCTCGTTTCTAAATGTGAAAATAACATGAAATTATTTCGGTCTGGCGAATAGCGTCGTCCGATCTCTAATGAAATGCATCTTTGTGCAGTAATTCCCCATGCATCGAGCACCCACGTCGCGAATTAGAAGTGTAAACGGAGCGATTATAAAGGTTTTGCCTCAACATTAATACATGATGTTTTGCCTCAACATTAACAGATCTATGAGATTTTCACTGTTTTTGGCACTTTTTTTGCGTTTTCTGAATTGATTATATTCAATTTAATTAGCACTTAAAAGGCATTATAATCCGGAAAAAGGCAAAGTGTTTCTGCAATAGCATTAAGTGAAGAGATGACGATTAACAGTTTTTGCCGATCTCTGATAGATGGGGTTTTGTTTACGCGTACTGTAGCGATAGTTCTGAAATCCTAGGTATAGTGGGATGGTAAAAAAAAGCCGGAAATAACGTCCCTCATTGTCAGTTCCGAACAGCCGACCACTAAAAAGCAATTCTTCGAACTCTATTATTAACTTCTTTTCGAGATGTTTACTTCAACATCGCAAAGACTTTCATCGGATTTTTTTTCGCTCCCGACCATCATAATCGAAGATGATACCATATGATGCGGAAAAACTGCAAAGCAGAGCAATCAACGTCATCAAATAACAGCTCCTTCCTCGTTATTGACTCCAAAGTGATGAAGAAACAAATATATAAACGTTATTGAGTTAATTCCCCTCTCCCACCTCATTCCCCTGTTCCTTACCTATCCCCCCCCCCTCCCCATCCCCCGTCTTTTCGTACTCATTTTATTATGGTGTTGACGGATCACGAAGAAATTGGGCGCAAGAGTGTAAATACATAAAATCAGTTATGCGAAGAATGTTGGAAATAATTCACCCACATTTCGAGGCGATTTTCCTCTCTCAGTCGGAAACGAATTCAACAACAAAAAATTATAACGTGAGAAAAAAACGCTAGAAATTCCACAGGTGACGCTTTTTTTCAAGTCTATAGATTTCGCAAAACTTCAGCAACTTTACGGTAAGCATGAATGAGGAAGTTGGTGCAATTTTTGACAACCTAAAACCCTTTCCCAATGACAAGCAAAAAAGGGGAAGCTTGCGTTTAGCCTAAATTGGATGCAACAAGAAAAAAAAAACTGCTTTGAAACCTAAATTATGCCAAGAGGGTCATACAACTTGGCGTTAAGAAACATTTTTTTTGCTATTTGTATGTGAAGAATCCACATGGGTAACAACAAAAAAAATGAGCTCGCCAAATTTTACAAATGCATTTTTTATGCGATGGAAATTTTCGAGAAAGAAATTAAACAACTGAATGAATATCGAAACGACGTTAAATGCACTTCTTGTTGCCAACAATGAACACAAATCAGCATGCTATATACGCTTCAATTAATTTAATTTCCTCAAAGAAATGTGTCGATAATGTGATTTCAATGAAGACCTTTTTTATATCGATCACATTATGTAACAAGCAACGACTAGTCGAATCATTCGTCTTCTGTTGGCAACATTGCGCGCTATTTATAGAAAGCCGTTAAAACCGATTGTGCCGAATAGAGTGCTTCAAATACCATTGTCGTTCTGTGTGTACCAATGGCATAGGTAGGAGAATGGCAAGTTTGAAGCGTATTTTTCAACAGCGTCCAGGATGACAAAATAGAAACTAACGATATCGGCTTCTTAAGAGATCGGATCTGCTTTACAGAGATCGGAATGTTCAAGTGTTTCATAATTAAAAACAGCTCTTAGATGACCTTTTCACAAATCCAATTTATAAGCGAATGTAGTAAATATTAAAGAAACCATTTCCACACCGATGTGAGCAGTAAAGAATCATGCTTGCATTGAAGAAAGCTTTTTGTGCAAGAAAGTACTTCTAAAGCTGCTAAAAAACGAATGTAGTGACCATGATAGTTTTAGATTTCCGTCGCAATCCCGATAAGCAATCTCGCTTGAGAACGAAAAAAACTTCGATCCACTAGATCACTCATAACTTTTTGGTTAACGAGGACGTATACGTCTCTTATGCATTTAGTATATGCCTCAGTTTCTTTGGCCACGCGGTAGTTTTGGAGATGTTATAGGTGGTAGAGAAAACATCCCACAAGCATTTCGCTATCGAGAACGAAAATTCGTTCAAAAAATCAAACTCTGCCTATTGCATGTTTGTTATGGTCAAAAATGGACCAAGGCCAGAAATGTATGTTTGCTACGGTCCCTGCATTCCTATATTGCCATTCTCCAATATTTTGACCACTTGCAAATGAATACTCGCTAACAAACGTTTTGACTACAAACGTTCTTTTGTTCACATCTATTCTTACCGGGGCGGAGAAAAGTACAAAATATCCCACCTTGCCTCATAGGAAAGACAAATTAATAAGCACGTAGGTAGGCGATGCGATGTGTGTATTTATCACGCTATAGATGAAGCGACAGTAAGGAAATGCTGTAATAGTGCTTTCTGTGGCTTTTTCTTTTAGCTTCTAAACAGATTGTATGCCTCCTGTCACTTACAATAGGCATACAATCTATAGAAAATGAACCTAAAGGTTGACTGGAGAAAAACTAAACCCATGCGACTACACTAACCAGAAACTAGTCGCTGTAGTTCTGGTCTCATAATGCGCCAACTGCTTTCATGAATCCTCGAAGGACAAAACGAAACGTCCATCATCAAAGGCATTCAGTGCTTCACCAATAGCTTTAGAAACCACCTATAGGAAAGGTGTTGGCACTTTCCATCTGCTGGTAGAACATTTACCGAACTACACAAACCGCATTGATGTCCCTCCTTCTATAGAAACTCACGCTCCTTCAAATGTCTGCTATCCTGGAGGAGGCGAGTGTGTCCATTTAGGAGTGATCAATAGACATGGGATGAGAATGTGCCCTAAGCCTCTTTCTCATGAGAATTCCCCGAAACTGACTCACAACATATGTGCATTTCCAACAAAGCTAAGAAAAAAAAAAGGCAAGCAGATTGAATTGTGCGTCTCCCCTGTTCTTTAATCGGGTAATTTATGGCCTTCGTAAATTTTTAAAGTCGATGGATATTCGAGACTGTGGACTTGAACGGAGAGAGGGAGAAGAGAGGAGGAAAAGTCTGTAAATTGTAACGCAATAAACGACTTCCGTGACGTCAACAAAGACGACAATTAATAGTTATTTGTATTATAATACTGTAAATGAGCATGATACATGACAAATATTTAATAGACGTTTATGGAAAATTAAAATGACATAAATTTTGCGACAAACGATTTGCACTCGTAAAAGCACTTCGGCAACGTTCAAGGAAACAGCATACAATAATTGGCAAGCATTAAAACAACTCATCCGTAAAAAGTTTCAGAAGAAGAGAAAATTCTTTGTAAGCATATAACGATCAACAAAATAACAGTTAACTAAATTTTTTTTTTCAGAAATTTGCAGACTCAACACTTTATGGCGATCTTTTTTCTTTGCGATATGAGGTTAAATGTGATAACAAAGAAAGTTAGGAAGTGGCTTAATTGTCATAAAAAATCACAATAACCAACCTATAAATTTTAGCGAAGTGGACCCCCAAAGATGTTTTCAAAGTGAAATATGTTAGCTGTTTGATTGCTTTTCGGATTGTTCAACGCTCAACAATTTCGGCAAAACTATTTTTTTTTTCTTAGGCATGGTGAGAAAAAAAAAACGTCGGTTTCGGAAGTGGTAGAAATAGATATCGTGCATTTTCTGGAATTTTCAATGTTTTTCATTTTGGCGTGCGCCTTATCTTGTTAAAAGTTTGAACAGTTGTTAGTCGAACGGTTGAGAATGTGAGCATTTCAATCATTTATGAGACCTGATTAGTCAAATACGCTAAAAACATCGAACTCTCCTAGCATCGAATTATGTAACAATGAAATAATCTTTGAAAGGCTCACGTGCAGAGAGGATGAAAAAAATCACATTATTATAGGAAGCTGCTGAAAACAAAGTCAAATGTTGTACTTAATGCACAACACTTTAAAAAATTCTGTGGTAAATTGGAAGCATCAAATACAGCACCCGTTCCGCTAAACCAACTTCTATAAGGTTGCTTTTTTCTTTCTATAATTTTCTATCTTTCACTGCATCAAGTATTAGTTCGCATGAATAGAACAAGCCGAGAAGCATGTCAAAGTGTTTGACACGATATCTGTCATCCGATCAAGCAGTCTGACACTTTAGTAGCAAAAATAGGGTATCCCCTATATTATAATCGATCTGCCAAGTCTATAAACCTATATAAGACTCCTTTTTCTGTGATCACACCGATAAAAAGTATGAATCGGCCCAGTGTAAATGCATGCAATTACCTTTGCTGGTAGCATTAAGCCATGAAACTTCACAACTTTAGCTTCAGTGAATTTCTGGGCGAAGCACACACTCATACACGCGTATGCACACAGACGTACGTATGTGCGGAAACAAAAACATAACGTCGCCGTTGTGCATGTCTGCAAAAGACATAAAAAAAGCAGAAAGAAAACTTTTTCAAGTGTTGATAAACATTGCCAGAAATTTGAATTTGAGCTTTTAATTAGGAATGACGATTATAATCATTTGTAAAGCATACATAAATCAGAGTTTATGTTCTTTAAATAGGTGCAAATCCTCGGCCGCATCTTCATTATAGAGCAGCTGAACGCAGTAATAACATCACCAATGCGCTCAGCACACCTGAAACGCAAAGCTTTCAATTGATGTGCACATTCATTACCTGGGAGCAATTTTACACCTTCCGAAGATTCAACTTTCCCAAGCAAAAGAAGCAGAAAAGTTCTACTTCTAAGCAGTGTGATTAAAACATATTGAGTTACTTATTTAAAGACATTTTCTTTAGGTCTACCGAGAACGCCACTCCCATTTTGGATAGTCGATAACTGCTTGCAGATGTTTAGGTGTAAAGTTTATGCGTAAAAACAGATCTGAAATGAATACTACATTGAATTTAGAATTTGCTAACCCGTCACGGGCAACGTAACCAGCCAAGAAAGTGAGATGTTTCGGAAAGTGGACCACTTCACCGAGCGAGTCGCCTGAACCATACCAACCGCTACCACGCTGCCTACCTGCAAAATAACTTTTTAGCTACGCTTTTAAATAACGGAAATTTTACTTGTACAGCGGTAATGCCAGACTCATATAACGAACACTATCAGTATCGCTATGCGATAATATTTGCAGAATGCAAGTATAA
Organism: Baylisascaris procyonis; assembly: GCA_037389465.1. NCBI lineage: Eukaryota > Metazoa > Nematoda > Chromadorea > Rhabditida > Ascarididae > Baylisascaris > Baylisascaris procyonis. Next base: position 2,924,625 of record JAZARR010000146.1, read on the forward strand.
AGAAAAACCCTAAGGAATATTCCAGGCCAATTACTGGCATTTTTCATTAAAACTAAGTGAAAACTTCTGATATATGCGTCATATCCTCAAAAGAATTTTTAAAAAATAAGACGTCCTTAATTTCTGCCCTAAAGCGATTAATTGCCACCTCGCCTGCCTTTATAGTTCAAAACTATTCGCTCCAAAACTATAGCGAATTTCGAGGAGTATATCACGGAATTAAACTATGAATTGATTATGAACTATGAATGGGCAGAATTGAAAGATGATACATAAAGCTAGAATCGATACGTCTATCAGCACCTTTTGCTCAGACTGAAAGGCTACCCGTCTCCGTCGAACAGTCGAAAGGAATGTAGGGTATATTATGAGAATGTAGGGCATTTTCTCAATCTTATCGTAGACGAGTTTTGCACAATGAATATGAATGTACGGTATATTATGAGAATGGGGGGTATAAATCGAATATGAGAATGTAGGGTATTTTCTCAATCTTATCGTAGACGAGTTTTGCACAATGAATATGAAAACATATACGAATATTGGTAGCGTTCACTGCTGCTATAAATTCTTTCGGCGCAACAAACAGTCTAAGGACCACTGGTCATTGTGACCTAGAAATTAGCTAATGAAAACTATCGGAAAAGAAAATAAAAAACTAGCCTTGCATTGCGTTGAACTAATCGGAAGACCCAATTTACTCGATACTAGCACCGTAACTGCCGCTCCGAATTCGATCGCAAAACCACTAAAAATTTCCTTATCAAGAAGAAAGGAAACTTTTGCAAAAACGCTGATCAATAATAAGCTTTCAGTCGATTGACTTCTGCTACAATTTATTTAGTTCTGTAAGCCGGATTTGAAAAAGCAAACCGTCTGTGTTTCCGGCAGCAGACTAATCAATAATTTTTCTGTTGCTATAAATTCGCTCGGAAGAATCTCGAAAATTTCTAAATCTTTCAATTACAGAAAGTCACAACTCCTCCATCGGGTCTGATTTTGTTGGAAAAAAAATTGGTTTCACTGGGATGCTTTAATGGCAGTTGTGATAAAATAATCGTCTATTAGGAAAATTCTCCCGGTTGCGAAGCTATTCGACATTTTACTGATCCATATAGAAAAAGCAAGCTTTCAGCACTTCACTTAAAATTTCTGTGATCCGGAAAATCTTTCCAGATTGGCAATCAAACTATCCCGCTGCTGGCATAACTAATGAAAAGAGAATATCGAAAGATCTGCGTTCTGCAGAGAAAGCTGATCTTAATAGATTCTAGTTTAAAAAGATGTGATGAATAACTTGCAATTTATACTGCTACTCATGAAAAACAAAAATCACGGCCATTCGAAGGTTAATTTCTAGATTTGGAAAAGTCTTTACAGAAGGACTATAATTCCATAGAATTTCCTTCTAGGAATATGTTCTGGGCAACAACTTTTGAAAAAATTTGAAAAGCTCGAACTATGACTCCCAAAAACGGACAATTTTTTAAAAAATTTTTTCCTGAACTCCTCTCACAGAAATTTTGGAACCTCTTAAACAAAAACGATCGCATTTCGCATTTTTCGAAATCAAATCACTCGAAAATCGACGTACTGAGTTTGATTTAATTCTTTGCTACAAAATCATCAATTGTTTTCAAGGCATTCCCTCTGAGAGAATTTTTTGACCTTCATTCGTTAGCTGGTAATATTGTTAATAATGACGATATCATCAGCTGATAATGCTCAAGGTTTTGAAATTGAATTCCATATGCAACTCTTTCTCCTTTCATGTCATTTACGTCTGGAATATGTTTCTACGGTAAAGTATATCTGATTAGAATTTTCCGACTATTTATTCGCACGTTCAAGGTATACGACCTCAGCGGAATCGGTGGTCTCTAATTAAGCTGAACAGTTGTCTTCCCTAGTCACCTCACGAATGCATTGTTACTTCGAATTATTCCAGGAGAGAGAAAGGAATTCCCCACCCCTTCAAAGGATGGGCTTAGGGGAATGAGGGAATGAGCGCTAGTTCTTATTGTGAGTACCGCTTGCTGTGGCTGTCTTTGGCAATGAAATATCTAAAGGGTAGATAACTGACCAGGAGGGATGGACAATGTGCACAACTAGGAATTAGAACACATCGCCATATGAAGTCCGGCTGCTCAGAACAGTTACCTTGGTGGCGTTATCTTGGTTAGATTTTCGCCAACAGTGTAGATAACACGATGACCAAGCAGCCATAGCCCGACGCACATTCCACCTGCACCGTAAAGTAGCAGCCAAACGGGTGTATGCGACTTTTGCAACACAGACATCTCTTGATAAATCGCATACAACGAGACAAGTGGTGCAATTGCATTACTGCAAATCAATATTTAATTCTGCTTAAGTCATGGATTAACAATGAAATCAAATGCTTCATATATTTATTAAACATCTATGTGTTCGAAGAAATAATATTCTCTTCCTGGAGGATATTAAATGATTAAAAATAGAAAAAAATGATAAATCTTATCATCAATTGGAGCTGTGTGCATCAATGTGTAGTGGAAAACAACCAATAAAGTAGTTCTCATTAAAACCCTCCCATACATGTTCCATACGTCAGTAATTCTACAACTGCTGCGTTCAACTAGAAACTCGACAGTCAATAAAGAAATGACTATTTCTTTATTAAATGAACTCCGCTTTAGTATTTGAAGGAAAGTATATATTGATAGATCCCCTTTCTCATAATTACTACTGCAGTAGCTGAATTGCAAATATTTAATTCGTGATGATGCATTAAATAAGTTGCATACAAATTGCCAGCTGCATTCTCGACATCACGTTAATTGCACTTATCATCGATGCTTCATAAATAATTGTCAAGTTAACTTTCTAGAGCATAATATTTACCATAATCAAATGTTTTCTAACGGAAGGAAACAAACTTAGCAAAAATGGAATAAAGCTGCGGGCGCAATTTTCAGAAATATCGAAAATGTTTCATCCTGTCTAAGTCTATTATATGTTGTGTTTATCTTCGATTATGTTCTTCTCTTCTAATCAAATTTCGCCTTCTTCTTGCATTAACTAGAAGCCTTCTACTCTATATATTAGGCTATGAGCAACTACGACTAGACGAAAGATACCATCGATTATACACTGTAATAAATGCGTCAAATGCAAAGATCTTAAAGAGTACCGGTGACTTTCGATAAGAACACCAACGAATATGAGACGCTAGAATAAATGTAGAAAGAAATCGCAACCCGGTTCAAACTTATACTGATAATTTGTTCTTCATAAAGTAGAGCTTTTACAAGTTAAGGCAGCGTTCATGCTTTGGAAGTGCCAACGCTTAGAAACCCAATAATGGAATTCAACACACCTGACATCATTGCCGCCGTGAGCAAACCCACCAAAGCAGGCGGTAAGCACTTGCAGAAAACTGAACAGCTTGGAGGCCTGCGGATCTTCGGGCTTTGTGGAGCGAAAGAAGGCTTCAATGCTACCCGTTGGGCGAATCGTGTTCGCGCCCAGTACCAGATGTGAGTGTGATGAGGAATTCGCCACCGATGGGCATCCATTGCAATATTGCGTGTTATTCTCTATATCGATGCCTGGACGATCAGGGCTGTTCTGACGGCTGTTCTCATATTGCAGCAACGCTCTCGTACCTGAATTATCGCCCGATATAAGCACTCAAGTAGAATCTAGGCTCATGCTTTAACAATACATAACTACTGTGGAAACGAAACAGTACTTCTGGAGAGTGGAAAAGACTTAAAAATGGAAAAACGTAAAGAAAAATAACTCAGAAGAGAACCCATGAGATGATGGATTTCAAACGATCATTAGGGCCTATTTCATCCACTGTTTTTTCCTTTCATAAATATGAAGCTTTCAGCATAGCTCCGGCTCTATTATTTCCTGGCAGCAACCGATACATGGTGATTAGGCCTCTCCAATTCTCCAGCTTTCAAACTTTGAAGTATTTCATTAAAGTTTTTGAAGAACTTAAATTACCATGTTGGTAGAGTTCAAATATTTTCTGGAAAATAGTGGCAAATTTATTAAATACCTATTATTTGTATGTTGAAAATCTTTAAGTCATCTTCATATGTTCATTTCCGTTTTCATGCTCTAATACTTTTAAGCGCACCTATAAATTTGACTAAATATGTGGAATTTCAAAGGTAATAAAGACGCTATAAAAGAAAAAAAAAAAAAAAAACAAAGAAAATTGTGTGTTCCTAAACATGTGAAACATGCAAATCGCTCGAAACGTAACATCAATAACATTGAGGGACAAACTTGAAGAAAAAAAAAAAAAAGGGAGCCTTATGACAATAAGCTATTGCTCACCTTACATGCATTCATCGCTCATTTATCACAATCAATGATCATGCATTTTAAACTTACGCATTTTCAATTCGGCTCCTATAATATATTTTCTATAAATATGCAGCAACTTTCCACAATCTTTGCGATATTGTGAGGTTTTTTTTTTTTTTTTTTTTTTTTTATTGCTTTATTTCCCACGCAATAGATGTCAAATAGCAGAGATCTTTCACCGATACAATTTTTCCCGCTACACTTCAAGTTTTTTTTCAACAAGCTGACAATCAAAAAAAGAAACATATTCGTCTGAGATAGAGATTGAAAACGTCGTTGCAAAACAAAGCCAAAAATAACCTTATTTCTACGAAAATAAGCGTGAGATCGACTCTTAACTAAGAGAATCAATCAAATTTTCAAAAAAGTTGATACAAAAATTGCTAATTATAGTCCTAATGCTTCAACGAGGTAAGGAGAATCTGTACACTCTCAAAAAAAAAATAACGAAATGCTAAGTATAACGATGTTAAAGAGGCTCGAAGGTATGTCGAACAGTATAAACAAACACACTCTCAAAGGATCAACCTTTTGAAGGGATCTTCATTTCGTTGATCAAGGCAAGAACAAAGAATAAAACCGGTAGCGATTTTGCTGGCAGCTTTCAAATTCGATTTCGCTATTTTAGCTGCCCCACCTCCCCTTCCCATCTCCTCTTCAAAATCAGATTCATAACGATTCATGATTGGCATCGAAATAAGCAGTTTCAATAAACAATTGTTTTCTCAGTTCTTTTATATGCACTCATGTTGAAATTCCAGTTTGAAAGAAACAGCAATAAGCAGACTTTGCGAGTTGGCCGCATTCCTATCCAAAGTGACACTACTTGGAAGAGCCGATTTCAATTCCACACCGTTGTTGCTATACGCTTGCATTTCGTTGACTGTTGATTCTGCAAATTGAATATTCGTTTTATCAGTTCCTATGACGAGTAGATGATATATCAGATTATTTTCAGCAAACAGATTTATTCAGTTAATTGCTAATTTTATAATGAAAAGTATGTTTTTTAGTTTACAATATAAGAAGTATTACTCTAGACCTCAGAGAACTTTTCAAAATTAATTCCGTTGAAGCAATTGATAATAGATAAACATTCAAAAATAGACTACATTTGGATAAACAAATGAATAATTTCAATCTATCGAAGATGGCTCGGTAGAGTGAATAACTGTCAGGTGAGTGCCTAACACACTATTTGGGCAATATTCAAAGCCTGACTTATCAACAAACGATTTTTGGTATTCATGAGGTTTGAATCGTTACATGGTCAAATCGAGCATTCGAGTCTTTCTGCAAAACCCCCTTACTGAATCGGTCAGTTTGCTACCAACAACCTTCTTTTATTACTGATTTCAGCACACTGCAGATGTAATTTATAACCACCGACTATCCACTTGACTGAATTCAACGACGACGGAAAAATCAGATACTTCGTCCGGCTCACAAAAATGAGGCGCAGCGAAGCTTCCATAGATCAGCATTTTAAAAAAAATCTATCAGCAAACGACTACTCACAATACAAGAGTAATTCTTTTTTCAACAGGTAACTTATATGGAAATATTCACAAAGTTTAGAATAATTAAAATAGATCAAGAACCTCTCTTGTGAGAGGGTTTAATTTCATAAGCAACCTGAAAGTTGACAATCATTTCTCATTCAATGTCGACTAAAAAAGAAATCAAACTATACTGCGTACATGATGCGTTCGAAAGTTTACCCAGAATGCGCCTTTTTAAGCGCGGCGCAACGAAAAATTGTACGAAAATTGCGACGATGAGCGCCGATCCGAACGCAAGACATATCACACCCCATAACGGAATCTTATCGAAACCGAGAACTGCAAAAACAATCCTCTCATTATTATTAGAGATTAAACGAATCTCATTTTTATAGGAAAATATTTGTCTAGATTTTGGAAAACAGAAATCCTATTTTCAAGGCGAATAAGAGTTCACATTATTTAACAAAAACCGCTTCCAAAAGAGGACTTCTCCCGAATAGAAAACTCCCATTGGAAAATTAAGAAAAACGAAATAGCGAAATATTCAGATCTCCCTAATAAAATAAACTAGATTTAAGTTTATATTGAAAATTACTACGCCTTTAGGATCATTTTCGAGGTGTACGCCGTAATGGCACGCATTAAATCTGTTCACATTCTAACATCTATTAAATAAAATCCTTTTATACTGACCAGGCAAGCTGCTGTTGATATTTTTATGTCTCTCATCCAGTTCAGCACTGACTAATAAGTGAAAGATTCATTGTTTCACCGTTGAGACAAATGACCGCTGAATGGAACACATTAACTACATCCACAAAAGAATGCCATGCAATATTTGAATAAAGTTCTTTGAAATGTAGAATAAAATTACACCAATTATTATTCTCCTTTACAAGCAAAAACTCTATTGATATAATTTATTCTACGTAAAAGATCAGCAAAAATGCTTGACATATATGTCCCCCGACTTGTCCTTCTTGATATTTTTGAAGCTCTGATGGCCTTACTGGATTCTATGCATTTTTCATATTGCCGCAAAGATCCCTTCATCCCCCTAAGTAATCTGCGACTTACATTCACTGCCGTCGAAAACAATTGCAAAGACGTTGACGGCAATACAGAAGAAGTAGAGGATCGGTAGAAGGATGAGTCCACAATGTAACGGCCGATTACGCCTAAGGACAGCGTGATCAATTATGACGTAGAAAATGATCGAAACGATCCCTGAGAGCACAGGGGAGATGAACCACGAGAGAACTACAAACAATAAAGCTAGTCATCTCATGGAAGAAACAAAATTTTATAACAAAGCTCTATATGCTCAAATCAAACGTTAGCTGATGCCTACATAAAGGTCTCAGAATCGCTTTCTCCCCCCTCTGTGGAAAAAATTACGAAAGAGTTCAAATTGCCTAAAATTTTGATGACGGCGGGTTTATCAAGTCTCTTCTACCTACCCCCCCCCCCCTTTGGATTTAAATTGTGTTCTTCCGCTTAAAAATCCATGCGTCCTTCTTGTTCTTCCAGATTTTTTTCTAACTACCTATTTAAATTCACGGGGTTTATCAAGTCCCTTCTACCTCCCCCCCTTGGGATTTAAATTGTGTTCTTCCGCTTAAAAACCCATGCGTCCTTCTTGTTGTCCCAGATTTTTTTCTAACTGCCTATTTAAATTCACGGGGTTTATCAAGTCTCTTCTCCCTCCCCCCCTTGGATTTAAATTGTGTTGTTCCGCTTAAAAACCCATGCGTCCTTCTTGTTCCTCCAGATTTTTTTCTAACTACCAATTTAAATTCACGGGGTTTATCAAGTCTCTTCTCCCTCCCCCCCTTGGATTTAAATTGTGTTGTTCCGCTTAAAAACCCATGCGTCCTTCTTGTTCTTCCAGATTTTTTTCTAACTACCTATTTAAATTCACGGGGTTTATCAAGTCTCTTCTCCCCCCTTGGATTTAAATTGTGTTGTTCCGCTTAAAAACCCATGCGTCCTTCTTGTTCTTCCAGATCTTTTTCTAACTACCTATTTAAATTCACGGGGTTTATCAAGTCTCTTCTCCCCCCCCCCCCTTGGATTTAATTTGTGTTGTTCCGCTTAAAAACCCATGCGTCCTTCTTGTTCTTCCAGATTTTTTTCTAACTACCTATTTAAATTCACGGGGTTTATCAAGTCTCTTCTCCCCCCCCCTTGGATTTAAATTGTGTTGTTCCGCTTAAAAACCCATGCGTCCTTCTTGTTCTTCCAGATTTTTTCTAACTACCTATTTAAATTCACGGGGTTTATCAAGTCTCTTCTCCCTCCCCCGTTGGATTTAAATTGTGTTGTTCCGCTTAAAAACCCATGCGTCCTTCTTGTTCTTCCAGATTTTTTTCTAACTACCAATTTAAATTCACGGGGTTTATCAAGTCTCTTCTCCCTCCCCCCTTGGATTTAAATTGTGTTGTTCCGCTTAAAAACCCATGCGTCCTTCTTATTCTCCCAGATTTTTTTCTAACTACTAATTTAAATTCACGGGGTTTATCAAGTCTCTTCTCCCTCCCCCCCCTGGATTTAAATTGTGTTGTTCCGCTTAAAAACCCATGCGTCCTTCTTGTTCTTCCAGATTTTTTTCTAACTACCTATTTAAATTCACGGGGTTTATCAAGTCTCTTCTCCCTCCCCCCCCTTGGATTTAAATTGTGTTGTTCCGCTTAAAAACCATGCGTCCTTCTTGTTCCTCCAGATTTTTTTCTAACTACCAATTTAAATTCACGGGGTTTATCAAGTCTCTTCTCCCCCCCCCTGGATTTAAATTGTGTTGTTCCGCTTAAAAACCCATGCGTCCTTCTTGTTCTTCCAGATTTTTTTCTAACTACCTATTTAAATTCACGGGGTTTATCAAGTCTCTTCTCCCTCCCCCCCTTGGATTTAAATTGTGTTGTTCCGCTTAAAAACCCATGCGTCCTTCTTGTTCTTCCAGATTTTTTCTAACTACCAATTTAAATTCACGGGGTTTATCAAGTCTCTTCTCCCTCCCCCCTTGGATTTAAATTGTGTTGTTCCGCTTAAAAACCCATGCGTCCTTCTTGTTCTTCCAGATTTTTTCTAACTACCTATTTAAATTCACGGGGTTTATCAAGTCTCTTCTCCCCCCCCCTGGATTTAAATTGTGTTGTTCCGCTTAAAAACCCATGCGTCCTTCTTGTTCTTCCAGATTTTTTTCTAACTACCTATTTAAATTCACGGGGTTTATCAAGTCTCTTCTCCCTCCCCCTTGGATTTAAATTGTGTTGTTCCGCTTAAAAACCCATGCGTCCTTCTTGTTCTTCCAGATTTTTTCTAACTACCAATTTAAATTCACGGGGTTTATCAAGTCTCTTCTCCCTCCCCCCCTTGGATTTAAATTGTGTTGTTCCGCTTAAAAACCCATGCGTCCTTCTTGTTCTTCCAGATTTTTTTCTAACTACCTATTTAAATTCACGGGGTTTATCAAGTCTCTTCTCCCTCCCCCCTTGGATTTAAATTGTGTTGTTCCGCTTAAAAACCCATGCGTCCTTCTTGTTCTCCCAGATTTTTTTCTAACTACCAATTTAAATTCACGGGGTTTATCAAGTCTCTTCTCCCTCCCCCCCCTTGGATTTAAATTGTGTTGTTCCGCTTAAAAACCCATGCGTCCTTCTTGTTCTCCCAGATTTTTTTCTAACTACCAATTTAAATTCACGGGGTTTATCAAGTCTCTTCTCCCCCCCCTTGGATTTAAATTGTGTTGTTCCGCTTAAAAACCCATGCGTCCTTCTTGTTCTCCCAGATTTTTTTCTAACTACCAATTTAAATTCACGGGGTTTATCAAGTCTCTTCTCCCTCCCCCCCTTGGATTTAAATTGTGTTGTTCCGCTTAAAAACCCATGCGTCCTTCTTGTTCTCCCAGATTTTTTCTAACTACCGATTTAAATTCACGGGGTTTATCAAGTCTCTTCTCCCTCCCCCCCTTGGATTTAAATTGTGTTGTTCCGCTTAAAAACCCATGCGTCCTTCTTGTTCTCCCAGATTTTTTTCTAACTACCAATTTAAATTCACGGGGTTTATCAAGTCTCTTCTCCCTCCCCCCTTGGATTTAAATTGTGTTGTTCCGCTTAAAAACCCATGCGTCCTTCTTGTTCTTCCAGATTTTTTTCTAACTACCTATTTAAATTCACGGGGTTTATCAAGTCTCTTCTCCCTCCCCCCCCTTGGATTTAAATTGTGTTGTTCCGCTTAAAAACCCATGCGTCCTTCTTGTTCTCCCAGATTTTTTTCTAACTACCTATTTAAATTCACGGGGTTTATCAAGTCTCTTCTCCCCCCCTTGGATTTAAATTGTGTTGTTCCGCTTAAAAACCCATGCGTCCTTCTTGTTCTTCCAGATTTTTTTCTAACTACCTATTTAAATTCACGGGGTTTATCAAGTCTCTTCTCCCTCCCCCCCTTGGATTTAAATTGTGTTGTTCCGCTTAAAAACCCATGCGTCCTTCTTGTTCTCCCAGATTTTTTTCTAACTACCTATTTAAATTCACGGGGTTTATCAAGTCTCTTCTCCCCCCCTTGGATTTAAATTGTGTTGTTCCGCTTAAAAACCCATGCGTCCTTCTTGTTCTTCCAGATTTTTTTCTAACTACCTATTTAAATTCACCATTTAAAATTTTTGAGACGCTTAAACTAGAAAATTCCGATCAAGAAAAATTCGTTTGAAAATATAATGGAAATATTCTCAAAATGCCAAAATTTTCAAATTCTGTAACACTCTGAACATTTTTGCTCTCTCTTTAGCTAATTTTCCAGCATTTCCTATGAATAAAAAGCTCATCATTTTGACTGCAAAGAAAGAAGACAAATAAGCTTCGAGATGAATGTTGAAAAAAACCCACAGATGCGCACAACTGGCCACCATCGGATGCCTTGAGTGCCACGAGCAAGCAATGAATAACCCAACGTTGCACCGACGATACTGTGGGTGGTCGAAACCGGCAGCTTCAAAAAAGTTGCTATCAATAGCCAAGCGCCGCATCCTAAAATGTTTCGCATTAATTCGTGCTGAATGAAATTGATCGGATGGGCTTAGATGTACCTATTTAAGAGCGATTCAGATGAATAAATCCATTTATGAATGAAGGTTTCCATTACTGCCGCCATAAAATTTTCTGCTGCTTCCAGAATATCTAAGTGATGAATTATTAGACGGATAGCTCAAAGAAGTTTACATACAATTTGGCAGGAAAACATTCGAAGTAAAAGTGCTTTCATCGATTTTAATTCACGAAATGGTGCGACCCGATGGGACCTACCAATGAGTGGCTTAGTAACACGGCAGCCTATGCTTAAGCCTACGATAATCATAAATTAAGCCAAGGTCGCTGATAATGATCCGAAGTCGTACCCCACCAGATCTCACTGTCCTCAAAAGCGCTGAAAATTCACTGCGATTAGGCGTGCAATCGTATCGAATTCTCTCCCACCTCCTCTTCGCTCTTCAATGGCCGAAATTCTCATTTCGCTTTCACTATTTTTCAAAATTTTGTACAGTAAAGTGGCGAACAAAATATGAAGCAATTTTACAAAACTGTTTCAACTCAGATTATGCATTAACCAATCGCATTCAGCATCAAGGTGATCAGCCGTACCTGAGAGCACCGAAATTTGACCGAACATGAGCTCCGCCTCGCTGTTGTTATAAACCGTGAGATCTATGACACCTTTTCGCATTGTGTCCGTTACTTTATAACCGAGAAGAGCAGCACCCATCGTTTCAAACAACGACGCAAGCAAATACGCCTGATGCAGTGTTAATACCTGAAACTCGTAAAGCGGCAGGTTCAAGAAAGGTGATTGTGTCGTTGATCCGTGAAACTGATGACACCGTTTCAGCAACTGCAGGAATCAGGAAAACAGGACAACGGTTTCATGCTTCCCCGGAAGTTTTTTCCTGGTGGAACCAGATTCTCAAGGATGGTATTTTAGGAATTGGGTTTATTTGTTAAAAAGCACGGTGCAAACAGAGAAACGGGAAAGCAATGATCACTGGTTGGAAGAGGCAAAAGGGCTTTTACTTGCTAAACGACACAGCGGTGCGCTGCAGTGTTTGTGGCAATATCATCGCTATCCTATACATTAATCACAGACGCCCAATTCAGAGACTTAACAATGAGGTCGGTCATCGGGGGCTCGCGAGAGTGCTGAGACCACAGTTGGGATGTTTAGCTCGAAGGTTGTAAGAGTTCTCAATAACCTCGAATACGTCAGGTTAGTTTTCATTTACTTTTTATCCACAAACATCACTGAATGCAGGTTGCATGGGCAAAGCTTGGGAGGCACGTATACAGCACAAATATACTCACTTTTAAGAGCTCACTCAAATTAAATGTGCATCGGTTTGAGGGGATATTTTATAATCGGCATCTACTGATCACAACTCCGTCCCAAGTAATCGGAAGAAATCGAGTATGATTTTGTGTGAAGCGATTTTTAGACCGAAGAGGCGAAGTATGAATGTCTCTAGAATTGCAAGGAGAAATTTGAGGACCTCAGTAATCTTTTTCGCATATCTTGCCTACTGCAACTTTCCAGATATTTCGTTTTAATTACGAGCGAAACAGCTTCAGAATTTTCATAGATTGGCAAGACTTTTCAATTAACGAAAATAATGACAAGAAGAAATTAATATGCCTAAGTAGAGTACCAACTATTACTACTTATGCCACATTACGAGTGCGCAATATCATTGCACTTTTATCAGCAATAATTGCACCTAAATGCCCGCTCACTACCACTTTTGCCAGTAGTACCAGTAGTAGTAATGCCAGCACCAAAGTCATCGAGAACCTTGACGGTGTCAGAAAGTCATCAGGCGTATCCGATTCGGGAATATGCATTGAAGGGTTTTCAGCCCTCCGAGTTTGGTCACTCTTACCAACATTGGTGCACATGCTTATTATTTCATGTCCTACTCCTTGACTCCGACTCTTTCGAGGGAAAGTAGCCGACTCCTGGACTCAGCTGCGAAAGTGAACAAGGATTCGATTCTAGTCGGGTCCCAAAGTCACCTATCAGTGATTTCACGCCGGTTCAGCAGTTCTCCTTTATGACGTGTGATTTCGAACAACTGCCAAATGAAAATCGCTGCTATCGACGTATAACATTAGAAACGTTGAAGAATGCACTGCATAAATACTGTTTCATTTTATTCCCAAAGAAAAATAATTATTGGATCAGAAGAGTACCTTGCTGCCGACACTGGTACCGAATGAGTTCGCCGTATCGTTAGCACCAATCGCAAATGCGAGAATGAAGGCGATAAAGAATCCAATGATAATTGTCCATACCATATCATGTTGAAACGTTGCCAATGAATCAATCATCCTGTCGATTCGTAGGTGCTAGCTTCCGGTTCGGCAAGCGGAATTCAAGAACTCGATAGATTCGAGAGGATCTAATAGCGAATCGCGTAAAGAATAACCTCCTACGCGATACGCTAATCAAAATAGCGAATAAAGCAAAATTGCTCTTGTCAACGATGAGTTTAGCAGCCGGCTAAGTAACAATACTCTTTATAGTGATTGTCACCGAGTGGCCAAACGAATAAGGCAGTTGTAGTTAGTGGCACAGAAAGAACTAATGAAGCGCCTGTAGAGACGCAACAGTTTGCTTTGTTGTAGTCGATTCGAAGTTGACGCTGTCACACGGATTCTTTACCCTTCAACCATGCACACCTTCATTTTCACACTTCAATTTTAATATGTGCGTGGGCGGAACAAAAATTCAATACTTCACATACTGACGTAAAAATTTGCAGATTCGAACTCTTCTCGATATGATTCTAATCTAACAGATATTAACTTTTCATCTCGCAGATATATCGAATATAGAAAACCGCTCCAAGGTCACTTTTTCAGCAGAATGAACCATTGTGAAATGCTCTTAGGAAAATACCGAAATAAACGTTTTGATTTAAATGCGACAAAAACATTTGCGATTTTTTGGGGAAATTTTTTGCGAAGAAAATACAAGAAATGATGTTGTTTTGCGCTCATCAATAAAACAATGTTTACTCGTTAACCCGCATCTAAGATAAACATCAATGGCCTATTGGACCAAATTCTCGCCCTATATCAATCTCTTTCCAACTTCTCTTCCTCGTACAATTCTAACCACGCCAGTATGTATACATGAAATGTTAGTTTACCGCCATTTCAAACGCTAAAGAGGAAATAAAACATGTTATCACCATAAGGAAATGCCCTACATAACTCAAATACATAAGTCGCAATAGCTATTTGTTCGCTATTCTATGTCACCATAGGTGTGGCTGAACTTTGGACCCTGGATTCTTTAGTAATGACTCCCTATTTCATTCTCAATCGAGGCGTTTGGACAAACACTTGTTGTTTTTCCTAAATTTCACACTTTTGCATTCCATACAAATTGATAATGAAGTTAAAAAAAAAAAGTCAAATAAGAGGATAGGTATTTATTTATGACTTGCTAAGCAACGTGGCTGATTCGTATTGCAAAATTGTTATGTGCCTTAAGAAAACATGTTCCCGAATAGAAATGTGACAGCAAAATATATTTTATTTCTTTGTGAAAAGTTGCAAATTCAAATTAAACATAAAATTTTGCTAATAATAGTCACTTCATATTCTATTTATAATCAGACTAACTCATACACCGATTACGATGCAAACAAATCTCAATGAACATAAAATAAAGACAATAACATTCTAACAACATTTTTTCCATCTCCATTTAAGTTTCTATTATGATGCTCGAAAGTCGTAAACAAAATCAACGATGAAATGAATGATCGCGATACATAAGAAAAAAAAAACAACTTTATATCACTGATTTTCCCGATTTTTCCCCAGAGATTGAAAGCGTTTCTGTGATAAGCTAAATATTGCTCGATCACGCCTATTATACAATGAAAACATCCTCTGCGTATATATAGATGATCAAAAATAAAAAAAAAAAAAAAAACTATTTGGATGAAAATAAGGATGTACGCAAGTGAGGAGAATCGATTTACATAGTGGTACACTTTAAACTATAGCTATCGAACAGCAGAAATGCAGCCAGCACTAATTTCTTCTTCCACAGTTTCAACAGGAACATGCATATTGCTCTGCAAATTCTATCCATCTTCATAAACGAAAACGATTCCCGTCAAAATTAGTGTCAGCTGCTATTGGGAACGTACGATACGCATTCACTAAACTGCTTAAAGCTTCAATATGGAAATGACAGCATTAATGAAAGAATGAATCCCTTGTCTTCAGCAGTTCAGAAGAAAGGAAACTTGCTTTATGGTAGGACTTATTGTGTTAATTAGTCAGCCTAGATAATCAACCAATGTGAACTCATTCCCGATGATCTTCCTCGCTCATAGAGGCTGATAGCATAGTTATCTTCGATGTTTCTTCACTTCCACCTTTGTTACACTTTAGTTTCCGCTATATATATATATATATATATATATATATATATATATATATATATATATATATATATATATATATATATATATATATATATATATATATATATATATATATATATATATATATATATATATATATATATATATATATATATATATATATTCTAAATTTCGTTCGATTCTCTTGCTTCACTGAAAATTGTTCCGCAATGTTCGAACGCATAGAAACAAAATTGAGAACTGGACATAAAAGTAAGCTGTTTTTATGTGTTTTTCAGCATTCGATTAGAGTACAAATTCGAGTCCATCAATTCTTCTTCAACAAATGGGCGCAAGAACGAAATAGCTTTGATGATGTTTTCGAGAAATTTGTATTTGAAAATTTACATTGTAATAAATGATTGAAGTAATTCTCTAAATGCTTCATTATATCGAATACTTGTTCATTCTTATTGCACATCTCATATAGAGAGGTCACTATTTAACGGAAAAAAGAGCATTCCTAAGAGAATAGAAAGAAAAAATAATATTTTACAGCAAGAGATGGTTGGTATCGCTTTTTTGCATTCAATTGCCATCCATTGCTTACGTAAATAACTTCTCTGTCGTATGTAAACGTAAAGAAATTTCTCGCTTATGTTATCAATTCCATATTAATGTACCCTCCATGGTTCACCATTTTTTTTTAAACATTGCTGACGTATGACGATGTTTTAGATGCTGTTGTAAATCATACCGAATGCAATATAAAACATTATCCTTCTTTGACCATTTAGAAGTCTACTAAAAAAAAAAAAAATTAGAAGTTTTTCTATTCGCGAAATTTGAATGCCTTATGTTTCGAAATGAGCGAAGCACTATAATAATGCTAGTATGCTGCTTGGAGCAAAAAAAAAAAAAAAGTCTCCTAAAGTGAAGATTTCTGTTGAAAGATTTTACTTGAAAATTATTAATGCATGATTACATTTGAAGACACTAAAAGATCGTCGCAATTGTAATCGACGAATTCCGCGCTTATGTTGGAACATCTAAAAATTAGCATTTGAGTTTGACATATATTGCGATGAAGGTGAGGTTGAAAGAAAAGGAAAAATTTTCCGCACAAATGATGAATAAATGCAAATGGCATATGTGCAAAAGGAAAAAAAAATCTACGAATAGTGATTGGATAATCAATGATGCATTAAATATGTGTCATAAATGTCCCTAAGCAATCATAACTGGAGAAAAAATGGATTAAATGCGTTGACACTTAAGCTATCGAGCAAAAAATTCGAGAGCAGTTCATTTAAAAAAAGATCTGAAAATGAGATCAGTGTTGAAACAAATAAGTGGAAGATATGCTGCAGGAAAGACTTGAGGTGATGATCACAGATTGCATCGGTTACCCAAAGTGCCATCAAATCAACATTCAACCATAAATGATGTGACAAATGGAAGAAGTCACGTGATGCCGACTAGTGTCAGGAACTTTCCATCTGAAGAAATTTGGACTGGACCTGAAGTGCGACATAAAACTTGAGGTTGAAGCATCGATGTATAAAACTAAGCTCGACTTAAATAGGAACTGTTGAGTTATTTCTTTAAATATTACAACATGCAAGAATTGCAAGTAAATGAAAAAACAGCAACAAATAATAACATCACAAATATAGAGATATTTAATCTCATCAGTTTACATTTTAAGAATAATTCAAAATGCATTATCAATAAAAATCGATAAATGCAAATGTTGTGCCTCTTTTAATTGAATATCTCTTTTACCTTTTTAAACTAAATCTTCTTTTATTAAATAATCGAAATTTCGATGGAATAAACGAAAAAAAATTGAATTTCAAGTAAAAATATAGAAAAACTATCAAAACGATGAGAAAAATCAGAAAAGTTTTTCATTCGCCTATATAAGAAAGTTTTCCGCTCTAAAAGTTTCTTCTTTGGTAACGACAAAATGAGAGGCGGGAAACTATGCTCAATATTCAATGAGCATTTTAAATTTATGATTACTTAATAACATTGAATAAATGAATAAATAAATGAACAAATAAATGAACAAGTAAGTAAATAAACAAACAAATAAATAAGTAAATAAATAAATAAATATATATATATATATATAAAATAAAAAAATAAACAAATAAATAAATATACAATCAAGCAAACAAATAAATAAATAAACAAATAAATACATAAATAATATTTAATATAACGACTACTTGATTTTTTTTTTTTTTTAAATAAAAGTGATAACTTCATCATTTATTATTCAAATTGAATTAATGAGATAAGTTAAATAAAATGAGCTAAGCTGAAAGGGATAAATACATATTTGATATTATAGTCGTATTTCAAGCTTAGAATCAATCGATAAAATGGTCAATAAATAAATAGTAATAGCGACGCTGAACTATGTGCGCATGTCCTTGAGTTTTTTTTTGTTTGTTTTTTTTTTTGTCAGAGTTGGTCAGCTTATCAGTATAATTTAGTTTGACGTTCAAAAGGCGTTTGCTATTATGGGTTCTCGGCATTTTTTTTACAAATGCCTACTGGAGATAATAAACTAGATGTATCATTACTGGACAGCGGTTGAATAACTGATATGTTAGAATGGTTATTAGCAATTGCATCAATGGTGAATGTTGTGTTAAATTAGGCTTGCAACTTGGGGTTACAAACTACAAGGCACAAACATCGTAGCTTATATTTCTTCCATCAATATAAATGGGAAAATACTCATAATTAATGGGAATATATAATTATTACAGAATATTTCTCGGGTGCAAGAGAAATTTGTGCAAGCGAAAACAAATGAGGATTTTACAGAAAATTTTTTATGTACTTTAGAAGGAATTCCATGAGATTTAAATCCAAAAAAGAGCTATCGACAAAAGGTATAGATGGCTAAGCATATATCGATAATAAACCCCGATACACTGTTTGGGATAAGACATATAGCCTATCACAGTGGGACTTCTGATAAAAAATTTTGAATTTATTGTGTTTTAAATTTTCACTCTCGCCATCATTCGCGCACAAACTCGCAAACGCTCTTCCATTTTATACTGTATGCAAGCCATAAGTTAATTTAATTTAGAAGCTTGCGAAATTTCTCCTTCAGTCAAAGATAAGACTGTTCTTGGCAATAACGATGACAGCAAGGAGGAAACATCTCAAGGTCCAACGAAAAATTATCTCATTCACGGTTCGCACATGATTCGTGACCAGAATAAAATATGGGGCATAGCCGATATTAAATAACAGTATTATTGCGATGATAGTTATGTGTTAGAGGATGCAACGATGCGACGATGCTATCCTACTTATCCGACAATATCATCCAGAAGTCTATGGTTTTGAAATGATTGAAATGATAGTTTAGCCAAGAACGTTCTAAGGTGTCCATGTTAAGCGAAATACAGATGTGAAAAAAATACGGATGCAAAAAACACAAAATTTTCTCGAATGGTTCGTGCAATTTGAACGTCATATGCTTAGCGTAATATTCTCCTTTCGGCATGAAGGCAACAATTCTCTAGCAATCTAGTTTTTCGAACGTTGATAGAAAACAATCAACATTATATATGACGTGGTCGATTATTTTTTCTTTCCGAAAAAATTCACACAATTGTTGATTTTCTAAGAAAGCCACCGAGTTGCTGCAACTTTCATTTGTATGATTTCTGATACGTAAGAAAAGAAAGTGAATTTTAGCATATTTGTACGCAAAAGAATAGACACTGTTCATTACGTGTGAAAAATTCGCAAAATTTCGTCAGAAAGCACTGAATGTTTTCATTTCCGCAAGAAAAAAATCTTCGAATACGTCATATACGATATATCAATTCATTAAAATAGCGTTTCGACATACGAAACGGAAAGAATGGTGACATTTGATAAGCGATAAAACGAAGTGATAAAATGATAAGCGCTAGAAAGCGTGAACACCGCCCTCGGCACGGATGAGAATAAGTGGTGATTCGCCATCGGGGAATCAACGTGATATCTGGGAAGATGGGAAGCAAGGAACAGGAAGGGCCGGTTGCGTAAAGAATGCAAAACATCGCTTTCGACAACAGTTGTTACCTATTGATTACCACTTACTGATCAAAACTCACTCCAAAAAAGTGTAACTTAGAGAGTTGCGATTTGTGTTGATATGCAGTCGAATCGATGAAGGGACCCCTGAGTAAATTTCAGCAAACTCCTAAGCTGTTGGTGCCACAACGAGATTTAGGAGTTCCGAATCTCGCCGGTCCTCCGAAAAATGCTTTTTTTTTCGGATCCGACGATAGTTGCGATGAAAGTACAAATTCTCGGTGATACACCAATAACGCTGCACCCCGAAAATACGTCATTTTAACGTCAAATGGCAACTTTACAGCCACATCAACGTGCACAAACTCCAACTACCGTTCCTTATTGCAGTGGAAAAAAAAATTAAACTTTACGTAGTCTCAGCATATACCACTTCTACTACTTTCACTTGAAACATTAAATATAGTTCGAAAATTTATCGATAATTTAGGCACGTGTAAGCACATTCTATATAGCGTAGGTGAAAACAAGATAATAACTAAAATACTCATAAATACTTATGTAGATATTAATAAACAGTAAACATGCATTTTTCGTCAATAAATTATTCTCTTTAGAAAATAATTATTTAGAACTTAAATTATTAAACTTAAATTTAGAACTTATTATTAAATTATTATTAAATTATTAGAAAATTATTAGAACTTTAGAAAATGATGACATTATGATAGTTTCGTAAACAATTGCTACCATCTACCATTCATAAAACAAGATTGAAACGAAAATAAAACAAGAGAAAACAATTTTTGCTATTGCTATGATTAGATGAGCACAAATATTATCGTATTAAGAATTTTCTACTTTCAGCCTCATTCACAAATCTAAACGCGACAATAGCGAACGCACTTTGACAGCATAGGTAAGTCTATCGGTTGAGCACATGACGACAGCTGTTTGTGAACGCGCCAGCCATTTTGTGTCGATTCGATGCAGATACCTGCTCATTCATTTGCAAAGACGTTGTTCGTTCAACTGCTGCGATTTAAAAAAAAAAAAAACACACACACTTGGAATGAATTTGAAGTTTGAAGACGGTTGAATACTAAAAAAAGTTTCATTTTCAAACATTAGAGTCCAAGCGCTTATGTTTTTTGAATGGCTTATCAAGTTAATCTCTGGATTCTCAAGCAAAAAAAAAAAAAAAAAAGAAAGACGCATTGCAGCAGGTATACTAAAAACGCTCTTATAAATTTCTCTGCTACTGCAACGTTTGATTTATAACAGACAGTCGACTGAAACAATCATACGGAAAATAAGTAATCCTACCTGTTGATCAGATCTAATTGGAAACTCCTCAACACACAACTACAGAACATGAAAATCTCAGCGAGGCAATTTCCCCTCAGAACTAATGCTTCTTAATACATCTTCGCTTCATCCTCTTTACCGATTATCCACTCCTTTCCCCTTTCTATTCCTCCTGCCAAGCCCATAAAGAGAACTTCCATACGCGAATAGAAGAAAATTTCGTGTTAGAATTTGAAAGAAATTTTTGCACACTTATTCCTGATTGTTTTAACATGAAACCACTGCCGTCAAATGCGAAAACAATGCACTGCCACTAGTCAGGATCCACATTTTCCACCATCAAAATAATTTGACAAACGTCAAATAGTGATCAATCCTGGCATCCACAATTTTATAAACGAGGAGCACAAATGAGATGAAATGCTTTTGGTTAAATTTTCTTTAAAAATCAACCGCTCGAATTAAAGAATTTCATATTTATTTTTCCATAACAATGCATTACAAATCACAAGGAGAATTTTTCATTTAGTGTACAACAAAATATAAATACATTTGAAGAGATGATTAAACTCCGATCAATAATCAACTGTACAACTAATCAATCGATTTGTGACTAATTCTATAAATTTCACGAAAATCGAAGATAAATTAGAGGGCGATTATAAATAATGAAATGAAATGGGCGTAATTATCATCGACAAATCGAATTCTAGACAACGAAATAGCCGTTAAAAACTTGAAATAGAATAAAGCGCAAAGTATACATCATCGTAATAAATAAGCTGTGTAATGCAATATGACGATCAGTGAATGATGTCTTAAGCGTTTCGCGTCATCATTTATGTATATAGCTATGTGGTGCACGTTCTTCCATCCTCCCTAATGTTTCATCGAGTTGCTCAGTTGGCCTAGGGTCGGCTGTCATTCATTCCGATGTGATACTCAATGAAAACTCATCTGTCGTTGTTTTCTTACAAAAAAAAAAGATCAACACTAATTTCAGTCATTTATTGGTCGGTTCTTTTCATTTATGGATTATCAAAAAAAAAAAATAAAGAAATAAATAAATAAATAAATAAATAATAATGCTAATTAACATATAATTACGATAGATTAACAGCTAATATTAAAAGTTGTTGACATTAGTCGAGTTCTCGTTTTGATTTGTCCCGACGGTGTATTGCAGCCTAAGCGATCCTGATAACTTTTTTTGGTCTTAGAGATGATGAAATAGCACAGCTGTTAAGTATGTGAACGATTCTATGAATTCAATGTATAAATAATTTGGCTTTTGATGAAGGACATACAGTAGACCTACAATATCTAAGTGATGCCCTTAGCTGCCACCTCGAACACATTCCGGAAGAGAATTTAGACAGGAATCTATGCAAATTAATCGTGAAAATCATTTGCATAGTATCGTGGAACAGTGCAGCTCTGCAGCTTTCCGTTAAAATGTTTTGAGTAATTTTAGTTGCTGAATGTACTCTTTCATTCCTCAGGAAACATTTTTTTCAGTCCGCATTTGAAGCCATTTTCAGATGACTTGTTTACAGAAATTATGACTGACAATAAGGCAACCACCTGGGCAGTTGGTTTCCTCGAGATCGTACTAAAAAGTACGTTCATAGATGAGCAGGGACTCGCCACTTTCTCTATTTTTTCTTGTTTTCGCATAGAAGCACCCTAATGAAAAAGCCTCGCTAACAAATATTCATATACATATATAAGTAAAATACAAGGACGAATTTTTTTTTTATATTGAGGGTTCAGCTCAATATCCTCAACTTCCATGCTATGCATTTCGTGGAAGGCCATTTCACATTCAAGTCAACCGCAGATAAAGGTAATACTATATCAACATTTTCATGTTTACTTGATTTTGTTAATTAACGTCGAATATGCGAAAATGGAAAGTGGTGTATAAATACGGATGCTACATTTGCATTACTGAATGATAATCGATGTATCGAAGAACAGTCGCAAATCACCTAATTTCCCAACATCCATACATTTCCCAACATTCCACCTTAATCAGCTCTCATCTAAACCAGCATCGATTTGGGCTGGAATTGAAACTTATCGCACGGAGTTATGACACTTTTCGAAATTAAAAAGTGTGGGTCCCGCAGGAATTCTTGCACAAAAGTCGTGTAAAGCCACTGCTCAAAGCAGAAACTAGGGATTTTGAACGGTTTCACTATCACTCCTCCATTTAGAAATGGCACACTGAGTGGAGATTTGTTCCACCTCTTTATCAGCGAAAGACGAAATCTGAAGTCGAGCACATTTCCCACGCAAACTCCTGTTTGTGCTATTTCAACAACCGTGAACTTTAGGGCTTGAATTCTTCCAAACACGATAAAAGAAGTCAGCTAGTCAGAGTTGCACTTGTCCCAGAAATGCATTTGATTGTCCAAAATATGCAGACCGCCAAATACTTTCTCATAATTTCGTCCTAAACGAAACAATTTAGGACCGCTTACCTGCCGACATCCATTAATCGAATCTTATTCTGCCAGCCGCTATTAACTGCTAATATAAACTTATCAAGTTGAGCATATAATCGGTGCCCCAATCGCGATATCTCTAAGCGAATTCAAGAGAACAAGAATTCATCTGATGCCTTTTGTTGATTTAAATAGCCACATTTAACGCCTTATCTTTCCAGATGCTAGCAGCTTTTGCTCTAATATTTACCGGAAAGAATATATCAACCATTGGAAGCTTTTTAAGCAAGTCTTAAAAATCATCCAATGCTAGTTGCTCAAAAATATGGAAAAAATAATCCCACTATAACAACTATCGAAACAGTAAACTGAATGGCAAAAAGCTTCGTGGAAAGTGGAAAATTGCATTACCAACTAAGGTTCGTTAAAAGAATCATCACAAGAGAACTTAAGAATTATACAATAAAACTGCGAAAGCACTTATTGGTAGCTAAGTACATATTTCGTCACTTGTAAAGGTAATTTGCCGCAAATATCGCATACTTAGAAACGATTCAAATGCGATCTTCCGTAAATCAAAACTAAATTTTGCGTTTGCCGTTTGTCTCCCTCCTCTTCGAATTCCCTACTTGGATCTGTAATCGAATATTTCACGTACTGACGAAATGATATCTAAGAGATCGTGTAGGGTGCCAAGCTCTATATTGGATGACATTTAAATCATATATGGCAGGACCACCTAAAAGCATACGAACTACTTGCAGTATTTTAATATTGATGAATCCTGATCACGTAATACTAGAAATATATTTATTGATTTATACGTTGATTAAAGAAGCCTCAAAACACAAAGAAAA
This sequence comes from Baylisascaris procyonis, assembly GCA_037389465.1. Taxonomy (NCBI): domain Eukaryota; kingdom Metazoa; phylum Nematoda; class Chromadorea; order Rhabditida; family Ascarididae; genus Baylisascaris; species Baylisascaris procyonis. The sequence goes on from JAZARR010000146.1 coordinate 2,948,590, forward strand.
ACATTTCTCATTTATTGGTTCAACCGAGCCGACAGCTATAAGAGAGGTGGAAAGAAATATGCGTGCTTGGCAGCAACGAATGAAGCATCAACCTGAACAATGAGGAAGAACCGTGTGTTAAAGGCGAATTTTTTGTTGTTGTCTATTCCAGTACATCTGTTCAACATATTTGAAATTCAGACGCATGTAAATTTATTCAATCCGATTGCAATTGATTGTATGTGAGAAATTTATAAGAGCTTTAAATAATGCAACTTATTAGTATGCGAACGGAGAATTGAGAGAGGAATTTAAATTTTGTGAAATCTTTTTGAAAGAATCATCCATCCGTTCGAAATTATTCAAATTAGAATCACTTCATTAAGTATTCTACAAAAAGTAAAATAAAAATTGCGAAGTTTGAATGAGATCTTGAAATATATTTCTGTTTTCGAATTAAATTTTGCGGTTTGAATCAGATTTCGGATTTTTTTTTTTGCAAAGATGAAGAGAATTTGAAACGAAAATTACTTAAAATCGCTTAAATGCAATTCAAAAATTGGAATAAATTTGCAAAATATATGTGCACTGCATTCGCACTAAATTGCTGAACACATCGATCATAGCGGTGCAGTGTATAAATGTGCTTGCGTGCATCTTCGCAGTAGTTAATTCATTACATTCTTCAATTTTCCTTTCTCACTGTTTCATACATTTCGAGGCGTCCTTTTCATCTCGCTTACCTAATCCCAAGGTCACGTCAGATTATCGCCGAAACTTATTTCTGTTTTTCAACTATACTACCTTCAAAATAGCCTGGCAATATTCTAATAAAATTTACATATTTCTAACCGTGCTTTCAATCTTGAATCTCACCTGAGTTGCACTTCATTTTGGGTATTCGCTTCAATCAAGAAAAGATCAAATCAATACTCCACTCAAATATTTATAATCCAATCATTTGCAATGATCTTCAACTTCTGTTTGCTGAATTACCTTCAGGAGTGGAAGTGTTGCCACCGCTTCGCCCAGATTTTATGAGAAAATTATTACAGCTAAGATGCAAAACAATTCACCAGCTTTACTGAATGAGAATTTCTCCTAAGTCGATAAATGATTCGTCGTTCTAAGCAATCAGTCGTTATTCCGTTATGATACTATAATGTCAAGGTTATTGACAACTAAATAACCTAATTATACAATTACTCTCTTTTTCCCACTGAGTCCAACTATGCTTCAAAGAAGATAAGTGAGAAGTCGAAGGTACATACGGAGGAACCGCTTGGGACGACCCTCGCAAGGTTCATTGGAGGTGGGATCTTGCTATTTTTGGCAATAGCGAATCATCAAAAAGGAGGAGGACGACCCCACTTTCGACTCCGCCCAGATCAGCTGCCGTGCCTGTGGAGCCATAGTTTTCACCCTCTCCCCCCCTCCCCCCACCTTTCTTATATCTCCTCTTCAGAGCTCCATATTGGTTAAGTCACACACATATCACATTACTTAAGAATTTTCCAAGTATCCGGCATTGTCAAGCCATTATTATAGATCTTAACCTGCTCGGGAAATTTTATTTTTGTATTATCGCTACCACTCGCATAGTACAAAATGCTAATATCAACATGTAGTGCGTTTGCGATATCTAATCAGCAAATTTATGCATATGGATGAAATCGTCATCCATGGACACATCCATTACACGGATTTTTCAAAGGCTAATACAATGGCTTCAAGCAGTAAGCGATCACTGTAATATTGGATTTCCCACCAGATCAAAGTAAACATTATAAGCGGTAACTAACCAGTATAAATACCCATCTATCAATTCAAATACAATTTACCGTCAAAACATGAACGAAGAATAAGCTTCTTTTAAGAAACTTTGTTTCGATGAGTATTTATGTTTTCATATTTTATAGCAAGTACATCTTTATTACTTCTACATTTAAAAAAAATAAACACATTAATGAATTTTTTTTTTTTTTTTGAAGAATGTGTCGAATTTTTTTCTCTTTTAACTCCAATCGACAACTCTAGATTTGCGATGACTTGTATTTCTGTTCTTCTATAAACATAAATAAAGTTTACTCATTAGCATCTAAGCAGCGGAATCCTCATTTTTATTTTGAATGTACATCATACACAAATGAATCCACGCGCTATCAATATGTGATTGCTTGGATAACACAGAAGAATAATCAGGATTGCGCCTTAGTTATTATAAAAGAGCGATCTCTGCTTATGAAATGCTACTTCCTCTCTTTTATGCGTATTATTCTCGCATACCCATACGAAAACGAACAAATGGTAAAGCTTATTAAATGCAATTTGCTCCTAGCACAATTTGCGCTTCTTATAGCCTATAGTCCATAACCTTCATCTATTAACGGAAGCAAAGATTTCTCTCATTGCCAACTAAGCGCTGTTCAATTCGTGGTATGAAAAAAAAATTTTTTTTTTTTTTGAGACCAAACGAATGGTCATTTTTATGGCCTATCCTGCGCAAAAATTTCACCCCAACGGCTTCTCTGGCGTAGAGTTCAAAATACAACACTGAAAGTGGATACTTTAGTATAAATTGCGCTTTAAGATGTAAAGGGCCCCATAATTGGGAAAACGAAAGCTTGTAAAGGCGCATTAACAACCGGAGACTACTTGAAGCTTTCACTTCGAAATTTCCTTAGCATCTGAAACTGAGGATGAAAGCATTTGCGAAAACCAAAACTCCAACTCGCGGTGCCATTCTACCGCACATTTTCTTCCATGAAGGCGTTCTCAGTCACACAAAATTGATCGTCTCTAAGCAAGGATTGCACTTTAGTGATGATTCATGCTGAGTTTGCTAACGCCTTTCGAAATTAGCGCATAGGTTTACAGGAATGAATCAGGTACCCTATAATAGACATTCAAACGACTCGTCATTTCAGTAATGCTTCCCTCTGCAAAAATTATTTCATATTTATTTGGATGTGGTAATATGGTAAGGAGCAATAATGTAGAGTTGTTCTTACCATATCAAGAGTCAAGAATGAAGAATTGGATGAACCATAGAATACTAAGCGGTTACAGGATAACGGATGAAGATAGGTTTCCTCAATGTGTGGATCGGGAATCCTTCGAAAGCTAATTACTGTTGTTTTTGTTTCTGACGCCTTTTTTTTTTTGAAATATGCGTGTTTTATGTAATTGAATACGTTTGCGGTACTATCGTAATGAATTCTAGTACAACTTCAGAGTAATAAATGCCATCAAAGAGTAAAATTTGAAAATCCTTGTTCGGATTCCATGCCTTAACGTTTAACAACAATTCGTAGTTGTATCTGCTTTCTATAGCGGATATTTCTCAACAGCTGAAGCCGGAAACACGCCAAAAGTCTAAACCTATTTTGATAGTGAAATTTTTCAAAAAGAGCCGATCATCGCAGAATAATGACAACGAGAATGCCAACTCTTAATTTACAAGCATGTTCAGCTGTCAACAAGTAAAAGACAGACTGAAATTGGCGGTTAACTGCAATCAAAAGAGTGATATTGTAACACAATTTTTGATGAAAGCAAATAAAGCTTCTTGTACGAAAAAATAGTACTTTAAGCTCACGATTTTCATTTGTATTATGATGTGTCAAGTATCTAAATGAAGAGAAGGGTTGATTTTTTTTTTTTGACGATAATAAAATTTATTCTTATGAAAAAAAGTCTTCGGCAAGAATGATTAAGAGGTTGCCAATGAGAGCTATTTAATATAACTGAATAACAAGGAAGTAATTATTTGTAGCATTTTTCTCCTCGGTAAAATGCAGAACGTTGTCTCTCTTCGAAAATTTTCTCGGTGAAAGTCATTTCCAATAAAACTGGTACTGAAGAAGAAATGCGACAATATGCCCCGGTAATCACTTCAGATGAATAAAAATTCGAATAGAGAAACCAAAATGAGAATCATACCCGAATATACACAATCAACAATAGCAGCAATAGAGTAAGCAAATAAGCAAATATGGTATAAGTGACTTGAGTATGAAATTCATCGTCGATTAGATAAAAGAAACTCTAGTAGTGCAGTAACAAGTAATAGTAACAATCATATAAGAGCAAGCATAGGAAACGATTTGAGTGCAATGTTTACGATCGAATCTGAATGAAGATTTAGTGGAGGCCAACTTTTATACAGAAAGGATCAGCTAGCCACAGGCGACGTTATCGCTCGTTTGATCGCATACTGTAACACGCATTCGATCATTCCCATAGTGCTATTATGCTTCACGAATCAGCTTATCCAATACAGAATTAGAATGATTCATTTTCAAAAATCTATGCTATTTGTCTAAATGCTTATCCCATATTTTTTCTTTCGAAACCAACTGTTACTTGTGAAATGAAAAACATAGTAGTGATTACAGTAATATTACTGTAGTAGTACAGTAATACTCTAAAATAACATAGTAAATGAACTAAGTATTCGAAGAGTAAAAGCAATTTTTCCGAAGAGTAGATAAGTCAATCTTTTCTTTTCGCTAAGAAATTTTTCAAAGTAGATAGAGATGAAAGTGAATAAAAGCCTCCCAGTAGTTGATAAATAACAAATTATAACTGCCTCTTTAACTTAGTACCATTGAATACTGAAGAACCATTTGCAGCCAATCGAAAAGAACTGAAAACTTGATCGTGCATTCAAGGAATGGAGAGTTAATTTGAGGAAGTGGGCGAGCCGAACAAAGCGAAATAAGTTTCAATATGCGCAAAATTCTTCTAGCTTTAAAAATTTCTCAAGAAAACTGACGTCAGACGCTTTTGGGAAGAATTAATATAAACGAAATCATCATTTCATCCTTACATTTCTTTCCACATATAAAATGTTACGCAAAAAAAAACAGTTAATCATATCCAATAAATTTTTTGGCATCTATTTGATCGGTAATACATAGAAAAGTTGTTAAATGAAAGAACTTCTTTCCAAACTACCATCCATTTCCATTTCGTTATGCATTTTCACAAATTTATAGGAATCATATTAAAAGTCCATCATGTCCTTGCAAAAAAGAAAAAGGTTTTCCCATCGCTTCGGCAAGCACTATTCACATTCAAAACGAATCTACTCACAAGAAATTTGGTGGACTAAATTTTCAGTCAATAAGAGGAAATTCCTTCTGCGACAAAGAAGAAAGAAAAATATATCAAAAAAAATTTCATACATCTTAAAGCGTTTTCAATGAATTCGATCAGTTTGAATGATGTTGACAATATAGAATTCCGAGAATATAAAATGTAAACAAAATTTTTACCCTCAAAAAAAAAAATTAGATGTCGCTTAGTGGTCGATTAGTCGACCTATCATATACCGACTAGTGGATTTACGAAAATGGAATGAATGGTGGATTCACTGAAAAGATCCTTAATGTCAGTGTCATGCAATTATTGTCAATTTGATATGCGTAAAGCTTAGAGACATAAATTTGTGGATTTTTATGCAAAAATTGTCGTTGCAATGCACATGATGGGAATGTAGTGCCCGTTCGCATGTACACGTCAATTTCTCTAGTTATGATACGAAAATAACCAAAGCTATTGTTATTAATTTTAGTGGATATAATTGCGTCATAGAATGGCGTCCTATATTAAATATCAAAATTGTTCAGTTAATCTTAAAATGAAGTCATAGAGCCGTCCGTCTTCCAATCTCAAAATTCTTTATAACGTGAATGGAGGTCTAAAAATTTATATTCATTTTACACCGATAGTGTTGCATGTTGTAATCGATAGAATCAGGAAAATGAATGTTTTTTGAATGATTTGCATTAGCGATCGTAACACTCGCCAGAAGTATCCGATATTTATTGAAAGGATTATTGTTTGGGTGAGTGGAATTATAGAAACGAATACGTTGATAGCTTTTATGCTACGTCATTCAAATTGTTCAATGTGAATATGAGTTTGAAAATTGTGAAGATAAAATGTTGAATTGTTTGAATAATCCACAGAAATTGATGGAAGTGATATCCCAAATATCTATGATAATCTCGAATTTTCAATTGGAACTTCAAAATGAACGCTGAATTTCCATTTCCAGCGATATTTTTAATACCGTTAAATCTTTTTAAAGAGTTTATATCCAATAAAAATTTATGGATAATATATTTGCTGTAAATTACGAGCGAATTCCAACTTTATATATATATATATATATATATATATATATATATATATATATATATATATATATATATATATATATATATATATATATATATATATCCCCAGCCCGCTAAAATTTTTATCCAGTGCGTTTATGTTCCATCCATCCAAACTAACTCTGCAACTACATCCTTGCAAATAACCTTTAAAAAAAATTGGCAAACGAGGCCTCGGCTTAAGCAAAGATTTCGACCGCAAAATCAGTTCATATAGAGTAAGAAATAACATTCAATCAAATCCCTTTACTAAATTACAGATAAACTATTAAGTTGAAGAACACGTCTACTATATAAAAAACACGTTAATATTATTGAGTTATAGGGATAAACGTTACGTTCGAATAGTACTTAAAATGCAGGCCTGGAACTGCGGCGTCCTTTATTGTTAAAAATTCTTCAAAAAGTGGTCATATTCATATGACTTTCATCTAACCGAAGTCATGAAAAGTTACACAACCAATAGGAACGACGATTGGCTGTCATTTTATAATAAGTAGTGTGGTTTATGTTCGTAGAACACAACGATCGCAACGTCATTCTCACCAATTAAACTGAGATATAAAAAACGCAATAAGCAGAAAAAAAAAGACGGCGTTCTGCACGTCATTCAGTTGCGAGGTGAGTAGGGCAGAAAAACATTCGGCAGCGTTGACTTGAAAATAGAATAAGAAAACATAGCACCATTTACAATACTCATACAGCAAACAGATCGGCTTCCAACATGCTTACCTCAACTGCAGCGAAGTATACTGTATACGCATATATATATATATATATATATATATATATATATATATATATATATATATATATATATATATATATATATATATATATATATATATATCTCCAGCTCCAAGCATTCGGAGGATATAGAATGTAAAAATACGTGTCGCCCATCACCCGAACTATTTCACAAACCCATCGGTGAACGTCGATTGTTTTTACGTTTTGTAAAAGCGCATATCGTTGTGTCGTGTAAATTCATATGTATGTCTGTGTATGTGTGTGTCTTTTCGTTTGTCTGTTTACATATTTCATTTGGACAACCATTGAATTTCGAGTTATAAAATTTAATGGGCATAATGCACCTATTGGATGACCTCCTATACTATATTTCATATTGATCAATCACCTTTGAAGGGAGCCGCAAACAATGAAGGATAATACCACAGTTTAAATTGATTCTTTTTACATCGGTACGAAACAGTGCAAACGAATCTTGTATGAAAAATTTGTGCAAATGATGGGACCTGTTGAAATATGAAGCCATTATTCGTTATATTTTATTTAACTTATAAAAGTGACCGATTAATTGCCAGATGATACATAAGCGTACATCTTGCCAATCTCTTCGACATACTTTCACATTTATTTGTGACAAATTTTTCTTAAACTGTGTTAAAATCAGAACATAGCACACTCACTTGAATAACGTAGAGTAAATTATTTGAATAGTTGAAGAAATAATTGTCATTCATCTTAAATTAGTGAATGCGAATCATAAATAACAGAATATAATGCAGTTATAATTAGCCGTTTTTTGATGCTCTTTAGTGCTATAAAATAAGCGTTGTGTTAACAAAAAAAAAAGAAAACAATTAGGTGCATCCAACAAATGGGATTCTAGCACCCTCTTTCTCAATCTCGCTCTTCTACGAAAACAAAATCCATAGATTATACAGCACTGATAACAGCATTCGTCATTCGCACGAGGTGAATGTTCTCACCAATGAAGCATTTATTGAATTCATTTTCCATGGTAAACGCTCTATTTTGTCTTCAGGATAGAAGCATAAAAAATAGTACAACCTTGCTTGCAATTACAATCCCATATCTCATATTTTAATACATGCTCATACATAACCATCAAACGTTTCGCGAATATATTTGAAAATATTGAAGTATGTAATTCAACAACGTCAAGAATCCTCTTCAAGCATTATGTGCGGCAGTGTTTTCCACTCACAACTCAATCAGAGATCTTTTCTATTTGCTTATAGTCGCTTCAAGTGTGCACTTAAATTCTTTAGCACATCATAACACTGATCACAAAGGGTTATTTTCAGATCGAATAGGAAATACCCTATAATACGAGGCAAGCATGTATGTGCGAGCGTATGTATACTGAACAAGTCCGTAGCTGAGGAGTGGAATGAGAACTTAAGTGTATCTTAAACAGCAAATGGCATATACTATGTGAATTTGATTTGATTTAATGTAGCGAAAGATTGCAGCGTAAAAAAATTGGCTCTGTTCGGAGCTGGACCGGAGATTTTCAATTACGGCAAACCTTGATCGGCAATAGGCAGTGGAACGAAATGCTTAGCAAGTGACGTGTATAAATGGTGAGTTGGATGCCTATCTTTCAATTTTATTCGATCTGATGGATTGACTGGTGAGTATGAAACATTCGTTGTTGCTGGAATCAAACCAGAGTTCTCAAAGCATACAACTATAGGGTTAAGGGTGCTCATTTTTTTGGGATCACTGCATCATCGAGTCTAGAAGCAATGCTTCCTATAGCGTTAAATGTGTTGCACGTATATTTTCATATAATTTAAGCATATTTTAAGCAAAACAAATATTGTATTATATAGGTGAATTGCAAGAGAGATTTAGCAGCGAACGTTGTAACAAACCTTAAGGACGACGATAAAATATAATTAAAAAATATTTGACTTTGGAGGTCACTGAGAATCGGTTGAAAAATGCATGAAACTCAAATCCAATTTTTGCTGTTTTCTCTCAGGAAACAGCGTAGGGCAAGTGGAACGGGAAGCGTCAGCTGAAAATGCCAAACGAACGCAAAAATTTTATTATAATAAACCACTGTGCAGGAGTGAAGATAAAGCGTACAGGGAATTCCATTAGTATTGTAGGCCGCCATATCGCTAAAACCGCATCTCTGATATTAAATAAGGGTAGTAAAATTGGGATTTGATAACTACCTCGGCAAAGAAAAGGTTGTTGTGTCGAATTTCATTTTTATAGAAAAGATAAACGTTATATAAGAAAGAAAAGGTCGAATTTCGAAAAAAAGACATTTCACTTCCGAGGGAGTGGTCGATATATCTGATGTCACTTGAATGAGCAAATATACATGCAACGCTACTTTTAGATGCACGCACACATTGCATTCGTTATGGTCGAAATGTAACTTTGCATTAGCAAAGGGATAAGGAGTAGAAATGGGAGAAGGTTATCCCACTCAAAGTGCACGCAAAAGAGGAAAAAAATTTAATTAGGGTTTCTTCTCGAAGTGAACAACCAATAAAATGAGCAAAAATCATATCTAGCCAGGTTTGAAATTCGGATTTTTTTGTGACTAGAAAGTGCAGATGTTGGTTTCAGCAAAAAAAAAAAAGTTTCCTGCAAAAAAAGAAAGTCCACGCAAAGTGTTCTACAAAATAAACGATTAATAAAGGATTTCACTTAATTTCTGTCATTATAAAGCTGAGCTTCTTGAAAGCAAGTCATTTCACTACCGAAATAAGGTTTGATTTAGTAATAGCAATCGACTTATCGCTTTCTCTTCTATTATCACAATAATTTCTTCAGTGGTGTCAACTTTCGAGAAATCAAAACTCACCAGCAGTTCTAAGAGAGTGATATATTCAAAGCAATTTTCAAGGTACGCTATTTTCATGCAATCATCTTAAATGTAAGTTATAGTATTATGCGGAATAAAGGACAAAATGGAATGTCCCCATTGCCACAAGTGAACATGGATAAAGTCAAAACTGTGGAAGATAAAATTAATTTATATTATTCTTCGATATCCTGTACTAAGAAAACATTTTTAATAGCATTTGAGTGGTAAGATGAGACGAGAAGAACAAGGTGAAAATTTTTTGACATCACCATCGCGGCGATACTAGCCACGTTTCCCTGCTCTTGGCTGAGTCGTACGTGGCCTAGGCCACAAAACGACCATGTTTTTCACGCTCCTTGTTTTGGTTGCTAGGCGTTTTTTTTTATCCCGTTTCGCTTTTCTTAGCCCTCAACTATTCGAAATATTACTGCTCCGTGGAAAAATTCCTTTCTGATAAAAGAGTGAAAAAACATGAATCTTAATTTCAAATATAATACAGTAAATGGTATAGCACATAGTTTTATTATGGTTACTGTATGAATACACTTTTAAAATACAGAATTAATCGCTAGATAGGTATATTTTAAGAAAAACTGGGCTATAGGTGACATCGCACAATCTTAGATAAGAAATCTGCAGTATAGCCTATATTTAAGTGGCACATTGAAAGACTAGCGTGATGTTTTTGAAAGAAATTATGCTAATAAAAACAATGCTAAGCTTACATAAATACCCACAATAGATGTAGTTCGATTTAACATCATCAATGCTAAGTTGAAATATTGAAATTGAAGAAATAAACCGTTTAACGAACACATATCATCTCTAGAATAAAAAACAACTGGCAAAATTAAAGAAGATTTTGCGTTAGCTGCGAATGCGATATAAATATATCAATGATGTATTGTTCGATGTTATCTATTGTTCACTTTCTATGAATTCTTTATGATTGAAATGTTTAGCGATAAAAATATTTCCATTTTCTCTTTGTTGATCTTAGCTTATGAATGAAAATTTCATGACCTGTTACCTCTCCGAAAGATGGATTGGTTTTAATCGCTGTTGGTAATTAAGGTTGGTTTTAAAGTTGGTTTAAAGATGGATTGGTTTTAAGAGATTTTTGAGGCAAATGTTATGAACACGTCAGAAAAAATAACTATCGGCAGCTTATTTCCGGTATTTTCGGTAATATAATGCTCGAAAAAAATTAAATTTCTGTAAGCAACGAACTCAAAGAATTTTTATGACTATGTTAAAATGAAAAAAAAAGGGCGACGTTTAAAGTGAGCACTACATGTAATGTGCACTACGATCACTAATACTTTAATAAATGAACACTCACTTTGAATGATTTTAAACACATCTCAGAATACTTATGTAATTTATTACAAATATCTCATTGGATCTCTATAATTCAATAATTGCATGAATCATTGCCAATGATTATATGCAAATATTTTTCAAGTATTAGCATCGAACGCTACAATAATTTGCATATCTTGAATATAAATCAAATAAAGTGATCGCACTGTATATTCCGTTCATAACTTACTCGTTCAACGAAAACAAAATTACAATCAGAAGAAGATAATGATAATACGAGAATACTTCCGGAAATAAAAGAGGAAAAAAAGGATTTTTTGGCGTAGATAATTTAGCAAAAAAAAAAAAAAAAGAAAAGAAAAAACGCACCACTCAAGGTAATTTTTAATGTATCAAATATGAAACATTATAATTACCATTTAAAACGTAAATTTAAAATTATTTAGAGCAAAAAAAAATCGAAACGATGAAAACTTTGACCTATTTCTAGATGAGCGTTGCCGTAGTTTTAATGATTAGAGTTGGCGCCGCATTGAGGCGTTGCGTTGCGCAACGCAACGACGATTCCAGACATGCGATGCTCAACGTGGAAGTGGCTCGCTCGCAGCTGCTGCTCGATCGACAAGAGCCACCACACTCGTGAACATCCGATTTCAGCAGCTAACCAACGCTGTTGCTTTACGGCTTCGCAGACCACCTCGACGCTTCATAGGCAAGCTAACACACACATTTCACGTCATAAGATTTAAACTTTATGGATAATAATTCTACATCTCAAATATTGCTCATAATCAACGCTCTAATCAACATTCATATATAATATAAAGTTGAGGCACAAAAAATTGCGAATTTTTTGCTAGAAGTATATCACCAGCTATTCGGGTTGGGGGAGAGGGGAACAGTGTCTTATCATTTTCGATGAAATATTGCTATTTATCAACAATTTTACGCTTATCGCAGCGATTGAGGTCAATTGGATGTAAAATGCCGAGCATGGTTCGAAGCGAGTTCTTAAACAAACTATAATCCATTGCACCGATTCACCTAGTGGAAAGATTTTTTTTTTCACAAATAGAATTCAATAATTTTGTGAAGAAAATATCCGTTTAAAGTAAATCATAAGTTTTTTGCTAGCAATTTCTAAAGTGATTTAGAGTGTCGTATGTTGTATTTCCATACTAATCTTGTCGTAATGGAATTGAGTAAAGCTTATATTATTCGTAAATTATCAAACTGCACAATGAACCTATGTTGCATTCTCAAAGGAACAGTGAAATGTTAAGCCTTCACATCTTTAAAAAGTATTTCGCATTTTATTATTGAAAACGGTTTTTAAAAAAATTCTTGATGATATTTCTGCAAAACAAAAACAAAAACAAAAAAAAAATGCTGAATTTGCTCATAAAATTTTTGCAACGATTCATTATCAATGAATAATTTAGAAATGAAGTTTCGCTTCAATTTCTCGATGTTTAGCAAGCAATTCTGAAATTATTTAAAATTCATGCCTAGAATGCAACACTTCAGGATAACATCGACCCTCTATTTTGTAAATCCCGATTGCACTATTCGTCGTAGCAAATGCATTTAAACACATAACAACTTCTATTCGATAGGATTCATGTATGCATCAGAATCGTCTAAGGAAATACTCAAGAAGCTTCTGGAGTACTCGTTTTCTTCTTCTTCTTTTTCAAATTAGGAGTGGTAAAAAGATTTTGGGTTTCAAGATCAATCTTGAACATAGACATTAGATGAACTAACGACGAAGAATTGATACATTATAAGATTGCAGAGTTAACACATCATCATTTTAGCACACGGTGGGTATCGTAATTTTAGTCACCTTGAACTTAGTTCAACGACTTTCTAAAAGAGCATGTGCCTCTCCCCTATTGACACGGTTCCCCATTTGTTTTAGACGTAAAGACGAGTGAAAATTTTCTATCTAAAGGTCGCCAGCTAAATGTTGGGAAAGAGCAATCGAGTTCATGAAGTTCTTTTGTTTGCTCTTCAAAAGGAGAAGCTTTCACTTAACTATTTGAAGTTGTGAAATGTGATTCAATTATGTTCCAAAAAAATTTAGTCAATCATTACACATGCGGCACCTTAAACCACTAAGATAAGCTTTTTACTTTCAATCATAACCAATAAAGACTTCACCTATAACCTTCATCGAAACGATTATATCACTACGATATTCGTTCGCCTTACTGCCAAAACTGATGACGGGAAGCCAAAGTTGGCGTTCGGAAATGTGTTATATGGTGAAATAGTAACGTACGAATTAAAATTTCTTAAAATGGAATAATAATTGAGGATAATTTATTCATTAAGCCAAATTGATTTATACAATTTTTAGCAATTAAAAATTATTAAGTGATCAGCTTATTATTTAGATTTTATCATATTTGAATCGATGAACGATTGATAACATAGATGAATTATTTGTTTGAGAATTTCTTACACAATGTATACATCACTGATTCATTCGGGTATTATTTAATTATTTATAATGTACATCATGAATTGTATTTGAAATATTTGAAAATAAAATCTCACTCATTCTAAACATTTAGAAAACGAAAGCATTCATATTTAGATGTGAAATGATGAAAACTTATGAAGAAGCATTTTTGACGAAATGAAGACTCAACGATGAATAAAGTTTTGAAAAATATTCGAGCGTTTCTTTTTTTTTTTCGTTGAATATAGCGCATTAAACGCATTAACTAATAGTTGAAATAGTTTTCTTTACATTATATTCGGGAATTTGCACTCACGATTAATGAGGTATTTGTGTAATTGTTCCTGCACATATTAATTTGCATTTAAATTTTCTATTAATAGTTTGATTTGTTCATCATTTTAAATGCTTTCCACGAACGGCGATGTTTTCTTCTCGAGAAGCACACCTGTGAGGTATGAGTGGCAGCAATGATGATGATAAAAAACGATGATGTGCTGTGGGTAAGATGAACAACGACAAACTTTGTGGAGATGAAGCGGAAAACGAAAACGAAAAAAAAAAAGAGAGAAATTTCGTTGACAGAGAGGCGCTTTTCAACGGCATTGATGATGTGATGTAAGAGTGAGTGAATGCTCGCTTCTCGTTGACTATGATGAATAAGAACGAATTCATCAGTTCACTTTCATAGGAAAATGCAATCCGATCGTATTCTTCACACATGTAAACGATAAGAGAGAAGATTACGAGATACTATGAATAAATCTACACGTTTATCAATAATATTATAAAATCATCACATATAATGACTTGAAATATTTCATATAAAGTTTATATTGTTCAATTAGTGCGATAATATTCGAAAAATAACACACTATTCCTCATATTCATTTAGCTATCTGTCATCTTCCCCCGAATCCACAAAAAATAATTTTTAGTTTCATATGCTTAAACAATTTTGGTATCATATCTTACACGTGTACACATTTCACACATTAGGAGTCCTTATTCAAAAAGGAATGGACTAAATTCAACATCAGAGACAACAATTAGAATGGCTAGACATTTGAAAAGTTGTATGCAAATTTCCAACTTCAGCTAAATCGTTCCTGGCTAGTTGATATGCAAGATGATTTGCGTTTAAATTAGCTTATAAATCCTTCTGGACAAGTAAATGCCAAATTTTTGAATAAATCAACAAATTTCAAAAGTCATTTATTAAATTGTTTTCGGTGAATTAGTGCGAAACATTTTGCGCTAGTGCAACCAAATATTCGTTGAAAAATATCTATATATCCATGTACTCATTCATCGAATGCAATATTATTCTAGTATTCACGAATCCAATATAAGTAATTAAATAATGAATACATTATTTTATATGAAACTATCGCTATCGAGTATTGAATAAGAACTATAACAGCCTTTAGTAGCGGTTACCCAACCATGTTCATAAATGCTTTCTGATGCAATATATATTGTTTTTAGTATATTTTTAACGTATTTCAACGGTGATTGAATATATAAGTATACGAAAGTAACGAATCATACGAATATCGTTTGTGCAACATCGTATAAAATGTTCAATGATCAGAAATTCCGCAATTTTTTGGATCAGATGACCATTATAGAACAAGTTTCGCTGAAGTGAAACAAATTTTTTCTCAAAAACTTTAACCAAGTGGCATAGCAGCAATAACTTCTCAGAGAGCGCCTTTTCAAGTCTTACAATTTATCGGATGACATTGTTAAAAAATATTTTTATTGATAGTTTAGACGTCAGTTTGAAAGCAGACTGGCGAAAAAAAAATGATTTTTTTCAGAGTAATAGTATATGCATTTATCAACCTGCAGCTTTTTTGAGTGTCTAACTCTCCCCCCCCCAAAAAAAAGTGGCAGCCGAAATTCGAATTTCTTAATTGCACCAACGAATTAGAGATTCACCTCCAACAGCTATTTAGCTACACGTTTCGGATTGCTTCATCGACACGAGATGCCGGGTACATGCCAAAATTTGCGCGCTTCGGTTGCTCGGCAGCGGAATATTACGGCAGCAGAAAATTGCTTTCTGAAAGGTACATAAATGCATCTAAAACACCTTCCAAGGCATTGACAATTGGGCACTGCACAAGCGAGAGAGGAGAAGCATTACCAATAAATGGTCAAAGCATTTTGCCTTTGAAGGCACCGTTTAAATAATGTAGTCAAATTCGGGAAAGCAAATTCCTCAGCGGTGATGTCATCTTATTGCACAATATCAGAAAGCAGTTTGATTGCCGAAGTGGTCATTGTTTTATTGGTGGTACTCGTGAACACGTGCAATTACTATGGTCCCATGGAGTGGAGAAAGTCAGCGACAAGTCGACGTGGTGTTGTGCGTACGGATGTGAAGGCGAGTCTGTGCGGTCATTTCTGTTTGCATCTTCAACGCTAGTTTAGTTTATATACGTGACAAATATTTTAACGTAGAAGTTGCGTGCAAAGTAATGCAACTAATACTTATAATGCACTACTTACTTATCTTTCACACCATTTATTTACTATATTATGGGCTGTTAATGTCTTTTTCTAAGCACCGTCAAGTTTGATAGATGTCCACGTGTATTTCCCAAACAAATTCCCAAAAACTTCAAAACCCATGAAAACTTTATAGTCATGCATATTGTGTTTATGTGCCTGTGCGTTCGTCTACCTGTACGTCTGTCTTCCGGCCTGTCTATCCTGTCGTTTAAATGCAGGAACAAACTGAAATTGATGCGACGAAATTTGCTAGATGAAGCGCAGCCGCGCAGTAATCTCCTCCTTCATATTCCACATTGAGTAGCTTCAAAAACGACTGCAAAACGTCGATAAGTGAAGAAAATCGCATTCATTTCACATCAGTTGGATTTCTTCTTTTTTTTTCTACCTGTCCGACTTGCATTTTATCACGCAAGATTAATCAACGGAAAGGGTAATCTTTCCAAAATGTTCGTATAGATACGAAATATGGAATCGTCACTTTAAATCTTTTATTTTCCATTGTTTGATAGTGAAAATGTTTAGTCAGTAGAAAAAAAATCTAATAAAACCGTATATCTAGCGCAAATTCTATGTTTTTCACTCGTGAAGCTTGTCCATATTGACATGAACGATCGCAAAAACTACAAAGAATTCGCAGCTTATAATACAATGGCCACATACGATGGCCCTTTCATTTTCAATTTACCTTCTGATTATCTCGAGGAATGATGGCTGTTTCAAAATCACCTTCATCGATCTGTACTTAGATTTATGACTATCCAAATATTATTGAATAAGAATGAGTAAAACACCGAACGATCACATTGAACATATTTTACCGATTGCTTGAAAAATTTTATGGTGGCTAAGGTTGAATTATCGTTTTTAACTTTATAAGTTTACTAAAAGTCTAAAATTATGTCGTTGCATTTTGAAATTTGTCTTGTTTTAAGTGTTATTATTAGTGCATCAACTTAAATAATCCAATTTTCTTATCAAACTTCATTATTTTTTACACAACGAATGTTTATTGCAATGTAAATACAGATATCTCCTAACACTTCACTAATCAATCAACGTTTATTTGCATCATATTTGAGGTCAGTGTTGCTATTCTATGTTTCTATCGCTTTCCATAATATTCCAGCGCTTTTTAATAAGTGGACGCTGGTCATTCTCTTTTGTGATTCCAATCAGTGGCCCATGGTACTTCGATGCTACAAAAATTGAATAAATAGTAGTCCCCTTTTTTTTTCTAAGTGCTCATTAGCTCATATTATTCAATGTTGGTTAGTACCATGGGAGGGGGGGGGGGAGAGGGGGATAGTGTGGATAAGAGTACCGTTTATTCAATATACAATCAAACTGAGCACTAAAAAATCAAGTTACAATTCCAAATCACAAACCTCTTCGTTCAACCTTTCAACATTTCCGGCTAAATCATGCGCTATACTTTTAGCCACCCAATTTTATAACCTCTTATGCTTATTTATGCTGAGACAATTTTTAGACAGTCAATATCCAATATCGCTAACAGGAAAAATCTTATTGAAGACAATCTCTAAGTGCCGAAAAAAAAAAACAACCCACTCTTGAAACTTTACAAGTATAACATCTCTCCGGAAATCTCTTTAAATCATCTTTGATTGAAATTGACCGCAGTAAAACCTTAGATAACATATGAAATGTTTCATAAAATAAGCAAATGCGATCTGTGAATATATTTTTTGAAAGGTGATCTCATAAATTGAAGTCGATAGGATGCCAATTCTATCTTATTCTAAATGTTTTTAGCTTTTTTTTTTCTGGTTTTTTTTTTTTTAAAGTAAAATGTTGACTATATCCCGTTCATTTATCCTGACGCATATAACTTTCGTAACTCTCATCAGCGCGCCTATATTCTGTGGACGAAAATTGCTAAAGATGAATTATTGGCTAAAATTTTTATTTTTGTTTTATTAGCATGTTCTTGCATCAAAAAAAAAAAGTTGTAGGTGTTTGCTAGAATTTAATGTGCAAGCACAATTAAATAGCTGATTTAATTTGCACAACTTCTATTTGATGAGGATAGATTTGTAGATTTCGCTTTTTGAGACAAGCATTTTATTCAAATGGAGCTTATAAACGATCACTGCGATTTATTTTTATTTTTATTTTTTTTTATTTTTAATTATTATTTTTTTATATCTCTCAGAAAGTGGTGGGATTTATTATAATGTTTAAAGAAGCGATACTGCATTTTTGAGAAGAGAATGGTAATTTGATTAGATGAGGCTGATGTTTAGTACGTGACCTTGCTAAGATGATTTGTTGGAATTTTTAGCTGAAAACACCAATTCGCTTTTTATAGAATGAAATGTTTAGTATCATCTAGGTCGATAAATAAGGTAGTAATATACTCCAGGCTGCAGTTATAGATCTTGAATCTACGATTTTCATAATCTATAAGGGAATTGGAAGAGGAAAGAGGCTTATAACTTTTCCAAGTTTTTCATCGAGTGTAAATAATTGAAGGGAAATAATCTGCCAATATTTCGGCAAGTAAATGGGAGAATTTTTTTATGTCCTTTGGTGTAGACTATGCGATTGCCTTTTTTTATGCCAGGCGGGTGAGAGAGTGAGGAGAAGGGTAGCGGAAAAGAGTTCAAAACATCGCATTTTCATCGCTGATATATAGCGCGATTCGCACAATCGGGAAATGAAGAGGTGAAGGTACCAGTGGCAGTGTCGAATCTTCAGTTGAGCTCTTGACTGTCTTCTAGAAAGAATATTTGATGAAATGCATGTGATAGAGGTATATTTACCTGTCAGGCGCTGATGAGATATACTGCGGTGTTCATCAATGATAACAGATGAAATTGGATTCACGAACGATATAGTTGAAATACTATGTTATGTAACAAAGAGGCTGGATACACTCATAATTGCATCTAAGTTGGAGGTTTTTATCTGAATTTTTACCGCTTATTAAGTGATAACTTTTTAATATCATTTCTAACCGATATATCAAATTGACATCTCAGTGGTGTCTATATTGATATGTTGACAACTAGCAACGATATCAAAATCTTATCGCTTTAAATGCCCAACGCGAAGTTTACTAAGAGCTGTGCATCACCTCTCAACGCTACTTCATCATTGAGTTTTCATTGAAATTGAATATAGCTGAAAATTATCGGTTTCACATATGCTAACAAAAATATTCTATATAATTGATGGGCATATGAATGCGAAATAACACAATTAAGTATTAATAGTGATGTAATATTCGAATTAAATAACATCAATAGCAAGTGCCGTTTAAAATAATGATCGAATAATAAAGAGAACAATTCAAAACAAACTTCTCTTCAAAGCTTTATTAATTTCGCTATGACGTTAAAAAAAATGATATCTTTCAAGCGCTTTATGAAACAAATAATGGAGGCATTTAAAATTTTGTAGAAGTTTTTTGGGGCGATCACTGAAGAAATTAGTCAGAATTAAATCTCAAAGCAAATCACTCGCTCTTATTGAAATAATTTTCTAAGTGGAGACGAATTGAGATCAACTGATTTAGCCAACGGCTATAAATTACGCATGCTATAGACTTGAAGGAATGTCAGTTGTTGCTTAATAATGCGTTGGTTAAAGGCTGCTTAATAGACGTCAAAAAGATGAAGAGTTATGATTGATGAACATAAAACATCCACCGAAAAAAAAAGGTTTAAGTCAAGAAATTCGCTTATTTCGGATGCGTCTTAATTAATGTAAACTTTCTAAGTTCTCATGAAGCTATTTTCTATCATTTTAATGCGAATGCATTTTTTCTTCGAGTTTTTTTATCTTCGAATCTTTCAGTTTCAGCTTCGATAACCGATCACTTCAAAATTATTCTAAAATGTGATGTTTGATTATCACATAGGTGTGATTTTTGGACCATTATTTCCTATCATCATATTGCACAAAAATTGTTTCTATAAGTTAAGATACAAAACAGCACTTGGGAAGTATTCCTCTTTGCACTTAAAAAGACTTCGAATACGATCGCTTTCTTTTTCTACTCAGAGAGAGGGAAAAAAAAAGAAACGTTTAAAATTAACTATCGTTATGAAAGTTAATTAGGTTGACCGTATTTAGAGAGCGATGAATTTGGTACGATCATCGATGCGTAATATGTGGGAGGGATATGTGAAGGGTGATTGCCAACTTACACAAGCTGAAATGGAGCGACTCGGTAATCATAAATACAACGCTGAAGATACTTCATGGCTTGATGAACTCTGCATGAACAGGTTTCCTTTTTTTGCATTTGTGAGTTGAAGTTGATGATAGGGAATCACTTATGCACTATGGGGTGGAGAGGGGAAGGGATGCAACAATGAGCTACTAAATGTAAAATAAACATCTCTTCGAATTATAAGTTCTGAAGTGAGGGTTGCGGTGGGAGGGGGGGGGGGGTGAAGGATAAGTGAAACGATTGAAGGTCCACTCATTTTACAAGTCGCCGCTGGGAAAATATTGTTTATTCTCCACTCGGCAACGTGCATCCCGGGCAAAGCGAATGAATCGTTTGCTTTCCAAGGAATTGTTGTAGAATGGAAAAAGCCTTTTCTTCTAACCCACAGAATGAGGAATCATTTTGTGGTAGATGAATTATGAGAAATCATTTACTAAATCATGTGTTTTTTTTTTTTTTTTCAGATTTTGGGGTTATGCGGTTACGTTTTATCCAATATGGTTGGCACCAAATCTTATAACATTAATCGGCTTAATCGTAAATTTAATCACCGTTCTTATTTTATCGTCTTTTTGCCATGGAGCACGTGAACCGGTAATCGAATCTTACCATAACGCCCGCTTTCTTTTCTTCAACATCCTATCAATCATTGCATTTAGGTAGTGGACGTACGAATTTGTAAATTTTTCCTAAAATTTTACACTTATTAAATGAATGTTTTCCTCGTAAGCGAGAATATTTTGCGTCCACTATGTTAGAGGAATGTTGGGGAGAACAAAACAATTAATTCGATGCCGAGATAGGATCGGATTCCGATCATTATCGTAATTTATTGCCACTCATTTCCGATTATTTATTTGGGAAATAGTATCTCGATCTACGTTATGACTCATTCCTGAAAAGTGTAGAAATATGCAAAAAGCTATGTCGTTAACGCTTAACTTCACGTAGGTATATGCGGGTGAAGAGTGATTGACATGCTGGGTGGAGGAATATACGAAGAGTTATTTCAGGCACCATCATGGGCATATTTACAAGCTGCACTCGGTCTATTCGTTTATCAAACACTTGATGCTACAGATGGGAAACAAGCACGTCGTACTGGATCAAGCTCTCCTCTAGGTGAATTGTTCGACCATGGTTGCGACTCAATGACTCAAGGTTTCTTTTAGCTGTTCTTTACTTGCTTCTATCTTCACCTCTCTTATCTCCAGTGCGGTGTTTCTTGATAGAATTCCCTTTTCTATTTTTTATACTTACGAATGCTTTTTTGTTTTTTTTTGAGATAAATACCATCACATAGTTCTGCCAGGTGGGATCCAACTCGGGATCGGAGGGTTTTGTGGAAAATCGGGATCTAGGAAGCACGTGCTATATAATTCTCAAAGTTTTCTATTCTCCTAAGGAGGATGTGAAGGATGAGGTGGTTGCAGGTTAATTTTGCGTTCAAGGGACTAGATACAGTTGCTACCTGTGCAGAAACAGTGAGGAAGATATCCATTCAGATCGAAAGAATTGTTCAAAAACAAAAGATTGGCCACATTTAATTGCATCAATTTTTTGCAAACGAGTACTTCCTGCGTTTCACATTCGGGTAAAGCGTAGACATCGCTCCAACTTGGTTTATCAATTTCAACGATATTACTATATTCGAAGCTCCTATCGAATTGCAATTAAGTTTGCTCATTCGTTGCGTGGGTTTGCTGCTTTCGGCTTTCTCGTCCCCGAAGACGTTGTTGTGGGTGTTTCGAAAAAAATGGGATAGACAGTAAAAAAAACCAGAAATGTTTTATAAATTACGATAAAAATTTTAAAAAAATTCATCAATGCGCGATCAAAAGTGCATATTAATTAAAATATTTCTAAAATGGAAGTTATATTCCTTTCTTTATCAACGACTCATTTTCAATGCGTTCGAGTGTTTTGCAGTATTCGTAACGCTTAACGTATGCTATTCAATGCAGTTCGGTGAACAACGATATGCGGTATTCGCAGTTTCAGTTCTATCGGTGGCACTTTTCTATTGTGCTCATTGGAGTACGTATTGCACTGGTCAGTTGAAGTTTTCTAAGTAAGTATTTACTCTACTCTTATCATGCTATTGCTTCTATATTATTCTATAATGCTTATAATATCAGGATCTTTCTTTTGATCGTCTTCTAATATCATCTTCTCACTCTAATCCTTGCTAACTTTTTTGTTTAATCTTTAGCGAGCATTTATCATTACGCCAATCTGAATGATGGTGAGATTATTTAGATTCGATGTTACCGAAGCACAAATGACGGTTATTGCTGTGTTAATTGCGACGTCAATTTTTGGCACAGAATTTTGGTCACTTCAGGTTTGTTTTGTTTTTTTTTTTAACGTTTTCCGCAAGGTTTCATTTGTTATGAAAATGTGATATGCACCATTTTCTTGTTGTTCTAAAATTGGCTAATCTTATTTATCTTCAGTTGATATTTATTACAGATGTTTGGAGTTAGTTTGAAACTTATAGTGGTTAGCTGCAGTGTGTTTATGTCTTTGTGGCAAGTGGCCGGCTATTTAGTGGTCGTCTTTTCGGGTGGTATTGGCAAGAATGGATCAACAGTAGCGGTATGCCATTTAATATTTTCGGCGTTGTTTTATTCTTTGCGATCATCGGTGCATCAGTCGGTTAGAAAATGTTCCGAAAGGAAAGTGCATCTCTCATATTTGGTCACCCATAAAAAAAAAGACTTCAGGTGATCCTTCAGTGTTATTGTGTCAAGAAGTTAATTGCTTTGTGTCAATATCAAAGATAATCTGCAACGCGTTTTTTTCTATCCATTTACTTTCGGTTTCAAATCCTAGAATTGCATCTTCTTTTCTTTTCTTCTTATTTGGCAAGCTTGTTCTACGAATAAACTAGGAATCATTTTTCAGGGCACATCGGTAATTTTCCCGTTATTCCCATTGCTCGCCGTTATTGTCCCATTTTGTATGATCTACAGCAAGTCGACTTCAGGAGTATATGATGAACACACTACGATGTTTGCGCTTTGTTTTGGTGCTGTCGGGGCTAAAGCAACCAACAGGTATATTCTAATATTTTGTTTATGTTATTGCTTGCTTGATGATTGAGAGAGCTGTTCAGTTGAAATCTTTTGACTATCTTGGACCTTCTTTTTGTCTATACGGGAGCAAGAATTAAGAGAAAGAATACCAACAGTGCATCTTGTTTAACAAAAATTCTTTCATCCATCCCGATTGCAATTTGGTGCAGTGATATGTCGGTGTTAATAAAGGTTCTAAAAACTTATCATTTCGTAAGTTTAAGATTTGTGATTATGTGGCTAATTTAATTTTTTGCTCATTAGGCTTGTTTTTCTCGTTCATATGAACCGATCACTGTAAACTGTTTACTCTTAAAAGCGATTAAGTAGCCTATTCAATTTCAGGCTTGTTATTGCACATATGAGTCGAAGCGAATTGAGCTTATGGGATTGGATCTATTTGAGTCCAATCCTTATGATGCTTAATCAGTATTATGATTTCTACATAAATGAATATTATCTTCTCTTAGCGGCTACGGTATGAATGTTGGATTTATCATTGTGACAATTATTCTACATTTTGATTTTGTTTCACTTCAGGGCGAATGAGAAGAAATCGAATTAAAGGGTTCGATGGGGTTAGCTGAAAAGTTGATCGCAAAATGAGTCCTGCTATCGGATTTGCAGAGCCGCATTCCCCACATACCCGTGTTCATCCTTGATAACTCTCTCATCTTCGGGGGGGGGGTGGTTGTGCAACTAGTCGAAATGCATCAGAGACTTTCCATATTTCGATGAATATCCTATGAAGGTTCTGGTTCATAGTACAGGACTTTATGCAACTTAATAAGTTCACTTAGTAAGCCCTTTTGTATAGAAATAGAGGATGATGGAATGCGATAGATAGTTGGTTGGTTTAATTGGTATTTAAAGATTCAAAAATTGTGTTGATTCGATAGCATTATTGCTGTGAAGTTCTACTTGTAGGTTTACGCGTATGTGAGCCTCATTGTATTCAGTGCGATGATTTGTCGTCAATTTTGCATATACCTCAACATCTGTTGTTTTTCGTTGGGGCCACGCGATAATAACAATGCAGCCAAAGGTAACAACAATGTCGTCAAAGGGCATTCGCTTCGTACAAAACGTTCATGAATGAGCCACAATCTCCAGAAAGTAAATCTTTCCTGTATTCACATTTACTTCGGTTTTGTTCGTTTTGTTTCATCTCCTATACACTACCCACAATTCATTCTCACCTTTCCGAGATAGAAGCCGGCAAGTAAATTAGCTTATAGTTACATGAGACCTGGTAGGAAATGATTTCATTATTGGATTAGTGACCACATCGGAGCGAAAGAACACATGAGAGGTTCCTCTGGGAGGAAGCATATGTTTATTCATAGAGGTATCTGCCAAGATGATGTACTTGAGGCTCATTTAGCTTTTCTATTGGAAAATCCCATCTTTGCATCGGCGGAGAGGCGGGGAAGAGGGAGGCGTGGAGGATGACGTAGATAGGTAAGAGGAAAGAAGCTCTCGATTAGCATATCATTTAGATAGTCGAAATGATATTGAATTTATATTTCCTCTCTCGATATGATATTAAATTTGATGTTTTTTCTATGTTTAAGTCATTTTGTGAATGTGATTGCGATTTGTATGAATCGTTTGCCGTGCTTGCTTCTATTGGATTTGGATAGTTGTTTTGCGTTATAAATCGAATTATGAAAAGGAGCGGTCACGTTGAACATAGGCGAATTATCAATATGGTCTGCTGAACGAGCTTATGCTCATGTGAGCCCGATTAGCAACCGTCTTGAATTTTTGTTGATGGCATGTATATGGTTATAGGCAGGATTATTCGTTTACGAGATTAAATAGTACTGATTGGGAGGGGGCAAGAGAAAGAAGTACAGAAACTACATCTGAGAGAATCACACCTTTGAAGGGAGCCGAAGATATGAAGCCTCGTTGCTCGTTACACGATAGGGTCGGCAAACTAACTATATGGTTTAGTAGCAGTCGTCTGCGACAATAAAAATTTCGAGGTCAGATCCACTTGTTGTTTGTTATGAGCTGCTGTTCGTTCGCCGTGGTAATTCGTCTTGGCTCGTTGATGTGGCTCCTCTTCAACTATGTCAAGTTTTTTACGCTCTGAGGTTTTTTTACAGATTCTGATTTATAGTTTGTTACTTTCACAAAGAATATTTTAATGTGATTGTATCGCTTTGTCGTTCGATGGGTGAATGGAAATACAACATTTAATTATTCCTATCGTCGCGTATAGAGTGGGAAATTAAAGGTACCTGAATGCTTGATGGCTTATTTAGAGGATTGATATTTCGTTTAAGTTTAAGTCAATCGTTATTATTGATTGCATGGGGTAATGGAATATTTTTTGTATGGTGTTTTTAAGTTTGGTGGTACTTCCATGACATATGAACTCTTCATACCTGTGGTGGGGCGTTGTAGTTTCTATAAGGTAGTGGCATTGACTTTCATTTTCGAAACGCTTGACAGTCTTGTCGTGCGTTCGAATCGGTCGTCGACTTGCGCGACTTGTGTTTGACTTATCCTTTTCGCTCACCGGTCTTCTTTCGGCACCTTGCAAGTTTTATTATTCCATTGTACTGTTCCCTCGAGTCCTGTTTTCTGTCTTACTCTCCTTCACATCTTTCTCACACACCTCTTCCGCCCCTTCCTTTTCCCGGATTCCATCGATCGCTTTCATGGGATTTCACAGTTCTCGCGGAACCTACGTCTTACACTTTCATGTAAGATTTGAAAGTTCCGTGAGATGAAGGAATATAGATTTTGGCTAGTTGCGTGTTGTCCTGTTGAGCACACAAAACAGGGGACGGAGTCAAAGCTGAAGTTGCTTTTGCTGACTTCAAATCGCAGAGGAATGGTAGGGGTGCGGAGCGTTACTGTCTTCTATCATTCAGTAATGTTCCTTCCGTCTGATACTTCGCTCCTTTAGGTTTCTTCGTACTTGATATTATTGGCCGTCAGCTCAGAAGCATCTGCAAAGGGATGACCTGTTGAGGGGAACAAAGCAGCCAGATACTGCACATTTTGTAAGGCATCCCTCTTGCATTGATCTCACGCGTATATTCTTGCTTTTTTATATCATGTTTGAAAGTTAAGTTGATGAGTTTTTGAAGTTCGGGTTTGCCGCAACAACCTGAAAAGTCTGACTTTTTCCTTCTAAAATATATCCAAAGAGAGGAGATGTTCTAAGACAAGTGTTTTGGGCCGCATCAGTGAGAAGGAATAAGCGGTTCGCTTCCGGTATCTGGATTTTTTTTGCACTTTGCATTTTACTGCCGAATGGTGAATTTCAAAGAAAGATATGTGTAATGTTTCTAGGTGAATAGGAAGAGTCACTGGTTCCTCTCTTTGTGGAGAACGCAATAGATCGCTTTGATCTAAGGTGGGACGTGTTCATGATCGAGATTGAGGTTAAGCATTGTTTATATTGTTTCTTTGTTTCATTATTGTGAGTAGTTTTATGAGAGCGTTGTGTTATCGCGTAACTATTCACACGTCTCGAACGCATTTTTGTTTTTTTTCTATTCTTACGGCAACATTGTTTATTATTTGTATACGACGTCGACAAGTTTTAATACAAGAGTTTATCCACTTAGACGAGCATTGCGAATGAAACTTCTTTTCGTGACTTTGGGGGTGAAGGATGCTTTCCTACCTCAGAAACAGGCTACTTGAACACCTTTTCACGGAATCTGATGCAGCAAATGCAAGCGTAGGGAAACGACGAGGAAAAACTTCACAGTCTGATAGGATCAATGTGATCAGTGGCTTCAACAGCTCACATGTAGGCCACCTGGTCGCTGCCCTTTAAAGTATTGGTTCAGTTATATGGAGTTTACTGTGTTCAAAAATGAGATGTTGCCACGAGATGCCTTGATCGTACATATGGAGCTCCCACCCACGTCCAACTGATCGAGAACTGGGGGTCGGGTGTTAGATCTCTCAAGGCGGCTCCTGCACATCATTTGCCGGAGTCAGTGGAAGCAGCAAAACTTTGGCAGGCAGAATTCCAAGATTTTAGACAGGATCCGGGGTGATTCACGTGTAAATGTGGTCTTCGGTGCTAACATTTAGTTCATAAAATCTGATGGAAATGGTAAGCTGAAGTCGGTCCGGATGTGCGTTAATTGCAGCAACCAAGAACAAACAAAGAGATGAACTAGATTTTACTGACGAAACTTAAGAGACATGCAACACGGTAGGCGTGTCCTATTTCTCCTCCTCTAGCCGAATCAACTCCTTAACGCCGTCGTACATCTGCTTCACTGCTTCATATTCAGAAATGCCGAGACGTGCCTGCAAAATCAACGTCAACAACCACCTGGTATGTGCAGGATTTTTTCGTGACTTTCATCCGCAGCGAGGAAGACTCTACCATTTCTTGTCCACTCCATCGTTTATTGAGGTCACGAGGGCCTCCTCAATCCTGACTCGGAGGCGAGGAGCAGCAAAACCTTCCCCTACCTCAATTCTGCGACTCAGTGCATATGCTGCCTTACCACAGTTTGTGGGCTTCCTTATAGACATACAGACATTTGAGCAATCTTGATTATCGTTGAAAAAACGACCCAAATCTAAACAAATTTGGTTACGAGGCGACCCTTTTTTCCATAAATTTGCTAAACTTCTCCAGCTTTGAGGTAGACAACCAGATCTCGTAATAAACCACAACAGCCGCCACTCGAAACATGTTCCAATAAAATATAATTGGTCCAATATGCCGATGCTACGAACACCATCAGTTTCTTTTAAAAAGCTATACAACTCTTGTCGATTCCACAGGTAAAACAATAGGACGACTGCAGACATTTAAACAACGGTGGGTAAGTGTTGAACAGAATTGACCGGTGGCACTCTTCGCTTGCACCTCCAAAGTGCACTAAAAACTCGAAAGCTGCAGCTTATTTAACATAAAATGACGCGATGCGTGAAATATGTCAATCACTCTTATAGAAAGAAAGAAATGTGACAGGCGTTTCTTACCTTGTTTGAGATATCGTAAACTCCGTCCTCACTCTCCGAGTGCTCTCCATGGACACCACGCACTTGCAGGTTCAGCCTTTCGCAAATTTCCTTAAAAGTACAAAGCCAATATTTCATAAGTGAAAGACGGTAAAAATCACCGGGATGGGCATCAGCTGCTCTACTTACCTACTCACTGAGACTTAATCCGTAGCATTAAAGAACATCCTGCAGCTCATTCGATTCAATAACAGACAGTAGTCAGGTGACAGTCCCTGTTTAAAATCTCGACTAAGCCAACTAGAAAAAGGCTGAATTTAGAGTATTTCAGCTGCAGCTTGACTCAGTTCGGTACTTCTGCAATCCGTTCGGCAGTTCACATCGTGACTGAACCTTCACCTGTAGTTTTGGAACTTCCTTCCACTGGACATCGTGGAATGAAAAACTTGCAAACCCACGTTTGCTTTCTAATTTTATCCACTCTACCTTCTCCACCTTCCCTTGAAGTGAAGTTGTCAAAAACGAGTACTGCTGATGCGCGTCTTCTTTGCGGACACCTGACCCTAAAGGCAAAGTGACAATTTATTGACCGTTTTGCCATGGATACCTTCCGGTCGGTCACTTAACCGTTGTTGCGCGACGACGGAGACAAGCTCCCAGAAAACGGGCTCACGCAGGCCCAACAAAGACGTTAAAACCCCACCTTAGACGTTCGCTTTTTCTAAAATTGCACAAACCTTGAAATCGTCTCGTTTCGAAAGTTTCGGCAATTTGATGTGGACTGAGGCGCGTACCGTGGAGCCGAGATTCGTCGGACAGAATGTCAGCCAGCCTAGCCTCTCGTCGCGAGCAAATCCTATCTTCGATTCCAAAGACTGCAAAGTATGTAGCTAATGTAGTGCAGTAACCGAAAACTCAGAAGCTAACCTCCTCATACACTTCGAGACCATACATATACAATGCAGTTGCAAACAGAATCTCACCTCCACTATCTCAAAAGTTCGATGTTTTATGGAAAATTCAGTTGCAGAAATTGCTGTGAATGGCCGATGTAACAACTATTTCGGATGTTGATTAATTTACCTTCTTATTCTACATTATCGGCCTCGTTTTCAAACGTTAATTTCTATAATTTTCCATTTTCAGTGATTTTCAACTTTCTTGGTAGAACTTGTGGACTTGTCTATTTCCGAGGCTGTAGCTGTTTCATGCGTCCAGAAACCAAAATGAGGCGCTAAATAGAAACAGATGTGAGCTGATGCGGAAAGAACGTCAGGATGACAACAGCAACAACGTTGCTGCAATGGTCCGCAAATGACATAAGACCTCGGCGGTAAACGTGTAATCTTATTGTTATTTCAAATAAGCATTAAATTGCTCGAATTCACAAATACTACTACGATAATAAAATGTAGTACGTCGGTTGCAATAGGTATAGGGGTCTCGTCTAAGAGTTAGCTCATCAATGAGGTATAATGGAACGCATAAAAATCCACCCCGTAACGCAACACAACGAACCTTCATTGATCGCGTGACCGAAAAATACCCTCAACAGTATCCAAAATGATCCGTTGAAAAAACAGCAGACAAAAAACGGAAGTAAACATACCTTGATGGCTCGAACAAGCCGGTCAAGCACTTCTCCAACGTCACTACCCTTCTGCATTGAAATCATTCGCATATGATCCTCTTCGTTCACCCAAACCAAAAAGGTCTTATTTTCGTTGTGGAAAATACCGCGACCCTAAATATCGATGGAATCTCATTACGGTAAGAGAGACAAACAAACGCTTAAAATTGTAACAATTTGAACTTTTGAGTACTATGCAGCAGGACGATTGCAAAACAGCACGAGTAGGTTTTGTTGAAGCGAAAAAAATGTACCGATCTGGAGGACCACTGTAGACCTTCGGTTACAGCCAACCACTTTTGCAGGCAACGATTTTGTCAATACTCATATGTCGCCGGACTGTGAACAAATTCTAGAGACAAAAGATTAAAATTCATAACAAAGGTAGAACCCCTTTCTGTATCTTTTCCATGCAGTTTTCTTGGTCAACGTCTACAACACTACGGTCACATCGCACAGCGGCACTCCTCCACCTCCCTTATATAATTCTTTATAAGGTTGGAAAAAGAAATATCACGCCCCTCGCATATGCACAACTCGGATATCCGAATGGGCTAGCAAAGGGATCATGAACGCAATCCAGGTAATACGATCGAGTCACATACCTTGGGCCAGTAATTGCAAGCGTTTGCCTGCTGCAGATGGCGATCTCCTTCTTTGAAGAGGAAGTGGTCTTGGATCAGCTGATTTTGCGTCTCTTTGCTCATCCCTTCCAAAGGATAATACGTCCCTGCCAATTCCTCATCATTCAATGATGTAAGTGCATTTTTTACCTGCAAATTTTAATGCATGAAGCCTTTTCTAAACCAAAACTGTACTCAACAACTTTACCGATCATCGTGTAATAATCCCACATGTTGCTGTCTAAAATTTATAACAAATCTCTATGACGTCATATTCGTGAGCACAGTGGAAATGCCCCTCTTAGCAAACAACATTCAGCTTAGCTTCACCTCGGACGTGCAAACAACTATAGTTTCACCTGTCAATAAATGGCCACCAAAGAAACAAGAAAATATTCGCATCCTGCACGTTGCTTATTCAAACATTGGTGCCGCTTCATCGGATCCCAAGATCGAGAGAAAAACCTCCCACATCACATTTGCGGCAACCTCTTATTCTCTTTCCATCTCTCACGTTGCAGAAACTTAGACCTATCTGACCGCTCGAGTGCTCTCCTCCTTAACTTCCTAAAATATCTCAAGACTAAAATCAACGCTCGGCCAATTAAAATTGTTGCCACATTCATAAATTAAAATGAATACAATAAATGGAAAACCTTTTGTTGCAAAATTAAATAATCATCCTGCGTTAGCAATGGGTTGAAGGGATATCCGGCGATCGACCTCCCACATCGAATCCTGCAGCATAAGAAGGATGAAAATACAAACATAGTGTTAACCAGAAAAAGAGTAGTGAACATTTCCCTCGACCTGCATCCATTAGAAATCATCATCAACGCTGCCTGTTCGATATCAACTCCACCTAATGGCCAGCAATCATCTTTTCAAACATCAACGATTAAAATAATTAGAATGCTTTCAGTGACAATAGACCACAAGCACTCATGAAAATCTCAAACTTGCTGAATTCTGGATATTTCTGGACAACAGAATAAGGAAAGTGATGAAGTGCATGACCATGCTTATAGCGTATCAACAAAAGGACTCCATTCAACACTATACTGAACTTGTTTGTTGAAGCCAAAACGTTCAGGTTAATTTTTAATTAAACTGAACACTATGTGTCTTATTTTTAAATACATGAAGTCAAGCTCGTATATCCCCGAATTAGAAAATTTATCAAAACTCTTTGAGATGAGCATAATCGAGGATGGAAATTTTCCACCTCTCCCACAATAGTACATCCTATAAGTGATAAATAATACTGTAAAGAAATAAGAGGTGTGGATTTCCAGGTGTTAAGTGTTGTATCTCACATTTGGTTGCGATGATAATCAAAGACAGCAAATCGGCCACGCCTTATACTAATCACATCATCGTCGTCTACTCAACTGTTGCAATTGAAACTATCGAGGTAACTGATGTTGCCAAGTGAACATAATGTAATACATCACTTTTGACGTCTCTTACTTGGACTCATAATGGATCGTAATGGAAGAAACGATGGTGCGCTCGAATTTCAAATCGTCATCATTCTTTATGAAGAAATAACTGGTGAATGAGAAAAATGCAACCTTGTCGAGACGATATACTTATTATTAGGGTCGAGAGGGGGGAAATCGGCACGTTTGCCTTCACCAAGATCGACGGGCGGCTGCTTATCTTTTGGTGAAAAGCCATGATAATCCTGAATAATTGGATCGAAGAGTGCAGCGAACGTCTTGTATGATTCTGCATCCGGTGCGTAGACGCCAATGCTCGCATCCAAATTGAATACGCCTATAATTTCAATTTTTTTTTTGAGGTCATACTTCATCCAACTGTCATGCACAACCAACTTTGCTGCTTTTATCACTAAATAATAGCCTTGATAAAACACCACTAAACTAGATCGTGGAGGCTGAACGGCTTTTAGTTTATGAAGATGTTTCGATACGCAAAAAGTTATGCACTGCTTGATACAACAATTATAAGGAAAAACAGCCAAACAAACCTATGAACAAAACAACAGGAAACGGATTGTGCACTCAGTAAAAACTAATAAGTAGCAATAATAAGGCTAAACATACTAATGCCTATCTAATTCAAAAGAAAATATTATGCAGACTTTCTTTTCTAGGAAGCTTTCTCAATAAAATTTTATCTCATGAATAGTGTTCACAGCACTTCCTCCTATTAGTCTTTGCATTACTTGTTTACTCAGTGGAATGGGGAAAAGAGGATAGTTATTCTCCTATTCGACTCTTCTTCGACTCCGCTTTGCCAATGATACTTCTGGACGCAGAAGAGGACTTCACTGTTTCCACGAAAGAAACTAATCAACAAAGAAATTTACGAATGAAAACTGATTAAATTATGAGGAAGGAAAACGACACAAAATTAAAAAAAAAAGAAAAAATTTCAATATTCTGGGAAATGAGAGTGAAGCAAATTGCCAATGGCAATAAAAGACAAAAAGTATAATCAAAACTCTCCTATGTAAAACAGCACAACGCGGAAATAATACTTTTTATATGAGAAAGATACGTTGAAATAAAGACATCTATCAGAGATATTAAGAAGGAATATGATTGAAAGCGGAACTCCTACCTGATCGAATAACATCATAGAGCGTAGCACCAAGTTTTGTTTTCTTATATTTCAATTGGTCGAGCACATCATTTGTAAGATGCTTTTTCAGCAATGATTTACAATTCTCCGCCTAAATAATAATTGTTGAAAAACAATGAAAAACGATCTTATAATATTTTGCATTTTACTATAAAAAATCACATCATAAGCTTTTACTATCAATAGAAAACAATTCCATACAAAAACTACTGATTGATGCAATAGCAGATGTGAATAATCACAAATAAGAAAAACAATGAAGAATATGTTTAGCAGCTGATTGCCACCATCGAAGGAGAAAAGTACAACTTACAGAATGTTTTAAAAAATTATGCCCACTCTCTCCTTATTCTAGAAATTTACAATCTTATTAAGGAAATTTAGATATTGAGCGGAAGTAAGATTTCGTATAGCTGCGAGACATTGAAATCCAATCATTCTGAGGAATGTTGGCAATTAAACTTAAATGTTACTATGCGGAAGTGAGCTCACAAAAAAAAGAAGGCACAAAATATCTCGAAAAACTGCGATAAAAGAAGAGATGGCATAGGCCTACATATGATTTGAACGGAACATGTCAAATACAGGTGGATAACATCCTCAAAAACAGTTTACCTTTTGCAGTCTCTGGAAGGCTTCATCAATTTTCTTTACAGTAGCAGCATCGGCCTCATTTATCTGGAGGTTCACCAATGCGACATCCCTATTCTGAAATTCAATTGCGGTTATATCTTATGCAAAATTAATCGAATTAAACGAACGTTCCAGATAGCTCTGGCTTAATCCGATATGAGCCGTGACAGGAACTAGGCCTGGACGCTGGCACTCGATCACTGACGCAGTGGTTAAGCCCAGCATGTTTAACCAGGGGCAGTTCAACGTCGCATAGTGGATTGGAAGTGTCCTGGTCTAGCGAGCTACATCAACGCCCAAAAGACCGGAAGTGAATATAACCTCGACTAAAGCGGAGTGATACGATCCCTTTGATTGGGTATCACTCGCTATTCACAACTAAGTCTCGTAAACACCTTCAAGTGATCCCCATAGATAGACAAAAGGGTTAAAAACACAGTGACTAATATTCAGACTATTAAACATAGTAAAGGGGGACATATGATCTATGATAGGCGATAAAGTTATGGATTGGGGGTTTTATGTATATCGAAAAATAGCTAGTCTGATGGACTAAAACATTTGATAAAGTTACATAACGAATTTTTTTGCATTATTCTTTGAAGTTAGAAAATTTTCAAGTCTCACATTTCTTTACCCTAACCTGCAGAAGCATACATTCGGAAGCATAAACTGTACATACATATGGATAAAAATAAGCGAATGCCGTTGCTCCACCCGCTAAAGCGAGAAGACCACTGAAGATCGCCTTCTGATTCTTTAAAAAAGCCATACGGCGTCACGATGAGAACCTTAAAATTATAAACAGATGGATACTAAGTAGGAGTATGAGCATGTTACGTTCGAAGCACATGCAAAAAGAGTAAAAAACGGCATAAACCGGCATCGGTGCATTTGACTTGTGCATAATTAAAGCACACACAGTAGAGAACTGTCTATGGGCACTTGTGCCACTAGGTATCTGCTTATAAATAAATCCGACATTCATGGCACCAGCATTTTTATTTGTAGACAGTTTCGCCGAGCATCTTACTACCACATGAATACTTACATAAGTAGTTTAACTAATGATGAGACCTAATATGATAGATTCGACGGCGGAAATGCATACATTTTAGTCGGGAACCTATACACCATAAAGGTCAATTAACGGATACGCACAGCATGTAACTACGTTATTTTATATATACACATTGAATGGAGTTAATGGGGCCAAAAGATGCATAACTGTGTAGTAATTGGTGTATGCGGGTGAATTATACTTGGCTCAATAGCGATAGCTACGTAATAAATACGACGTAACTAAACATGAAAACAACAGGGCAAGAGAACTTCCAATTGAACAATGGGCAAATAATCAACCATAGGATGCCGATGAAAGAGTACGCGAATAGGTGTTGTTTTCTGACAGCAAAAAAATATCAATGTTGTTCCAGTAAAACTAAACATCTCTTGAAGGATAGAGAATATTCTTAATGACATAGTGTTGGAAAACGCACCAGCCGTCTGCTTCTAATAGTACACACGCTACGCATCAAAAAGCATGAATGTGGTAGATTTGCACAAATGTGAAATGAATCAATGATAAACGATTTTATGTGACATGATCTGCAAGGGTGTGTAAAATATGAAACATTTTTTCGGACATTTCCGCCACCTTAGACTTTTTTGTTTTGCGTTGCGGAACAGAGAAGTTTTAGCCGGTAGAAGTGTCGAAAAGCAGCGGAAAACTAGTTGGTCCACGTAGTGGCCGCATCTGCCTCACTTTTCAACCAACACCGTAAATTATTCGTTAGGGCTGGGCTGCAGCCACGATTTACCTTTTGATCCGGCTGGAGCCGCCTCCTGTTGCATCACACCACAACGACAGCAACGGCAGCTACATGTTTCAATGACGAAAGGGTAGGTAGTAACTTCACATCAAAAAAGTAAGAAGTAACAAATAAAAACCATACATATTAAACGTAGCAAATAATCGGAGGGAGGTTGAAAATATTAGCGAATGGGCATCAAACCGATCGATAGCATAAACTTATTCAAAATGTTTCATATCTTCAGTAACATTTGAATGACATTTTCAGGCATTGATGCAATGCAGCGATATCGTTCCTTCAAATTTTCGGCTTCATTCAAATCAAATAGACGAGAAATGTGGACTCAGCTCCTTGGTTGGATTTATCCTCGAAAACGGCAGTAGTATACAGTGTTGAATATACTTTCGTTAGGAAGCATGTACGCATTTTCTCGAGATACTGTAAAATTCTCAATTATTTAGCTATACTGCTTCCTCTCTTCGAATTTCACCAACTGTAGTTCTGACAACCACGAGGCAAATATTTTCAGTGAGCAGAAAAACCGCAATTTCACAATTTTTCAAAGCAGTAGTCAACCGATCGTTCAATGCCAACACAACCGCAACGACGCCAAGCAAAGAAGATGCTCATAGAACCGGTCGATGAAGGAAAGATTGAAAGTGAATGTGAATGGAATAGAAGATGTGAGTGACCCTAAACTATTGGTACATTCGATATTCAGAGAGGATACTGATGATTTAAAAAAAATTTTTTTTTGTCTCAATCAGCTCGTCACAACGGAATAGGAGACGGAGCGAAAAATCAGAAAATAGAATCACGATGGATGATCTTCCTCCAATAAAAGAACTTCTTTTCTAAAGGAAATTTGGCGATGAAAACGAAAAACAGGCTATTCGAGTAATACATTCCGTTTTATCGTAAGGATAACGTGGAGAGGTCATGAAACAAAAGAATAGCTTTGTGGGGTGACATACAAAAAGAAGGGAATTTCGCTAGAGGAAGAAAATATTGCAATATTGGTGGACAGCAAAAATTGGGCCAAAAGGTGTACAGAATATTAGATAAGAACAGAGAACAAGCAAAGAATACGACAAGACCAGATGAAGTAAACGTGGACGTAAGCAATGATGGGAAGTGATAATTGTAACGGTCGTGAAGCTTTTCCATCGAAACAAGCCATTACATTCTCTAAAACGTTGGCATATGGCACTCGTCACGAAGCTGTCCTCTTCCGCTCACCTCTGATTTCTGCCGAATATCTCACGTAGTTAAGTTGCATTTCCTTTGTAGCTGACAGCAGTCAACCCTTATCTTCGTTGACAAGTTGTTGCCAAGCTGAATTTTTATTGAACTCTTAACGCGATGAAGCGGAAAATAAAAGCTCTTCGCCTGGCTGAAATATAAGCAACTGAGGGTGGAGAGAAGGGGGAGAGGGGAAAGCGAAGGGGTGCATCCGAGTGGGATATCCTCATTATTGTCGTCCGCAAAAAAAGTTGTGATCCTTATTCTATTCCATAGTGAGGAAAATTCCACCATGCATGCCGCATTTTCTGAAGCATTTCATCATTTCATCGTTTTTGAACGATGCAATGCGATCTATAAATCGAACTTAATTCCACCCAAATCTTATGCACTTCCGATTATGAATTTTGACGGAAAAAACTCTTTGTAGATCAATAAAACAAGTTGAACGAATGTAAACAGGTTAGAATTAAATGCGAATATGAAATCAGAAGAAGTGCATAAACGTTTCAGCACATTGCAAAATGATCTACAATGATATGAAGAAATTTTTTTTTTTAATGCAAGCATGAAGTTCTTCAAGCTTGACCTGATAAATAAAATTCACAATTGAGTGGCAATCAAGTGTCTCGAAATGATTAAAAGCAAAGTGCTTCGTTATGCCGACAATTCAAACATAAATAAGTCTAATAAGAAACGAATTCAGAACAGTATTTAATGTACAGTAGATATTCTAACGAGTCTAACTCGAATATTTTTTTTTATTAGTAAATATAATCTCGAATCCTCTTTTTTTTTTTTCAAACCATACTCTAGCATTAC
The DNA here is from genome assembly GCA_037389465.1 of Baylisascaris procyonis. Lineage (NCBI taxonomy): Eukaryota > Metazoa > Nematoda > Chromadorea > Rhabditida > Ascarididae > Baylisascaris > Baylisascaris procyonis. The sequence continues at coordinate 2,986,270 of JAZARR010000146.1, forward strand.
AAAATTGTCTTATCAGGTGATGAAATTTTCTATACTATTTTATAATTTCTAAGAAAAAAATCTTCATCTATTATTTTCTACTGCATTTTTCTATCTCATTTTTTTTTTCAAACGACTATGCTATACGCTAGTAAATGCGAGGATAGTATAGTTTATTAGATATATTAATAAACTATTTTAAATCCTTATGGTAGTAAACACTGTTTTGTATCAAACAACTATACAACTAACTACCTATGCCTTTTCATAAAATATAAAAATTGCTCATTTGCTTAGTTTTTTTTTTTCGTAGTGGTTTATTTTATCACTGCGCAACCAAAGAACAAATTTGCGTTTGTTGATTTGTGATGTTCCGAATCGTAGCGAACAATCTGAAGGACGCGTCTTTATGATGTATAAATAGAACGCTCAACAATACCATAAAAGGGATTGCCGCGAAATAGATTATGCATTAGAAAACACGTTATATTATATAGAAGCATATGGCTATAAGTCTATCGCATAAAAATGCTGTTGTAACGTCGTATAGCCTAAGGGCATGAAATGTGCATATTTACAACGCAAACAATGAGATTCGACAAACGTAGATCCGTATCTTCTTTGCCTTTATATACATCGTTTTTACGTCTCTCAGTTTCATAAGCTTGGCTTCTACTTGACGGACGGCTTAGCTTCGCTACGGCTATTGGCTATCTAATCAGTTAAAGATCTTATGTTTCCTAGAACGAACTGATCTGCGGATTTTGTTGAACATTTCCAGCGTAGGAATCAACGCAATGGTTAGTTAGGCTGCTACTAATAGACATTAAAATATCGGCCAACGAAGCGTGAATGCCTATTTCGTTGTGCACATTTTCGCACCATTCCTTATGGTTGCTACAGAACTGCAACGATCTGTCATTACTCATATTACTGTTTTACTTAGATTATTTCAGCATTATTTAAGCTGTTTTCTTCATATGAAATCACTTAATCAATTCATTCATGATCGAAAGAAATCCGATAATAATAGAAAATAACTTCAAAAAGAAAGTTGATCGGGAATTGCTTGACTAGGAATTCTTTAAGATTTACAGTACTGAAACAGAATAAATTATTTTGATTATTATATTAACTGCTCCGTTGATCTGGTAATTTTTTTATGGGGGGGGGGGGGGGGGGGTCATACAATGTGTTATATTTTGTTTATGAGATTTTTATGCGGGATGTGTGTTTTTTTTTCTTCAAATATCTCTAAATTTGTGATCAATATTTAAAAAGTTCATCAGTGTAAAAGATTGAAAAAAAGAACGCCTCACTAGCTTTAGAAGATAAATAAAACAACTTGTTGTGCGGATTATCGATAACGATGATATTTAACAAGAAATGGAAAAAAAAAGAAGAAAAGAAATAATGAATAAAGTTTGAATAGATGGAGTGGAATATATAAGATGTAAAGAAATGAAAACTATTCTCTCAGTCCCAAATTTATTTTCTTATTTCCTTTCCATCCTTTTTCTTTTATGCCTTTTTTTTCATATGTCCAATTGGAGGGCGTATTGCATTAACGTCATCTCATATACGAATGTTTTTTTTTTCTAATTTGCTTCACTATATAACAATTTTGTCTTGATGCGAATTGCCAAATATATATATATATATATATATATATATATATATATATATATATATATATATATATATATAATGGTAATATGAGGGAATTTGAATAAACATCGCTAAATAGAGACTGTAATAGAGTAATCGCTATATTTCACAGTACGATAGAGTGGAAATCTCATCTATTAGTTTCAATTGATTTTTCGATGATATTTCAATGCGTTCATTCACAACGATTCATTAGATAGGCTTTTATAGCTAAATATTCCTATTGCAGATGTATACAAAAACAAATGCTTCTTGGAGTGCTTATCTCTCAATAACAGTTTCTCTATGTGCGATATTGATCTGTGTCGGTTTTGTGCCCTATTTGGTGAATAAGATACAAATTGTGAATAGTGCACTTATTGTACATCTTGATGAATTCGGTGCTCTCGAGGATAATGTCTGGGAGCAGATGCGATCGTTGAGAGGAGTTGCACTCCCACAAAGACCTCGACGACAAGCTTCACCACAATGCAGTTAGTCAACGCTGATTTTTATGGTTTTTTTTTTCTTGCGGTCATAATGAAGCTCTTCAATGAAACTGTGAAGCACTGATGAATTAATCTTGCACCACAAGAAAAAAGATCCTCCTTTCTCTTCAAAGCCTCACGTAGATTATATACATTGTTCAACGATCATATGCGCTTTAAATTGAGTCTTCGCTCATATCCTTCAACTACACTTTAATAATCTGAAGAATTCCTATTCCATTAAGTTATGCTTACTTACTTGTCCAGCCAATTATGAATGAAAACTTCCTCGATCTATGAATATGGAGGAATCTTCAGACCTTTATGCATAATCTAGTTGACATACATGCCCTAGATTGCTGCTAAGGTTCGGTTTCTTCAGAAGGAACATCGAAAGAAGTCTTACCTAAGAGAATCGCTTTGCCAGGCATGCAGTAATGAAATTTATTGATCGAAGATCAGGCACTGATCATATTTTCGCACTCTTCCCCTTCACCCTGCTCCTCTTCCTCATGCTTGTCTCTATCAATAAAGAAGTCAAACAAACCCAACTTCGGTTCTCGAGTTTAGAATAAATTCAATCCGTAACCAATGCGGCTCACCTTTATCTTCATTTGGCACGATATAACACAACTAGAGTCAATTAATATGCTATCGCAAAGCTCATAATATCGCCTGCAAAATGGGAATATTATTTTTTCACAGGATGGAAAATCTATAGCGCTATCGATTTGACCAATAATAATTTATTCAAGAACTTTTTTGTTAAGCGTGTTTCTAACGGTTGTCGAGTAATTTTTGCAAACAGAAGAAACAAAAATAGCATTTTTCAGTATGTGAGGTGGCAGACAGATGTCCTCCGGGACCTCCGGGAAAGCCAGGAGAGCCTGGGATGGATGGGATCCCGGGCAGAAATGGTGCTCCTGGAGAGCAAGGCCTTCCCGGAATCATACCGCCTGAGCTAGTGCAACAAGCAGAGCAGGGATGCCGTCAATGTCCACCTGGTCCGCAGGGTCTTCCGGGCTTTGCAGGAGCACCCGGCGACATCGGAAGAGAGGTATGTTTGACAATATTACGGTCAGCGGGGTGCATTGAAGGCTTCTAAAAGTATCGTCAACGCTTGAAGGCACCTCTTAAAACCTATTGAATCTGATAATGTGACAAAACATTTAGCGGAAACAAAGCAACTATTGACTATTCTTTGCATATTTTTCATTGAAAAAATTTTGACATCAAGAACCTACGTTCTGCCCATCTTCTAATTCAGCCTGTGCACGGCACTATGTTCGTAATGAGGAATTCGGGCTTTGCATAAAACCTTATTTGGGATAGACCAGATTGGTTAGACATCAACCCTCGTTTAACAAGCACATCACGGCGTCATTTCGAAGTCAGTTTAAGATAGGGAGGGGGGGGGGGGGGTGTGCTAAGGCATTCATTTATTAGTCAGCAAATTCTAAATTGCGATCAAATTAAAAAAAAAAAAAGTGCTTTTCATTTGTTGTTTGCGATTTCGCACTCGATCAAATGACACTGTTTCTTTCATTAGAAATGCACCAAAACACTGACATCCTTACGTCTATTACCATCGAAATTTGCTTACAGGGCGAAGCTGGACCACCAGGAATATCAGGCCGTCCGGGAACTAGTGGACCAGCTGGACAACCAGGAGAAAGCGGTGAACCAGGAACACCAGGTAAGAAAAAAATTGAATAACATGGAGACGACTGAATAATGCTAATTGTACAGCCAGCATTTCTTCTCGGTATCATAACTTAAAAATCGACCTAAGAATCTATTTCTTCATTTACAATGTTGGTGTTTTAGAGGACAAAGAAATATTGCTTGATAAAAGTGAATTCCATAAGGCAACTAGGAGCATTTGTTTCGTTGAGCATGCTTTCATGCTATTGAGCAAACTGTGTTCATGCCATAGAGCACCCACAACTCTTTTTTTTTTGCTTCAAGAATAACTATAAAGAAGAATCACTTATTCGTTTCCAAATGGATTTATTGCACAACACAATTCGACGCATTATTAGTATCCGTATTTGTTCAGGCAAAGCCGGTGAACCGGGTGTGAACGGTAGTGAAGGAATACGAGGACAGCCGGGAGAGCCTGGAGAACCTGGAAGGATTGGAGGAAGAGGACCCAAGGGAAATCCTGGTTTCCCAGGCAACCAAGGGTATCCTGGCCAACAAGGACCTTCTGGGCCTGCTGGAGAAAGCGGACGAGCAGGACAACGAGGAACTCCTGGCTTCCCTGGATCAATGGGCATACCGGTAATTATGTCTGTTGTTTTGCATTAGTTTAAACTGACTATAGGAAAATAATTGTTTTTCATATCCATAAGCGACCTGAGTGAAGAAACTGCTCCTTCGCAAAGGTATTAAAAAAGTTCATTAAGCGCAAAGTCTTCCACAAAGTGAATCATAATACATGTGGCAATAGAAACGTCTGCTACAAAATCCTCATGTCTTGTAAGAAATCGTATTAAATCAGCAAGTCTTTTTTTGAATTGTGTTTGTTGACAGTTTTTTTTTTTCAGGGTGAACCGGGAGAGGACGCATCGTATTGTCCGTGCCCAAAAAGACTACTTCGCAGAAGGAAGACTGGAACGAAGAGAAACTGATTATGTAAACGAACTATGTTCACATATTGTTGTACTGATGCCCAAAATAAGCATCTCACATATACAATTGCTAGAAAGTGAATTCTTGCAGTGGAATAAAACATTCAGTGAAGTAATGATAGATGAAACGGCAGAATAAATGATATATTTAGGGTGCATAACGGAACTTAACAACGGCAAAGTTTCAATCGTTACGATTAAACCAAGTCATTACTCAAGGGCAATAATCAATGCTCGCATTCAACAAAAGTTAATACTTCATAGCCGAAAGCGAAACATACGAGGCGAGTTTAATTGATCATGTTAAATGATGTCATACTCCTAAAGCTCAAACGCTGCGCGAGGAATACAGTGGAACAGAGGAAGGGAACGGGGGTTATGGCGAATGTACTTTTTTGTAAAATGCAAGTTGTGCTTGAATGAAAAAAATTGGAGACATTTGAGAGCACCTTATGAAATCGCTGTTCTTTGGACTTCACTGCAAGTTATTACTGTATTGAAAAATGCAAAAACCCGATCGTTTCGCAGATTCGTAAATCGACGTGGGTGGTCGGTAGTGATGTTTCGAAATGCAAAGTTTATGTATGAACATAAAATGCTTTCACAATCTCCCTGTTACTTGAAGGCGGGTGTTTCTCCCTTTTGCCTACCTGTGTAAAAAAATTTCCTCGCAGGATCCGACTCGTCTCTGCCAGACCACCACAGTGCAGCTCGCAGCTCTCTGTTGGAACCACGTAGGCGGTGCACATCTTCGGCACTTCGCAAGTCAATGCTCTTTGAGAAACCTTTGTATAGGTTAGCAACAAAAAGGGAGCCTTTAAAGTAATATAATTTCCAGTATCCCTCTTGTAGAACGCCCGAGAAAACATTTAAATATTTAAACATCAAAACATTTCAATAAATTGCACAAAGTACAAGCGATAAGCGAATGCGTTGCATGGAACATACATGATAGAGCGTATGCTTATAGCCATTTTTTGCACTATTACATATTCACCCACCTTTTCTAATAACCCTCCAGAACCTGAGCTCAAGATTTTGGGCGGAGCATATCCATTAAGTGTTTATACTTTATAACCACCTCTACTATTCTCATTGGGCAATAATATAGCGACATTAGGCTCCTGCTTGTATTCTCAAGTTTCTTTAAAATAGATTGCACTATTCTAAGGTTTCTTTAAAAAAAAAAAAAATCCACATACAAGAGAGGGTTTCAGTATCAAATATCAAAGAAGAATCATTACGATAATATGAACTCAATCATTCTCTAGTGCATTTTGAAGAGCGAATGCAATGGCAATTAGTTGTTGGGGAATTTCCGTTGTGTGTCACTTCCACCAACGATTGATTTCCGTGATTCGATCTTACTTTCTCTACGTTAAACATTGAAATGGTTGACGTCATATCGTAAATTACTAGCAAATAAACCTCATCGGTGAAGTGCATTAAGGCGAAAATTACGAAAATTACACTGTACAATGTGATGATTCCTTTCTTTCGATTAATTTGAAAGAAATTTATCTATAGTTTTAAGTGTTCGCGTAAGAACGTGTAGAATCTAAGAGTTGCCAAAATAGGCAACATCTTTTCTTCAAAAAATTCGTTTTACTATTGAAGCATTTCTTTTCATAGTATTTTTTGCTAGAAATAATTGACCTCATTATGCAGTATTCAATATTGACTGTGTCGTATAAGTAAAAGGTGAAAGTCATCTTCTCCTCCCATACTCATAGGCATATGAACCTACAAAAAGAGAACGAGAGGCTTGCTGCATTTTTCACAACGATCAGGTTTACATTCTTAAAGACGGCTTTACCACTGTTTTCAATGCTGCGCATATTACCCTTTAAGACTTTTAGGAGGCCTTGTTTTACACCTCAAGTACTCCGAATAATTTTTCGCCTTCTCGGGCGCCCCACTTCTGTTGTTTGAAATCAAATAAGAATTTGAAAATATACTGCGATTCCCGGGCAGAAGAAAGAATAGCCAGAAGGCTCTCATGAAAACTCTTTTGCAGCATCAAGTCGTACTTTTCATTTTCTGAGACGCAATATCTCTCTATTAAGAATAGAAGATGAAGGAGATTCCGTATCGTAGTCTTTCAGATGCCATAGCTGCATCCATCTGATTACGCTGCTTTCATTTCCTCACTGAACTTCCTGCAACTTGTATCAGCACTAACTCAGTCCAGCTGGCCCGTCTGATTGCTCCACCTAATGGTGAAGGTAGGTGAAGAGGAATTAGGGCGTTGCAGGTGTGAGTGGAGGAAGCAGGATAAGCTCATCGTGTGTTTCGTTAATAGAATTTGTTCTGCGTCATGCATATCTCAATTTTAAAAGAAGCTTATGCAACGAAATTTTTTGCAATAATCTTTGGAATCTTTACGCCGAACCAGTGAAATAATCCTTTCTTAAATAGTTTTTTTTTTGTTGCTGATTTGCGTACCGATCGGTCAAATAAAGATAAATTTCTACATGGACGATCGATTCACAGTGCAAAGGGCCAGTAGTTGTGAAGGATTTGCTAAGAACGCCAAGCACAAGCTTCCTTGCTTATTTCATAATGGGAGATGGCTACTCTCTTTCACCGAAACGTCAGCAAGATAATGCCTCAAAAAGGTTTTTCTTACAGTTGAGGTGACAACGAAAGGAACACACATTCAACCACCAAGGACCTTTTTCCTTGATATACATTATACTGCTACACAGCTATTACTCAATGCTCTATGCGAGCAATCTTGAACGTAAGATCGCTAATAGTTTCGCAGTTTTAGTGACGTGGAATCATCGTTGTTAACTAGTGAAGACACTATCCGAAGAATGGGCGAACCTTTACGTTGCACTGAAATCGTTGGGAGCTAAGCATAAAACATTGACCAACGAAAGCATATCCAGCATGCCAACGATAGAGCATTCGCTTACAAGTGAAAGGTCACAGATCCACTCTCATCTGTGAACGATGTCATTAGTGGTCATTAAACAATCGTCATCTACAAAACTGAACCGGGTAAAAAATCTGCTTCAATGTAAAACGTTAATCATGTGGAAATAGAGTGGTTCTCGAAAAGAAAAACTAGTTTCGTCGAACTTTTTGTAAATCTGCTGCTCTTTGCGTTTCGGTTCACGTGAGAGTGTACGTCTGTATGAGTGTGCGCCTGTGCATCTGTGTGCGCGGATGTGCACGTGCAGAGCCTGCGTATATCTAATTACCTGTGCTGTACATGTATACAAGTCCATGCGCGTCTGAGTATGTGCGCTTGTGCAAGAGCTTCATATGCGCGGAATATACGTTTGCATGTGGGTGTGTGAATGCGCATGAACGGTTTCGTCTGTGTCTATGTGTGTCTGTGTGCGTGTTTGCGCGTGTACTTCAAAAATACCGAGCGCTGCAGACATCACTTTTTAACTGTCAATCCAACCAGGTCACTTCGCTAATAGTAGATAGTTTGCTTGGAAGATCAATTTTCGCTACAAATATTGTGTCTCTGTGTGTAGTAAAACTTGATTTTCAACACACCTGTCGATATGTTTCTAACGCATGCTGCTTATTCCGCAGTCGAATAATATACCTCATGCCAAACTCGTTGTCATTCGTTATACGCATTCCTAATTATTTTGCGAAGCTTTGAGGAGCATTTGGCGTACGAAATTATGCTTTGGACGTGTTCGTTAGCTGGAATCACAAGAAACCAACTGAATACGAAAGGATGAGCCTAGAAGGAGAACGGCAAGAAATCAGATTGCAGATGCACTTCATTGCTGCTAAATTTCTCTCTCCTCAGCCATTTGTCATTCCGAACTTCTAAAAGATTTTTACCTCGCCGTTTCTTGCCAATGATGTGTTTGGTTTATGCTGCATGAATCCATTCAGTTGACGTATTTAATGACCGTCAATGATATAGCTTCTTCTCCAATGATTTTATCTTATAAACATCGAATGACTAAAGGTGACTGTATGGAATTCTTTTCGTTCAGACGACAATTAGCGTAGACAAGAGAAAGCAATTATTTCTTCTTGAATAATGAACGAGTGGCTTTCAAAGTTCTTCGGTAGAGGCTGAAACGGAAAGTGCTTCAAAAATTTCAGTGAGCTAGCGACCAAATGTTATTCGAACCGCAGCCAGAATTCACTTTTTCAGTTTTTACCGGCCAAATTTCGCTTTGCAACGGAACTTTTATTGGAAGTTATTCGCCATACGGATAGCAAAAAACTTGTCAATTCAATTACGCTTCATATGAATTTACGATAGAAGCAAAGAAACAGGAATCAGGTAAGCAAATGAGAACAACAACGCTGTATGCGCCAAAATGAATGAAATGGAGCAGCAAAGTTGACAAACATTGCCGAATAAGGCATTCATAGATTCAAGGCTACCTCAAGAATTGGAAACTTCTATGAAAGAGCCTAAAAAGAGAATCTTAAGGATAGAAGCGGATGGGGAATGGAGAAACCATATCGTTGTTCAATTCAGTGGAGCAGAAGCATACCGGAGCTCTCGAGTATATTGTGTTGTTGTTGCAAGCCTCTGACCTTCATGCAACGACTGACAGTTTCAATATTCTGGCCATATGGTACCTGATTCTCCACACTTCGGCGAATTTGACCACATGTTTTCTTTGGGCAAGTCACCTCGCGAAAATGCGTCGAGCTGCTCGACCCCACTTTACGTTTTGTCCCATTCTACCGCAGATAAGCCATCCGGCTGGAGAGAGTCGGGATCAAAGCATCAACTTATCTGGAGCAAGATCTCGTATGAAACTACCACACTGTTATTCAAAAATCTTTTTCGCTTTTCATCCTCGAACAATCTAATCACCTTAATGAACAATCGCTTCACACACATTAGCAATAAGGGCAGAGATAAGAGGCTCGTAGCTCTTTCAGAAAAGGTAGATAAAATGGAATTAGCTAATTAAGTGCATTCAGAAGTATTCGCTTATAGTCGAACCTAAGACCTGCAAATAGCTGGATATGGATAGGCAAATCGGTTAAAAGTGGATTTCTGCCACGACTGAGAAATTGGAAAAAAGGGTGCGAAATTTTGTTGTAGAAAAATCAACCGAAAGTTCGCTTTCTAATCGAATCGGTCGATTTAGTCAGTCGGTCGCCATCATCCTCAGGCAATCCGACTATTCACTCGCGCTTCTAGATAATATCGCCCTCCTTATGTGTTTCATTTTCGAGAATAGTGAAGGGATAAGTTACAAAAAACAGAATGAAAACGCAAAAGCAATGATTATTTCTCTCAGGTAATCAGTGCGCAACTCTGAGATGAAATCTATGATTAAGACTTCTGTATTAATTAGATGAGGTGTTGCATAAACAACATCACGGAGCTGTCATAGTGACCATTTCGGAGAGTGGACAGCGCTTTTAAAAATTTCATTAGTTGGTCAGTTTTTGATAATTGTGTCCTTTATCAAAATAATAATAATATTTTGTAATAATAACTCGAGAAAAGTCAGCAGATTGCAAAATGGCGTCTGAAAAGTTAAGCCGTAGATTAAAGTTTATGCGAGTATGATGGATGACAGCGTGACGCTAACACGGTTTGTGATTTAGCTTTCCTTTTAACTCTTGCTGCAAATCGTTGAAACGATGATTGCAAGGAAACGCCCGCCCAAGTGAAACAAAAATCGGAGCCGTAAGAGAAGCTAGCTTTCCGAATTCCGCAGAAGAAACCAAACGTCTAAAGGGCGGAGAGGCGACACCCTCGTCGGAGTAATATTTTCAGCTGTCAGTTGCGCTTAAAAATTTATGATTTAATGGCAATTTAATAACATTTGCTCGCTTTAAAGTTTTGCAACGAAATATCGCTTAAAAATCATTTTAGAACATAGGCAACAAGCTTTAAACAGCAAATTAAGCCATAATTCTTATGGAATGATGTTCAAAACAAATACACAAATACTGTTTTCTCTCTCTCTCTCTTTCTCTTTCTTTCTTTCTCTCTGTTACTTCCACAACTTTTAAATTAGCCATTCAAGCGTCAATCATTTTGCCACTATGTCAGTACCAGCTATTTGTTGTAATCATTTGAGGCATTCGTATCGTAGAATTATTCGCGTGATAAATACTAGAGACGTTGTTCTATCTGCGTAAAAAGAAAGCAAATCATAATTACGCAGTATCCTCATTTTCTCTAATAATATCACTTTTCCAAAAACATTTCATCGTATCTCTACTCCAAATAACTATTGAACTATTAAATTTTTCAAGAAAAAAAGCACATTTATGTAATTCTCTTAATTGGAAAATGAAAAATCCTGAAAAATTCTCTCGATTTAAGAAAAGTTATACTGAAAAACGAGTGACATTATAAGCGAAATGCATCTACCAACCTTGTTGACAATAATAATTTCTATGAAATCGTTTAACTCTTTTATCTCATCAAAAGAGAGCGAATTTTCACTAACCTTTGATTGAAATCTTTTCAATTCTTTGCGCATCTTTTGAGCATCGCCCTATTTGCCACGTATGCGTTCATTTCTAAAAACATCATCGATTAGCACGATTCGCATTCTATTATACTCTCATTTACACACCTCATCGGCTTGAGATGGTGCTCAGATACTGCTCGTAAAATTAAATGTTAGCACTGCGGCGGTTCCGTTGCTTTTATAATTTTTAAAATATTTTCAATGAACGTATTAAAATCATCAAATCTTTTCATATGTTAATCATTGTTCATGAATTATGGTTGTTAAGGCAAATTCTGAAGTCTACGTTGATTCCGATGTTGTAAAGTGAACCGGATTTAGGCAACCCATAACAAAATTTGTAATTGTTTTCTTTTTATTCAATAGAAAAAAAAAACGCTTCTCTAGTTTCATTAATTGTACCGCATGAATGAGATATATAGGTTTTGTACGTGGTCATTTAGGTTCAAACGATGTAGTAGTTCCAGTAGAGTACACTCTTTATACAATTGTTATTCGTTCGTTGCTGAATTTCTCAACAACTTTTAAAAAAACGGTTTCCGTGTTTTGTTTTCTTCACATAGTTTTGATAATTTTTTGGAAGTTTTTTCTTCCTATTATTACATTTTAAAGGTGACGTTCTCTATTCTCGCACTCCATGTGTAAATATAAAAATCAAATTTTTAACGCATAGGCTTCCAAATACATGGATAGCTTTTCATTTGTACTGCTTCGGTATAGAAACGTTGTACGCTATCATTTCGCAGACATCAGTTTTTTTCTTCAAGACATTTGCGCGAGTGAAGAGCAAAAAAAAGAAGGACAAGATCTGTTCTATTTTCCCTCAGCGGCAAATAACTCTTCACTTTCTGTTAGTTGGTAACAAATTTTAGTTTACTGCAAGCTTCAGATTAATATTTCCAACGTCTGAGGGCCATATTTCACTTGTAAAATTTCATATTTGAAAACGTACCACAGTGGTCGACAAGATGCGTGTGTTTGTATTTGTAACGGCTCTCACCGCATTAAAATGTTTCATTCATTACCAATAAATCAAGGCTCGGCACTGTGAAGTCTACAGACGTCTGCGTCCATCGTACGTAAGAATTTTCGAGTTTTTCCACCAGAAAGACATAACTTAAGCAAAAGTTTGTTAAGAATTCGGAAACTTTTGACAGAATAATGAACTTCGGATACTTTATCTTTTTCGATTTCAAGTCAACGTTATTTGATCCTATGCTCATTCTAGCTAGTAGAAGGCGCAGAAAGGTGAACTTTCTTTCTTCAAATGAAACGTCTTATGGTGTAGATTTCGAACGATGTTCACAGAATTCCCTATGACGTCATGCAACAGCAAAATGTAGTGGATGACTTCACTCCATTTCGATAAGCACTGTAACAAAACTTTAATTAATGGAGGCCTAAAGTTTTCACTTACTGGGTTTTCATTTTTCTGCCTATTCACATTGAATAAATAATGATATTTGAATGAAAAATTCGAATAATTCGTCCATTTTATGAATTGATGTTGATATCTTTGAGTCTACAGATATCGTTGCATAAAGTGTGAGTCCCTAGAAGGGTTGGAAAATATTTGCAGCTTCATCAATCAGTGTTTGTTGTGTGCATTAATCAGCACAAATCATTTGTAGAATACTCTTTTGTATGCAGATTTTTCCGCATAAATAATCATAATGCCTTTCGATGATGATAATATATTGACTTGAAAATGGACTTATCGGTCATTTTACGATATAGATGATACCTCAAATTTTCTGCTTTAAATTGCGTGCATCTTGAGCTGAAATTAACGCTTAGGTAGACAAGCACAAATGCATAAGTTGCCCACATCGATATGGATTCTTCACAGCGCCTCTGCAAAGCCAAAGTTGTCAAGCACATTAATGCACTCCAAATTGTGAATGTGATGCGATTGTTTAGAAATACGATGCTTCGTACGCTCACTGCATTTCAGAACCACAAGTGATGTTGACGCTTTTTATTCTACCAGCAGATTAGTCGTTTTCTAATGAAAGATCTGATAAGATCGTCATTAACTCGATACTTTATCTGAGACTGATGATCAGCGATTTGCAGTTTATAATGGGACTGCGGGAGAGTTGTTTCCTTAGATATTTGAAATTTAACAGCTAAGTTGCAGATCGCTTGCGAAACATTAAAATGCATCTTGCAATCAAAGGAACTTGAATGAACTATGCGAACAAATTTATGAAGTGGGCAGCTCGGAAGACGTCCATCACTGCTAGTTATCTGGCAGTGAGAAGCATTCTCATTTCCTCTCAGCAATATCATATTCATTCGATAGTGGCACTCATTCAAAGTACACCTACTAAAATGCAATATTTCTCCGTTTTTAATAACCTAAATTGAAGACGAATGAATAAAGATGACATTTTCAAGGTGTACAATTGCTATCCGAAAGCAAACTTTTTTTTTGAAGAAAAAATAAAGCAAGTAGCCCCTTTCTTATATTAGCAGAAGAAGAATGTCCTTGTTTGATATAGTTTCCAGTAGAATTTTATGCTATAATAAACTATAATAATCGATTTTATGCTAATGATAATCGATTCAAGGAAATTTCTGCATTACCTTTCGATTACCTTAAGAAAATCTCGTTGCGAAAACGTTCAATGTCCGATTGTATGTTTAGCGCTATCTAATTGGTGATCTTTTGCGCCGAATATTGCTTTTTCTTTCTCCTTTTTTTTTACTTGCATTCTACCTTGTGAATTGTCTTGTAAAACGTCAAATATTCATCGTTTTTGGTGCTTCTAATATAGTGTTTATACTTTGCATTGCGCTTAAGTACATTTGCTTCGTTGCCACAATACTCTTAAGGAAAAAGAAAACCTCGCTTTAATGAATGCTAAATGTTCAACGTATTTACGATATATTTTGTTTCATTGCAAGCACTTTCTATACATAATTGCATAAATAATTATTCGTTGGTTTGTTCATAGATGTTTTGAAGAATTGTTCAAAGTTTTTTGCGCTCAAAAAACTTTACTGCTGAGTCATATTTTGCCAATCGAAGGAAATCCATGAATTAGATAGCTATTGTATTGAGCGTTAAAAATTTCTTTAAAAATAAAAAATTCTTCAATTGCCTCTGCAGTGGAATATGATAAAAGTCGCTCTTATTCCATTTGATGCACTCAAAGTGTATCCAAAAGTTTGCTCGAAAGTGAGATATATTAGGTTGACAAACTGAAGAAAAAGCTTCGTCAAAAATTTGGATGTACTTATGAGGTGCTCACATGTTCACGAGAAGTGCTTCGCCTTGACTGAAAAATTCCACAAAAGCAACTTATCGTTAATGAGAAACCAGTCGCATCTTCTTCGCTTGTCAAAGATCTTGACTCTACTTTAACCAGTTGGCTTGAACCTCATGGATACTTTCCAAGCATTATTAAAAAACTTAACGCTCAAATCTATCTTATTCTGCGGTCTTTTTTACTTGTGACCTGTCTGTTCCACTTGTCTATTTGTCTAGACGATTATACAAATATGTTTCACAATTCTGATCGCCCATTGACCCCATCAGGAGTTTAGCATTGCTCGAACCTATTGGAGGACGTTCAGAGATTTGCTTCTAATAATTCTCGTAAGAATAGGTTGTTGTCGATGTGCACTTATTCGCATCAGTTGCAAGAAACTTCCACTTCAGTGTTTTTTAGGTCGATATTTTTACTTTCACCTAGCTATGATATATATTATCGTTCGAAATGATGTCAAATTATGTTTCGACAAAATTTTCAATTTTTCTTCTTTTTTTTTTTTTGGTTGAACTCGTTCTTCATGCAGTTGAAGCTCACAACTAACATATATAATTTAAATTTCTCAAAAAAAATATTATTTTCCAAATAGAATAATTGATGCATCAAATTTATTCCTCGAAGATATTTCATATGCATTTTTCACAAATTATGTTTCAAAAGGAAAGCATCGGTTGAGTCGAATGCTTCCAAATGTGGAAAAAAAAATAATCTCAGCATGAGGCAGATTTTGTCTTTTATATCATAGTTTTATTTTGCAAATTTTTTTTTTATTAACATTCAATGATTTCTTCGAATTTTTGCTTATATTATTTAGAATTATTGCTTCTTTGGGTCGCAAGAACATTTCTGGTCAGCTATATATTTGCAATTTTGCTTTTTTTTTCGGATTTTTCTATATATTCATTCCACCAATTTACGGATAAACATTTATTCGTTTCTTCAATCAAGTTGATCACTATGCGCATAGCTCTAAACATGTGGAGTAGTTTTTCTCTTACCACGGAAATATGTTTTAAGCTAAGCGCTCGGCTACTTTAGTATAGTTGGTGATTTTGTTCCTGATTGTATCTCTTTGGCGGAAGTTAAAACAGTCTAGTAGTCTTAAAATGAGGTGTTTCGCTTACTTTGGTTATTTTTTTTTTTTCAAATTAAATTGCAAATAAGAAAGCTCGAATAGTTGGTATCGGCAAAACTTGAACGTCGATAAGCTATAATAATAGTTGCAAACAGTTTAGAGTAAGCTCAAGGGAGACCTGTGTTAAGTGAGTTCGTAAATCGATGCAATGACTACAGCGCTTACTTATGCAATAATCAGCGATAGTATTGCTCTTTTTAGTGCATATTTTGAATAATCGAATCAATTAGCGGCACTGTTCGCCGTTCGATGCTCTTGTGCGATTATATCTATCATATGTAATAATTTATCGAAAGCAAGCTGCCAGGTATCTAATGTAAACTTGTAGCTATGTTACACATATCCGTGGTGTTCGTCCCATTTCCACGACGTTTGTTCAAAGATTTCACCTATTGGGTGTTCCGAAAGAGTCTCGCTAGCCCAAGATAAATTGATGATCACCTTAGCCGTTACAGAAAAAATAAAGCTCTGCGGTCTAGTGCATCCCCAGAGATTGCAGCTTTTCGATCCTGAGGTCGAGGTGCTGTGAGCACATTTCATAATCAAAATAGTGCATGAATGAACTCTGAGGCAAGAGGTTGAAGGTGATGCGGTTTTCTGCGCATCGTTGCGGTCACATCACATGTCGCGGCGTTTTTTTTCCTTCTGATTTTGCAATGACGACATTCATTGGAATGCAAAAGATGCCGCGTATGAAACCAATGGAGCAAGCAAACGCTCGAAAGTGTCAGCGGTTGTGATTCCTCGAAGCGGTGTGATCGCAACAACAGCAACCAACGGCAGGTGCCGCTCGGCCGATACAACGCCTGTTCCGTGAGCAAAGTGTCTCAATTTCAAACATACATACACTAACGCAGCAACAGCATCAATGCCCACTTTGGAAACGTCGCCGAAAGGCGATGTCGTTCTCTCATATAAGTGCATTCGTTTTGCCTCAAAAACATCGATTACCAACACGCTCAACGTCAACGTGAATGAGCGACAGATGTACGACAATTCCGTTTCTCCACTTTTGGGATTTTTTTTCATCGTTCTAAGTTCGTTTCAAAAGTGATTATAGTCGATGCTAAAAACGATACTAACAGCCAATATTATGGCATTAAATTTATTCCGGGGCCGCTTATTTATTTCATCGTCAAAGCTAAAGAGTGAAGGGGTTCGCTAATCTTTGATAACTTTATTAGAGAATGCAATATTAGAATTTCTTAATTCTTGTAGTTCTTTCTCCCGTTTGTTGGCGAATCTCCTTTGCGATTTTAAGTCGTAGATCGTTCTACTATACCGGAAGTTCCTTCCTTGCTCTCGGAAAATCTTACTTTACTTGTAACTGCTGCTGAATGTGCAAGTAGCGTGATAATCCTGTTCTTAAATGAAGAACTCTTCCACTCATAGTTTTCGTATTTTCATCGTTAAAAGTTTTAATAAGAGCAAGGGAGGCTGGTTTTGTATAAACACTTCATTAGTGGTAACAGTTAGGCCACGATCATGCCATTATTTCGGCAGAAGCATACATCACCTTTACAAGCTGTTCAGGTTATGTTATCATGGATGCATACAAGCTAAGAAAGCTAAGAAAGAGTTGAATTTTACTGCAAGAAATTTGGAAGAATCTGTCAATGTAATTAAACTATTTTAGTTGTTTCCACTTGTTATTAATGAAATCAGTAGTATAATTTATTCGAAAAGCTACGGAAAGTATCTTTCAATTATAGTGTATACCTTAGAATTCCAACGAAAATGGTCTGGCTTTTCCGCTCTTCGATCCTAGATGATGGCATCCCTTCGTGTCTGCTAATATTTTGGCATCTCGACCATATTCAGAGCTCTCTCTTTCTTAGTCAGCAGCTTGAAGTTCAGGAAGTAAGAATATTAGCGCTGAATCAAAGATTTATGAGTGGCCGCCATACCAGAAGAAATTGAAATATGACAGGAGATGATAACTCTAAATAATGAATTTCACCTGAATTGTTTGCAAACGTTACCCCGCTCCCCTTGCAACAAAACGAATGCTGTTACGATGATACGGCGAGGGGTAGAAATTCTGTCATGCAAAACCATTGAGAGATCAAGCACGTCTCGCTGGCGAACGCTTTGGTTGCTTGTTTGCTGTTTGAATGAATGACGCGCAGCGTGTGTCATCCTCACAAAGATCCATGTGGGTGGAGGTCAGGGCACTTTTGGGAGGTCATTACCAAGTCGCACGCACGACATTCTTCATCCGCTTTTCGAGCACTAATCATTTCGCTTTTCATCCTTGCTTTTTACCCATTACTTCCTAGAGAGCAGCTACACTTCTGGACTCTCTAGTGTATGTGAATCGTAAATGATTTCCATATGCTCGTTACTCCATATTTGAAAAATCACACATTCGCAGAGGTCATGTTTGTTAAACGACATCTGCCTCGATTAGTGAACTATGCAAATACGATTGCTTGTTTCTATCCATTGAATCGATCGTTCTCTTTTAGACATCTTTAGCCTTGTCATTTCCTAAAATTTCCTTAAAGTGTTATTATCTTGCATATCGTCGTTCCCATATTGCTATAGAAAATTTCCCACTTTGGATTACTTGAACGTCAGCTTACTCTATCTAAAGACAGGGAGCTTGTTGATTAGTTAGATATATAAGAAAGATTCATGAGAGAATCAAATCTTCAATGAAATGCGTCCTTGAAGTTTTATTTAAGAAATTATGTCAGAAAAAAGTTTTCTGTACAATTGCATTGCAGCTCTATGAGGCGATACTTGAAAAATAGCCATCATATCATTCTAATTATATAAGTGAAAATACTACATGTTTTTTTTTTCTTTTTGCAGAAGTGAAAATACTACATATGTCATCGTTGGAGTTTTTTTTTTTTTTGAAAATTTCATCAACTTCGTTTTTATACTCGTATACTTTATCTTCAATTTCTCATTATTTCATTACTTCCTTGTTTAGTTATTTCAGAGCAAAAAAAAAAAATAATAATAATAAATAATTGCAACAATTAATATAATTTCAATAATTCCATTTTAAAGTAATATAATTAATTTTAATAGGCTTTTTAATTGATGCAATGTGTAACAATAATAAAATGGTTACTAGTAATTGATATTTAGTGTATACAGATAATGTTTTTGTGATACATTTTAGACGAGTTACAAATCTTGGTGACAACGATTAGAATCGTTCCTAGAAGATGTGTTCTGCACAAATTTTAATATAATGCTTTTTGTTCGAAAAAAAAAAAAAAAAAACTCATCAGTGAAGCACACTGTCATGAAAATTACTTCAGTCAGGTGTGTTGTTCTTTCGAAGCAGTTGATTGCTTTAGTACCCCGTTTCTAATCGTTAAATCACTTCGTAAATTAATTACAATAAAAGTGATGATGGCAATTACAAGAGAAAAAATATTTGCGAGATTTTATGACTAATAAACCTGATTTTGTTTACTTTCCAACATTAGTACTTGGCATCTCCATTCCTGAATAGAGGTATTTTATTAGCACTCAGATGTTTTTCATTTTCCCGATAGTACATTTGTAATTCGCTTTCTATATCGCTATATTCATTTTAATGTCGCTAACCTTCACCCTCTAAGCAAGATTTAAAAAAGAGATGCAGAAATTGCTTTCTAAAATGGATAAAAGGCGTTGATCAGGTTCGAAATTGTTGTGATTTAGGTTGTAATCTTAAAGGGAAAGGGGAATAAGATGAAGAAGTTGATAGAAAAGTAGAAGTGGGCAATCTGCTCATATGGTTTATTAGCAAAGACATCGTCCATCAGTGGGTGTTTATTTAGGTGGAATCGTATTGCCCGATGAAAATGTTAGCGGAGAGGATTGATGCAAGCTGGACTTGCATTTGCCACATAGTCACTTGCAACAGCTGTTCATTGAGCGATTTCCGCACTGCAAACGTTGTTATTTTTGCAAGTTTTATATATCCACTAGCGGTGATGTCATTCAGCTTCCGCATTGATATCTCATCGTTTCTTGTTATTTAAGAAAATCGTTTTCATCTAATGACCGAAGAATACTTCACTTTGAAAACAACAATGGTAATATACCACAACAAACATTATGTACTAAACACATCCTTTTAGGCAATTTTCCTTTCCATCTTCCTACAATGTGCAAAGTACTCGTTTTCTTAGGAACAGATCCCTTTCCTTCTGCTTGATATTTTTTTTGGTGAATAATTTCGATCTTTTGCGACATTAAGAGATCACCTGAAGTTATGTGAAAGCAAAAGCGATATAGAATATCCCCGAAACTTCCGCTTGTGTTTTTAAGGTTCCCTTCTAATTTGAAAAGCGCTTTACTGACAAAACGACATGCACCTTAGGTATAAGTGAGCGTATACGAGTACTAATAAAGTTAGTGAAATGATAGTGTTGATCAATTTTATATGATAGAATTCAATTTCTATTGAATTCTATAGCAAATATTGTCATGAAATAGATCCCTCTGAGATGAGAACGGAATTCATAAAATTTAAGCATAATTTTAGCATTAACATTACAACATCTTGTTGTTGGATTTTGTTGGACGTTGGATTGTCTATACTTGTAATCGGGATATTTTACAACATTTGTTAAGACAATGAAAAAAATTTTTTTTTTGTCAGTGAAAATATTGCTCAAAATTTCATTCACTACGTCTAGTTATAGTACTTCACTGGTATCTATATATATTTATCGTTCACATTCTATTTTTTTTTTAATGATGAATATTGCACATTTCGTCTTGTATATATATATATATATATATATATATATATATATATATATATATATATATATATATATATATATATATATATATATATATATATATTGTCTTTGTGCTATGCGAGAAATTATTTCAATGCCTAGAATCATTAGCATAGTAATCGTATTTACTTGTTGTGATTACCCATTTAAGAATAATCTTACTAAAGTATTCAATATTCGATTTCATTTTGTAGTCTCTTTGATTTTCGACTTTCTTGCTTTAATTTCAATTTTTTAAAATATTTCCGCTATGAAGTTTTTACGTTTCCGCTCACTTATACCGTTTGATCACCTTCATAATCTAGTAATTATTCAATCATAACTTAATATCATGTATGCTTTTAAATTAAGTGAACGAGTAATGACGTTGCATGCATAAAATTGGAATCAGTTAGTGTCATTTTGTGATTCTTTAGCATCTCTCAACAGCGACGAGGGAGGGGGAGGCAGGGGTGGGGTGGGGAGGTCGGAGGTGAATCATAACAGAGACCTCTTCTAGTAGCCTGGGTTACTTAATTAAGAGACTGTCTTAAATTAGAAAGAGTTGCTTTTTAAAATCTTTAAGGTGAGAAGTGCTTTTTTTTCGTAGGAATGACAGCATAAGAGTGCCAGTTGCCCTCGATGAAATCGTGAGCCGTTATTAGCAGCGAGAAACTACTGTTGCAGCTTTTTGCACTTTAAAAAATCAGCTGATATCTATATCCACTCCATTCGAAAATGTTATTTCATCAAATAGGAAGTGTTTAGCTTCTTTTATTTTATCATTACAATGTTATATCAAAAGATCTTTTCCAATATAAATTCAACGTGAGCTTATTATTGCTTAAAGTGTTTCTTTCTTAGACCAATATGTGTTGAAAAAAAAATTTTTTTTTTAAATTAACGCTATTCCATATTGAAGCATAAACAATAATCTAAATAAAGATGAGCAGTGGTGCTCAAATTAAGGCGTAAAGGGAGGCTATACACAAAAAAAACATTTTTTAGCACAACATCTATTTGCTAATTTTTTCAACATTTATTCACTGATATTTTCCAAAATATGAAGCATTTAAGTTCAATAGAGAATTGTGAAAAATATAGTTCTTATGTAATCGTAGCGATAAATCCTTGTCGAGGATTTATTAGAATTTGCTGAAGGGTATTCTCATCGGTAGTGAAGAAGTGAGATGGCCATTAAACTTAAAAGAATACCGCAGAATTTTATGAATATATTTCAAAAACCGAAAAGGCAAAGCAAAGTAAGCCTGCTCATAACTCACTTTTTTGATCGCTTAATCTTTCTACGCTTGATTCTTTATAAACTGCTTATCGGAGTCAATGTTTAAGTACATAGTTCTGAGGCCACAGTCTTACTACAGATACATGCGAGATCACCGTTAAAATATCTCGTAATGATTGTAGTCGGCATTTAACCTACTCAGCAAGAATGCGCAACAAGGCGATATGAAAAGGCGAATGATCGATGAGATACGAGATAATGATAACGCCATAAAGAGATCTATATTTTTGTTGATGATCTTTTGATGACTTTATACACTTACGATAGTATTCACGTTAGCGTTCATTTATCGAATATGAGGCTTACTGTTCATTGTTTTATAGTAACACTCGTTGTTTCGGTCTAACTAGAGTAGTTACTTCAAGTGGAGTGTTTTTCTCTGTTTTCTGCCAAACTATTGATTTGATGATACAATTACCAGTTTCGAACGTCTAAATTTCTATGTGACGTAAAATCGCTAAAATTTGAAACCTTTTAAAGTACCAATTTAATAGGTAGATTATAAATTAGCTATTACCCTCCACTGTTGTAAAGCTGGAAAAATATGATTCGTTATCATTTTTCTTCTTTATAAGTTATATTATTTTGGAAACTTTCGAAGAAAAACAAAGGCTTCTACTGAGTGAGACGTTTTCATTACGTTGCGAAATTTATATTTTCCAAAGGTTTCTTTATTGAAATATGTTAGGTGTCAGTGAAATAATCTAATTGTTGTGATTGTTATTAGCACTCTTTGTTACAATACAATTGAGTCTTTAGAGGGCAAATTATGAGCTTTTTTTTTTTGTAAAAAGAGTAGCGGTAAAATAACGAGCAGGTTAATTGCGTTGTATCAATTTCTCAAAAGCATAACGACGAAATAAACCACACAAAGACACCAACCTCGAACACGTTTTTTTTTATTGAATTGCGCGTGATTTTCGTCCATCAAATCAAACAACTTATGGTGCACACATTGTCTCTACGCTCCAGTGTATAATCAAATGTGCTGATTTCATATTCTTGAAGAATTTTATTCAAATTATTTCCTCAAATTACGTTGTCTTCCATTCCTGATTTCCTTTGAATATATCTGCTTATATTTTGGAAGAAAGTTATATTGATTTTCGATGGCAATCTTCAGCTAATAAACTAATAACGTTCAAAAAATAGAGTCAATTGAACTGTTGTTTACTAGAATAGGCCATAATAAATACCTACGTTTACCGTTTCCGATGTGTGCTTGTTTTCAACGCCTAGTGGCGCCCCCATCGAATGAGTCACGAAACGTGCGTTGGCATAATATGTTGTACAAAAAACGCATTTAAGAGCTCTAATGTGCTCACCTTTGATGTTTCATCGCCAAGCGTCATCGAACATGAATATAATTGTTCGAGTGTATAGATGAGCTATGAACACTGATATTCTCTTCAGTAGGAAGGAAATCATAAAGGTGGCAACTTTCCCATAAAATTAGGACGACTTCCAGCATAATTTTTTCCGGTGTTATAGGTAGAGCTTGAATGACGATCTCCATGAGCATTTTATTCGATAAATAATTCCAGAATAATTTACGTTGCACGATGGGTAAGTAGTACGTTTGCAAAAACACCGCTAAAGTAGTAATTAATCAGGATTGCTTAAGATGAAGTATAAAATTAGACTATTACCATAAACTTGGTTACAACTTATCGGCGCATATGTCCGAGGCGCAATCACCGCCGCGCGATAGAAAAGTGTCACGATCACATTAGTCACAAATGACGACGCTAAAAGGTTGGCGGAATGTGCACAAAAGTCAAGGCTGAAAAAAAGAAACGTTCTCAGCGAGTGCTGAACGATCGCATCAAGAGTTCGATATATAGACAGAAACCATTGATTTTTGGAAGCCGGCGATGAGTTGGCGATGTCTGTTATCTGCTTCAGATGGACTACTTCACGAAATATAGACTCCATGCCTGATGTTGCATGCTTTCAAAAATGATTGCTTACGACTCTCTGATATACTGGCTAACTTCTAGTGATCATTTACTGCCACTGCATATTGCGATAGATGCACGAATGTTGCAAAAATTTTATAAATTCCTTCAAAACTCAAGGACGCCATTATTCAAATGATGGAAGGTTTCGTATCCTATATTGTTCGACCACCCCGTCGCCGACCTTTAAAAGTCAATACCACTTCTGGAGACTAATGATCTAGTAGAGAGGTAGCCCATAACTTGGACAGAACTGCAACTTTTGCCAGATTAAACAGTAAGAAATATATAATGCATTGAAAAATTAGAGAGCATTCTGTTTGATGTTGCAATTTCAGGCTTATAGTACCATACGGGGTGACGAATCGAACTGTACCAAGGCACAAAACGGCCACAGCTCAGACTATAAAAAAAACTGAATCAAGTTCTTGTACGACTATAAATAAAAATTGAATTTTTTTAGGAACGCATGCGCCATAATGAGGGCACCAAATAACCTTTCCAATTACCATGATAAGGCAGTTAATAAATATATCGGAATATCTTTTTTAAATTGAAATTAAGCTCGGCAGTTTTTAAGCTTGGTAGTTGAGGTTCATAGACGATTGCAATATGGACACTATACCTTTGCAAAATGTTGGGCAAAAACATTTCCGATTGAATAGCGGTTCCTGTATATCAGAGGTGGTCTTCGGTATGGCTTGCAATATACAGTGATAATTCTCGTCTGTATTGCCGCAACAGAAAAGTCTTCCATTGTTCTATCGAAAATTTTCAACATTCAGATGTCTGAATCACCTGTGCAATTAATTTGTAGTTATTTTGAAGCTAACTTTTCTTTAAAAAAATGCATCGTTTTTCATCAGAAATTTTTGTCATTTTCTGAAAATATTCCATCAAATTTATATGCATATAATCTTACATTTTATCATTTAATGAGCATATTGTTGCTTTCAATAGTTATGGAAATCCGATACGAATGTTGGATGTTAATCATAGACGAAATGTCAGCACAGTTATTGATAGAGTGGACAATTGCGTGAATAAATGTGTGTTGTTATTGCCGTCTATTTCCGTTGATAATGATTTTCGAAACTGGATTTTCTACAAAAGGATGTCTATCATAGAAAACGTAATTGAACAATGCATGATCTCGAAACGTACCGCCAAAAAACTAGACGAAACAAAGCTGACAAAATTCTGAGATTTGTGCTAAAGGGGCATCTGAGGGCAGCTGTCGTAAATAGCTATGTGAATATGTGCTGTTTGTGATGTTTGTGGTGAAATATTTTGTATAAAACACTGCTTTCCCATTCGTCCTTGAGGTTTAGGGTGGTAACGAGATCACCTGATTGGATGTGTTTTTAAGCTCACATTTGTATACATCGGATGATATTTTAAAAGGTTTAGCGAATCATAAAGCTAGCGTATAAAAATTCCGTACGATCTTTGTGTTGCAGCAACTTTCGCATTTTATTGATAGCTGAACAAGCGATCTATCGCACAGATGAAGTTGATAGTCATGTGCAACTTGTCGATTGTTTAGGAGAAAAAGTGGCCAGCGTTTGGATCGCTGGCTACCGGTGGTGCACGTAAATCAAAATCTGAAACCATCTCATCGAGTGACGTATATCAGCGATTTATAGAAGCATTAATTCTTCGCTGATGGCGTCCTCTTCAACGCCGACATCGATCGGATCTAGTGGTTACGGCACACTCACTAGAAGTGCCGCTTGCAACAAGATCGCTCAAAAGACGAACAGCGCATTTGGCAGCTCTCTAATGGTATGCCACCATATTTGCTCTTAGAAGTACTCAATGATGCGTTAAGAACGATTGATTACGTTTTGAGAAATTTAAAGCGTAACGACAGTCGGCTGTCGATTTGATGAAAATAGCCTTCGCAGCATTGCTGATGAGTTTGTTTATGTAGTGTGCTACGATCTCTAATCGCGCATCCAGGCTGATAGCAGCACGCTAACGTTGTTCAGTAGCGACCAATAGCGACGTGCCTTGGATTTTCGATGTGGATTGTAGACATGATACAGTTCGACGACTGATTACAGTGTTGCGAAGTAGATGTAAAACATGTAAAGTTTGCATGCTCACTGATTACGGTATCGATAAATATGCGATACACCGTTAGTTCTTCTAAATCTTTGTCTTTCCTTGCATCTTAGTCAAGGTCGTCGGCGTTGAACGGCGTCTTCCGGAGCAAAAGAGTAGACGTCAAACAGTTGTACACGATTTATGATGTTGCAAATTTATTCCATGAATTTTGAAGGAAATCATAAAGGAATCGGAAGTAACATTTATCATTCCTGGGAATGCCAGTGGAGATTATATTTCATGGTTAAGTTTTTTCGAAAGTTTTTCAAGTTCAGTCCTTCCAAAAGTTCATGGTCATTCGCGACTTTTCGTCTGTAGGAGTTCATTATCCTCATCTGCGATTTTCTCCTACAGAAGTTTTTACCCTCGAAAAAGAAAAGTATCGTGGCGATACCAAACATGCTACTATGAGAATCAAAGCGGATTTTATATTATTTTTTGTAAATTTTTCTCAGAAATTCTCAAATTTCAACACTCATTTGTCCTTCAGCATCCTTAACGAGCCAATATCTAAAAGCAACAAAAAGCAAAATTCGCCTCGTCGATTTGCGAGAAATATATAGTAAAAAGTGATCACGTAACGAAGGTGGGAAGTGATTAACGAGATGCTTTCCAATTGGCAAGCTTTGTTGTTCGTTGAGTTTTTCTTTTCGGTGGCAAACACACACTCGGTGTGGGCGTGCGCATCCTCCACCCTACACGTACCACCAATACATCGCTGTCTTTTCTATGAAGCGATCAATCCTAACGAATTGGATCATCATGAGGTTTCCTCCTCAATTGGCCAATTATTTTGTGTTCTTGTTCTTTGTACTTTTTATTGATGGACAATATCGCTTGAAAAATATTCGCGCTATTAAATTCGTTCAGTTTGAAATGACCTTTACGCGATCATATGTATTTCAGTGATGTTTGATATATGATTCTATTCGTTACATTTTTACTCTAATATACTCAATGCAATTCGAGTGACCTTGATTTTCTAGATGTTACAGTTAAACGCTATTTTAGACTGCTGAAGAACAATGTGTGCAAGCAAAAAAAGTTTTTAAAGCATTTTATGTTTTATAACAGATTATTAAATTTTGCTGGTACAATTTATTTTCGATATTTTTTTCTCTGATAAATTCTATAGCACTCTCTTATGTATATGTAAGTATGAATATAAATATAATTATGAGTATAAATATGAATATAAACATAAATATGAATATGAATAAATATAAATATAAATGTAAATATAAATATAAATATAGATATGAATAAATAAATAAATAAATAAATAAATAAATAAATAAATAAATAAATAAATAAATAAATAAATAAATAAATAAATAAATGAATAAATAAATAAATAAATAAATAAAAATAAATAAATAAATAAATATAAATATATATATATATATATAAAATTTATTTTTATTTATAATGTATGAATATATAAATATATGTATAAATAAATATAAATAAATATATATGTATCTAAATGTACAAAATAAATAAATATACAAATATAAATACAAATACAAATATATATATATATATATATATATATATATATATATATATATATATATGTATATATATATAACGTAAAAAAGTTTTTGAAACCATAGTATATTATAGTGTTGCAATGACGAAATTTGCAAAATCGTGTAGAAAACGTCATGCTGTGGTATCGCCAGATGCTTACTACTACGTTGACTTTGTTTATCATAGTAGCCATGCCAGTGAAGCAGTTCAATTATTTAAACAAAAAAAAAATAAATAAAAAAAAAGTAAAAAATTCAATTTCTCTCATTAGGAACAAACTTGCGCGCAACATGCCATTCTCTTTATAAAAATCACTGAGATGGTCTCAGTGAAACTATACTTAAACGTGCCTCAAATGTGGTGATGATATAATTTCCCGTAAGGTCGCTGAAGAACTCCTTTTCCGCCAACAACAGCAAACTTCGTTCATTGTTCAAATTAACCTAATTTTTTTCATATATGCAATGCATACCTCAGTGTGTACCCATAAAATCGCTAAATTTCATTTGTAATATTTAAGAGCAACTTAATACTGTCTTTTTTGTTTTCTTTCTGCACTTTTTGGCCATATTTTTTAATGCGCATGGGGGAAATTCTTGTTCTTAATTTATTATTTAATATCTCTCGGAAATTCAAATTCGTGGTATTTCAGTATGACAAAGTACTCTAATGATATTTTAATATTTTAAATAACCAACGAAGAACAACGATACTCATATAAATGCAAACGAGAAATAATAAAGAGTAAACGTTCTCAGATAAACGTCGTTTTTTTCTCGATGAATCTTTTCCCATTTTACATCAAATTAATCTTTTTGATGCATGAAAGCATGTTTACTTGCTTTATCCTGGAAATTTTTGCACGTGAGGAGTTATCTCAATTTGCGTTATTCGATTCTGAGTCAGCTGAGAATTGTAACGCTTATCGCTAATGAGAGTTGATGAGAGAGAGAGCTGTGCAGTTTGCTGAGTGTGGCTGAAATTGAGTGATGAACTAGGCACATTAATAGAGCTAGCTAGCTATCTCACCTAGCCGCATAAGTTGCATCTTACTTCACTGACAATATCTAATGCCATCGACAAATTGGAGAGCGCAGAGACTTATGAAGTTAGAGTTGGGCTATTTTTTTGACCCTTTCCATGTGCCTCAGGCTCGAATGAATGAAAAAAAAATTTTAAAGCTGAAGTGAATTTTTGCGAATTGTTATTGTTCTTCGTTCAGAACTTTCACTCCGTTAGAAATTTTTTTCATCTTCCAAGTTTTCTTAAAGCTTCCGGTGTGCTTGATAACTATCTACAATAGGGATATTTAGCTTCGCAAAACTAAACTGCAATCTTTTCTCCCATACTCCAACTATTATTTTCTCTCTCAGCTCAAATTTTTCTTAAAACATAAAAAACTTCCCTACAATCTTTCCACAACTGCAGGCTGTAAATACTGCATTGCTTTTCGTACACACTTCTGTCTTCTTTTAAGGAATCGATCTGCAGTTGCTAGATCTCATACTGAAACTACCCATTTTGATAGGAAGTGCAAATTAATGTTAATTTCTTATTAAGATGAATCGAGAAGACCACGAACGAGAGCGCTTACGATGGCAGCAGAAACTCGACGAAACGGAGAGTCGGCTTGCTGAGGCGGAGATAATCAATTCGGAAATGAATCAACTCAAGGCAGAATTGGTTCGCATTTTCGGCGATCCACACTTTCTTAGAGTTGTGTACTGTGATCCGTGATTTAAAGTTTATTTTTGAAGCAATTTCATATTGTCTTAAGGTTATTAACGATAAGAATTATTATTGCTCTTCCGCTTTGGATGTCGTTGTGCTGGAAAACTTTCTTCAGCTTTTTCGTTTCTTTGTTTCAATGAGCTTCAAAAGATCTATTGGTGTCAACTTCCACAATCGAGATCATCTAATTCCTCAATTCCATTTTTGAGGTGTTTATATTATGAATGTGTTCTATTCACTCGGTATTGGTCTATATCAAAATATTCACATGATGCTCTCAAACCAGAAACTTCCCACTGAATTATTCGATGTTTCACAGTCTTCCTGAATTTCAAAATACGACATATTTATTCTTACATTCTTAGCGAGTCCAGATGCTTACTTTATCCAAAATTTGCATCGAAATAAACGAGGAGTCCCGAAAAGCGTTTCTCAGATTGTTAAGGCTTTTATTTATTAAATCTAGTGATTTTCAGGTGAATAAAAAGCAATGAAATGTGGATATTCATAAATTATGGATGCACATGATGAAAAGATTTTAAAAAAACTCTCGCATGAAATGAAACCAGAAAATCGTTTGGGTATTATTCGCTATAGGAATTTCTGTTGCAAGATGATGATCAAATGCTGCAAAGAATGAATGCGACAATTTTAAATATATCATTAGTATACTATGAATTTTTTTTTTAGAATAAACGAATTGTGGAAATGGAACGCAATCAGAAGCCGCTTATCGAACAAAATCGTCGTTTAAGTGAGCGGAATCGCTTATTACAGAATGAAATCAAGAAAGGCGAGCAAAGACTTTGCCATTCTCAGGACGATTTCCTTACTTTGGTTGGCATTTTTTTTTGTAGCGCTGATTGAAATTTCTTCATTTAGTAGATTGCCTAAGTGACTATTTTTGAAGTCGAGATGCCAATGTTTGAAGTGATTGCGTTCATATAAAAATGTTGCCTACAAAGTTTTTCTAACCCTTATATGTGTCGTATTCGGCGTAGTGTCGTATTGTGTCTCGTTGTGTCGTATTCGGCGTATGAGGAGCTTGCTTCAAGCAGTCAAAATATTTCATTAAAAGCTTTTCAACCATTCAGTTTTGGTTGTCTAGGGCTTCTTCGCTAAGAACCATCGCAGCAAATGATGAGTACATATGAATGCGAAGTTTTGCTTGTCAGCTTAAACATATTAGAACGCTACTTCAGGATGACGTCATTGAGGAAATTGTTTTTCAGAAGGATGGTTATGAAAGACTGATGAAGGAAAACCAGAGCTTAAAGGAGAAGCGAGCATTCCCTGAAAAATTGGAGGAATTGGACAGGTATAGGAACCAAGTACTGGAATACTCGAAATGCATAACTGCATTGAGGCAGTCAGCTTTGGTTAGTGTCATAGTTTTTATTAACCACTTGACTTACACTCTAAACAATTTAAGATTTGCAGTATTGACAATTGTGAGTATGTCTATTGACAATCTCAGGTTAAGTTTGCAAATGTCGTCAATGAAGCTGTTGAAAAAAAGAACTATCTGCGATCGACGTCTGCGAATCGATCAAAATTTCATCATCGAAATTATCAAGAAAATATTTTCTTGGAATAGTTTATTTGCTGATTGCTTACCGACACTAAGTGAAAATAGGCCTTTCGGATAGCAACACTCTATAGCACTAGTGTTGCCTCTATGCTATCAGAAATATAAAAGTCTTTGCATGCAACCCATAAGTTAACGAAGTGGATACACAGAAATCTCAGCTATCATAATGGGAAGATGAATAATTCCACTTCTTGTGGACATGTATAATAATAGTTCATTGGTGTTCGATCGTACCAAGGTGGCATTTGTCAATACAACGAAGAGTCAGTCTACAGCTAAGCAAATGTTTATCGCGCAACAGTTGGCATCTACTTCCACAGCAATTTTATTGAAAGATGATAGACTGGAAATGAAATTTGAATTGATTATTAATTCGTGATAGACAGCAAACAATTCCAATTTCAATCCCAATTCATCACCCTTTGGATGAATTCATTATAACGCTCATGTGCGACAACTATGTTGTTCGGATGCGTGAAATTATCGCACATATCGGCTTTTACTGTTTTCATATTTGAAGAAAAAATTTGGCGCCGAAATGTGGAAAGAGGTTCATTTTAACGTAACAGTCTTTATGGCGACTTTAGTACTCAGAAAATTCTCTCGGTTCATATTGTTAAATCTAGTGGGAAAATTTATTGCTCATATAAAATTTCAATTGTCAGCTTTCTATAGAAGCGATATGGCTGTTTTCCTTTAATAATTATCTACCATGGATGTAACAATGTGTATGAGCGCTGTGACTGATGAATTTTACAACTATGAATTATTTATAATAAATTTGGCCAGTCTTAAATAACTCTCTCTCTTATGAAGCAAAGCTGCTAGTAATAAGATAATAAATACACCAGGAAAGTAATAAATAGAAAATTTCTAGGCAAAGAATCGCTCTTATTAAGAAACTGTTGAAAATTAATTCAACGGTCTAGATTAGGTTCAATGGCATATAGTGGTTTTGTATTCGTTTACATAGGAAATCTATTTCAGCCAGGTAGAGTGTCTCGATGCATCGTAATGTATGTCGTTGTTTTGCGCTTTTCAACATGAATGGATTCGTGCCGCTATAGTATTGTTGTAACATTTGCATGATCAATTAGTTTTAGTGTTTACGTTTCTCTTAATTTTGTTTACGTTTTGCTTTATCAGGTCTTTGGCTTTTTTTAATGGCCTCGTTTTGCTTGCTGATAGCTGCTCGCTGATAACAGGTGACCTCATTGACGACAAATCGCTTGCCGATGTTCGTCTATACGATTTTCTGAGATTGCTCTTTGAAGAGGTACCATTTCGAAAGGACATTCTCTACGGTCATTCTTCAAAGCGGCATCTTTTACTGTACAAATACGATTATTTAGGAAAAGGATCGTCGTTATGAAATGCTTGTTCAAAAATTTAAACGCTTACGGAAATGTGTTTTATCACGAAGAAATGGCGATAACGATGACGATCGCCAATCGTCGTTCGGCGGTTCCGATTGTTCAGCCGAAAGTTCGATCTCGCTCGATACGATCACCGAAAATTTTGGCGAGGTCTTGATTTTTTTTTTTTTTTTCTGAGCAGTTTTGCGCCAACTCAACTTGTTTATTTCTAATGAACGTGAACGCGAAATGTAGATCATGTTTTTCTTTAAGCCAACTAAATGCTTCATCAAAGACTTCCCAACCAAACATTTTTAAGTAGCATCCAATTTATATTCAAGTGGGGTGGGGACAGAGAGAGGGGGGGAGGAGGAGCAGAGCAGCCTAGTACGGTATAACTGAAATAGAACTTAATGTAAATGCAAGATTATAGGATAATGTTTTATTTCCGAACCGCAATACTGCAGAAATTTCTTTGCAAGATCAGGTGTCGTTGATTTGATAATGTACTTGATGTGATATGTATACGCTTTCTCATGTAATGCGCCAAACATCTGAAACCAAAATTACGCGCTTAACGGGAATCGTGTCAGCTGACGCGAAAACATTCTCGATGAACAGTGCCAAATGACGGAAATTAAAAGCTCGCAATCAGCGAAAGTCATATGTACTTTTGCATACCTTATTAAATAACCACCTGGTAATTTACTTTCTAAAGAATGCGATAGCGAGCAAAGGTTTATTGGCATTATCGAACATTATAAATAATCAGCTGTCAATTAAGCATAAGAAAAGAAGTTCCAACAAATCTCACCGTTTTGCTGAGCGCATGAGAATATGTTTATTCCACGCAAGTTGCAAATCTAGTTCTTCATCTTGAGACTTCAACATTCTAGCTTGAAGCTGCTTATGGAAAAACAATGCCAATTAAGGCGTCGTTATAGATAGGAAGGGTGGAAAGAAAACGAAATGAAAAGTTGAGAAATCACTGGGTTGAATGAAAATGAACATATTTCTATTGGTTAATAGGGGAACAATCTTCGGTACCCGTTTTGTTGGGCATATACAACTGGCAACACTTGATGATATCCCCATAAATATGCTAACCAATGGCCAGGAGAGAGAGAGGAAGATTGGGAGTGAGAGAGTCGAAGGAAATTCTACATATTTTGAGTCCCTCGAGAAGGACATCGAGAGCAATTATCAGCAGCTGGCTCGTGAACATGACGAGCTCCAGAGGGCATTGTCGGCGCTCAAAATGAATACTGTCGCTTATGGAGACGAGCAAATACTTCGTGATCAACTTCTTTGTGCGCAAACTACCATCTCGCAACAGCAACGACTAATCGAGCAGCATACAGCACAGGTGAGCGCCTCTCCTCTACCTTCGTGCGGCTCCATTTGCCGACAGTTGTATACTCTCGTGTCGAAACATCAAGTACCTCACGAACTGCCGCAAAGAGCTGGAGCTTCTCAACACAAAGGGAACTAAATGTGATGGAAGATTCACTTGACAATGCAGCTGGCTTAAATCTGCAACAAGAAAACCGTCCATGATAATGATATATGACTGCCAAAACGGCTCCACATTAGCTGCATCCAAGAAAATTGCCAACTAAGGCGACTTCCCTGCTGTGAGAGTTCGAAGGAGACGTTATTGCATAACTGAATGCACCAACATTGTTTCTGAAAGTCTACAAAAGGGCATAGAACTTCAAGAAATTTTATTTTGCTGATAACTCGTTATTTTTTGCATGTTTTGATGATACTGAACGCTACTAAACAATTGCCTTATTTTATCCGGAATCGTTAGTCTGAATTCAGTTTTATCATGTTGTTTCCAAGTATCCATAAGTTTATTATAGGTTTTAATTGGACCATTTTTTGCGATTATGGATACTGCTAAATGATCTTATGCCCATTACGGATATTATTATTAGCTCATGAAATGTGCTAGTTGAATATTTTGAAAGTGAAAGAAAAGAATGATTGTCGTCGTTAGTGTGCATCAAATCATTGCGTCTGAGAATCTCTTTTAATTTTCTATTAGTGATGACTAGCACTATGACGAACTTCACAACTGCTCCCAAAAATGCAAATTGTTCACCCGTAACTATCCATGGGAATTGCCCATTTTCCTATGTATTGTTGTTCATTAGCTTATTTCTTGAAGTTCATGAACATAGTCTCGCTAAAGAGTGTTGTATGTGGATATTTTCTTTTTCAAAAGATTTTATTTGGCATGTGTTAAGCGATTTTTTTTTTTTGTTGTTGTTGTTGGTGAATATGCTGCCGTAGAAAAAGAAATATTTTAGTCAGATAATGCGGTTGATCTTCTCGCAACAATAACACGTCTACAAGATCAGATAATCGGGCTGCAAGCGAAATGTGAACGACTTGAAAGAGAGTTGAGCGATACGAAAGAGAACAATGAATTACTGGAATTCCAACTTCTCGAAAACAATGAAAATATGAAGCATGAATTAGAGGTGTGCTAATATTACTAATTCCACTCACTTCACTTTATTGCATCTTTCTTTTTTTTTTTTTTTTTTCTAATCAACTAAATGTAAATGCTGAAAGTTTTTTTTTTTTTTTTTTTGTTGTTCTCGAATGATTTTCATAAACAGCTTTTATTGCGATAGCATAAAATTATAAAATCAATTATCATAAAAACTTGCCTTTAAGGTGTGTTTTTTTTTTTTTTTAGGTAACGTCCATACTTTTATATTTGTGCAATTATTTGTTGC
This sequence comes from Baylisascaris procyonis, assembly GCA_037389465.1. Taxonomy (NCBI): domain Eukaryota; kingdom Metazoa; phylum Nematoda; class Chromadorea; order Rhabditida; family Ascarididae; genus Baylisascaris; species Baylisascaris procyonis. Next base: position 3,020,936 of record JAZARR010000146.1, read on the forward strand.
ATGTGCTTTTAAAAGCTGATATTTGTGTATGCTTTATATAATACGACGTTTGTGTAGAGCAATTGATAAGCGTGAAATTTTCACGCTGATTTGATAATATTTTAATGTGTAAAGCAAGCTGTAAAATAGTGTAAACAAGTTTGCTCTACAGAGATCATACGTTTCCACTACATCTACATGCGCTGATCTACGTACTTTTGTTATTATTTTATTTCCATTGATTTTAGAAAAACTTATACGTTCTATTTACAGAGAAAGAGAGAGAGAGAGAGAGAGAGAAAAACTTAAGAAAAACATAACGAATAATTTATCGATTTCCTCTCTCATTATGTTTATGAAATTTATCTATTGGGGGATTAGTATATAATTTAGCTATAAAAAAATGATTGTGTAAATGAATAGAATATCTTATCGACATAACTTAAAATTATTTAGCCGATTTTTAGCACCATTTTAAGTGTCCCACTTTTTATTCTCAATTGTTTGTTTTTTTTTTCACCATTTTCATAGCGCGTTTATGAGATCGCTGTATTATTCTCCAACTCAATACGATTCACTTTAGCGCTTATCCGATGCGGTCACGAAGAAGTACTCAATTTATGAGACTTTTTGCTCAATGATATCAACCAGTTTTCAGTCTATTGTATTCACTGTTAATAGATACGCTAAAAAATTTTCCTCTGATAAAAAGTGTTAGTTTATAGTAAGCAATAACCAGTACAAATGTATTGAACTTTATTCATTTCCTTACATTCGTAATGGACTCAAATCACATAGCCCAAAGGTTTAGAACCGGTTTTACTATTTGTTATTGTACTATAAAGATGAACTTTTAAGGAGAGTCTAGCCAAGAAAGAGGGTATTGATAAGGTGACCGAAACCGATAAATGGATTCCAGAAGAAGAGTGCGACCTGTCTAATCAGACACCATCAACACTGGTTAGCATGATCCACCATTTGGCTTGAAGACTGGAATCATACATCCTTCGGATGTCTCCAGAGATGAGGACGGGCCCCCATTTTTCAAGTAGATTTCAAGTGGGCTCACTTTTTCAAAGAGGGTTATCTCTATGTTAGAGGGGTTCAAAGGTCCTATTTTCTGTTCATAGAGGTCTCAATTTCAATAAAATACGTGCAACTCATAAATACATTCTATGTCACTTACGAGGTATCGTAGTTCAAGATAAGTTGAAGCAACGGAAACGATACTCTCTATGTTTTACAAAATTTTCTGCAATATTTTCTCTCCTAAGACATGCTGTCCTTAATCAGTTGAGTAATTGTTCGTTGAAACGGAAAATTTCGGAAAAAAATGGTGGCAGATACGAGAATAGTTTTATCTTTTGGGTGATGTTCTTAATCTTAATTTGGAATGTATGTCAAAATTGATCATTTGATCAAAATTGAACGAATTGAAAAATCGATACATATAAGTTCCCTCTTGCATTGTTTTTTTCTTTTGGAATTTGCATCGATCGACCGGTATACTGGAAAAAAATTAATTTATGTGGGCACTACTAATCGACTTGCTAAAATAAGTTCCTCGTTGCACATTGTTACATCCGTACTATATCCGTTAATAGCATTTAAGTTGTGTAATTCATAGTGTCATTTGCGCCATATTGTAGAAACAAATTTCAGACATTCGATCAAACGTGCAACTTGAAGCGCGATTTAATCGATTTGAAGAAATTAGCATATCTTGATGATTTTCAACGAAGTATCGCTCATCGGGCGCAGTTATTTATTGAATCCTTAGAGAACGTATGTCGAATTCTTTTCATTCAGAAATTATCCCCCCTCCTCCCCGTCCTCACCTTCTATCTCTCTCCCTCTTACATCCTATATATTTACAGTAATTGCATTCTAAGTTATTACTATTACATCAAATAGTAAATGTTGCTGGTAATATGTTTAAGATGTTGAGTGATTATGTCCACTAAAATAGATTAGTGACTTCCTTCATCCATCCGCCTATAAGTGTTTAGAAAGAATTTATAGTAGCACTGTTTGCGAAATATAGCTTTTTGTTTTGAGCTCTTAGCCTTATGATTTTGTTTTCAACGTGTTTTGAAAATTATTGAAATATTACATATTGAAAGAAATTAAGCAAAATTTCTATCGCTTTTTTTTCTTTAAATATATATATATATATATATATATATATATATATATATTTCATAATGTGAATAAAGAAAACTTGTTTTCAGCAAATGCTTGAAGTGGAAGCTAAAAATAATTTACAAATGAAGAATTATGAAGCGAAAGAAGCTGAAAGAGAGAAGTTGATTAACGAGTTACAAGCACAAATTGAAGAGTCATATTCAAAACAGAAAAAGAAAAAGGTTTATATTTGCAATATCCGTGATATGTAGATTTTTTTTTGCATTTTCAAATCATATTTCAAAAAGAAAATTAAGGATGCATTTTTTGTTGCATTGATTTTGATCAGTATAAAAGTTGTCCAATTCAGTTATATGAGTCAGGATGATTTCATTTCCGATAACATTCAAAAGTAATTCATTTTTTAAAATTCTTTTCTTATTTAAATGTTGTGCCAATTATATTATCAGAGTTCAACGATTGCTATAGTAATTTGCAGGAACTTCAAATTGAGGTTGAAAATTTGCGTAAAAGTATCACCGAAATGGAGAAGGAGAAGCAAAAACTTCTACAAACCATCAGCGACAATATGATCGAAGTAGAAAAACAGAAAGAAAGCCTATTGAAGGAGAATGCTGCAAAAATTGCCGAAATCGAGAAGGCAAAAGAAGCTTTATCAAACAGAGTGGTCGAAATAGAACGGGAAAAGGATTGCTTATTGCGAAGGATAGCTGAAATTGAAAACGAAAGAAATCAGCTCACCAAAGGCAAAGATCAAATGCACTCCGAAAATCAGAAATTGCTGAAGCAGGTGGAGGAAATGCAAAACGAAAAAGTTGCACTTATGAAAGCGGTCGCAGATGCGGAAATGAAGCAACAGAAGGTAAGCCTTGCGAAGAATAACAAGCTGTTTGTGAACGAAATATATCTAATGTGTACACAAAAGACGAATCGAGTTTTTAACTTCTTCTAAACTTTCTATGTTTCATAATCTCTAATGAATCATATCGATTAAGCGATTTCATTTAATTCAAATTACTGTTTTCTTCCAACTTGATTCCCTCAATGAAGAGTTTTTGAAAGTAAAGTCATGAACGGTTTTTTAAATCCCACAACTGTATTTGCGTCGTTAATGGTTCAAAATATATTGCGGTGATCAGAGAAATGCTTTAGGATTTGTGGCGGTCGATGATTGTAAGGATGTGGATATAACTGAAAGATAGAACAAATAAGCGGCGCTTTTTATAATGATTCCTTAAAATAGCCATCAAGTAGTTGAGCATGAATCCACTGTACTAAGGATTTCTCGCTTGTTTCGATCGCTTTTTCTATTGCATTGAAAACGCCTTAGCCGTGGCCGCCATTGCTGTTCCTCCTGTTATTTCATGATAACGCAGCCACGCTACAAAAATCTCCTTCACCGGATTCAAGCATTGGTGCGGGTGGGGTTGAAGCAGCGACAATGCTGTTCTTACAAACTTTGATTTCCCACTTTATATATTTGAATAACGTTATTGAGGGGCGCTGTCAATAAGATGACAAAAGAGCAAAGTTGACACCCTAAATATACTACCGTAACAATTGCTCATTTTCTTAGCAAAGAATAAACAAAAATACGATTTCCCCGCACTCGTTACTGGCCATACATCCACGGAGATGCGCTATGGTCCAACGCTGATGACTTAATGCTCTGTTCTGGGAGCATTATCACTTCACCAGCGACTTTCCCACCAAGGAATGTAGTTTTGTGCGAGATTAACAAAATTCTTCGAAAAGAATTCAGCGCTTCACACAATTTGATGAAGTTTTCGAATGGTATAGGCGATAGTGATGCCTTATGGTTTCCGGCAGAACTTTGCTCCACTTTGCACTCCTACGGTCTCTTTGAGTTCGGCTTGTATTTAATGTTTATGCCGCTCAAACAAACCGGAAGTTCCCTAGGGTTTGTTTAGGGCGATTTTTTTCTATTGGAAAGTTGATGTCAATTGTTGCTTTCACTTCCTGCAGTATCTCTCAGTATTTGAAGATGTGGCGCCTCTATGTTTCATTGCGTTGATCCTATTATGAGAATCTCCAAACTCCCAACCATACATTGCTTTCACCGAATTCCTTTGCCGTGTTATTTGTCGCTTGCGAGTTTCACCTGTCTAACGTTTCACTAAACAAACGTCGTTTTACCAAAACCATATAAGAAATCAAAGCCTCGGTGTCAAGAAAATGTGGTAGATTTGAATATTTGCAAGAGACAACAAAATCTATGGCAAACATGTTAACTTCATTGCGGTCCTACGGCCCTATCAAATCGCCGAGAATTGGAGTATAATCATGGAATGGTTGGAAACAATAGATTATTTTCAAATAATAGGATGTTTCAAATTTGTTGAAAAATTTAAATCCAATTTACGGTTCTTATATTATATTATATAATTTTCTTCTGAGCGCACAAACTGTTTTATATTCTTATGTCAAAAGTATTTAGACAATTATATTCACATATATATTTCCAACGTATTATTGTAAAGAATTGTACTGCGTTATGGATTATGACAGTATAATAAAGTATAACTTGTAGGGAATGTAACTACTCTTGGTCAAAACTGTTACACAGAAAGAGGTTGCACTTATGATCATGCATTGGTGCAAACACCTGTTCGCATCTAGCTACAAAAGTTCTAGATGGTGTGGGTTGTTCGTAAATTAGAAACGATTGTAAGGTTATACTGACCAAAATCGGGTTGAACTGTTCAAAATGATCTAGAGGAATTTTTTAACTCAAAAAATGATTGAGATCGCTCCACATCAACTTTCAATAGAAATATCATAAAACTGATATTTCTATTGCAACTTTGAAATTTCCGCATAAATTTTTTGAACTAAATTTCGAACTGGCGAACTAAATTTCCGCATAAAATAGTTTTTGTTCAACGTATTACGTTAAGGAGTGATATACCAAAATTGCAATTAACCATTGTTGTTGCTCTTTGAATGTGCAATGAATGGTGCACTCGCGGTTTTTGCCTTGGCTCTAGACACTAGGTGAAACTCTATTGAAAAAACTTCATCAACGTATCATTCGATTTTCTAATGCACGAGCTGAAGGCACTGTGATAAAAACTTTGAGTTCAAAGCACTACTTCCTGAGGGTGATCATCTATATCGCACCTTTTGTTCGGTTTAGTTATTAATTGCCGCAATTTGTATGTTTTTTGCTTTTCGAATTTTTTTTTTCTATCGGCAATTATTTATTTGGAGACTGAAACGTTCTTTTAAGCTGAATGAGGAGATGAACAGTTTATCCAAAGAGCTTGGAAAGCTTCGCTACTGTTTGCAACAGAAAGACGAATTGATCGCGAACGAGAAAAAAATACAAGATGATCTCAAAAGGTTGGCTTTGATTTCTTTCATAAATAATATCGTTTTCTCGCTATTTTCTCTCAAAACGTTTAAACAATACCGCGAACTTTAGAGAAATTCTTAAACTGTTAAAATGTGATGAATTTTTGCAAAAATTTATGAACTTTCTAAACAATGCTTAATTTTTAAAGAAATTCGTTGACTGTTTGAAAGATATCAGAGAGTTGACAGATGCATTTATTCGGCTCATAGAGCGCAATTTCAAAAATGCTGTTTAATATCACCAGTTTTTATGGTTCCTCTATGTGGAGCAATACAGATGTTATTCAAATTAGCTGTCAATTATGAGTGTCCGTCTTTTTGATTTTCGAATTTATTGTTCTCGAAACACCTGATCACAGACACTTCATATGGAAATCAAACGGCGAAAAATATATTAGATATCTCATTCGGTAGAAAGTTTCGACAAATACTCAGTAGTTGCTTCAAAAATCGTGCAATGTAGGGAACATTGTCAGTTTCTGGTATCATCGCAAGTTAATAAACAATACTCACTGAATATATTACGTTGCTAAAATGACTGCTTGGTTGCCAACACAATTTATTACCAAGGAGGTAGACTTCTTGCGACTAGTATCCCATTCTGGCTTCATAATGCTCATCCCTGAAGTTGTGACCTGAGGTGAAGAATATCTGAAGCGACTTAACCGAAAACAAATCCACCTTCTGTAGCGAATCGCTAAGATGGCAACAAAGAAATTAGCCCCCACTCAAATGTGTTATCATGCTATCTTTTCCAGATATGAGAATTAACCCATATACGATAGGTAGTCTGAGTGTTACGCCATTATTATTTCTAATTAATATGCATATAATCTGAAAAACATTATAAAACATTTCACCGATATATTTGTAGTAACGTCGACGAAGCATCTAAAAATCATCAAAGAGAAGTGGAGGAGCTCAAAGCAACGACAGTTGCGCAGAAAGAGGAGCTTGAAGTGGCGAAGGTTATCTTTACCCTAATGAAATTTTCCCTTTTCCGTTATTTGAAGCCTCATTTGTGAATTCGGTTGGAACAAAAATAATTTTTCAGATCTCTTTTTTTTACGTTTTAAATACTTATTTATCTGAAGCTGACTATCGACATCCATTTTGTAATTTGAAATTCCACATTTGATAATTTGCTTACAAAAGATTTTCTCACTGAAATGAAAATTATCGGATTTAATAGCCAAACCGAATTTCTCATGGAAAATTTTCCAAAGAAAATTTTCTTAGTAAAATCACCACCTTTTAGCTTCTGCCTGGAGAAAAAAGCCAAAAAAGCGCAGAAGAACTTTCTCAAATTTTTAAACTTATTTTCCTGTCAGGTCTGAATGTAAACGAGATCCACTCCAGCACTACGAATCTCTCCCCTTCTCGCTATCTCCCTCTACCTCTTCATTTTTTGAATAATTCTTTTTCATCCGGCCATTATCAATCTACATCAATCACTCAATCCGCACAAAACTTTGTGAAGGTATGCACATCATATAAAATAGATCATTTTGAAAAAGTTGTTTTTTTTTTCAGGATAAACTCTCTCAGCTTCGTCGAGAGAAGATGGCCGTCGAACAAGAAAATGCTAAACTCCAAGAAAATCTCAGCACACTGGAGGAGGAAAACCAAAAACTAAAAGATGATATTAGGCCACCGATAAAGTGCGTAAAAAACTTTGGAATATATTTTTTGCCAACATAATAATTTTTCTCCGCTTACTTCATTAATGATAGAGAATACTGCATTCATGTTGAATAAAAACTCAAGTTTTTTCGACACTATAGGTGAAAACTCCTAGCGTACTGTTCTGAAATTCTTACATTCTTCACTAATTTCAATTTTTATTACGCTGCGAATCATTCAGAGTGTTCTTGACTTATTTCATTCATTTTGTAAAAATGAAATATTGACCTCCTAAATGCTAAAGCGATCAGCGATAAAAAGAGTTGCTGAGGGAATTGCAAAAGACCTATTAAAGAATTTCTAAAAGAGTTAAATATTATTTCCGTTATCTTAGGTCATAACATTTTTCGCTTTTTAGGACACAACTTGAGCGTCGCTTTGAAGAGTCACGCTATCGATTAAATTGTGCACTTCAAACAGTTCATGAATATGAAGACGAAATTGTTAAGTTGCGGCGACAGTTAGCGGAATTCGAAACGAAGCTCGAGGATAGAAGCAAAATCGAGAGTGATTTTGCACAATTACGCGAATATAGTCAGCAACTGGAAAAGCAGTTCGCTACACAATCGCACCTCATTGATGCACTTAAGGAGAAAATTATTCAGGTGAAATCATACGTATGAAGGATTAAATTAAATCAAATTATACTTATGCGGCGAATCACATCTATTCCCATGGGATAGCTAAAAAAACATCCTTGAATATCCACGTAAAGTTCTAGGATATAGGATGTGATTTTATGAAGCTTTCGGCAACCCTGAACGGGTTCGCAAGGTAGGAAAGGGTAATTTTTGAAGGAGGATATTATGAATTGTGAATTATTAAGCCGCCTTAGGAAATGGGATTTGCTTAACTGTGTAAACGGCAGTTCCTAATATGAGTGATATAACGGAGATGATACCTTTTGCTTACTATTGCTCATGGTTTTCTTCTTAATTCATTATGATGTACCTATTACCATCGATTTTAAGAATGCTCAAATGACCTTTTCAGCAAGAGTTTTTATGGAATAAATGATTTCGGTATAAACGAGTGGAATTTGCAGCATAAAAAATTCACCGATTTTCTTTCGGCAGCGACTGACGATGGTGAACATAGTTGTGAGGATATCGAAGAAAAACTCGAACACTTCTGTCAATCGCAGCAAGACGAAGGAAATCGTGAAAGCACTAATCTTCTTCGACGGCTAATTAGGGTTTCTTTTTTTTTGAATCATTTCGATAAATCCAAATACCTTCTGATTCCTTTCGCTGCACGATGACACACCAAAAATATCTATTTAGACGGTCAGTACCTCTAACACTACTGCTAAATCATAAATTTTTTATTCGATTCACTAGTGATATTCATTCCAGTTTACGTACTCATTCCCTTATTAGTAGTTGTTCGAATTATTTCTCTTAAGTAGATAGGTTTGGAATATTAGCCACTCATATTTAATAATAGTACTAGCGCAATAAAGTACTAACATGCAGCTCGCCTAATAACCAAGAGATCCCAAATTGGATTCACTTTTTTCAGAAGTTCTCTCAATTGGACAGCAGTTCACGTGATCGTTCAAACGCATACAACTCGCATACAAAGGTACTGTCACTTTCAGTTACGGTGTATTGATCATGGCATTGTAACAACAATTCTCCGAAAAATCTACGTTTTGGCAAATATGGTGGTCTGTTTACGGCGCAAATGTCCACGCACGCAGTGTGCGGAGACTGAAAAGGATCGCGACTTGTAGTGACTAAAGGATGTTGTTACTGCGACTATTAAAAAACGTCAAGTAATTTCGCATTGTTTCAATTATATATATTGGAATAATCGTGGATTTTCTACAACGCAGATTGTGATACACCGAACGATCTCGAATAGAATGTGGAACGGGAAGAGTGATAGCTGAAAGTACGACGAATAGTAAAAACATGTAGGGTCGCATGCTATGAAAAACACATTGGAAGTAAATGATAGCCTAACGCGGAAGTGTTAATTGTTTCCCCACTTGTGTTTATTCGTCGGTGTTCCTAATAACAGCTGAAGTCCAATAAATGGTATTTGAAGGTGAGGCCATATAATTCGGCTGATAGCGGTGAGTGGTTGTCGAACAGCAGCGAGGCACTTGCTTCACTCGATGAGCGTCACGATTTATCAGATGATGAAATTGAAGCAGCACGTCGCAAGCAAATCATCAAGAATACTAGAGGATAATTGTCCTATCATTAATGAATGCTTCATGGTGTATTGTTTCTGCTCCCTTGACAGTGTGCCATCGTTATTCAGTTCGATGTTACGTCAAAACTAAGTGTTCCTAAAATCGACACGGATGTTTCTTAAGTTAGCAATTTCCAAGTGCATAGTATGGCATCAAAGCGTCGCAATGAAAATACCGTTGTTTAAAGAAAAATATTTCGTAAAAGTTAAAAGAAATTTTAAACCGAAAATTTTCAAAGTTTATTGCACATCCAAAAATTTTTTAATGCAATCTAATGGAATCCTTAACATAGCTTATTGCTACCAGTCATTTTTTTTTAGCGAGAAATCACTTTCCTCTGGTGAAGGTGTGGTTTTTCAACTTTGCAGTAGGTGTTCTTGATATGCGATTCACGGATAATGCGGCATCATCAAATATTTTAAAGCGAAGGCCGAGAAAGTTCAAATTTCCCGCACAGACCGATCCAGGTTCTTGATACGTTGTATTTGTTCATTCAATTACTCCACATGAACATACGGCTGCTGCTGGACATGTTTGCAAACTTTCGTCAGATGTTTTTATTGATGAGATTATTGAAATCTAAAATTGTTGAAATGATGTGTAAAATTTTGAATAATTTAACAAATTAGAAGTTTTGCTGGAAAATTAGCAACACTTGTGAATTGCATAATATTTTAGTTTCTTTTCCTAAGAATTTTTAAAAGAAAATACCAATTTTGGCGCAGGAGTGTTGCGGCTGTATTCTGTCGATCATGGGAGCCAAGTTTCAGGATTTCATTGCGTTCCGTTGTAAATTCTTTCAATTGCTTTGTTGTAATCAGATTTGTGTGATTTCGGGTTCTGCTTTTTTTGGCATTTCCTGCCTTTTCATGCCGCTTTGTGTGTTTTCTGTTGAATGAAACATGCCAGCAATATTTTAATTTTTTTCTTCCTTTACTTTCTTTACACGTATTCCTCATTGATGCTCACTCCTTCTGGGTTATATATTTGAATTCAGGATTCATTCGTCTCACCGTTAAAATCCCAAAAATGCAAGCCACTGAAGCGTGCGATTTATTTCGCAATGGCAAAACGGTGGGACAGTCAGCAGAAAACTCTGAAAGTCCAATCAATATTCCACATACTTTCCATGTGATTGCTCATTCATATTCAAACATACATTCGTGTGTGCCGATTGCCATGAATGCTCGAGCAGTAAGATGATCGTTCTGTTGAAATCGTTCAAAATCTTATCAGCGTATAACAAATTCCTTCCCATTTTTTTCTAGTTCTCAAAGAATATTTCATGGTATAGCTGTAGTTATCATGGAAATTTCTGAAAATGGTCTAGGCAATGAATAGTGTACAAAAAATTACTGCATGATATCATCGGTAATCGATTAATGCTCATCACTGGGCCGAAACCATAATCTATAATGAGCTATCTTTTTACGTTTCATTGTGCACTAAATTTGCGATGAAATTCTGCTTCCGGTGCCATGTGTGGTAGACAGCCCTGTCATCAGATCAAATCATATCTTAGAAAATTATGGAGGCTGCATCCATCTATGTTTGATGCGTTCTGTTATGGCGTAAAATTTCACTAATTTTCACCTAGCTATGCGTGCTTTTGAACACTTAATTGGGCTTTTCATGTATGACACGAAGCCGATTGCGAGCTGAATATTTCGAATGGATTTAAAGGAGTTTCCAATGGTGAAGTTTGGTGGCGTCTTCCAGTCATAAATAGTGGTAGCTGACACTCCACGAATGTGTTCAGCAAATTTGGATGCTTGAATCCTCATTCATGGAAAGAGAATATTGTCTTATAGCCTTCTGTAAATTGTACCATCTTAACGTGTATTTCGATAACAATTGGATAATAATAGCATTACATCATTAATACGCTCTCTCTTGCCTCTCATGTATTTATGCTGTTATTCTTTATTAAGGCTAATAATTGCCATTGTGATCAGTCTTTTTTTTGTGAGTGTTTCTCATTGAAATAAGTATGTCTTTGCTGGGTAATGCCTTCTGTAGGGCCCTATTTTTTGGAGTTGAACAATTTCCATTGCATTGGTTCGTTGTATTTCCCGATATCGTTGAGTCAGATTTACGTTGCATTACCGTTTAACCTTCGGGTCATATTGGAGAGCAACAATTCGAATTTCATCTGTTCATTTTGCTGCTGTTTATATACATGTCAGTAAGCGTGATTGTGATTCACAGCTACATGCTTGCAAATCGTTTCTTAAATAGTACCTTGAAACGTTGACAGCACATAATGAAAAAAGAAGAAACGATGATGTGGGATATGAAGAGTCGTTTTTGAAATTCTCGTACTTTCCATCTTAAAATGTTTCTTTGCAAAACAAGACTTTTATTCGGATCGTTTCATTTGCTGCTCTCATCAAATGCTATCATTTGCTGTTCTGTGCGGCCTTCTTTGTGTTCGCTTTAAACCGCTACTCAATGAAGACAGGAGCGGATAAAGCAAAAAATTTTGAGGGAAAACTAGCAAAGAAGAGAACTTAAATTGACAAAAAGGCACGCTAAGTTCATAAAGCTATGGATATCCTTTTTGTCCTTCATTTGGGTGTGACACTATTACCTAGGTCAAGTCAATAATGGAACAACACATTCGAATTTGTGTTCTGCAATCAAACAGGTTCTTTCCAAAATATGCTTCAGCGCTAACCCCTTCTCCTCCTCTGCCCTTCTTGTGTGATCTTCGTGCTACAATAATTTCATAAGGTTAAAAAATGCTGCGACTAATTTAATTAATCGATTAATTGCACTGTCAATTTAGATGAGGTGGGCAGAAGTTGCTTTTATGAATAAGCTGGTTTGGGGCAGAAGAGAAACGAGAAATGATTTCCAAAATTGCTTAGCAATATTATGGTTGGTCTATTTTCTAATATATTCAGGATGGAAGAAAAACTACGGTAGTTAGCTGCGTATGAAGAAACCACTTGGAGTATGTAGAACAGTTGAAAGCAACAATACAAAAATTTGCAGCTGAGAATGGGGATGGGGTTGGGAGTAGAAAAGAGTGGCATTTATGAGAGTGGGAAGAAGTAGCTAATTTCTCTGCATGAAAAAGTTTGACTCTGATGTGAATCTTACTAAATTTCCTCAGTAAGCGAATTCATTTCGTGTTCCATTATAGCTGTGCTTCAAAGTATGACGGTGATCTTAGAGTTCAGCCAATCCTAATGAAGTCTTAAGTAAGCCCACTTAAAAACGAATACTTCCAAGTGGTCAAGTACGCCTCTTATTTTTCTTCTTATACTAGAGACTGCTCTATTGGAAACATCCGCCAACACTGATAGGAATATTCATAACCATCTTTTCATAGCAAAAAAATGCTCAAAAAAACTATTGCATGCTGCTTCCGGGCGTGTTGAGGAGCTTTCTCATGCTCGTTGATATACTCAAGTTCCTGCTTTAAGAAAAAACCCTTAGAAATTACAAGAGGTAGCTGTTACAGTGTGGCCTAAATAGTATTTCCAACTGGACAATACGTGATCATGGGTAGGCTAACCTTTAAACTTAACTCTTGTCGATATGCGCTCGGAGCGTTTTACATGCAACGGGTACTCGGAATAAGGGGGGGGGGGGGGGGAGGTTTATCGGTTGTGACAGATATGAAATGATTCAAAAAAGAGTCTCGTATAAAACTGCAAACCGGTTCTCCTTGCAAGGAGCGAGCGTTTCACATCAGACGAAAACGAATTGCCGCGCTCCAATTCGACGGCTGACGATGCGATGTATTCGCACGCACGCCTTACGCCTACTAAGCTAGCCATCTACACATAGCTACCATAGCGGCGCATATGTAAGCAACTGTTGTGTTGTTCACATTGCTGGCACATTCCCGTTGAACATTTGCAATGGCTAGAGTATGCCCATCAGGTACCGATGAGGCATTAGTTGTTGCCACTCAAAGAAATCGCATTCTTTTAGCAATATTCATCAAGAATTTCAGTATAACATCTTAAATTGTGCCCTGTGAACATCGAGGAATTATCAGTGGTATGATTGGATGCACCGCTGTGTATAATTGTCTTAATATGCGCACTATCATTGTTACACCTTGTTATTGATAGGCTATATTTTCATGAGTGAATAAGCTGTTTGAGATTTGAATCATGTCTGCAGCATAGATTTTATGCCAAAATGTCATGGTACTATAGAGAAGCTGTTTAATTTCTTCTACGCTATAATTCGAATGTCATGTAGTGGATTTGCTGTTTATTCTTATCGATAAGAGAATCTCAGGATATTTTAAAAGATAAAACTTCAAATATTTTTTGCCACCAATGAATAAATATACTCTATGTAACTACCATTCAGTTTAAAGAGCAAAGCATGTTTTGCTTCGGCAAACTATGCAATGCGTTCGTTTGTCTCAATCATCCCTATCTAGCTGAGCAAATTTAGAGCTGCTAAATTACTATAACGCTGCAATAATCAAATTGTGATTCATCCTTAACTGATTGTCGAATAATTTTGCTATTGTTTTTCCTCGCATCCAATTGGCTTACGAAAATCTTTGCTGAGAAGATTTTTTTCTTTAATTTGTGGAAGTGGGAAGAATTAAATGAAGTGTTAGCACATCAGTGTGTTCTAGAATGAAAGCGGTGGTCATTGAAATAATCCTCTACCGCTCTCTCTCTTCAATACAATCGTCTAGGAGGCACAATTATTTCTCTAATGCTACGCTAGTGTCCGCTTGCTAGAGAATAGTGTAAACAAATATTGTGTGCACGGATGACCTTAGCGCTCTCTTCGCAAATTTTCCTTCCTATTGAGGTGGATGAAATACGACACTTCGGGATTCGGTCGCTCGGCAAAACGTTCCTATGTTTCACGTAAACTAGTTCCATTTTTCCTGCCAATATGTTGCATCCTATTGAAAAGTTTATTTCACAATTTTCTCTTTTTGTTGTTCCGAGTTATTTCGAAAACATTCTGCTACTCCTAGCAGTTGTTTCTTTTCAACGTTGAACGCATTGTGGTGTTTAAGTTCCAATTTCAAGTCGCTTGGAATCATTTTAAAACCCACTCTTCCATTGTCGTTTTGCTTCTTTCAATAAGCTGTACCTCATCACTATTCCATATAAGTCTAATCTTAGTTTCTATAACCTACACTATATCCAACAACTTTCTCATGTTTTTAAATACACCTCACATCGATAGTTTCATTTGCATAGAAGTTGACAGCTGTCCAAAACGGGTGCGCTATTATGCTGTCATCGTATTCGCAATTATGCGATCCCTGAGCGATTCGCGGTTGTCAAGTGGGTATGCCGAAGGAAACTATCCGCTCACGACCATTGCATTATTGGTCCCAAACATGCGCATACGATTCCAGGAAAATTCATTTTGTTGATATTTTTGCATTGTCCACCGTCATGTACAACATCGCATAACTTTTCATAACCTTCCAATTCATGTTGTAACACCTATTGAACACATTCTGAGTACTATAAATGGTGAAAATACGGAGTGTACGGTTTTGGTTATAACTTTATATGTTACCCTGGTTAGTAGTGTTCTTTATTTGTTTTAGAGACAAACATGGCTAGCGCGAAGGGTGGAATCGCTATTATATCACCATGTCTTGCAGCTTAAGCTTAACTGATCCCATTCACATATCTGTCTACTTACTGTTCTACTGAAATCTTCTTTGATTTTGCTTAGCGCTTTCGACATGGTCATTTCTAATGTTCATTTCCGTACGCTTTAAACGAATGCAATCACAAAAGTGAACTTTCGCACACTTGGTGGTACTGCTGTGTGAGTGTTTCATTCGTTAAAGTTTAACTTAACACTCGCTTCCAATGGTGGAGGTCGCAGTCAACATTCGTAATGTAATAAGCAATATTTTACGCATCAATATTCGACATTAATGATGCTGCAGACGTATTTATTCTAGTATAAACCATGTTGTTCACGTCATATCGAACACGTTTTACCCTGAAATGGACTCATTTTCTTGTGGTCATTCACTTCAGTTGCCGTTGTTTTCATTTCTCACTTCTATACTCGTTGCAGTGATGACTGATTAACATGTCGTTCACTCTATTAGAATTCTGCCTTATATTTTCTTCTGTGGCAGTTGGTATTGTTAGAATTGCTAAAATTCTTTTAAACGATGAGCATAGTGTTCCGCTTTTTTTTTTTTTCGGAGAGGAATTCGTCCAATCCCGTTCATCATCACGAGCAGTCGTCCGCCATATCGCATGCCTACCTCATTTTGACGTAGGGATCTCCATCTCTATCTTTTCTTTTCGATCGTTCTATGTCTTTCTCATTCGCAAAGTGAAATACTGCGTTGCTGTATTTTTACGAAAAAATTGTATTCCACCAAACTCATTGACGTCAGCTGCATTAGGTTTTGTTTCTGCTCTATCTTCTGTTTCTCCAACAGCATATAATCGATTTTTAGATCACTGGAAGAGCAATTTTCGAAAATCCCACGATGATCCCATTTTGTAATATCATTTCTGAGTAAATACCAGGGACCATAACTATTGCTGTAGCATTTTACTTCTACTTTTCTTTCATTTTTTTAGCCTGAGTTAAGTAGCGCAATCATGAAACTTCTCCATTTGTCGTATTCTAATTGCATTTAATCAGAGGGTATATCATTTTCACAGAGGCAAATAGATAATCATATCTGAAATAAGGCAGTTTTCAAAATAATACACCTTGTTGACATCTGTGAAGCAAAATGACACATGGTTTATGTAGGATGTGTATCCTCTAATTGAAGATCACCTGCCGTTTTGGAGGTGCCTTCGAATTATATTCTTCCTATCTTATGGAAATATTATTATGTTGTTCAATGTTCGGCAATGAACAGTTTCCGGATGCTGCAATTGCACGATACAGATGGCGTCTCAATGAGCAATTTTCTCAAAAAAAAGGAGCACAATCGAGATCGGTTAAAAACACTTTCAAGAGAAGTTTCGAACGACATATGTCGACGAAATGAGTGCATCAATGATGGCCTAAATATTGGGATACATCAATGCACGTGCTACGTTGATCGTCTACGGGTGAGCTGTATGCAGTGCACGAACGCAATGTACCCGCACATTTTTCTCTTGTTTACAGCCGTATTGCATTCTCAAAATTTCTGCCATGGAAACCGGAAAGGCATATTGTCAGGATTGATCGTAATTTTTCGCATTGGTCTCTTTGAAATGCTTCTGAAGCGTTTTGCTGTGGATGCTTTCTTCAGGGAGTGTATGTTTTAAGAAACTTCCTATTCCTCAATTATTGCGAGCTTCTTGTTCATTGAAGACATTAAAATACAATCTTCTAAAATCTATTCATTGATTTGCAAGTTTGAGAAAATTGATTCGTGCTGATGTTGCTAAGAATCTATGAAAGTAATATGACGTTTATTTATTTGCTTGCTTGTTTACATGGGTTTAATTCTCACACTCTTTCTTTTTTCAAAAATTAAAAAGTTGCTCAATGACTGACGGAATGTCTCAAATCTTCTGAAAAATTTTATCATGTTTTCTGATATGACTTCGGATGTTTTTACGTAGAGTTTTTCTCCTCAGTCCTGAAGTGTCGGGGGGGGGGGGGGGGGGATTATAAAAAACTATTCGTGCCACAGTTGCTGACGGCGATTCCAATGTTCCCATTTGCGTATTTTACGTGTTCCTTCTATATGCGAGTGTCGATATTACCATGAATCTTTTTGAACCAGCTGATCCTTCACCATATGAGCGGTAAGAGCTAAGTGATGAATTTAAATAGAATTTAAATAGAGTTATGTTTTTGCAAACATTTTTTTTTTGGAACGATTCTCTTGCTATAAATTACAATGGAAATTGTCATTATTTCTGCACATGTCACAATTTTTTGTGAACTTTATTTTCGGAGTTGCTGTTGAAACACAGCACTGTATGCCTGCAAATTTTTATACGCATCAAAGCAACGGCATGAAAATATATCGTATCATCGAATTTTACACATCGTCCGATAATTTTGCATACTATTTTGGTAGAGTTCTTTGCAAAAATTCATTTCTGCTAAAAGATCACTCTTTCGCTTCGAGTAGAAATTTGGGTTTTGCCCTTTCAGTGTTTCACTGTAAATGACGACTACGATGTCTTCGTTAGGTTTTACATCGACAGAATTGTGCGATATTCTACAGACGATTCGTAACTGCTAACTAGCCGTCATCTGAGTACGACTAGGTAAAATATGATTCTCTCAGTCTCGCTCTCTTTCTCTTTCTTTCTTTCTCCCTCTTTCTCTCTCTTTCTCGCATATCAGCCGGCGAAAATAGGAATTCAACTTAAAGTAGCAAATTTTCCCTACCACAACATATGTATTAACTAATGGCATTTCGCTCATTCATCTGAAATGCGATTGCTCGGAGCTAATTGGTTGCTTTACTATGAGCAGAATTTCTAAAGTATGAACATGTGTCTTGCGAATTTTCGTAGTCTCTTTTCACAATCCTTCTTAGATCATTTAGTAAATCACCTTGAGTCGGGTAGTGCCAACAGTATTGCTAATTTCGATAATTCTGGGCTCCTACTCTAATAATTTTTGCGTCATATCGACCAAAAGTCTCATTTAGCAACCTTATGGGCCGCATAAAATACTGCGATAACAGGTTGTGGCGGCAGCTGTTGTGAGACGTAATGGAGGCGCAACACAAGCGTCCGTCTTGCCTGCCTGCGGCATTTGGGTGGCACTCATTATTCGTCATTGACGGGAACTCAATGGTGCCTTTCTAATTTTTGTCCTGGAAAATCTGTTTCGCTAATAAAATAGACTAATTGTTGATAGTTAGCGTTTGTCCACTTTCAAAGGTGCTGTTTTCAATCTGAATTAATTTTCTTGATCCTGTAGTCATTGAAATGCATCATGCAATAATCCCTTCAGCCAATGATTGGCTTACCATAACAGCTGTGCTTTTTTTTCGTTTATGGACAATTGTGGGTTTATTCTTCCGCGGACTCTTTCTAAGCGATGAGGGGTTTTCTTTCACTATTCGCTATCAATCTCTTCTTCCTCAGTAATGTGAATGCAAAGTGCATCATCAACATCAAACTCCTGATCCGTTTTTTCCTCTTCTATTTAAGCACAGCAAACGTAACAAGCCTTCGTCAAAAGCAGTTATACTGAGCTGTATTGTCTTTCTTTGAACACTGCGTCTACCACTGACTGATCGTTGACAAGATGAATTAGCAAAATGTTGACCGGAATGCTTCGTTCTGAGGGCTTCGTTTGATGTGGTTTCCTTGGAGATACGATCACTAGATCTGCCCCGAGGAAAATAAAGAGTTCTTGTTGTCATAGACCCTCGGTCATGGATCGTCAAAACTACGCGATTCTCTGACAGCACTAGCGCGAAGTATTGATATTTCCTGTTAGAAAATGAACTTTCGTTTTTATGATCCTCTCTAACTGTATTTATTTATTTTGCTGCTAGTCATGCTCACTGTATATTTTTTCTTAATACATCTCATATCATTAATGCATCGAATACTTTGGAATGCAAATGATGCAAATAATTCTGTTCGATCTTCAAGATGTTCCAATTTTTTTTAATAAAACGAATAATGTTGACAAATATTTTGAGTATTCTTTTTATCGCGCGGCCTAGTGATGAGGTAATTGACACAGTATTGTGAAATCATTCGATACAAGACAAACAAACAGTTGAAGGTCATTACGAAGAGAAACAAAGATATGTAACTGTGTCTTAATTCTTGAGATAAGCGAGACCTCAGTCAGTGAAGATTTTGATTGAAAAAGCGAACAATTGCAAGCTAACAAAACGATCAATTGTTTTTCCTAGTACAGTTCTTAATTTCTTCATCTCACTCCTAAAATATCCCAAGATTGATTCTCATGCGATTCGTATAAACATCGTAGAGGGATTTTTTCCTTTCTGCTCTAAAATTTTAGCGAACATTTTAATGGCAGTTTTAAAATCAATGGAAAGAAAATATGCAAGGGAAAAAATGTACTACTTCGTAATGAACATTTCTTCTATTAAAGCGGATGTTCCACAGAAATTACTATGAACTTCCGAAAACTGTTAGCACTCACTCAGTACGATCGTATCGAATCGGTAACAAATAGTAGTACAGAGACCACTGCTGTTACTTGGTCAGCAAATTAATGGGTCAGAATTCATTAACTGTTTGAATAGATCAGTGAATGCGAGCATTTTTGCTTCGATACCGAATCGCTCTTTATTTCTTTACACTTATTTCCTTCTGTTCGCTTAGAAACCACAATGAAGTTCTGAGGTTATTTTTCCCGAAAGCATTTCTAGTGGAAGTTTATCAAATATATCAAAAATTTATAGCACAAGAGCTTACTTATTCTATTTACCTGCCGATATTATATTACATACACATTGTGTTTATTACTGTTAGGAAGTTGATGAATGATTTAAAAATGATATGTTGTTACACATCGCCGACTTCAAAAAAAAAAAATCGTTTGCACTTTTTTTCAAAAAGGAACTCAACAATTTTCTGCATATCACTGTAGAATTTTGCAGAAATTTATTTTTAGTCTAATTTTTCTGCTCAACGAGGCCATTTTCTGAATTCGTTGGTTCATTGCAATGAGCGTTGATAACACATTTCGCATTTCGCATCGTGAAGTGTTCATACGATTTCCGCTCCCTTCTCAGTCTCCTTACATAACGCACCTAGGAACTTGTTCGGCGGAGTGGTTTCTGCGTATACGGCGTTCATCCACTTCCCTCTCTCTCCCTCCCCTCTCTCTCCCAAGAACATCTCGCATCAAAATACATTGTCAGTCGTATGCCAATGATGAAAACAAAGAAATGGTTCTTCTTCAACGTTCGATTGGCAAAAAAAGTCGAACACTTCTTTTTTATTATTTAATTTTTTCTTACACAAAATTGGATCTGTTTACTTGTCCTAATAGCGTGAAATGATCCACAATGAAGTGCAGATGATCATGGTAGAAAGTTGCCGGCAGGATTTCACATTGCGACTGAAACATTGGTTTGCAGTAAATTGTTCACTAATCGCAGTAACTACTTGGTAAAATAGATTTTATTTTTTCTTAATCCCCGAACTTTTTACTCCCCTTTCCCTCCTCCCACACCCGATGGAATATTTCTTGACAGATAAGTATGGCGTGCGCAGTTTTCCCGACATCCATTGGCAGATTTTAATGTTTTCATAAAGATGCACGCTTCTTAAAGCATCTTTCTCGTTGAACGAAAATAACGATATATTCTTTCAGTTAAAATTTTTTGAAAACTGCGCGAATCTGTTCTTTCAGCTCTATTTTTTCTAGATAAAATTTGTTCGAAAGTGGAGTCATATCCCATATAATTTTTGACAATCCCTGATGGATACTCTCATCCAACCGAGATGCTGTTATATCACTGTAATAATGTTTTCCTTTAAATTTTGGAAAGTTTGATGGTTAATGCTTCGAGCTGAACTCATCAGCAATAAAAATGCTCGCTGCTGCAAATGAATACACCTTTAACAGACTTGTACGGATGTCCACCTACAATTACAGCATAGAAAAAATCTCGATTATTGCTATACATTCTATCTCAACAATCAATGCGCTTTTTATAATATCTCCATATAGGAAAACATATCCGGCAATGATATGATAATTTCTTTTATTCATATAAAAAATAACGTGTCGACTGTTGTCACTCAAATTTTCAGTTTACTTTTTTCATATTCTATCGGTTTTCAGAAGGCACTATGGGCTTGAATAGCGCGCGTTATGCGCGCGCTATTATACTACTTACTATAGCGACGGTAGTTGGTGGGCAACATATTGTCTTCATGCAAGGTATTCTTTCTTGTTGCTGTTTTCATGTGAGGAAAAAGTTCCCATAATAAATTTCCAGCAAGGGAAATAGATTTTCTCTCCTATAACTTATGTACTTTTTTTGATAACTTCGGCTTGCTCTGTCGTGGAGCATTGAGGATGTCAATGCAGTAGGTAGGTAATGGTTAATGACGGAAAGTTTTTTGATGAAACTGCTGCATACCACATATTGCCACTATGTTTTCGCTGAGAACACTAATGCTGCACAGTGGAAAGATTTAAATGCAGTTTCGTGACTGGTGACGATTTTTGGGTATAAAATTATTACGAAGTAGGCTGTTTTATTTGAGTTAGCCTAAAAACTTGTGTCGTAAAGTCTGCTAGCTGCTACTTACTTCATCCGCAGTGCTTTTGGTCTGCAGACGAGAGAGGGTGTATAGTAATAGAAAACATGGCCATAATGCGCTTGTAGGAATAAACCACCCGGCAGCTGCACCACAATTCGATCAGCAGGAAATGGCTCGGGAGATGCTAATGGCCGGGTCTGAAACTATTGAGAAGAAACTGGTCGTTGAGCAACCTATTCCGGCCGACACACTCATCGATCCTGATGGCAGAATTGTTATCGATCCACGACGTAGAAAGCAAAGGTAACGCTTATACGATCTCATATCTGCTAAAGAACACTTGTACAATCTCTTCAACATAGTCAAATAATTCGAACAGTAGATGATTGGACGTTTCGCTTGATGTTATTTCATAAAATAAAAGTAGATTACTAAGAGGTAACGAGTTAATCGATGTCCATTACTCCAACGGATGCAAGAAATGCTTAAAAGCTATACAAAAAAGCACTCCATCCTTTTGCTCGTATTTCTCAAATGCGCAATATTCTCAGCGTTTCGAGTTGATGGAGACTTGGCTATTGATGAACATTCGCTTACTAATATATGGAATGCGATTGGAATTGTCTGCATTTAAGAGTATAGATGGCATTTTAATATCATTACGTTCAGAATCGTCAATTATGTATTTCATATGTGTTTCACAAATGTACAAACAATGCATCAAACTAACGAAAGGATATGTGTCATTGCAGACAAGAAGCTCGTCGCTTGGAGGAAGAGCGCTTGATTGAGGTCGTGGCAAACTCGGAAGGGAAACGCCGAGTGGATTGGCAGATATGGTTGTTGACTATGTGTGGATGCGCTTGCATTGTTGCGTGTGGCGTTGCACCTGCTTTCATCTTGCCCATCAACAGTGGTGCCTTTCTGCAAACTCCAGGTATATAAAACTCAACAAGCAGCTATAAAAAAATAAACGCCTCAACAGAGCACTGGTGTGCCATATCAGAATCCCCCATAAGGAAACTGAAAGAAATAGTTACTGTTATCATGAGAAGTAATTCAGGTGCACAATATGGGGCGTTATCTGTCAACTGTGATTTTATATTTCATTTCTTCTAAGAGATCTCATCCTTGAATTTTAATATTTGGATTTAATATTCACCGACAAACATCATATTGACAGATTTGCGCCAGTGAAACTGTAATGAAGTGCTGAGTGGTGAAATTTGGGATCACTTACTGAATGGTGCAATTCATGCCGAAAGCTCCCAAGTTGTGCATACAATTCGTCTACGATTAATGAAATCTTTCTAGACAAGAAATAGGTGTATCAAGACGCTCAGTGATGTATGTATCAAGACGCTCAGCACATATAAATGAGCGCAGCAACTTTCCCCATGAGTTCACGTTGCTAATTTTCTTAATTTTATAATCAAAAACGATTGTTGTTCAAGGATTTAACACCTTTTTAGTCATAAAAGGTAGGTAAAAACGATGAATGAATAAAAATGTGAACTTGAAAATTTCTACGTTGGAATAATGTCAGTTAAATGGATTATGACCACTATTGTTGCAAATCTTGCTCTAAATCACTGTCTAGCCTCTAGGTATCGTTAAGACAAATGTTCAAAAATACGTGCAATGAAGTTAGTGATAGCGTTGCGCATTCAGATTATTGCTGAACGGACATTACTGGAAAACGGTCATACTGTATTTAGTGGTGCTGTAAGGCGATGAGAATATGCGGGAGGTTTTTGAAGCATCTTACGGTGAAAATATTCTTTTGTTTGCACATTGAATGCAACAATGGAACTCTGGATCTTGCAGAAGGACGACGCAAGCTCAATTTATTGCTTAGTTTTGCCGTGGGAAGCCTACTCGGTGATGTGTTTCTACATCTTCTACCAGAGGTGTGGATCGGTTATAAAGGCGAGTTTTATTTTATTAATGTCGAAATGTGAATCTAGCACTAATTTCTGCTGTCCAAATTTCCTATCTACCAATTTTGCGTGGCCGAGCTTGTAAAATCACGTAAATCAATTGAATTTTGAACATCTCGAAATATTAGATCATTACATTTCACGCTTATTTAAAAAATTTATGTTTCCTGCATTTCTCTTCTTACTCGGATATCCATATCCATACGCTGTTTTTTGTTTACTTCAAATGAATTTTTTGGAGCAGTCGGCTGTCACGAATATTTCGACAGCCCATGATCATGATTATAGCCCACCCATCGCCGCAGCATTTTAGTGGCTTCGGCGCACCACGCGAAACGATTATTCGAATCTTAGAAGAGAAGTGGCTACTAAAATATGTAATAATATGATCCCGCTAAAATCCTGGAGAAGCCGGTCTACCTAAAGCAGTTTTCTTCATAGATTGGGCGGAATTCTGTGTGCTTTAAATCCATATTGCCGGTTTATTCTATGTGGCATGAAGGATTTCTAAAGTGCATGAGTTATTACGATATATACTTCTTCTAATAAAGAGGAGCGAAAAACGGCCAAACACGTTATAGGCAGTGTGCATTCGGTGGGACTTTGGACTACAAGCGGTCTACTACTGTGCTTCCTTATCGAAAAGTGCTGCACGACAACTGAAGATAGTCAAAAAAGGGTAAGCTAAGCTACTGGATGAATACTATATTGTGTGTTCTTTGAATGGCTGTTTATAACTGTAAACTGCATTGACAATGGATGCTTCGCAAGTGAAGTTACCTAGATGGAGCAGCAAAAGAAAAGCTAAGATGAAGCGGTCAACAGATTCGCTATTTCTGACCACGCTTGTGAAAAGTGACGAAAAATATGAGCAGTTAACCACAAAACCGACCCTTTTGATCACTTTTCTCAGCAAAGTTCCTACTTTCTCGTGGAGAGTTCAAGACCACACTGTCGGTGAGCTGGTATTTCTCCTATTCTATGTCGTGTCATCCACGACATCACTGGCATGCACCGCAATTTTTTCACCCCCTGCATCTTCCTCAGTATTTCAGCACATGTTCAACTTGATCCGTAACTGCTGAGCTATTAGTGTAGTAGTATTTATACTATAATTGTCACCCAGTTAAGTTTCTTTTTTCCATTTATCCAAGCAACTTTTCAGGTTTGCGCGATAATGAATTTGGTTGCCAATCTCACAGATAATTTTACTCATGGACTTGCTGTTGGAGGATCGTTCCTTGTCGGTGCAAAGGTTATATTCAATTATTTAAGCTGTCTATACTTGGCTTTCGTTGTTGAAATTTCGTAATAAATATTTGAACCGTAAATATAATGGTCAAAAAATTATAAATATTATTCAAAAAAAGCGAAAATTTTTCAAGAAATTTGTAAATAAATGCAGTTAACTTTTGAGTTATTTTTTTTCCACTCAAGAGCAATTCTCGTTTTCTTTAGATATATTAGTGTTGAATGTGGTTGGTGTTTTAATGTTAAATTAGAAATCATGTCAGCATTTCTTTTTCTTATCAAATTCTCAAATACATTCGGTTTGCTGTAATCGAAGTGACTTCGCTAGTTTTTCTATCAATTCGATATATTTTTATCAAATGTATTGTGCGAAACGATGAATCATTTGCTGTTTATCATGGTGCACTATTTTTAGTCGACAAAGCAGTTGTTGCTTTTTTTTTGTTTTTTCAAATCACCATGTTCTCTTTGCTTCAGTTCTCTAGACGGCCATGTAAAAATGCATATTTGCGTTAATTTCATCGCATATGAAAGTGGTAAATAATTTTTGCAATTCAACTATTAGAATTTTTTTTAAAATTATAAATCTATTTCGTATGTAATGCTCAACCATTTTCTCAGCTAGATATTTACCAAAAATATTTTATAGTCATATATCTACTATATCCTTAAATATTCGTCTATCGTGATCCAAATATCTTTCAACGGAATTATATAATATTCGAATATAGAAATTGTTTATAGTTCGGGATGCTGACCACATTCGCAATTGTCGTTCATGAACTTCCACATGAGATCAGCGATTTCGCTATCCTACTTCGTGCAGATTTCGACAAATGGTCGGCTGTTAAGGCACAGGTAGGCAATTCCCTGATTCTGATATGACCAATACTTATCATTCTGTTTTGCTTAAAAAGAAAATTACAAGACTGAAGCTTACTTCAGGTGCGGATCTTTGCTACCGCAACAGGTAAAGCAACGTATAAAAATGGAACTTTAAAGAAGCACATTTCCCATTCAACATCAGCGCAGATGGATGTTTTTTTTTTTCGATGGAGAGAATTTTCGAAGTTCTTCAAGTAGCTTTTCAGCTCAGAAAAAAATGCAAAAAAAAAATCCATTTGCATCATCATTTAATCAAATTTTCAACAATTATATTGCCTATTAATTCTCACTCTTTCTTACTTTTCATGTTATAACCTGAAATTCATTTTTTTTTTACTTCATTACCCTCATGTATTAAATTGTCATATATATTAAATTGTTATCATTTTTGCACCGATTGAAACAACTTCAATCATCTCATTATTCGCTATAATAATTTCAGTTGCTCACAGCGTTAGGAGGCATAATGGGAGCATGTGTAGCGTTATCAATTCACACGGGTGCAATAATGGGTGGAGCTGCGCAGTGGATTCTACCATTCACTGCGGGCGGCTTCCTCAACATCGCACTCGCACAGATTCTGCCTGAGCTTATGCACGAAACTAATCCAAGGTAAGCTACATGACGTTTCATTTAGAGGCACTATATCTAAAGTCTTATGAACTAAGTTCAGCGATTTCTTTCCTTTTCTTTGTAGTCTTTAGAGCTCTGCGGTAGTTACAGCTTTTGAAAAAGCTGAGGTCGCTTATTACTGATACTTGACCAGTGGACGGCCGTTGGATAAGGATGAAGGGAATGCACAGCAAAGTTTTCAAAAGTGTAATAGGTCAAGCAATTTCCTAAGCTCGTCTCTTTCCTCTCATAATTCCGATGCTTACCATGAAGGTAATAAACGCGCCGCTATCATTTGCTCTGAACAATTGGGGAATGCAAGAAATCAATAGTAAATTTCACCTTTTCTACACAAAGAATACACGCGGAAAAAATATTATTGTACCATTTCTGTCTTTTTTTTGGCTGAACAGTTCAGCGCAAAGGTAATTGGTATGAATCACGATAGAGGTTTTCTTTATAATTTCAGGCAGAACCTGCTTCAGTTGGCTCTACTCTTCGGTGGTATTTTGGTGATGAGTGCGCTGAACCAATTTCATTAGTTTCGAATTTTTGTGATATTTTATTGTGCTTCTTTGCTATACATATGTAACTAATCGAAATTTTTTTTTTTTAGATTAATGCATTTCGATGATTCTCTATGAGAAAAATATTTTCTGAACTTCGAATGTTGTTGAAATTTTTCCCTTTTCAAATTCGACGATAAAAACGCATGTCATATATGCAAAAGGCACATACTCGTTTGTGGATACAATATAGATATTTCGCATAATAAATGAGCCTATTGGATGTATTGGGTGAAAATTTACAACAATCCCCGCGTGTAGTTGTCACTCGTTTAGTGGCAATTTAAATTTATTAACTCAACAAGCATAATACAACCATGGTAATATTGTCTGAGGTGAATATTAAAATATCAGTGTTATAAACATTCGCTTGCTTTGCTTGTTGACTTGTATAGTAGGCACTTGCTTGCTTAACTGCCATGTTATTAATTTCACTAGTTTCACAACCTCTATTTAATCTTCTCTTCTTTTCTCTTTTGAATTTGCTCAATATGTGCTACATTCTTTCCATCAAGCAAAGACTGCACAATCCAGAATTCTGTTCGGATGGAATTTACTCAAAAAATTGGAATATTTGAGTATGAATTAGAGAATATGAAATGATTGAATTATGATGGAAAGTGACAAGTGTAGTGCTAAAAGGAGCAACAAATAATTCCCATGCACCTCTTCATGGACTGCCTTTATTTATATGTAGCCAAAACTTTTGCTCGATGCTTCTCATTTTCGAGCAGTCTTGCAACGATTACACAGCTGTATAGGCATCCAGTACGCCGCAGTGCACTGCCGGAGTTTAATAATTGTTGGTCGCCAACGACAATTTTCAAAGATTGATCTTTTTGCTACCTTCCATTCAATAGTTTTGGACTTTCTGATCGTGTGGATTAAACTCCGAGCAGAAGAAAGTGCAACGCTTGTGGTATGATGTTCCAACAGATTACTTTTAATAGCCTTATGTTGATGGCTTCTTGGTTTATACGCGTGGTTCAAATATAATGTGATCTAATTGAAGAATTTCGGGCATTTAACTTCTGCGTTTATGATGTAATAAAATCTCACCGCATTGTTCCGTTTACAAGTTCTGATATACACGCTAATATAGTTCTAATTGAAATCATCCAGTTTCCCAGATGAAGTTTGTCTGTTGATAATGCCTTTGGCATCACCAATTTCAACAAAAAAAAAGCAGAACAAAACAAAAACAAAAAAAAAAAAAATCATTGCGCTGCTCGGTTCACAGATAATTCACTACGCTCTAGAGCTATAAAAAATACGATTCATCATTATCGCTGAACAAAAATTTTATTCAAGCTGAGTATTGTTTGTTTTTCAAAAATATATATCTTTGTAACACAATGTTCAAACTTATGCTTCATAAATATCCGAATTGGGTTGAAATGAAAATTTCAAAACTTGATCATATTTTAGGTGCCGACGTTTCGCAAATTATTATGAAACAATGATAACCTGTTCATTATGAGCAATTTCTGTCGCTCCAATTCTGTGTGCTCATTCATCGGCAGAAGTAAGTTCAGTGAATTTGGATGGTCGACCGCGAACAAAAATGCAGAAAAAAAGATTAGTGACAATTAGCGTTGAGCCATGTAGAATGAAGAGAGTTTTCCAATCGTTCCAATGATGTTCAGGTGCAATAGCATAAGCAAGAAATGGTTCGACGATAAGACCAATATTCAAACCGATTCCAATCAACATCATTGGAAAATGTGCGTGTTGTCTGTAATGAATAGCTATTTGCACTGAGATGTGACTGATAAAAGACAAACATGAGAACACTGTCACAAGTGAGAACTTTTCTGGTGGATGCTATCGGTTTTACGATATGACACCTTCAGGTGTTTTGTAGTTTAATTGCGAAGAACACTTACTAGAACAAAGGGACTTTTGCTCGTGTTTCTGAGAGTTTCGGCGTTAACAGCATCTCTAACTATCAAATAATCCCAATTCAGCGCAAAAGCTGAGCACTTTTGGGTCCAATAATTCAATATTATCTCGCATTTAATTGATTCCTTCGAAATCAATTCAGGCCGAAAAAGGTGATTAGTAAAAAGGGAGTGGGAAATTGATGGTTTCAAGCGGTAAATTTTCCTTTCTTAAAGAGTATTTCGGATGAAGCGATGAGCGCATACCTTGCAACAACAACGGCCGCTTTATTAAAACCTGCTGAATTGAAGCCGATCAATCCTTGCGTGATTATAACAAGGAATACACAAATTGCTGTATAATTTTGTTGGATCGTGGCCATAGTAAGCATCAAAGCTCCACATAGACCACATGACAAGCTGTTGAAAACACGTAGTTTTATTGCTTCGTCCGTTTTCCATCTGTCGCTGGCTACTCCTGAATGGTACAAACCCTCCCTAGCGAACAATGAATCAAATTGGCCTCCATAACGAAGGTCGCAAATTCTAGTGCCATAGTTTATAGCGCTACACTTTTACCCATCTAGCAGTGGGAAAAACGCTATCTATTAGCGGAGAGGTAGTTTGAGAACAACTGAAAAAGAAATATATACAGAAAAATACAAATGAAGATTTGTAGCTTTTCCCCGATGACGGGTGTACAGACTCGGAGATTTTAATTCTGCTGCTAGTTTAACATTAATTTTTGCATTTTATTTGCTCAGATGTTGCCAAATATTTTCTATGGTGCATCTGCTTTCTAATAGCAATATCAGTTCGTAGATTCGGCAAACCTGCAGCAATTTTGAGGACAAGCTGGAGGAGAAAGGAGATGGCATTATAAAGACCAGTTGCCGCAGCAGATACGCCGAGAGCATTGTGTAGGATTTGTGTGCTGAATACGATAAGAGGTGAAATCCCGTTGAAATTACCGAAGCCAGCCACCACAACGGCCCAAAATGGAAGATCCCGGAACACGGCTCTGAAATATTAGTTTTCCAGTTAGAAGATTGCACAACTCAATATACCTATATATAACGCACAGAGCCTCCAATACCAACAAGTGATCCACTCATTGGCAGGAATAAAATAGGTTTTTTTAGGCTACAGCGATCAGCCTCACCAATACGAAATGAGGCCTACAATATTTCAAAAAGCAAAAGTAGTTTTGACCACAGCTAGAATGTTGGAGACAAGAACGACAATTCAGGACTCTTTGCTGTTTACGCTCAGTGTAAGTGTCTTTCAACGGAAAAACGTCATGATAAATCATCAGTAACCATGTTGTGGAGCAATTCTTTGACTCTTATGGCAGTAAGTTCGGCTAACAATAATGAAATGCTTCACAGCCACACATATTTTCACTGAGTGAAAATTCATCCTATCATTATCAGCAAAAAAGAATAGATTAAAAAAACTTCCACTGAACAGATAGAGTTTAAAATAATTTGGATAAATTTTCCAACATAAACAACTATTAATTTCAAAAATTTTTCAAACAAAAAAAGATGAATATTAACTTGTAAGGAATCGCGGATCGACTTGCTGGTCTGCATTCTTCGATGTATTTCACTTCACCTTTCGAAACCCATGGATGATCTCGTGGAAAATCGCGAAACACAATATACCAAGCCACAAATGCAATCAAAGTTATGCCACTGTGAAAATAATAGATGTACGCCCAACCGCTCTCAAAATTGCAGAGAACACCTGATGCACCCATTGTTAAGAATATTCCTATCTGCAATAAAATAATCTCAAGTCTGTAGTTAGTAATAGGTTGAAGAGAGGAACATCTGACAATCATATATGCCTTTATTAATTCGAACACTTCCTGCAACTCTGAAATTCAATTCTGAATAGTACATTGAACAATTTTTACATTAGCATGGTGAATAATTTCGCGTTTCGAATCTTGTCTATGGCGCATAGAGATCCTATAATGGCCCGCTGCCTGCAAGCATTAATTCATAGCGTTTATTTTTGCATTTTTAGAATACGGCGTTGCGAACTGGGATCATCAGAAAATAATGGAACATATCATGGTTCAAAGCTGAGTATGCCTGTTAAAGTTGAGGTGCTTGAAATTAGGTGGCAAAATTTGCAATGATCTATAAAGCAGATCTCATAATTCCCCCTACTGCTGTAACATGCAAAGAGCTAGCTGTCCAACAAATTGATCACGTCACGAAACAACACTGTTTTGAAAATACTATTGAATTCTAGTCGGAGTCAAGTTGCGGAAGTATGGAAGAAACTAGCGAAAAGAAGGAATGTTTCTGGAGCTGCAGCTAAGATCTGGTAAACTCGTTTAGACTTCATCTCTTTATTTCAATTACAGTAAAAAGTTTTGACGGTGTAAAAGATGTGCAAACTTTCTAGGTTTTTGCTCCAACGCATCACATGGGCTAAAAGTTATGTAAGCGACTTCAAACGATGCTCACAAGAAGTACACGCTTCTCTGGAACGCGATAAAACTACTATGACTTGTCCACTCAAACTGCTCGTTAGCTAATCTCATGTAACCTTTGCCAAAAAGCCTAAACAAACACCGCCGCTATTTGGTCGAAAGGAGTCATTAACTTTGCGATAGTGTCCTCGAACCATCGAATTAGAAAAGTGTCCAAATGTTGAATGATATCTCAAATATGAACATGGCAGGAAATTCGTCACTCATAACGGAACTGTGAAGCGTTAATCTAAGTATTTCTAACCGCAGCAACAATTTTTTCATTGGATTAATGGCAAAAACATGCAAATCTTAGTAACGTTCTGCGACATTTTACTTGTCAAAATTTTCGAGTGGTTGGATTTCTTAGGGCAAGCTTCGAAACATGGTGCGTTCATTTAAGTTCCTCTTTTTTGAGTGTCGCCTAGATGTACAAAAATTCATCTCGTACCCCCCTATAGAAGGAAGTCAGCACACGTTTGATGGATCTATCACAGTTCTAGATTTTACAATGCATTGACTTAGATCACAATTCGTTTCGATCTTCCTAATCATCCTGATATTTGCTGCCGTCTCCTTTCCGTATTCGCTTTTGTGTTTCCTTTTTTTTTATTGTCTCACGAATTGATGCACGTTGTCTGCCATGGATTTTAGATGGGTCAGTTGTGCTTCTACTATGTACTTTCTTTTTTTCTAGAGTTTTTCAACAATCCGATGAAGGGGTAATCTATGTAAAAAAAGTTGGTGCATTTCAATATGTCACGTGATTGGAAATTCTGTTGCTTGCTGAAGGCAAAGCAACTGAATTTAAGCGACAATATTTGCTAAATTCTTCGGACATGGCAACTAATTTCTGACATTCCTAACACACTCTTCAAGAATGAACAGAACTCAAGGTGAAAAGTGAACAGCGTTCTTAGTAACCGAAAAGAGAGTAATTTCCATAATTTCCCTCTTGGAAATAAGTTTATTTCAAGTGTGAACTGTGAAAGGTAAAAACAAACCTGAGAATAGCTTGTTAGCACTGAAACGAACAAAGCAGTCTGTTTACGAGGGCACCAATGCGCACATACAAATCCAATTAGTGGGAAAAGAGGAGTATTGCCAATACCTTGTAGAAAACTGAAAATAACGCTGCATAATGATCGTGCCATCAGCTAACCGTTCCAGTGAACGTCGTACATGTGAATTTGCTTAAAAGTTACAACTGCACTACACTGATAAAAATGTATTTCAATGCAGCCCAGGTTTATCTTTTGGTCATCGTTGGGAACTCACAACAAAATTCTTCCAGAGATATTTTTGGTCATTTTAGAGACAGACGAGGCCCTTCTCTTGGGTCCCTCTTCCTCTCGTCAGGCCTAGTGCTAAAAATAAGAACTGAAAACAATATGAATATAAACCTGCAAATTATGCATTGCATTTCACCATGAAATTGAACTTCCTTACCGAGCTACGACAGCGTATTTGTAATCGATCGTAAACAATAGCGGTATTAATGCCGTACAAGTAACTGTGAGTAGGCCACCAATGAACGTAAGAACACGAAGTGAAAATCTTCGTAGAAGAGGAGCCATTAGAGGAAGTGTTAATAAGTTTGATAACGGATAGGCGGCGTACATTAATTTCTGCATTTCACCTGGCACTGCCGTCGACGGATTATCATACCTGTAGGTGTATTCAGTAAGTATCCTTAAGAAATAGCGGTGATGTTCTATATGACCACTGAGGCTTGCCTCAAACGGATGCAAAGTTTGAAATGTCACCTGTAGAAAAAGAATTTTATGAGACTCAAATTTGATATATTGAGATGATTCAAAGAGACGAGTTCTCTCAAAATAATCCACAAAAATTTATGAAGTTTTCTTTTTTTTTATTCAACACGAAGCAAAATTATTCCCGTCATAAACACATCAAAATATTTCATTTAAAAACTTCGAATGCAGTAGTATATTCCCAATTTATAAGCAGAATGTTAGGAGAACTCAACGTTAATTGGAATAAACGACATTCTTATAATTATTTAGAGAAGAAACAGTAAAAATGCCATTAGCATTCCTCATTTGAAGAGGATAAAAGCGTATGGCTTTTGCATCCAAAAAGAGTTTTTATTAAACAATTTAGAACACACCCGCCTAAGAAACACTTCATTTTGGGGGTTGAGGAGAATGGGGAATGGAGGTGGATTAGAATAGAATTGTATGCCTCATAGAAAACTAAGAGAGATGAATGATAGAAAAGCTCACAAATTCGCTTTACATTATCGTATTTGTTCAGCGTTTTTAGAAAACATCAGCGATAACATTGAAGCGAACGAAACGACAAAAATGTCTACACCTTCCACTGGAAAAAAAATTCATTCTATAACAAAAAATTGCACAAAAACGACTAGTAATTTAGAGAAAAGCGACAAAAAATACAACTTGCGGCCTATAAAGGATGTTCATTAAATCTTGCAAATGTGCAAACATGTAAGCAGAAATAAGCATCAAGAAAGTTCAACATTATTCAAATTTGTTGCTAAAATTAGTGCTTCTGCCAAATATAAATGACGCTTATCAGCTTCTTATCATCTGCACACTGTGAGCATTGATAGGTCGCATGTTATGGGGGATTAGTCTTCCGTCGCTATTTGAGCATCTAGCTATACATACGGCTACAGATTACATCCAGAATTCACCTCCATCTACGACCATATTATACGTCTCTGTTCCGTCAGAGGAAGGATCCTTCTCGCTTGTCACCTCAGAAATGTTCCTCACGATCCTCTGGCTCCCACAAGTTTTAGAGATGATATATTCGCTTATTGGAATAGGCACCTGCTGCTATGCATGTAATAAGTGTTTTAATATGCGTGTAATGTGCGCGCATATACCTTGCTGATGAGTTGCGTTCGCTTTTACTTCTCGGCACTGAACAAATAAGAGAAAAGTTGTATGCGAACGAGCAAGATATAATGAGCGAACAAGCCAACGTTGCAACGATGAGTACGTAATAGCGAAAATGTGTTGAGTGGCAATATTCACTGCTCGTCAATTCTTTTTTCTGCAATTGTATTGACAAAAATTCTTTTCTATGAAAATTCTGGGCCATCATAAAATATGGTTCAATTAAATTCATTCTCTTTCATCAACAAACGGTTAGATTAAAATACATTCATTAGCACTGCAAATGAAAGACACAGAATTTGAAAGTAAGATGTGGAGAAGTGCGTAGCATTTCTTTTGCCATCTAATCGATCGGATCTCACCGGAAGAATAACACCAATCCCGAACTTTTCAGAGATTATGGGTTCAGTATATGCATTCCTCAAAGAACACAGCCAGCTAAATTTGACGACGATGTGAGTGCTTTGGAAATCCTTTAACGGTTGCTCGCTCCTTCGACCAACCATTTAGTTACTACTTTTATTTTAATAGTGATGACGAAAAGTTTGAAATGTTAGTAGCATAGTTTTTTATGGCTGATATCCATAACGGATTAGGGTGCATATTTCAAAAATTAAATTTTTCATACAAACAGACCCAAAAAGAAAGAAAAATGATCCCAAGCAGCAATCAGAAGCCAACAGTCGATTAAGACAGGACATGTGAAGCAGTTGGATAGTAATAGTGAACAACCGGCCAAATTCCTAGTATGAATCGGAATCCGTCTTTAACTTTTTCTGGCCCTGGTTACAAACGGAACCCGTTTTTTACCCAGTGCTTTCAGTTGGTGCTTAGCCTGCATTTTTGAACAATGTTTGGTTTCAACCGACTTCCGACTGCTAAGCAGCGCCATCGGTCGGTCACTGACCGGAAGAAAAAAACCGATTATTTATCATCACTAGAGCCAACATCCATGCATCTGGTTCTAAATCCTTCAACGGGTACAGCGGGTGTCCACAGAGCAAGTTCTATTTGATTAAGAACAAATAAAATTGCGGTTGAAATATATGAACCGCAAAACCACAGCATTTTACTGTGTGCGTATTGCTTTTATTTGGCTTCAAACTCAGGTGGTGTGATTTATTGTATGGTTTTAATGTAATGAATAGGTGCTTACTGAAAGAATTCTACCTTCTTCTTTTCACCCGTGAATTTACAAATTTTATAGCACTTGACACATGTTATCTTTGTGAACTCCAAACACTATACCTGATATTCGTTCTGCAATAGGTGGCTGTTTACATCAATGGTCCCTTTGGTCCGCATTTCCTCTCTATCAGCGCTCATTGCACAATGAACGGCACAAAAAGTTGCTTCCAAGTTGCACCTGCAGAAAGAAATGCTTGAAGCGACTGTAGCCAATAAAATTTATGCAATGAAAGCACCAATTTCTATATTAGGAAACGGCATCGCTATGTCTCACCAGCAAGCGTTCTCATAAAATTGAAATATAAACATTCCAACGGGAAAACAAATACGTCACATATTTGAAAAAAGCCAAGGCGAACAGAGAAATAAGCAAATAATACATCGAATTCTCTTATCGAAATGAACAAACTTATCAGTAGGAAAGTCAACAATAATTCAAATTCATTCTTCAATCTTCCACGTTACAAAAAGCACTTAACATGCCGTTCTCCTCTGCATCACTTATATCGTCATTCTATTTCTCTACTTGAACTGATGATCTCTAACGCATGTTTGTTAAATAGCACTACTGAAATGGGTTTGTTAAATAGCACTACTGAAATGGATAGTCACTCTTAAAAACTTCTGCAAGAAATAAGAAAAAAAATCGCCTACGATGGATTAAAAGCTACTTCACAAATGCCAGTATTCAATATGCCTGCTGAAAAGAAATGTAGACTAATAAGATATTCAGCCGAGTAAATACTGATTTATAATGATAACAGCAGCACTGATAAGAGGCTGATATGGCTTAGTGAAGAAAAAAAGTTCACAAAGTGCGTTCTTTGGAGAACGTCTGCAATCGAAAAATGCGAAGTTTTGAAAGAAATTGTAGCATCACACCTATTGAAAATATTTTCTCGATTTTTTTGTCCTTCCTCCTTCAATGGTAATTTGATATTTCGCAGGTTTTTTTGGCAAGCGATTTAAGGGGATAGGATTAAACGTGAATGGTGAGTAGATATCTTGTTGTTTCACTTTACATCTTGCAAGTCATAAGTTTTCCAAGACACTAGAGGAGATGGAACGTTACTCTTGTCACATGCTTGAAAATGCCACGTCTATCGCCAAACTAGAAGTATTTAAAAGGCATCTGAGCTGAACCATTTTTTGCCCAAAAATTCAGGCAGCCTACAGCGACAGTACCCATCGTATACCCGCAGCAGGAGACACGTATACAACAGTAACACGTATATATATATATATATATATATATATATATATATATATATATATATATATATATATATATATATATATATAATGTATATATTCTGGTTCATAGTGCTCTTCTTCCCTCATTTTGCCGAAAAATACCGACAACAGACACCTGAGCTTGCGAAATGTTGTTAGTCTTGAGTTGCGAAAACAGGTTAGAAATTCCACAGCCAATTTATGAAGCGTGCGTCCGAAAAGTTCAGCGCTCCTGTAGGCATGAAAACATGAAAAGTTTGCAAGGATGGGAAAAAATGGGCAATGCCGACAGAAAACTCGCTTCGCTACATGCATGATGATGAATGTACTCTTGTGAAAATATGTATTCGTGAACGGCGGCGAAAATTCCGAATGTCGGATGTCACATCGGATATATTTTGCAAAGCGAACAATCAAATAGGTTCTGGCAGGAGTTTGATCAAGGCGCCTTCCCACCTCCCAAGTTGCAGAATTTGTACCGTTTGGGTAATTCAAATATTTACTTTCAAGAATGAAGTAAAAACAAAAAGCCTATTAATTCCATCAGTCCCCTTACAACCCAGTAAAAATGGCTATTGCGGTTAATTTCGTGGGACTCTCACTCAACTTCACTGGAAATTTCCTCCTGCGTAATTTCATTTCTTAGAGGCCATGAGCCCAATAAAATGACCGGATGAGAAGACGCATCACGAAAGTAAAAGCACAAATAGAGCAAACACCAATAGCTTGGCACTGTTTGCTTGATTATAAGAATTCATCGTATTTGAACTTTTAACCGCCCAATAAAACATGCTCTTATTAAAATAGAAAGTGGCTCACGCAACATTTCGTACAGTATTTCCACTCAAGTAATCTAGATCACCTTGATGCACAGAACACCTACAGCTTTCCCGCTCCATTAGAACAAAGGATAATTGCTTAAATTGGCCACAATACCTACCGATCATGAATTTATTTCGTAAGAGCATATAGAAATTCGCAGATCTTATTCTTGACCTCCTGCAGGCACACGCATTAACTCTGCGCTCGAATATTTGTCAACGAATCCGCTAAACGAAAGTGAAAACCATCGGAAACAGATCTCTTTGAACTGCTTTCGGAGCATCTAGCATATAGCGATACATATTCATGATATGCGATCGGGAGATTCAATTACTATTTAAATCAAATTAAAAAAATTGTACTGATTGCAAAAGACGGCAGACAATCTGCGAGAAGATTTGTACAACTACATACCTGGAGAGGTTACCTGTAAAAAATGTCACATCAAATTTGACGTTAACGTTTCGCATCGAATTAACGATCACCTTGTGATCAATTCATTCATTTTTGTCTCAACGCAACGATAGAACAAGGGAAATGAACAAAAATCGCCACAAAAAGTCGATCGATAATCCTACTACTCCCTATAAAACTCCAACAACAACATTGCGCAAAAGCGGACAGTTCAGCTGTCAACTAAACAAAGCTTTCATGTCGACTCATGCATGAAAAAAAAAAGATCGCGGCGGCAGAGTTGTTATCTTTTACGAGCAGTACGAGAGAGTAATCCAGAAATGAAACATTTGCTTAGTTCGCCTGGATTTTGGCGTTTGAAAACGTTCTGTAGCCCTGACTATCCTGTGATTAAATAAGCTAGCCAAACACAGATTTTCCTAAAGGGTTTGCAGTTTTAGCGTCATGTGTTTATCAACACTTATCAATTAGTCTCTTCTTTGATTATCTTCTGCTCGTTTTTTTTTTTTAATTTTGTTGATCACAGCTTATCTCAATATGGAGATAGATGTACATGATCAATATACAGGGTGACCTAGAAGTAACGATGTTTTGTTGGTTGAGATGTAACTCTACGAGTTTTGAATCCTCCTGGAAAATTTTAAAATATTTTATTTGAAGGCAGTCATAATTCAAAGTTAAAGTAAACATTGCTCAACCCAATTCTGTCTGAGCGCCATAGAGCTCAATGAACGTCTGACTGCGAGATGCATCCTCGGCAGTACTCTTTTCTTCAAAGTTAGTGACAGCAGTCCTGATCACTCTGAAGTCCGGCGGTGGCGTGAGGAAATGCTCAGGTAATTGTCTGGCAACTTCGGCGAAGCCCACCTATTTATAATAGAGTTTCATCATGAAAATGCATTCTTGTAGTCAGTGCCTGACAAAATGCATCCCGTTCTGAAGTAATGAAGATATTTGTGTATATATGTCAAACTGCATGGCGCAACATGTTGGCAATAGGCCTATTGGGTAGCAAAACGCAGGCGATATACAGAATTGCACAAATTGCCATTATTGCATCTGTTATTATTGCATCTGTCTTCTTTTGCGCATTGAACCCATGCGCTGTTATGACTGCGAGAGGTGTACGCATCGCGCAGGATCCTCAGCTTTTGGTAATCAGTTCTAGGTGCCAAGCGCATGGGTCTGCTGGGTGGCAATGGGTAGGTATATATTTGCCCATCGACATCGTATTACCAAAGCACATAAGCATTGGAATGCTGTATGCGTGTATGCGCTCGGGTGTTTGTGTGCGTGGACCGAATTTTGGTCTAGAATTGGATTTTCGTTCCATTTCAACCGAATGAAATTTGCCGTTGGCTTCTTTCAGTTTTTAGTCACAGCCGAAAGATGGTTCTTACCGAATGCCAGTGCATAACCGTCTGACATTTCGCGAATGCGTGTAGTAAAAACCGAGTGCTTTCGCTCAGCTTGCACCCATCATCCGCCGATTAGAAGAGATTTTTTTAGTGAATCATCTGAAGTGTAAAGAATTCCGCTTCTACGACGTTATATGGTCGGCTCTAGATGCTCGCTGATGCAACAGTTGAAACTTTAATGTAAAATTTTAGTGTTCTTATTTCTGCAGGAATCAGCAAATCCACAGAATGAGTCAGAGTGAAAAATCAATAGTTTTGTATTTGAAAATGTATTACATTTTTCGATTGGATGGATTGAAGACGCGATCAACGTTAATTTAGAAAAATATCGCTTCTTTCTTGATGCTATTTTTCGAAAATTTCACTTAGAAATTGGTTTTTAAATAAATACTTTCATCAGTCTGATTTAATTTTATAAAAGAGCAATAACAAAGAAATATATTGATTACTGGCTTCGAAATAAAGCTTATAATGAATGACACAAACGGATTGCTTAACGACTCACGAACAAAATAGGATCATGATCATCTGAACTATGCAGCTGATTGTTTCCTTCTGCAGAAGCGCATCTTGAAATAGACGTTTGCTAAAGGAATTTTTGATCAGGTATGATTATTACTTTTCACATAGACATCGCAGCAAAGTTAATTCTTATAGATGAAACATCCCTACATTGATGACAACCGAAGAGTTGATTGGTTATATAATCCAAACGTCTCATAATTTTTCATAAAATATTTCCTTCTATCTTTTATGATTTTCGTCATTGAGCTTACGATCAGTAAACGATAACATGAAATTTAAAAGTCAACCTTTGCAAGCAATGTAGAATGAGAACGAAGAACATTTCGAACCAGAATTTAACTGATTGACTATTAATTTTGATGAAAACGTTTCCTTAGGCGTGCTCCACTGTTCCTTCCATTATCTTTCACAGGTTGACGTAACCTGTTAAATCAGGAAAAGTGCATATCATATCAGTTCCTTTTATGCGCCTTTCGCTTTTTAAAATTATCTTAGCTACCACTACAGTTTGCTGTTTCTTTTCTGCATTCCAAAGACAGATTTTGAATATGAATACATAATTGAACATGTCAATTTTGTACTGATATTCAAACGCACAACACGCATATTGAAAGAGTGAATTGTGCAATAAACCAAATGACGACAGAGGAGTAGACGAGGATATAGATGAGGTGAATCGACCCAAATGTGCCCTATTGTGTTATCAAAACGCTCGCTTTGCGTTCTTGAATAGGTACTCTTCACGATGAATTGCGAATATATTTTGTGTTGCTACTGCTTGTACCATGAGAGGAATACTTTTTCGACACGATGATCGTCAACTCCCGAACCTCTAAAATATGTTCAGTGATGTGTCGTGCATCGCATTGGCCTCCTTTTATGGCATCATTCCACCGCGCAGCATGAACCTTTCAGCTCGCGAAATATGGCGCGTAGGCATGCTATAACACTAGTGTGCAACTTATCGTAGGCTGCTTCGTAAACATTCGAACTTCCTGCTGTCTTTAACGTTTCACTAGACTTCATTTTTCTGGCACGATCCAGCATTTTGAATTGTCACAATTTGTCATAATGGTTGGCGATTAGTCGGTTATATTTATTGCGCTCTTGTCTCTTTGAGATGCTATCATAAACAATACACTTTCATTGTCACAAGTTTGCCTCCTTCGACTTTCAGTTGCAAAACAAGGAACTTGAAGTTGTAACATTTTGATTTGCATACTCAAACGCTTTGTTAAATGCAAGCGTAAAGGCAGTTCTGCTGATTGTTACTATGTTAAATGATATGTTTATTGTACAATATTATCATTGTTGTTATTATCGGTATTTGAAAACGAAAGCAGCGGTAGCATGGCAGATGAAATTTCCTCAAGGCGAAGCGCAACCATTTTATACTTTTCGATGAAATCTGCAAAGTTTCCGCCATCGATTTCTTTCAAAGCTTTTATTGTCATTGGTGGATATTCTTTTCTACAACAGTAAAATTTTGGTCTATTGTTTGCGAGTTAAAAGAATAGTTTTCAGCAAACCAAAAGCCAACGCTTGTTTATTCCGATTTTTGAAGAATTCAACTAAGACAATCCGAAGTGACGAAAAATGATACGTTTTCATGGACGTACGCCAACTTTGCAGAAATGCTGCACTTTTGAGGAGCTCAAGAAGCAGGCAAGTCTAGACGAGATGATCTTAAACTTTCTATGTATGTAGCTCGTATTTAATGTCTTATTTGAGAGGAACAGTTTTATAAACAGCAGTACGTCGCATCTCATTAGTGAAGGGAGGAGAAGAGGTTACAGCACCCACCCCAGCAAACAGCCTTTTGGTGGTATTTTTTTAGGACGATTCCTTCAAACAACTTCAGCTGCTCGTTCCGTCTTCAGAACAGAAAATCTGTTTAAGAATGAAGAGTGAAGAAAGAGTTTATTTTGTCGTACCGATCCCTCCTTGTTTTTCAAAGTTCGCATGTTTGAGTGCGCGAGACATGCAAGCAGCTTAACGCAACAATAATAAATTTTGATTAAAAGTAGAAGGCAAGGAATGATCCGAAACATGCATGGGCGGCGGTAGGAAAAACGAAGCAGGTTCTATTCGCATGCGTGCAAAAAAAGCCTTATGCGTAATCAGAGTCCTTGAAGGTAGTGGGAGGTAAGGCCCCGAGTTCTAGGGCTTCTAAATTCAGCGTCCTCAAATTTTTTGGACCCAAAGCGGCATTTCTGCACAGATCATCACTTTCTGCGAGTACTACTGGCATTCGGAGCCGATAAAGTCATGGCTTCCGAAATTGGAAGTCCACAACAGATTTGGGTGCTCAACATTCGGCGTTCTCGAAAGGTAAGAGCCATTGAAGTAGGGACTCCAGAACGAAGTTTTCAAGTTGATCAGCAGTCCGCTGATGCTGATTTATGAACCTCGAACGCACTGTTTACAATTAGTTACATTAAACGCGCCCGATCGATTGTGCTTCAAGTTTCAGCAACACTGGTGTGGGAAGATTAATGTTTACCGATTGCAGGCAATTTTCATATGAATTGCAACTTTCCGGAGCAAGAAGATAGAGCAAACAGTTTTTAAGGGAAATTTCCAGGTTGAACAACACTGCCCACAGCTGCACAAATAGGGTTGTACACGTTTCCTTTATGAATTCTACGAAGACTTAACAATGAAGTCCTCACAGGAAACAGGCATCCATTTAAATAAATAGTTGAGTCCTTTGCGTTTCTAGGTTGAATCATTGGACGCTGAAGATTGGGCAGTGTTTTTCGAATCCATTCCGCCACTCTTCCAGCTGATACATTCGATTCCACAATCACTTCCTATTCTGGACGTTGTATACAGTAAATGTGTTGGAGTAAGTTGTGCAGTCGGAAGAAAATGTCCTCTACGGGCATTTTTTATGAAACTTTTGAGCATAGCAATGTGAACTGCACTGCTGAAAGGACCTCACTTCCTATTGTTTACATTTTTATGCATTAATTCTTCCGGTCACCTGTTTCCCAAAAAGCGCTTGCAACGTCAATACTTTTTATGCACTTCGCACCAGCTAAATTCCATTTTATAATTATGAAAATGTGTTTCTTTAGTAGTTTGTCCATGCAGAGACCATATCATAAAATACCATTCTTTTCAGAGGTAATTAAGCACTTACTAAGTTGAAATGCAAAAAATACCACCACATTCACCACTGGTTATCACTAGGGTTTTGCTATTGCTTTCGAATTTATTCATTTTAAGTGGTTACCGTTGTAGCATTTGGAGAATATAGTAAAGTAGCTTTTCCATCGAGGGTTTTTGCTTGTATCACCTTTGAAACTCGGACAACTTTATACTTCTGCCCATTTCTCCCACTTAGGCAGTAAGGAAGCAGCAAGAATCTCCACCATTTTCCCGCGATAAGATTCAGGTGATATTACCTGATAAACATTGGTAGCCTGTTAAAGAGCCACCTAAATATTAAAGTATTTGTTGAATATGTAAAACTTTTGCATGCGCAAATTCTATTTGCAGATGCAAAAAAGCGAATATTTTCTAAGCGAACGGCTATGCTGTAAGGAGCTTTTCGCGCATTTGCTTTGGTGGAGTGCCTATGTCGAGGAGAGTGCGGTCCTAGGTGCAAGAGCCAAGCCATCTACTTCACACTTAACACGCTCTGCGATCAACCTCTGTCATCGTTCAGGGCATTTGGTCCACTCTCCTGTACTTTCCATCTCTGTCGATTATCATTTTCGAGAAGAAAAATTTAGCATGAAAGCAATCGAAAACATTTCGAAAGGAAACCAGCAAATTTGCAAAAATATTTCTGCTTCATAGATCGCGTGAAAATATTTAACATTCAGGGAAAATTTTCTTCATTCTCATTTATTCACTTTTCACTTGGCATTCACTTTCAGTCGATCTAGGTAATGCGAAAATTTCTCTCTAAGGTAGTTGAAGTTCGTAGACGGTTACATTCAGGCACCTTTTGGGACGTAATGGACTTATTGGAACTACTGGTACCATGAACGAGAAGAGCGATTACACGAAATAAATTGGCGTTTCTTAACTTGAACTTCTTGTTATTGAAAACCAAGTTGAAATTCACCTGTTAATTTGATTTATGAATACGAAAAGCTCTCAAAAGCAACAGGTGATCACATATTGAAGACATTTCGAGTAGCAAAAATCCTCACCTTGCAGAAATTAGTTTCCAATGATCCTGTGCTGCCCCGCCCCTTTCATTTAACATTGTTTTTTTTTACTAAAAGATGCTTTCCATGTGATATAATCCTCGCTGAACACTAGCGGTTTTCTCTGATATGCTGAGTAATGCATGCATTAAAGTTAATCATTCGATACAGCTGTGGAAAGCAAACATCCGCTCATTACTTGGCATCGTTTGGCGATATTGCCCTGATGTGCTTCGAATTGCACATTGCCGGCGATCGCAACTGGCCGGTTGTCTAGAAGCACTCGGCTGTCATGGCCTCGTCAACTGCTCTACTGGTCTCATTCGGTAAAATTATCTAAGCTTCACGTGCTTGCTGCAGTCAAAGCTTCGAATTTGTTTCAAAGTCTATTGCTAGAAATCAAATAAGGTTCATTAGACGCTCT
The DNA here is from genome assembly GCA_037389465.1 of Baylisascaris procyonis. NCBI lineage: Eukaryota > Metazoa > Nematoda > Chromadorea > Rhabditida > Ascarididae > Baylisascaris > Baylisascaris procyonis. The sequence goes on from JAZARR010000146.1 coordinate 3,065,170, forward strand.
TTGCGCTTATTGGCGAGCAAGGATTTTCAATGCCGGGTGACTTGAAAAGAATTATGATCTGTTTAACAAGTTCTAATTATTTCATTGCAAAATCGAGTGGTATAATAAGCATTATTGTTTAATCATCTAATTCTAATAGCTACCTGATAACATATCAAAGTAATCGAGGAGAGTACAAAAAAGATCAAAGGATTGAACGAATATTTCGATAAAATCATGAAACTTGAGACTGATTGCGTTTCATAGGTACTTAAGAACTGCTCAGTGAACACACATGTGTGGAGCCTCTGTTGTGATTTATGAAAATATTGTAGAAAAAAAAAAACGATTACAACTGTCAAATTTTTGACGTGAATCTGTCAATAACAGTGATGCTTGTGTTGAACGTTTTGCCGTTTGCAAGCCACTTTCTGAACAGGCTTATTTTTGAAGCATTTTAAAATATTTTTGAAGATTGCCGGATGCAGCACAGTTGGAATGCGAACGACACCTCGAGAAAATAAAGGCTATTTTGGCGAGATTGAAAGACATCTACGACGTGAAACAATCGCTTGGTAAGTTTGCCGGCTGTAGAGCATAATTTAATACTCATGAAAGCGTTTTTGAAATTGTGCTCCATTAAAACGGCCGAATTGGAGAAAAATTTCAAACGATCATGTCCCGAATATAGTTGCTCCAGTTTCAGCTGGGGGAAGTTTCGTTTGTTCAATCCTAGATGGAAGGGCTAACCGAAACTTCTGCATTCTTGAGAGATAAGGACATTTTCACAAGTACGTAGACGCGCTTCCCGCGAAACGGGAAGACATCTTTGGTCTCCATGAGTAGTTCATACACCGTTTGAGGCTTTGCAATGTTATGAATGGCTGTTTTACGATTTGATGAACTCAGTGTAGTTCTGTGTAGTTCTGTTCGTTCAGTCCCCATATGCGTCTATCAGATGACTCGCACTGTTCGAGCGTTTTCGAGAGCTAGGTAGGAATGTTTATGACTAAGTTTTAGTGCAAAATATTTTTAAAGGTCTGGAAAAGGAGGTTGGTGTTCAGTCGATTTCATAACGCAACTTTTAGATTGCTTTCATGACATTCGAATCAAAAAATTGAACTATTTTCTGAAGCAATTTTCTCATGTGTTATTATAGACGTCAGTATAAGTGAATCTAGCCATCAACGTCAGATGAATCTACGGTTGTCGGACTTACTGCAAAGGCTGAAGCAAAACGAAGCACTGGAAAATGTTCTCGATGACATCCTCACAAACAATCAAGTAATGCGAACCTCAGTTACATGTTTCGCTTTCATTTTCGTCGGATTTTGAGGCACTCTTACCCCATATTTTTTTTAGTGCACAAAACGATTCAAGAGAGCAGCGATTCATGGAGTACGTCTAAATGGGCGCCCTGTGATTCTAGTGGCATTAACAAGAGTCGTTATAATATTAGTTGGTTTAAAGCAGTCGTTGCTTTTCGTTGAAGATAAGAATTGATGAAAAGAAAAAGTGAAAAGGACGAGAAAAGAGTATAACGCCTTAATTTCGAAAAATGTAAAGAGATGCCGGAAGAGTTTCCTGAAATCCTCTCCTCTTCGCATATAGTCTCTGATTTCGTGGGACGTTCGGGCATTGCTAGGCGCTATCACTGTTCTCTAAGGCTGCTAATACGTCATGCATATATCATATATCGTGCTTTTCACATTCCTTTGATAGTAGCTTCAAGGCGTCCGAAATTCTTTTTCAATATTTCTTGTGACAGTAGGCTGTCACTTGTTCAGTAACAGCCCGCTGTCACGGGTCGAAACTATTCATTTTGTTCTCAAAGGCAGGTGTGCGTGAATGATATCTTACCTTACGGATCACTATATCAGGACATTGCAATTATGCTGGATTGCTTTATCAAGTGCCCAATTCTGAGGTGACCGCTTACGGTTCTCTTCATCAATGAGTTAGTGTAGCGCAGCCTGAAAATCCGGTTCCAACTTCTCCACTTCTTGGAAATATTGAAAAATCCGGTGAGATGAAGCAATTGAGGTTCCCTACAATTTCAGCTAAGCAGTTTGCTTCGCATTATTCGGAAAAGAGTGTATTCCGATCGAATGTTACTCACTATTTACAACATGCTGAGTAGAGCCGCTCCCCCAGGATTCGAATTTGTTGATATTGATCCTATCATCCCGAAACTTATGGTGGTGTTCAAGAATGCCTATGATAAGGTCAGCTGTATATTCAATTAATCAAAGTACCATCGTTCTTAAATCCGCTTGGTGATATTAAAAATATTGCTGTATTATAGAGTAGCGAGCGAATGTAGGACCTTAGATCGACAAACCGAATACTAGCAGTGAACCAAATAAGATTTTATTTCTTCTATTATTGCATAGGTTTGATATTCAATCCCCCTAGTCAACAGAAAAAACTATTTAACGTTTCAAAAAATGCACATAATGAACCTTTGTGGGGCTTGTTACATAGAATTAAGATTTGCCTCGACGGCATTACAGGCAAAAGAAAATTGCCGCTAGTGAAACTGTACCACTGTGGCTCATGTGGGTTTATGAATATGAAGAACATTGCTGGATAGACAAGCAGGCGGGCAGACAACATGCCTGCTGCGCTTAAAAACGCTCACACCTATACTTGCATGAGGACATGCTTACAAATGCAAATTCCTTTAAAAAATGCTTGCAGTCAAAAGCGAACAATAGAACTATCCTCAATGACATCATTTTCGCTTTCTGAGAACACATATTATTAGAATGTTTTGGAGTAGATCTTTTCAAATTGTTAGCGCATCCTCATGAATCCTGAAAGTAGCCACAGCGAAAAATTTTCCTTTATTTCTTCATTGCGTTTCATGTTGCAACTATTAAATTTTCTCCCACATTATGCAGCTACTTCGTGAATCACCTTTCGAATGCGATAGTGGCTGTAGAAATAACGACAGCGATGATCGATGCAACATGAGTGGTTCCACCGAAGGTAAAGTTGTTTTTTTTTTTTTCAATTCTTATGAACGCACATCTAGTTTTACAACATGAGTCATGTTGGAGGATGGGTACCTCGGGAAGTGGCATTCAATAATTATGAAAATTTCGCGAAAACAGCGAAATGAATGGCCAATTTAATGTTTTTCCGATTTCATTTCTCATATAAAGCTTTGAGAACATATGTCCATACTCTGTTGAATGCGATTAAAATAACCATGAGAAGGATTCATAAAGTTTTAAACAAAAAGACACCATATCTCCACCTACGAAACGATACAGCTTGTGGCGTAGTACATTTCTGTTCATGTAACTGAGAGTACAGTGCATATACCGCTAGCAGAGTACCGTAATGTTGATTTCATTAAGTAGGGTGACATGTAAGGGCAGTGACATGGGAAGGGAGAGGGGGTTGGAAATGGAGGAGGAGATTATTAATTGGTTTTCTAACATCACAAATCAGAAATATATTTCACTATGACTTTTTTCCATATCATTTTATGCCCCTTCATCTTAGTATGAAGGCATTTTCAACGTTCCGATTAACTTTCTTCCCTCTTGTCGGCCATATGTTTGCATGCTATCGCTGCATAAGAGTTCATGAATTGCTCTTATTATTCTTTCGCCACTTAAATTTGAGATTTCGTGCAATATATGAAAGGACAGAATTAATTTTGCAGTAACTCGCGACAATTGCTTAACGAGTATTTCGCCGGAAAGCTCTTCACCGATTTATAGTTCATCACATTTGCATATAGGAAACGTTAAATCTGTAAGTTCACAAATTCTCAACACTTCAATTATGGCATTCGTTTTGAAGTATTCTGGCGGATTTCTCAATAAGCATCAAATAGAGGAAGACGATTCGGAATTGCTGCTGTGTTGACGTATGTACCGTTTGCATAGTGACGACTCATACATCCTCCAGCATGGAGCTGCGATGATATTTACCCCCCATTTTATGGTACATTTGGATGAAAAAGTATGTTTTCTTATTTGCAGAGAGTTTTAAGATAGATTCATCGAAAATGTCGAAGGAAGCTTTTCATTGCGTTTAAGCAATGTGTCATCGGATTAGTACAGTGGTAAACATTTGCAGCATAGCAAACAATGTTTGCATTTTTGAACAGCTGCAAGTAACATTCGAAGAGTAAAGTTGCTTTTTGCGCATGCATTAATCTTTGCTGCTTCAAAGTTCTGCGCATACAGATAATTATAGTTTGATTGGTTCATATTTTGTTAACTGTTGATGCTTATCACTAAGAACCGAATTCTTGGAGAATTCTTCAATTTTTGGGCAAAACTTTCAACCCTTAAAGATAGAAAACTTGACGTTCGGCATATTTTAGTTTCAACTCTTATCGTTTCTTTGCTACTACTATTGCTTATATGATGCTCTCTTATAAAATTTGCTTTGCAAATGCTTATTATCTTAGCGTTGCTTCTGTGCGCATGTATTTTTCTGTCTCATTGTTTGTCCGTCAAGTGACTTCAATTACTAAAACAATGAAAAAGCAGGTATCGCGAAATTTCTCACCTGAATTTATGCTACGGCATAACCGCTTTATCAATTTTCTATTTTATATACCTTGCTATCTAAGCTAATTTGCATTTCATATAGCCTATAAAATTTCTCTTTGAAATTTCTTAATACAGCACAAAGAATAGTTTCATGCTAATCCACAAAAATTGATAGAAACCATGTACTTTTGAAAGTGTGAAAGAATTTTTATGCATTCCATACTCAACAACTTGCAAAAGGCAAATCTTTTGTGAGAGAGGTTCAACAAGCAGTCAGGTTTTTTAAAAGTAGAATGTGCTATTCTGCATGTTTCATTTTTTTAAATAACTTGTGAAATTGCTCGATCAAGTAAGCAGGATATAAAAGTTCATGTCATATTTGTTGTTTTGGTACTCTTCTCCATTAGACAAATTTTTAGGCTTATTTTTCTCAGATGTTCGAAATTGATCTAAGCTGATCTAAGCGTCTTCGAAATTGATTAATCTTTGCATAATTGCTAATTTTCAGTAATTACAGCAATGTTAACCTCATATCCATAGATATTATCAAACAAAATTCACTTTATTCACTATTGAACGTTTTTAGGCTGTCAGTTGCTCTCCACCGGTTGAACAAAATTGTAAAATTTTTACATCAAAACATATAAATCAAAGCGCTAATCACGCAGGTAGGTTTTCATTCACCGTATATTTATTTTGAAGTTGTTCACTTAATAAATTTTGGCAGTTTATGTGTTTCGTTGATAGATTTATTGAAAATCAGTGGAGTGGAAGTGAATTTATTTATTTATTTATTTTTTTTTTTTTTTTGCTGGTGGTCTGAATCATTGAACTCCATTCTGAATGCACCAAATTATGCTGCTTCGCTTTTCTGTTAGAAAGTCTTCTCTAAGATACGATATTCTCATATGTCTCTTTTACTTACCTAGTAGGCGAGCAATTTGATTCACAGTGCGGTACTTTATGAAATCGAAAAATTTTAATGGATAATCTCCCATTTCTTCAAATCTTCCTCGCACCGTATGCTAGATCAACGCAGCGTTTTACTGAATGGACTTTTCCATCTACTGCTAGCCTCAAAATTCACTATCTAATTCGTTTTATGGCGGGGTGTACAAACTTTAAGCTGCAAAGCTTATGTCGACCATCCGAATGTTTTGTCAACTACACGTCTTTTACCTCTCTTCCTCATCCCCTCCGTCTTTCCCTTCCACCCCTCCCATTCGAAATTACGACAGCAAGGATACAGAAAACGGTGTTAGTGGAATTATTAGCAGCTTAATGTGGTCGGTGTCTCAGTTCAAAGAAGATACTGATGCGGAAACATTTGTTATTATTCATTGCTCGATTATCGATCTTAGCCACTAGATTATTAGCAGAAGGCAGTTAAAACTTGTAAATAAAAAAAGTGCTATGGCATGCAATAGAAATTCCTAATCGGCTCAATTTCGATTCAGTAATTAGGCGATTAGAGGTCATCGAAAATTTCTCCCCCCCCCCCCACCCCCCGCCCCCTGTCGAGCATTTATGCAAACCACCAATATAACAAATTTGCTTTCGCAGACGAATCAGCGAACAACAATTCAACAAACTACTGCAATACGCCACGTGCTTATCACAACTCACTACGTGATATATCACGGATCACTGCAAATGCAAAAGTGTGTCTGAAGCCAACGAGAAGCCTCTCCTGTTTAAGCGCTATTGGTTAGTGTTAACGCCTCATGCACTGTTCTATTTTATTAAGACCCATTTAGGAGTGATTATTGTGCACTCGTTGAGCAACATAATTTCCATTCCGATTTTCACACTTCACTTGTTCGAATAGCGCTATTTTATTCGCGTCACAATCCCATCAAGAAAAGCTTAGAGGAAAACAATTATTGGCTGACAACTGCAACGAACAAAAGGATATGTAAGAACAACGATGAATGTAATTATTTCTGTTCGATAACGGGAAGGTAATATGAGATAATGGGGAGAGTTCATAATAACTGTATGAATTTTCTGCTTAGAAGGTAATTAGTCATCAACATTTTTCGATTTAATCAACTCTGCCAATCAAATAGTTAGAAATTGCAAAATATTTGGCACTAAATGCATGATGTGAGTTTGTGCAAATTTCCGCTTTATATTTTGGATGTAATGATCACTGAGATTATTGCTAACTTTCAGCTATCTATATATGCTGCAATACTATACAATAATTATTAGAAATATTAGTTCGAAAATGATATGAGTATGCTAATGGTATGATAGGGAATGGATATGAAGAAGTTAGGCAAGCGCTTATACAATTTTTACAGTGAGCGATATCATTTGCATACTTTTCCATAATATATGTAATATGATCAAATTCGAAACAGAAGTGCGAAAAGTTACCTAGGTGAATTTTTTTGGATTTTTTACCTCCATCTTTGAGAAATGTTGCGTACGAAAATTTTTTGATTTTTTTTTTGCGTAGATAGATACAGAAAGTAACCTTGAAGGTAGCTGAGAGGATATTGATATGGCATCAGGGATCGACTTACCTCAGCAATAACCGTGAGCTCGTAGGTGCACACAAAACAGTGTGCAGTCGTAAGTGAAGAACGGCCTATAATTTCGGAAGCGCCTCCACCATCACTGTTCTCACTTATTGGCCAACATGAGAGAGTTATGCCTTTTGATAAGTTCCTCGTAATTGTTACCGTTTTATATACTCTTTAGGGCGATCACTTATGACTACCCGCAAATGAAATGAAATGGCTCACTTGCTTCGCAAATACTAATTCAACCATATGCTGGGCAATGACTTAGGCAATATCTTCAAGCGTGTTTGTCCGTACTGAGTTGCATTATTCTAATGAGAGTAAACACATTAAACGAAAATTGGTCTGCTTGAAATGTGTGAATGACTCTTCGTTAAATGCAGCAATTCAGCACAGCCATCGATAGTTCATTCATTTGAATGTACTCCCTTCTCATAAAGGAAAAAACTTGTCAACGCTTAGTTTCTTCAATCGAAGGCCGATTGTGATTAGTGTAAGAGAGAGAGAGAGAGGGAGGGGGGATAGAGGAAAAGAAAGAAAGAAAGAAAGAAAGAAAAGGGTTAGGAGATACTTGAGAAGATGGGAGCGCATTTTTTTAAACTCACAGAGAGCAGCAGCACACATTTGCCGTTGAAAGGATGCAGATTGTCTCGTAGCGTTTAGAGTTGTGCCCTTTCCCTGTAAGTGCCTTAAAAATTTGCCTGAAGTTTATGATATAGAGTCCAACTTTAATCTAATTCAGACGATGATTTGATGAATATAATTCCGAAAGCAAAAGCTTGACTCGACGATAGAGAACTTCATTCTTCTACTCTTCGAGTTGATCCATTGCGCGCTATAATTGCCTCACAAAATTTTCTTCTACAATAGGCGGCCTTTGTGTGCTGCCTCATTTTCATATCCCACATGCCAAAAATAGTAAAAAAATTGAATCTCTTCACCATAGGGCTCACAATAACATAATTTTTTCGATCTGCTTCTTGTGTTTCCTAATGAAACAAGAAGACAATAGATTTCATTCCACAGATCAACGTCTCATTTGCTTTTCATAGTTTAAGCAAAATGGTAATAAGCCACTCTGCATTCGGTTTTCGCTAATCTCATTAAATTGCAGTAACAAAAAATTTTGTTCACGCGCGGTTCAATACCAGTTTTCAATTTGTAGGAATGTTTATTTATTAACAAAGCAATGCGTATTCGATGAGTCAGTTGGAATTTCCTTTTTATATTCAAACGTAGCATTGAGGAAGCTGTAACGTAGAAGCATTTAAACAGAGCATTGATAAGCGCATAATCGAAGAGAAGATGCGAATAGAAGGAATGCAATGACTGTCAGTTCAGTTCTCGTCCTTAGCTGGTAATTATACACGAACTGCGCATAGATGAGCCTTCTTAGTTCCCTCTTTTTTCAATGTTTATTTGAGTTCTACGGTCGCATTCTCATCATTAATCTCCTCTATTCATTAGGTCGTTTCATTCAAATAGAAGCGCATTCGAAATTATCTCATCTAATTCCCTAGATGGTATTAAAAAAATTTATATTCCATTCTGATAAATAGCAAAATAATTCTATATAGGTTGGATTTATGGCAACTCTTTTCTATGTTGGATTTTAGTTTGAGATTGTTATCTTTCCTCACGTAGAAATTTCTCAATGAATTGTTTTTTCTTCAAAGTAGCTTAGCTCACGCAATTTTTTCGAATATATAAAACTTCGAAGAAAATTTCTCATGTTGCACATTGGAATGTAATGAAAATGAGACAAATAATTTAGGTGATAGCCGATTTATGCTACAGCGTAACCGTTTTCTTCCCGATGGTTGTTCCTCGATGGACAACGATCCAGAAGAAACTATTCGGCTTCGCGCAAAGGTGTGTGAACAAATATTTACTCACTCTACTTCAGTTACGTTAGGCGAAAAATTTGTTTAAAATGATGCAAATATTTCTCTACCTAAGCTAGACAGAAACTATATTCAGATTTTGAAGCGATTAAAACGAAGGTGATTTATACGTTTGCGCATTTTAGAGAAAGGAACTAGTGCCAACGAGACGTGAATTTTAGCTTCAAAAAGATTTCGCACCACTCATTCATCAGGATCATTTATCGAATTATCTAATAGAAGAAATATTTTGCGAGATAAAAACTTCGAACTTATCAAGAAGAATTTTCAGGTAAACCGCCTCAGTAAAGAGTTGTTTGAGGCTCGTCGGCAAATAAAGCTTCTATCAAGTTCGCCACAAATGCGAAAGTTGGCTCTTCATTGGTTTGTTCAACATGGAGCATTGCTTTTATGTAGTAGCAAATAGCGCGAATTTCTGCATTTCGGCGTTCGTTTTGTCGTCTTAAAGCGAAACTGTAGACCTCATATAGGAAGTTGGCTGACCTTTTGAATAGCTCCATTTTTTTATTTCAAAAGGAAATGTTACAAGGTCGAAGTATGAGACTTCGAAATTTCACACACATTGACTCAAGTTCATTTTACGAGGAAATCGAGTAGAAAGATTTGTTAATTTTTGCATGCGTTAGGGGGAAGATTCATTTCAATTTTTAGTTAATCCCTATTTGCTGAAAGTCTCGCTTAATTATTTATTATAAATTTTCGTGACTTTTCAAGTTTATGACAGACTGCATGAGGGAGTCCAATGAGGCGATCTCTTCAATCTCTCTACAGATTCTAGCGCAAGAACTTCATCTGTTGTTTTTTCAGTCAATACTTATTTCTTAATATGGTCGATGATTTTGATTTATGTGCTTCTTTCATTCTCATAGTTTTGCATCCACTGCTCGTCTCATCTATGAATTTTAGTGGCGTGTTTCCGATCATCGTTCTTTTTGTATTTCGATTTATGCTCCACCCTGATGACTCGCTGAAAGTTTCTCATCGCAGCGGTTTCATTTTATGTATGCAGAATTTTCACTACCACGATGTTGATCTTCTTTATCGAAGAGGGGCCAATTGATATCCGCTGCGCATACTACCCTCAATTGAGTTCTCATAGAAAGCTTCAACAAATTAAAACCTTTCCACCAAGTGCTATCGAACATCCCTGAATCAAACATGAACTTCAGAAGAAGTTATGAAATTACTTGTTAAAGAGATCCACACAGGTTTGCCGTCTTCATTCGATCTTTGAATGGGAAAATCACATAGCAATGTGCCGATGAATAACGCAGCAAGAATTTTTCATGTGTGATACATTGAGCAGGTATGCAGGCCACCCATGGCACATTTCTTGATATGCTCCTGCTTCTAGTTCATCGTCGCCGCATGAAAGCGATTACCACTCGCTGCAACATCAATTTTTTAAATTCTATTTTCAGTCTCTCAGTCAGCTTTTTTTTGCTTTCTATGAATCTCTCCGCAATATTTGCCACTTCGTTTAACCGATTAATGCTCATAAAAAGTGCAATGTGCACTTCGCAACCTCTCTCTTTCCAACTATTAAGCAGCAATCAATTAGCGTACTTAATAGAATGACTCGAAGTGAATTTCAGTCCGCTCCCGGAACCTGATTATCCGAACGCTATGGAATATTACAGCCAATCAACATTAGACGAGACTACCAGAACTGTGCAGCGCTTCTCGGAGCTGTTTAGTAGAGAGCGAGCCGAAATTATGAGGGCATTTAATGGTCTGCCCGAGTTTGCCGGCTCTGAAGAATTGCAGCTGAAAACCATTCTCTCAGTGATTGTGGTTAGTGCAAATTCGCTCATAGTTTTTTTTTTTTTTGGTGTCATCGTTTCGCAATCTACGTCAGCATCTCTCAATCGGCGAAAACACAAACTGATTTGAGAAGTGATACACAAGCAGAAATTTTTGTGATGAAATCTAAACTTGAAAAAATTGAGTGATATCGTTTTGAACTTTCATTTTTGCAACGATGGTTCCCGCGCATTTTTTTTTTTTTTGTTGAAGTCACTTCAGATTGCAGCAAGAAGATTTAGAAATGTATTTTATTGAGCGGTTTATTGAGCGGTAGAGCAAAGTTGCTTTACTTGTATACATGTTTGATCTTGAAATTGCTGGTCAATTAAATTGGCAGGAGCACTGAAACAAATTTTCATTTTTTGACAGTCGCCGCGTTACTCTCAATTCTATACCGTTATGTTGCACCGATTCAAAGATATGGCATTGGCCATGCCGTCTTTGTTTAGTTCCATTATTGCATTTCAAAGTTCCATCACCATATTTTATTTAAGAGTCAAGTATTGCAGAGATTTTGATTCGTGCTCAATATGCCAACGAGTCGAAAAGCATAAGCCATTTGTTGGCCTTGAAATTTTTCCAAATGCACGCTATTACAAGTTTGTATCTGTAAGCGCACTATCAGCGTTGTGTCTGTGCACATGTATGTATGTATGTGCATGTCAGCTTGTCGGAGCGTTTCAACTCGATGACCACTGAAGCTAAGAGATACGAAATTTGGTGATTATAATATGTAATAGAGCGTTCTGTTCATTTCTTTTATCGACATTCTAATTGATTCATCCACTCTTTCAAGATGTGTAGACACGTAACGATCCTTGAAAAGTTCGTTGCATTTTCAACGAGACGAATTTTCATTTTATAGCTATCAGGCCACAAAATATCGCTGTTTAGCAAATTTATATGGAGGGCGGGATAGCTCAATATATGGTTGCATTATCGAGCATCTACAGTTACTTGTTAGCAATTTATACGGGTGACTGCTTCGATGAGTGAAGTTGCAAAAGCGCATAACTTGACGATTGTTCCAGTTTGTTTCTCCATTACTTTATGCTCTAAGCTCTAAGCTATGGATTTCAAGTTTGCGTTTGCCATATGCACGTGACATTTTTGCATAAGTTGCTCTTCGATAACATCGCACACTAAAATATCTTAATGAGGTAGCTGCTAAAAATATTTAGGCTTCATATGTTTTTTGCGTCGATTATTCATGTTTTTTATCAAGTTGTTGAGAAAGATCTTCATCATTCTAAAATGCGTGCTGAGTTTAAAATCATTCACGTAAAGTGAGTGCTCTCTTTTATTGCATTGTTTCAATTTCACGATTGTCGTGAGTGCATTTAGACCCGTTGTCGAAAACATTAACATCGTAGAGTCATATTACCCCTCTCGATTTACTCTTCACAGGATCACCTAAACTTTTTATCGTGTGACTGTGCTCACTCGAGCATGTGTTATGCTTATGCAATTGCGTTTTGAATGTGCATAAGCATATTGGCTAGCTCATATTTGTATCCCCATAAGTCTCTAATTGCTGGGTAATACTGAATTGCTGCTGATCGCATCGCACATCCATTCATTTCGACAACAGAATACCTTATACCGTCAACGTCAGATGGATGTGACAACGAATAAATTAGTCCGAAGAGTTCTATAGGAACTGGCTAGTAATAGTGATTATTAGGGTGATTATGGCATTGGTTTAGAATGAGATGTCTAATTTCATATTTTCAATTGATGCGCCCTTCAGCGCACCATTTTGGAGTTGCCCGCTCTACACGATGTGCGACAATCTGGATACTAAAGTTAAATCTTGGCGTGAAATTTGTCTCATGCCAAATAAGCGCTCGATCGTTCGGATATGTAAGGGATTCCCACCTAGGCGTTACTGTGGGTGCCGTTGCAAATTGGACACCTGCTGTGAAAAGGAAGGCGAGCTTTCTGAACCCTGGGGTATGCCCTGTTTAACAATGTTGTTTGCATAAGCGTCGACCGGTCAGACCCTAAATTCCTCAATGTTACTTTTGTATGGTGCAGAATATATGTTCCAAAGAATTTCTTATCGTTTGAAAGTACAACAGACAGCATTTGTCACAACTTGCTTCTCATTACGAACGTCTTCCGCTTTTCTTTATTGGCTGACCATTTCTTTCAGGGTAAGACAACCTTCTGAACAACCCTCATTTAAACGGCAGCATTTTCATAGAATTAAAGTTTTCTCATTTAATATTTCATTTCCGTTATTCTATACATTACTGATTGTATAATGGCAATTTTAAATACCATTCACGTCATGAGTGAACTTTTCGGTAGTCACAAAGAATATAGTGATGCTAACTGGAATTTTTTTCATAATATTGAATGCTTTATTTGATTGGAAACCGAGCGAAAATGCATTAAGTCCTTTCGCTTGCTCCTCTTTGCTCCTCTCATATCTTCAGGAAGTGGGAACTACATCCCATACAGCAAAAATATGCGTACAATGTTAAACAGTGACGATTTACTGAATTGAGATGCGTTGTACTGCATGCTGACAGCTTGTTGAAAAACTTGCAGCTAACTTATCGTTCTGTTCACGATAGCGTTGAGCGACGACGTGAGAGTATTTTCAATATCCTCGGTGAAGGATCGTCGGGCAAATTGAACGATCAACAACTTGATACTGCCCTTTATCGGTTCATGTACAGAAAAGCAAAATGTGAACATGGAATGGCCAATGCAAAGGTTCGCAAACCTTCAACGTTCGCATGTGGTGAAACTGAATTTTGTGGTTGCAATGAAGTTCAGGAAGCATCTGCATAATTTGAAATATATGAGCAACCGCATGAGACTAAATAGAACTTCATTTCTGGATGACCACATCTTGATAAGGATATTTCATTGAATACCCAGCCTTATTTACATTAGCTGGAGAAGATCTGAATTCTTGAAGAAAATCCCGCAGTATCAATCAGTCAGAAACTCCCTGCAAGGCAAAAATATCGCAATTTTGAGGTCATGATTTCATTAGCGATTACATTTAGTGTATTTCCAAGTCTTTTTGTGTCATTTCTCAGCAACGCACACGAACCCCATGTTGCAGGAAGTGACATCGCAAATTTGGAAGACCTTGTATGATTTTCCTTCACTAAAAACGTGCACCAGGTTCAACCGATTTATCCTGGAGTGTGTTGCTGTCGTTTGGGACTTGGTTGCTGGCATCGATGGCAAACTGCCAAGGTATACTTCGTTCATCTCTAGACAAACGTACAATTCACCGTGTGCGCCATTGATGTTGAAAACACGTGTTGCGCCATAAAAATTACATGGCACAGTTTGGTTACTTGTTCCTTCACCCTTTCCTCACTTTTATTTCTTCTGCAGGATGTTCCGCTTATCAGCAGACAGGATTTGTTGGCACCTTTTCGGCGATTCCTAATAAATATTCAGTTTGTGTGCTAAGAGTGGAATTGACCATTATTTTCAACTTAATTTAAAGCAGTGTTTAATACCAGTTTAAAATTTCCCAGCTTCAGCACTGGAGAATTTGCTTCATTTACCTTTTTAACGAGAGTTTTTTTCGGCATTTATTATGGAGTCTGGCGCAGTTCGAATTTAAGGCGTTTCTGAAGAGACTACAAAAAGTGCAGCATTTAGCTAATTGTGAACTGTTTTTTTAATTCATCTGAACAAACGCGATTGAATGAGGAATCAAGAATCGGAAACGGATACTCAGTGATTGCCATTAGTGTGCGGAAAGAGTTTATCAATATTTTTAGGATGATGATCGAATATGAAAGCCGTCAATTCGATCCGGCAAAGCATCAACTATATTCCAATGAGTGCTCGCCATCAATCGTCATCAAGCAGTATTTATGGCCTGCGTTGCTCGACACCTCAACCGGAGAATGTTGGCTGCGAGGAATTGTGATCACATAGAAGAAGTCATTAATGACAACATGTATTCGAATCACGAGCCATTTTTTATGCGTCTCGAAATTAACTGCAAAAAGTATAACGGAAATCAGAAGGGTCTCATAATATTGTGCAAACCACTGTTGAATTCAAATTTCCGGATGTGCACAAATTTTTCGGTTAAAGGCTATTACTAAAATTCAGTTTTTATTAGAGTGTTTGAGAAAATGCGAGCTTTTATAATTGAGGAACACCGATTATGCCGTCAGACTTTTACCGCTAGCACAATGTGGCAGCATTCCCATTGTCACGTTTAGAAAAAGGAATGGAGCAAATTTATTCTTGTCTATCCACCTTCATCCACCATGGCCTTGCTTTCTTCATCAAACGCATTCTAGAAAATCGGAATTTTGGTATCTTGTCAGCTTCGAAATCTCTCGAGATGGGAGTTCTTGAAGTCGGAAGGAGTGTATGTCACATTTCTAGAAAATCAATATCCAACTTCAATTAAACTATGAAAAGTTCGAATCAGTATTGTTGAAAAAGTCGAAAAACTCAAATTTAAAGAGGTTGCTGAATGGGAAAATCGGCCTCGGCATTTGAGTTTGCTGCCTTGAAGAAAGCAGCTGAAATTTTTTACTTTTTCCGTCTTACGTTGTAAAATCCTGGATGCTGCCACCAAATCCATTTTTATGTGTTATGGCATTGTGCAAACTACATTTTAAAGGTGATCTATCACGT
The DNA here is from genome assembly GCA_037389465.1 of Baylisascaris procyonis. Taxonomy (NCBI): domain Eukaryota; kingdom Metazoa; phylum Nematoda; class Chromadorea; order Rhabditida; family Ascarididae; genus Baylisascaris; species Baylisascaris procyonis. Next base: position 3,080,542 of record JAZARR010000146.1, read on the forward strand.
ACATCTAACGTTCCAGTTTGGTCCTGGAAAGACAAGTATGCACCTTACCTCAGGTCGTACTATAAGTGGTTGTAGTTCAAGTACATATAGCCAGTCATGTCCTCAACATGACTGCGACATGTTCGAAACTCGAATCAGCATTTATTGCAGCAAACGTGGCTTCCTACGCCGAGGTTTGCACAGCATTAGAAGCAGTTTTTAATAAACCCAGAATAGATCCCTGCATCCGAGTTTCCATGTACAATTGTCACTGCAAGTTTTGCACATCAACAAGGCTTAGATAATCCTTGTTAGAGCTAACAGCCCAAGATTTGCACAGCAGTAATAAATCTCGAATTGGTCGCTATTGCAACCGTTCACATCAGTAAATGAAACATTAAATGAAAGAAGTGAAATACGCATTAATGAAAGAAGAAAGTAAAGTAAATGTTTGAAAAAGAAAGAATGCGACTGAAGAATCTATAATATTATTCAACATTGGTGGCAATGAATAGCTGTAGCTTATACGAAAACGATAAATAGTATATTCGATGATGTTTTTAGGCATCGTCCGATGGTTTGTCCCCCCTTAACCGTTACACGGAATAATCTTTTGACTGCAGAAAATGGCCGACTGCTCAAACGATCTTCTACGACCCACTCTCACGCATGCGTAGCAAGCAAGATCTGAAGCCGCGTAGTTCATCTCCTCCATAATTGATTCGTTATTTCATATAGTGACTGCGAAATCGATCGAGATGTTTCACACAAAATACGCTGTGATGTTGGCACAAGTTATGAGACATCTTTTTGAGAAGGAAAATGTCGGGGTGGAAAGCTATATTTTTATTTTTGTCGGATGTCGGAAAATGTCGGAAAATAAACGAAGAAAAAAATGCATTATGTTTTCTGTCATTCATTCAACGTATTATTATGGTATCATTGAACAGAAAAAGCGCTGGGATATCATAAAATTCGAACGGCTTTACGAGTATAGTTTTATAGATCTATAAACGAAAACTTTGGTGGCATTATGTATCATTTTCGATAAATCCATAGCATCGAACACGCCGAATGCTTCATTAAAACAAGGCAGTAAAAGAACCACGGCAATGACAACTTATGAACGGTCATATGGGTCATTTTACCAATAAGGATGTATTAGCCTCGCTAAGTGCCAACAGGATAAGAGAATTTTGAATGCTTATCGATGACCAACAAATGAAGCTGTGCATGAAATAGTAAGTCTGATCTTTCTTCTTACCACATTTCCTGTTTAACTGAAAAATTTCCAGATTTACCTTCAATGCGATAGGATGTAACCTTTCATGTATTAACTGCCGCAAGCATGGCGCCTGCTATTTAAATCTAGATTGATTCGCTCACCTCCATAGGGTTATTTCACTAACATATTTATTTATGCACACCTCACTCACTTTTCCTATTTAATTTCATCTTCATAGCACATGCGTTTTTACAGCAGGTAAACTAACAAGTTATCATACTTGCGATCCTAACGAAAAGGTTCAGGAGCCTCGTAGATCAAAGAACTCGAAAGCGTGAGACTATTGGTGACAGCCCGAACTTTGCAGTATGACCAAGGAAATAGATATTGTGCGCAACAGGCGTTGCGTTTTTTTAATCATCTTGAAGCGTACCACTTTTTAGAGCGTTGAGAATATATGTGAAAATCGCACGCCTAGCAGTATATAATATATCCTTTCGATCTGTCAACCTCTGACTGAGTTCAATTTATACATATTTACGCACGCCATGAATAAGCATATGTACACGTAGAAGTGAGTTTACAGTGCCCCTATATAGGATGAAACAAAAGTTTCGTTGTGCGGAGAGCGCAGATTTCCGTATGTTGATTTTACGCAAGAAATACAGTAGGAAATATTTTTGAAACTATCAATTTGCTGTTTACTCAGAGAACTGTGCATGATTTTAAGTGCCATTCTGTTTACTTTTAGGCTCTAAACGGTCATATCATATCAGTTGATTTGGTAATTACTACTTTGAAAATGCATTTCAACATTTCTGCTTTTAATTTATCGCGGAATAGGTTTGCAAAAAATGCACTTTTTCTAGCCTATTCGCCTGTTTATTAGATATTATCTGTGGTTAAAACACCTGTTAAAAAGTGTTGCTGGTGACATAACTGCATTCTTCTTGGCCCACTGTTGATATTTTCATTAAGTTTTATTTTGCGTATTGTAGCTTTTTCTCTCTCTCTTTTTGTCTCATCTTCTTGCTTTCGAATACAAAAACATTTCCACCTTTTCATTACCACTATATCATTTTATCGAACGAAAAGACGCACGCGCGATGCACTGATCAAATTATATCGCCCAAATCGAAAGCAAACTGCCACGCAATATTTCTTTACGATCGTATTTTAATTGACTGAATGCACTCACTATGTCATCATTGCAGCTTAATTAAGAGGTTTCATTTCCGATGAATGCACAAGAGTTTCTTTTTGAAATATTGCAACCCAAATAATGCGTTTGATTCCTATATATTATGCACATGATGCAAGCAATTATCAGTTTGTATTGATCTGTTCTATAGGAAATTCTTTAGAGTTTGCTTATGCTGAGATATTTTTCATGATGAGACGTTTGCAATGCAAACTAAATGCTTCTGCTAGATTTATTAAAGCTACTTCGTGCTGTAATAGAAAGAACTTAATTATAAAGTTTAATTTCAAGCTACTTTCCGATTATTGATATCCTATTCTTGCTGCTGTTGTTATCCAACTCCTTTTAAACCAACATTCGAGCTTTTTCTGAGCGCATTCATGCAAACTTTCGCATATTATTTTAATCGTTAAACCGTTTACTAGGCTGCATTATTTATTTGTTCATTCTATAAGCTTTGCACCATATTCATGATAAGAGGCTGCATCGAACATGAAAAAGGGTCCAGTAAGCCGCCGCTTAGCTTAGTGAAAGTTGAGAAACAACGTGGCACGCGCAGATTTAAAAAATTGTCGAGCAACTCGTGAGCGATCATATTTATTTACATGCCGAGGAGAATATGCATTTACCAAATGGTCAATGCTGAAATCTTGCACATTCTTATCAGAAGTCGCGTATGCTTAATCCGCTTTGTTTAATCAGATTCTGAGATCATAAGAAAATGTGTTAAATCTTAGCAATTGACGTATAAGTCAAAGTGCCATTAATGCGTGGTAAACGTCAATTGGTGTGTTAAGATAATATTTCATATAATCGCTGATAAAGGGATCATAATACGTTCGCAAATTAGAACAAGGCTTATCGAAAGCACGGCAATTTGAATGACACCCGAAAAACAACTTTTAAAGATGGGCTTGCAGCGCAGCAAGAGGTCTCATGGTCGCAGTCGAATGCAGTGAGTAAATGCTGATGTAACTGATTATATTTCAGCTGATTATGCGATATTTCTATTTATTCTCCAACATCATTTACAAGCAAATAATAATATGCAACAGCCATTTCCCCCCCCCCTCTCGCCATCCACCCCAATCATATCTTAAACGGCGATCGGTAATCGCTAATCACGGTAACATCTTTTTTTTGCTAAAAGCATTAGAATAGTGACAAGCGAAATAGCATCCACAAATGACAAATGTTGGTTTAGCGTCATCTAGATGATTTCATGTAATTATCCTGCGAATACAGCCATATAGAACTTTTTCGTTTTGTTTACTAGTGGTGTTGAACTTTTAAGACTCACATAGCGCGCTTATGAAACGATCACATTTGTTCGTATAGCCTATGCAGGGAATGCAAATTTTTGTTGAAATAGTGGCAAATGCGATTTTCGATTTTCAAAAAAAAATAGATAAGATAGATTCTTGCTATGTAATTCCTTCTATAGCTTGAAAAATAATTCGCTATAAGAGAATATTATTTGTGACATCAATTGTTGCACAAAAAGTTTTTCAGTCGATGAAGTGCAATCCATCTAACTTCCTCTTTTTCCACGGAAATTGGAGATAATATCGGAGATGCGATTCTCTGTTTCTAATTGTGGTAATTGAAGTTCACAAAAATTTTTACAAGTACCGCTATGAACAATAAAAAAAGAGACTTTTTTGCACTTTATTCGTCCTCAAGTATGTATATAAAACAGAGGGGATTGCTGACCTATCTAGTCAACCATCTACATATTGCAACTTCGGTATCTAATGTTCCAACAGAAAAAATGAAATTTACAAGTCAGAAAGACGAAATTTTTTGCGCATCTTTCGTGGCTGCATTACGATTTGCCATACCGTTACGATGAAGATTGAACAATTTCAAGTACTGTTAATGTGGCAACGCTCATTTCCGGAGAATAAGTGAGTATCGAACGATAAAATAGTCATATATGAGGTTCGTAAAGTGCCTATTATCGGAAGAGTGCCCACTTCTTATAAGCGCTCATGCTGATGAAATTTGGCGTGTACTATAAGAACGTGAATTTGTGATCGCATGTATATTATCACACACATTCTGTTGTTGACTTCAGCTGCATAAACGAGTTGAAAACGAAGATCTTCTTAAATTGCACTCTTTTAAGCAAATCCAGAAAATGCGAAAAAAGTTGTGGGGCTAAATCTGTTCACTGGAAGTGCAGTTAGTTACCCAAAACAATAAAATATTGGTCATTGTTTGAAGAAGAGGATATAAGATTGGAAAAAAATAATGCTATAACGTCTGCAAAAAAAAAATTTCCACCGAGACGTTGTTGCTTTTCACGTAGATGCTGGCTGGCTCTTATTAGAATTACCGCGTTATTAATGTTATGATGGGGGCAAGTGTTTATAGGAGTGGACGTATTGTGCTTTTTTTTTTGTCTTATAATGAACAAGAGATGTAGTAAGGTGTTTAGAGGGTAGCAAAAATTGAGACTATTCAAGGTGAATATCTATCAATATTACTAGTGTCATTGCCATAACTTCGTGTCATATCGACATTGTTGCGTTCAAGACGAACATTCGTCGCTAAAACTCAATTTTTCAAAATGATATCTTTGAAGAATTTTGCCTTCGCATGAAAAAGGTTTATGCTAGTTGATAAACCAATGGGGCTCTATAGAGATATTTGTAAAAGTGTTCCTCATTCATCATATAACTTTTAATAATTGATTTGTATATTACTCATATTATTTCTGCAAATTTATTCGTGCAATTGATAGTGAAACTTTTGCGCAGATGAAATAATCATTACATTATTTGTTATTTCCGACGCAATAATTTTTTTGTCACATTCGTTGTATCTAACTGAGTGAAATGGTATTGTTAGAAAAAAATCTTCTGCATAATTTGTTGCAAATTACATACGAAAGATCTCAGCTTTTTTTTTTTAAATGATACGCGACAATGTTTCCTCATCTATCAATTGAACTTTAATTAAATAATACCGATCTACTATAGGAATCTTATTTAGCTATTTGTTATATTTGAATGCATATTTCAGCTTGTGTTACTATCCACATGGCACAATCTATTAATTTTAAAAGAAAAGAAGTCAGTTTTATTCGATAGTTTTTATTGTGAGTCTTAAGTTCAAGAAGATTAATGCGCTCTGAATATGAAACTTTTGAAATGGTTGTGTGTTGTTTGTGCTCAATACTGACTTGCATTACTAGTTTGTGTTTCTATGAGTTCGCACATTAATCAACGAGAACACTGCCGAAGTTGCTAAAATGGAGCGCTGGTCGTTTTTTCTCGCAACGAATATATCATGGCCCTAAAGCAGTAGGGCATACAACAAGAATTCATATGACCCTTCAATATCGTTCAAATTTTTTCCACTCTCTCAATTCGTCTTTCTTGTTCGCGTAAATCGAGCGCATTTTATTGTTCTATGAAGTTACCAGCTAGGCCCTATGATGATCGTCGTATTTAAAAAATTTGTAAACGAATTGATTGAACCAATTACATTGCGAATTTGAAATGTGAATATTGGTTTAAAAATTTGTTGTCGAGATTGAAATATGAATTGCTAGATATGTCTTTTGGCACTTCATAGGTGTAAAGTTGAATTTCAGGCTAATAAATGATGGATAGCGTATGCAGAGCCACAAAGGCCTCTGTCCGAAATGCTCCTTCCTGGGAACATGCATCGAAACTATTCACTGTTCCAGAGAACGATAGCAGCATTCCCAATATTACTTCGTTCAATTGTGAACATCATCAAGTTCACTACGGAGAAGACCGATCGACGCTGCCTTCGCGTGAATTTGTAGAAATATCAATCAGAAATAGTTGTACGATATTGTGATGTGCTTACATTAAATCCACATAGCATATTAGTGTTTACATGCAGAAACTTCAGGAAAAAATGCTGAAACGTGGGGCAAATAGACTCATTTCTAGATCCACCACTATTCGACCAGCTTCCGGTTTTCGTCGACGGCTGATGTGTTATTTTCATGATTGCGCTCTGTCTTTTGAGTCCTTTAGAGCAACCGATAGGCAGGTTATGTAAAAATTACTGAGCTCGAATAGGATGCGAAAAGGAAACATATTCCATTCCCAAATTTTATTCTACTTTTCCCTTTCCGTTTCCCAAAGCAACTGCGCACTTGCATAACTGATAAACGTAACGCATATTCGAGCTGCGCTAATGTGCTTTAAAATAAGCAGTCGTAGAATGCGTTCAACCATCTCATATTTGAAAGCGCAACAAAGCAGATATTCTTTTCTCTTGCCCTTCGACATAATTCTGTCCTCAAGAGTATCCTATAATACGCTTAAATTGATAATTCATCACGTTTGAGCACTTTCATTTTTTCATTTCTTCTAGACATTCTCGCTGCAGGTAGTGGAATACAAATTCGACATGGATTAGTGTTCCTTTTCAAATACTACCATCAGATAAACACATTTTTTTTTCAGTGTATTCTTTAGGTATATGTCATGCATCTTCCATGCGTAATGCCTCAATGGGAACGAGAAGAGGGCTGAGGGGAACATTTTATGCATGATCGCGCTTGCATTTCAACTTCAAGGATTCTTATGAAGATATCCGTACATTTTTTACGGCTGGGAATTTTTGCTCACCCTCAAACATGTCATTCACTTTTCGACCTATTCATGCTGCTAGATGTTTGAGAAATGGTCAACAGTAGCGTTGAAGTGAAAGGAGATCAGAAACAGCAGTTGTGTTGATGCTGCACAGAACCACATGAATCCTTCACAGATATCTATCTGTACAGCAAGGTTGGCACACCCTAAGGACCGGCACGATCAAAGTGAAACTGACCTAGAAACTCCTAATTCTGATGCAGAAGCACAAGCCTCTGGACACCTAGAGAACTTCCGGAGAAATCTCGAAAATCGGGCGCACCAAGGTCAAACTCCTCGATGAGTAGCTCTCCCATTTCTGGAGCGTTCAGAAGAAACATACGACATTTCAAAGCTCTGGACTTCTCGAGAGCTTGAAACTAGAGTTTCGAGAGTTCGGAGCAATGTAATTCTTTGCCAGCTGCAAATGAGGTTCGTTTATGTGAATCTCGTAACAATTACAATTATCTTATTAAACTCATATTTCACAGCCAAACAGTCCTCACTAAACTAACATGGCTAACTGTCATTTATTGGGAAAGGCTCCAGTGTTTTTGAGATCTACCCACCTTCGTTAGGAAGCAGCAGCATACAGAGTGAGTATTGGCTTCATTAGTTGCCCTATCGCATGAAACGAGTTGTTCAAAACATCCACTGCTGATTTTTTTAAAGTATATTTCAAAAACGACCTTCTTAGAACACCTGTGACAGTTGCACGCAACGTGATTGTTAATAAGTTGGGCTTCGAACCTATCATGTTGAAAACTTTTGACTCACATTTTGAAACGTTTCAAATTTCTAAGCTTAAAATGTAATAAACTTCCGGATATCGTAAGATAAGTAATTACCATGCTGGCAGTTTCATCTCTCATATGTGCCTGTTCTCTTCTACACTACACTCGCATTATGCCGTCTTACGACTTATCCGGCTGTTTGCTTATGACGATCTGGTGCATCGTTTCGGATAGGGTGCGAATTGTTGCACAGTAAAAAAACGGATCCTCGTAGGTGATGGGAAGGAAAGCCGTAACACGTTTTCATGCTGAAGAAGAGCCTTAAGAGGTTTAAAAGCTTCCAGAGCTGCTCCAAGGGTCGAGGGAGTCCAGGAAACCCCCTGAGTTTGCGAGTCCTGAGATCCGGATTTCCCCATCCCTAGAAGGTCTCGAGGACTTCATGGAGGTGCAAAACCTTGAAGGACCTTCACAATCAGGGCTCCCTGTGGTTAAATCCGGCTATGTACAATCCTACAATACAGTAGTGAAAACATCTCATCCCTTTGAATTTTTTGCGTCAAATTCTTCAGTGAAGAGCAAACAATGACAGTTAATAGCTACGATAGTGCTTCTGATGCGTAATGGACGCTCATAGGATCTTGATCGTTTGGGATTCAGAGATAAAACTTTTGTAAATACCACTTTTCCAATTATTTTGACTCACGTTTTTAGCGGTTGTAAAAAAACAAAGTAGGAAACAATAAAACATCAGAAAGATGGCTCAGAAGTCAATTTCAGATAGGAAAAATGTGCATCATGAAATCGCTTCCTCGAAACCAATATTTCCACTGATCGTACATCTTCCTTTCTTGTCTTTTTATTAGAAAACATTCACTGTAAATTCGATTATTCTTCCTGAATGAGTTTAGACCAGTCAACTCGAAAAATGAAGCGAGATTGAGGCTCTTCGATATTAAGTGATTATCGCCCACGATGGGGCGGAGTCAAACGATGGTTACGCCCATAAAAGTTGATCCATCCGCCCAGTGTTTCCACATCTTATTGAAGATATTGAAGAGGCGGCAAAGTAAGCTGACCATCGAAATCGAGCGTCGTTCATTGTCGCTGTTCAGTTAGATTGAATCTTTATCTTCAACTGCTGCAGAATCTCCTTTTTACGGACTCATTGCCTTTTCTGGATATCTTCCTGAATTGAAGTGAAGAAAGTTTATTCATCTTATAATATAACACCAGGGAAAGAGCACACTTGAGTTTATGAAAATTCACGAACTTTTCAGCTTTTATGGAAAAGAAAGATGTGCACAGCGGCTTTGTTAGATTGTAAATATTCAATAGTATGAGCGTTCATTGAAATATGAATTTTAAAAAGCTAATAAAGTGTTTCTTCAGAGCGTTCAAGGTATTCCTTACCCACAGGTTACTAAAGCGTAAAATTTTTTGCACGATTTCTTCCACATTTGAGAGGATTACTTCATATAACTGGTCCAATCGGAAAAGTGGTTCGGTCATTGCTGGCAATGTGAATTACTTTCTTAGATTTTTTACATTTTCTTAGCCTAATTCACCTAGTCTACTTATTGAACTAATTGAAGTTTCTAACCGACCATTGTGAAATGTGGTGCCATTCATCATGCTGGTTCACAGTCTAAAATGTGAATTGTAATGATATTTTCTCCCAGAAGAAATTGCATTAACCCTCTGTAAAATCTTGCAAATGCATTGCGAATGTTTCAGCAATACTCTTCATTCAATTATTTGCTTCTCCTTGTTTCGCTGAATATATGCAAGTTGGTAGAGATATTCGAATGCATTTGCTGATTGACTACTTCGTTCTCTTTTTCTTTCCTGCTCTTGTGAGAATTAAACAATTAGAGAAAGTTATGTCAATGAATACATTGAATCTGAAATTTGCCTGATTGGTCTAGTGCATAAATTCTCGGCAGCACTTCTATAGTGATCGTTTGCAGTGTATGGTGATTCGCAATTTTGCTTAATTAGAGAATGGACGAGAGTTTGTTCAGTTCTTTAAGCGAGGTTTGCCCAATTCGGGGTGCAGCATATTTTTCAATGGACTCATTTCATTGAGTGAGGCGAGGTTGCTTCAAAAAAATTTTTTTTCATTCATGTTCGACTAAAAGCTGCATATGGCTGTCTTTTAAGAGGCTTGAATTTTACAGGAACCCATCCATCCATTTCCTTTTGAGAAGCTAAAAAAGATATGAATCTTTAAAATTGCCCAGCACGGTCACGAAACGATGTGAATATTGTATTCAACGAAGACGAGCAACGTCGAGATTCTCAAAAGACTTTTCTAACAATTTTGCCCATGAATGATCAATGTGTTGTTTCAGTTTGTTGCATTCACTTCATGATTTAATCTTTTTGTGACGTCATTTGAATAAATGCACTGAAATATCTGAAACGATTCATTTATGCTTAAATTGCTCTTTCTTTAGCTATTCGATGGTTCATAGTACTTTGGTCTTGTGTAGCGTTAAAATGATAGCAGCAAAACTTTACGATGATAGAGGTGTGATGCGAACAAATGCAAAGATGCATCTAGAGTGATTTTATTTGCACTGAAATGGGCACTTCGAAATTTGTAACCTTTAAAAAGCGATGTTCACTACTATGAATATGAGTCTGATGGATAATTGAGAGTAGGAAATTATTATTCTATGTAATGTGTTCTTTCTGAACTTTTTGCTCACTTTTCTCTCATTGAATTCGATTCGTCTTTTCTACAAAAATTTGAATGCTCAACGCATTGCTGCCTTTCTTCTTTCGTAACGATCATGTCGCTTAAACGGCTTACTTAACCGTTTGTCTTATAGACAGGTGAATGCTCCGCGATTGCGCATCTTTAAATTGGGTTGCAAATATTTTGCACGTTCTGTCGCAATAAAACAGTTACTAAAACTTCAAAACTAGATTGTTCTAAATTATTTCCTGCATTTTTCTTTCGTCTTTGAAGCTTCCTTTCTTCCAGAATGCTTGTGAACTTCGTGCAGTCTCTATTGGCACTGTTCAGTTGTATGAAATTCTATCCTTCTGTAAGTGCAACTTTCCGATTGACGCTAATGTTTATTAGCTGCGCGATCATGTTGACATGATTTGCTACCTCTTTTAACGGAAGAAATAACTATTTTAATACTTCATTTATTTCATCGTGTTTTCGAGGGCATGCTCCTTAGGAGCTATGAGATAGGAAATATGTGTGAGAGAGAGAGGGAGAAACAAAGAGAGACAGCGGGTGAAGGGTTGATGAGAATGTTGCGAGCAAGGCATAAAACATGAAAACCGTTCATAAAGAATCGGCGAGAACATTCTAATAATACATAAATAAAGTTAATAAAGCGGAAAAGCGCATTCTACAGCCCGATTAAATGTTGCACTTTTATGATGTTGCCAATTGCAGTGAACTTCACTCATTCAAGTATTAGCTGATGGGGAATTTTTTTCTTGTAGTCTTCACCGAAGTAGGTTTTATCTTGATGACACAAGCACGGAAACGATAAATCTACAAGACATTTGCGCTTGATGCGCGTAAATTCTCTGGAAAATCATTTACGAGTGTGCATGATGAAGGTATATCATACAATGTTTGCCATCAGCTCTTCTTATATTTATCCCTCATTCCTATTCTAATTCGAGTTGAATATTTCATTTGCTTTTCCTCTTTCTAGGTAATAATGGTTTACTTAATATGAATATCCAAAAGATAATTTCTCCATGCTAATTAGTTATGAAAGCAAAAAATTCTTCCGAAAGGACATCATTGCCTAATAATTAATATGCAAAGAGGCATAAAGAAAGCCAAGACCCACTCAACAGTTTAGAAATTCATAATTAAAATATTATTTTATTACCATATTTCGATATCGAAGACCGATTAGCTATTAGAAGAAGCCGATATTCGTCAATAAAATAGTCATTTATAAACTCATTCTATGCGCTTGCAGCACAAATTTGAAAATGATTTCTGGTAAGCATGGAAAGGTTTATGCACCTAGGAAAAAGGAAGAGAAAACGAAAAGAAATTAGATGGAAGTATTTGAAATTCTGTCTGTGATAATCTGATGCCGTGCTATTCGGGTTCTGTTTTACTGCCGAGCAAATTCAATTCGAACATCAAGCGATTTTCAGTTATGTGTGGAATTTTAGCATGCAGCTCAAGTTCACTGATCGATCTTAAAGAGTTGCAGATTTCAAATTTTTCAAGAGCTATCAGCATGTTTTCTAAATCACCTCACAAACATATAAAGAGCGATTTAATTTTCTTATTTGTGGGTGCTTGCATACATTATTAAGTTTCATCTAGCTCACTGTTGCTATTTAATAAGGTGCAATGATAACCTAACAATGAGAATCCCCTCCAATTCTAATAAATTTGATAACTTGCCGAGTTAATAGCTAAAAGTCTCAATAATCACTATTAAAAATCACAAAATGATTTTTATGCTATTCGGCATCAAATCTAATAATCGCATCATGATGAAACTGTGTATAATTGCCTCATTCTCATAGAACTGTAACAGATGGAGCGGAATTCGATCTATTAACCTTTAAATTACATGTAAAAATTTGTGACGTTGGTAGACTATTCGATTTAAGAGTAACGAATTGTTTTTCCAACCATTTGATAATAAAATTGTGAGTTCTTAAAGTGGAAATAAGTTTAGCAAATCTTGATTCCATCAACTTGGTTAAGCATTCGTCTCTATTTGTTGCTCAAAGAATCCAGCGCTCTCAACTAAGCATATTGCTCGGATTCGAAAATGCTCTTAAAAATTAATGGCAAATAGAGAGATTTATATTCGAACTTTGCCCTTTAACGAAAATCTTCATATACGTAGTGATGATTTAATTATCTGAATATTGATGATTTGTGAAAATTTAGCACTCGCTCGAAGAGGGCCTAGATGATCCGATTCGTGGTGTTGATCGCCGCAGCTATCCTCTGCCAATTGTTGCTTGCCGCTGATGGCAACGAGTAAGTTAAATGTTTAATGTATATTACATATGTACAATGTCATGATCTCTTATGTTCATTCCATAGAGTGATTGGTAATAGCTTCTAGTTGGTGTTTGATCTAATTTCCGTTGGAAATGGGTGTTATCTTAAAATATGACGTCAGAACCTCTTGATCCACTGGACTGTTTCAGAAGACTCTAGCATGAATTGTTTGAATGACTTTTTTCTTTCGTTCACCACTTCACCTCTATTTCCGCTGAAAATTGCTGCACCATGATTATGCTCATCGTTAATTTTTAGGCGCAATACGCTTTCCCAAATTTTGTTTCAGCGAATAAAAGCGCTCCAAATAAATTTATTTCTGATGAATGAGCATATGAGCATATGCACTCAACCGTAATCGAATAAAAATCTGCTCTGTCAATTTATTGAAATAAATTGTTGCTGATCTTTTCATAGAGGCAAATCTCTTCAGCTATTTTTATGGCCCTTCTAATCAGTACATATTGATGATTGATGCTTGATAAAGCACGACATATTCTCATAGCAAGTGAAAAATCCTTTTGAATCTGATTTAGTCTCAGCACTAAAACGAGTTCCCAATAATAGTCAAACATCTGTATAACTTGTGGAATACGCTAACACATAGAACCATCTGAAAACCAAAATGAAATGTTCGACACTTTTTGATACGAGTTGGACAAGCATTACCTATTGCTGCGCAAACTTTTATGATTTGCCGAGAGTTCTATTGTAATAAAATTTCGTTATGAAATCAAATACGACGTGTACACTTTCGCGACATTAAAACATTTTCGTTTTTAGGCGATAGCAGCGCCGCGCTTCCGTTAATATAAAACGGCTATTCTTTCTTTCACGCCCAGTTGAGCAAATTATCGTCCTCTTTTTTTTTCTTACGAAGTCAGTCATCTCATTTCTTTTTATAAGCATGCAAATTTATCAAGCAAATAAAAAAAATTTCACTTCATTATGAAAAGTTAGCTCGTTTAGCGTTTATTTCTACAAAAAAAAAAAACAATTTGGTTTTCTTTGATGATATTTTAGAGCAATAAAGATTTGAAGTAATGAAAAATTTATTTCTAAGTTTTCATTTTCTCAGTTATAAAATTTCATGCGCATTTACATTAATTTCAAACTTGTATAGAAAAGTGCCCAAAGATCGCTGTAGCGATTTCATCTTTCTAAGGAAACTTTCATATCACTTCATTTAAATTTTTTTTCACTTGCACTTTATGCGTTTTTGCATTCAAAATCCATTTTACCCGAAAACATATCCCATCCACGTTTCTATGCAATGTGTTTCGATAGAGACTCAAAGCACTTTCAACAACACGTTAATTACGTCTTATCTTCCGTACAGTGTGGCAACAAAGTATTTGGTTCAACCTCCTTAGAGGTACACATAATAAGTCGGATTCCGTTTCATGATTTTTAAACCCTTGCCAAGAATTCTGCAAAAAATGTTGAATTGAAATTTTTCAGACATGCATTGTCAAAACGACCACAGTAATACAAGCGCGTTCAATTCGAGTAATCGTTTACTGGGGAAGGGGGAGGGGGGGGCTAAAATTTCTAAACCTCTAATTTCACTCACAAAACAATCGTTTCATATGCGGCTTTAATGAACAGATCTATGAATGCGTATTCTGGTATAGGCGTCCCGATGAAACGTCTCATTGTGGTAAGAAGTCAAAATCAGACCTTTCAAGGGTCAACATGAGAACCGATCGAATTTGGAGGGCAATCAAAGAAAACATATTTCATCTCGTATAGCTTTTGTATACGAACATAAAATGTTGCGATTTCATTGACTAACTCAATAATATAAGTCATAGTGTGTTGTCATATTTGTACGCTTATAGGCACATTTCTCGGTTTCAGTGGCCATATTTATTATGCATTCAAACGCGCTCTTCTGCCTCCATTCCATCACGTCATAGCTGCTGTCGAGCCTTCATGACGAATTAAATGTGGAAGACCTTAGGCATTATGGCATAAGCAGTCGAAGGTTTTGAAATTTTTGTTTGTGCTGCGGTTTTAACATTGCATCATTTAAACTGACATCCACTCTGCGAAGTCATTAATATAGACACGATAGCAAAATGTTTACAAGCTTACTTCTGCTTATAGGCACGTTCCGTCGGGAGAGCGGAGGGGGTGGGGGTGGGGGGAGTAGGGGTTGGGGAGTGGAGGGGTGGGAGGTGAGATAAGAAATATTTTTTAAACCGGTGCTTAAGAAAGCCTGAAATTTGCCATTTTCATTGTACTTTCGCCTTGCGCTGATTCTGTGTTCCTAAAACGCTTTGAAGTTGACAGAAAAAATGTCACCGTAGCAGTTTTTTTTTCACTAAGCCAAGCATTCGTCATGACTTCGAAAGCCTTGCATTCGGAAGTCATATCCTCGAATCGCAAACCACGCAAAGTCTTCTCCCTTTCAAAATTCAATCCTTATAGTGAGTAGACAATCGAACTGCATTCCTTAGAGATCGTCAAATCACTTCATGAAGTTCTTTATCTTGTTTGCGCGTTCATTTCCGCGTATAGCAATTTTTATGAATAACTGATAAGCCGTCTAAGGATTTGATAGTGTAATCACTCGATTACCGCAAATCCTAAATTCACATATATCCGTTTTGATTTTGTTGACAATACTCAAAAATTTCTGCCCGGCTTTTGCATATTCAACGTTCAGCGATTTTTGAAGCAGCGAAAATGATTCATAAAAGGTTTGTTCCTTTGGGGTCATAGTTCAAGACCGATCCCGCGACTATGTAGTGTTATTATTAGGCATTCCGTGCGAACATAAATGCACTTTTAAGAAAATGGCCTTATATGAATTCCATTTGATCTTGAATTAGTACTGATCGTGCGCTGATAGCCGTTCAGCTTTTCTCTTCAACACAGCTATTTTATTTCAGACAACATGCGAACATAAATTAAATAATTAAACAATTTCGGCCGCATTGATATCACATTGAAAAAATAATTTCCTGCTTCATCAAATCTGAATTATACGCCTGTTAAAATAATGCGCCAGATAAATCAGGTAATCGATTCCAATTCATCGGAATTTCTCATTAATAGTGTTTTGATAGGAGTCAATTTCGCATTAGCAGTATCTTTAAACTAGTAGATTTCTTTCGCATTAGCACTGTCTCAATATTAGTGAATTTCGCATCGATTTCCCTAATTTGTTTATTTTGTAATATCATTTTTGTCTCTCTAGTGACGTATGTCCGCGTAATGAGAACAATAGAGTGATACCGTACGTGATTTTTTATTATTTAGATAAAGTTGTAACGTCCTTCTTCGTCCATGATTTCCGACATTTGTAACCTGGAAATGGCATCGCATTCTTTGGGTTGTCTGACTCATTATTTTTAAGAAAATGTCAAATTTTTCGCACGTATATTGAGTTTTCCAGACCGGAAAAATAGAGGAGATTCACTACTGCAAATAAAACACTCTAATGAATAAAGAATGCTTTTTGAGTTTTCAATTGTTCAAGTGTTTCAAAAAAACGTCTAAGTTCTTGAATATGGCATATGGATAATCTGCTGAACTTGTCACCTGAATCATTGCTCACCTTAAGTGAAATGATCTGTCAATTGCAATGAGCTTTTCAATATTCAGCCTATAGCTATGTTTTCTTGACTTCTCATATAAGTAAATGCATCTGTGCGAATATATGTTTTGATGAAAACCTGAGGTAGGTTTCCTTAAACTGAAACTTGTGGTTGAAAAAGTCGCTTCGCCGTCTAAACTGATCGAAAACTGGATTGAAATAATACGCTCTCAGTTGCAAATGGCAAAATTCATGCTTAAAACACTAATTCACGTTAACATGCAAGAATCTTCTAATGAATATTTCCAGATATTTATTGTAAGTCTCTACAATGTCACTATGGGAAAGTGCGTTATAAGAGCAATTGTTTGCATTGAGAGATGTGCTTTTCACGAAAGCAACAAGAAAGAAGTGGATTATCGAAAAGTGCCATAAGAGAGCTTCGTAGCGGGACCTAGTACCATTCAAAAAATGCACATGAAAACATTTATAGTACCAGTCAAATCGTGGCGGGACTACCTATACACTGCGACATCTGCAAATATACTTGTGTATTATGTCAGTCTCAAATAATACTCTCCAACGATACTATTTTGATTCAGTTTGCAACCAATTTATTTTCGACAGAAAATTGATGACTTATTTCTGAGGATTTATTGTTGTTTTTATCAAAAAAGAGTCCAATAAAATAATATAGGCGTAGCGGTTTTCGTTGAATTTAGTGAGTCTTCTAAACTTTACATGTGTTAATCTTCATTCAGCTTGGAAGTGATGAAAATTTGCAGCAGTTTTTTTTTTCAAACGTAAAAGTTTTTCGATCAGGCTGTCAGCTCCATCTGGATTTAACAGTGAGGAGATTTTTTTGTTTACTTTTCACATCTGTCACCAAATAAACCACTTTCCTAGTTTTCTGCCCCTTATTGCGTTGCTCTGCTCGTGCAAATTTTTCGAGAGGCAAATTCATTTAAATATCCATTAAATTTTTAAATATCTGAATTTCATAAATCGATGCCCTGAAACCAAAAAAACTGCAAATTTCGATTTCTTTTCAATTCGACATTGTGCTTTATTTCGTTGATAAATGCGTCATCGAGCGGTTGGTAAGAGCATGGTAGTTAAGACCTTAAGGTCTATTGCATAGTTAAGCAGAGTACCGCTTCAACGTAAAAGGAGTATGCTTCACGGTCGCTGATAATTTAAAAGTTCAGACGGTTAAATTATATGAAACCTATAATATTCAAGCAATTGATTTCCTTTTTTTTCTAATAATAAGACGCACTTTTCCATTATTTTTGCACTTTTTTCAACTGCATTTATCCTGAAATATCCGAAACAAGATGAGCACAAAAATTGTGACGTTTTTTTATTACTTTTTTTCAACGGGACAGTGCTAACTTTGAGTAATTTCTTCGCAAATATTTCCCACCGGAAGATGAAATATTTCCATAAAATATTTCCTATTAGCTTTTTTTTCCATTTTTAGACAATGCTAACTGTCAAATATTTCCCAAGCCCAGCACTTATAAAATAGTGCACACTTATGTCCATTATGCCGGATGCCTATGTCTATTAACCATCATCTAGTGGAAGTTGGTTAGCGTTGTGTCGTTTCGGAAGGGCTGATTGTCAAATCAATTGTTTCCTTCCTGCACGCAGAATGTCTCATTCGTGTGCTACGCTTAACATTATGAGTGCTAATTTTTTTTTTTTTGTGAATCGATTGACAATTCGGCGTTTTGCTTGTTTCGAATAGTGTTGTCTAATGTATCGCCACTTTTTATTGTGAAGCATAAAATTTCCAACAAATATTGCATTCTATAGTAGAAAGCAAATCTATTCACACCTTAAACAATCTATTCACACCCTGCAATTCAATATCTTTCAGCTATATTAGTCTTTAAAAATTCCTGAAAAACTCTTCTATTTAAACTGTCAGGGGAATATGTCCAACTGATCCCATAAACCAGTCCGCTTAACGCTTTCAACTATCGTCATTATCACCGAAGATTCAGATGAAAAATCATCGTCATTGCTGTCAGAAATTCAGATTTCTCATGTACCGCTTGGAGCTCACTTATACAAGTGCGGTTTTGCAGCATCAATCTCAAGTGTGTGAATTTTGTTGCGACATAAGTCACTTTTTGAGAATCCAGCACGATTCAACAAGTTTTTTTTTTTTTTCAGCTACCCATGCATTCATTTCATCGAAATAAGCATGGCGATTGCAGAATTTGTCACATGAAGCGATTTTGCAGCAAATTTAATACTGCAAAATTTGCATTGTTTTGCGACAAAGGTTCAGTTTTATGGCATTAAATTTTGACATAAAATTTCGACATCTACAATCGAATATCGACATAGAAGGAAATGCTCTCAGAAACATATGCTGTACCCACTCGTCTACACGCCACCAACACTCTAGTTGTGGCATAATGTGTCCTATTCCAAATAATCGTCTCCTTTTGCCTTCCGCGATCCTTTTTCAGCACTTTCCGCCTTCATTTCGCTCCCTATGAACGGTTCCCCTTACATTTATTTAGAAGTGAGGTAACTTGCGGCTTCAGCTGTTCCTGAGTTGAAACTTCGAAAAACACGTACAGATGCGCACATATATATATATATATATATATATATATATATATATATATATATATATATATATATATACAGGAGCCGCCTCTCATAACGCATTTTTAAGGCGAAGTTTGCAAAAGTACATCTGCCACTTACGACAGAAAAGCGTGCATGAAAGCGTGACGATGGCCCGTCCCATGAAAACGGCGTATAACGGTCGCGGGTTTGAACACAGCTTAATTTCTTAAAATTCGGCCACCACACACTCTTTGGAATCAGTTCACTTAATTCGAACACTAATGATTATATTTATATGGCACCTAACGAAGATCCGATACGGAAAGGTAAAAGGAAGAAATCACTCATATTTCGATGTAATGGCATAACCATAAACGTTGGTGGCAGCGATCATTAAATCGCCTCATCACATAGAAATACACACTACGTCTGCTCACATCATATATTAGATACGTGCGACATTCTTTTAGGGTCACTTAACGCCTTCTAAATTTTCTGTTCTCAATTAAGAATTTTTTATTCATCAACCTCTATCGCTAAATCACAATCTCTGTATTACAAATGAGAATCGGTCAGAGGTGTGAGCCTCTTGCTTTGTTTCAGGTGAAGAAGTCCGCATTTGGTAAATTCCAGAAACTAATTTAACATCATGGGGACCGTCCTTTGTAGACTGTGGACAAGAAATTCAAATTCGTTGAGTAACCTAGAAGAAGTCTTAAGTCTAACCGTTCCTTAATGGCCAACCGTAGAGGTCAGTAGTTATGAAGTTGGACAGTAAAGTTTGAAGGATGGATACTAATATTGTGCCAGCGACGAGGCTAATATTTTAAAATAATATAACTTCTATATATAATTGAACAACTTCCAACAAATGATCACACTTTCTATACTTCTTTTCTTTACGATCCATTTGATCTTTGAACTTCGAAGAATGCCTTTAGTGAGTTTTTTATCATCTAAGACACAACGTCATACAAAATTAAACCTCTAGTGGGATGTTTTTTGCACGAATGAAGCTGGAACTTGAACTTGAACTTGAAGTCTACATAGGAGTTCAATGGTGATACTGTGTAATAATGCCAATTCAGGGTTGTCGTTATTATTAATCATCTAGTCAAATATGCTAAGGAAGCGGTAAAAAGCGCGAAACTTATTCGTTTAGAGTGTTTATGATGAAATTGAAAATCAAGATATATTGGCTATCGCGTTGTGGTACGAATAGCATTCTCATGAGAATACTTTAAATTTATCTCTCTTCAAATGTTAACAAGTATGATCGATATCAACGAATGCATATTTCTATCGTTGCATTTCGAAAGAACAATTCACGCTAAATGTTGAGAAAAAAGAAAGTTCGTAAGTAAAAAAAAGAAATAGCTTTCCATAACTGATAGTTCACTTATATAATCTCTATAAAATAAAGCAATTAAAAATGCTCATCGTGATGCGTTCTCTCTTAATTCTCCAAATATTTTCTATGAACGCTAACCACTGATCATTATAACATTAGCTTCTTCATGAAGTGGCATTTTTATCTTCGCGCTTTCAAAGCGTCATAAAATAACTGTCCGATTTCTACTACAAGTATGTCTTAGAATTATCGATCAGACCTTCATCGTCTTAAAATAGATTGTCGGCCTTTCATTTTATTATAAACTCAACATATCGGATTTAGAATTTCATTTAGTGAACACTTATGATATATAAATATATGGCTTATCGCGTAAATTCTATCACAAATGAATTTTGCAGTAATTTGCTTGCTCGAATTTGAAAATGGAATACTCTTTTATCTTTTTCATTGAATATTGCCGGAAGCGTTAGAATGCTTTAATAGGCCTATGCAACCATATATAACGTAGCCGCACCCAAACTGATTATGTATAAGAACAGCGACTAAATGTAGTATGAGATGAGATGCTGTATAAACATCTAACATATTGAACAAAAAAAAAAAACTATTGCATACTCAGTTATCCAACATTTTTCACCATTCAATTCAAAATTTTATTGCCACTCGAAAAGGGCTCGATATTAATAAATTACATCTGAATACGGTATATGAAGGTTTTTTTTGCGCCGATATCATTGCACAAACAAATTAGAAACATCAAAGATCAAGGCGTTCGCAATCATATTTAATGTCTATTTTAGTTTCAGGCAATTGTATTACTTCGATGTTTATCCCGATGGTGGAGTTATCGACAGCACTGAGTAAGGCATTTATTTGAGAATATATCCATAAAAAGATTCTCTTGAACACTAGCGATTACCTAATTATATGAAATTAATGTCAACTAATTTGCTGCAATTTGATGTGATAGTTCAATTTTGGTGGTGAATTTCGTGATATGAAGAGGAGCACCTAAAATTCTTTCGCTTCAGCATTCCGCAAAAAAAAAAGAAATCTGAGAAATTGCATAAAAAACAATCTTAAAAAAAACGAATTTTCTAGGCCCATGAAAAGAACACCAATGGATAGAAGCTCTATGGTCAGGTATGATGCCTTTAATTTTTGTCAATAATTTTTGTGCATATGACTCTTATTAATTTTTTCCCAGTAAACTTCATCCCTACTTCACATTTTATTTTCCAAAGGAAAGTAACCGCCATTTCAATTGAAAAAAACTAGAATAATTCAACGGTTACTAAAAGAACAACGAGTATTTGTGTTTTCTTCCAGTCACCTAAATGTGTAAAAATCCCACAAATTAAGGGCATTCTTCGGTCGCAATCTGTAGCTTTGTGATATGGACCTGAATTTTAAACGCTACTACGTAAAATTTGAAAATTTTAATTGCTTTGTTTCGGACATTGATTCTATACGATAGAGATAGGATAAACTGCATTGACTGAACATTAAATGTTGTCGGATTATGGTGATTTTGAAGTGGGCTTCACCCAATTTTTCTGCGACAACCTTATCATTCGACCAATAACCTCTGTCAGCATTACACAGTGAACTTTTAAATTAAACCCAACTTGACGAAAAAGCATAACTTCTGCAACAAGTGCTGCAAAACCGTTGAGTGCTTCAATTCATTGAGCTTCACTTATGGAATCTGAACCGTGTGAAGTTCGCCTGATGAATCACAGTGGAACAACATGCTTCTTGGCCAAAGACACGGACTCTCTAAGCCTACTGGCCGTTTCTGCAGGGTTGCGAAGGCCGACAGCTAGGGAAAAGATGCTAAAGAAATTGGTATTTATAGGCAAGAGGTAGTAAATTTCGATTTTATAATTTAAGTCGGAACTTTAAAAATGTTCGGCGACTTTGCGTTTTCGTTCGCTGAATGTTGTTGGTTGAATAATGCGGCAAACTGATGGCCGAATAATTCCAGAAAATAAATGTTCGAGGAGTGGGAAGCTTTTCTTCAACTAAATCTCACTAATGTTTGCTGACTCTTACTAAGGCAACCATCATATTCGCTCAAAAGCACAAATGGTTCCTACTAATGAATGCATATCCAGCACTGAATGAGTGAGATGTGAACATTCCTTCTTGTTGATTGTTGGCATTGACTTCATAGTCGTCTCAAATTTGAACAAACCATTCAAGCTTTTCAGCGAATACGGCGATTACCTTCGCAATGATACGGAGAAATTAATGAGAACCAACAAGAATCATTTCTTGTATTCCTAAGAATTAAGATTTTTTATCGTAATAAGCTTTGGAAACAGAGATCAAACACCGCTTACTATAAATGAAAAAAAGACCGAGAACGTTCACTTTGAAGGTGCATTTAGAGAGGGATTTATTGATGCAGGTGGACGAATTACATTTTGCAAGCATATAGGTGAGGATTCATATGTTTCATGGATAAGTTTTGCTGGTGTTAATTGAAAGCAAAGGTGGAAAAGTACAAGAAATCCGTTTCAAAACACAATATGTAAGAAGAAAACAAAAAATTTCTATTATTTAGCTTTTTTTCTTCCCTTTATTAATGGCTTTCGTTGAATGCTTATTGCACGATGATAATGTTGAGTGCTTTTTATGTGAACATCATGTGGAGTTGACCGAGTAATGGTGCAAATAGAGAAAGAAATGAACAAAAAAGACGAGAACGGAAATGGAAAATGAATGGATCGCTTGTGCACTTGGAATACGGAAAAGATAAATAACTATAATGCTCCAAGAATATGAGATACTCGCGAATGCACACAAAGAGGAGGAAATATGAGCAGAAGATGGGTCATTTTGAGCTGGAATTTGTGAGAAACACTTGCCGTTCCTTGAGCTTGCCGAAGGATGCGATGTTCATGAATTGTAGGGGTTTCCTGGGGATATCTCGAAGGAATCCACCTTCTATCTTCAGCAAGCCACTTATTGTGAAGACCTTTTTTTAACTTCACGCAATAATTCAAGACTACTACGTATTACTCATACAGCTTAAGGGCATTAGTGATATCGAGTAATACATTGTAAGAAACCTACCTCCCGCCTTTTCAAGTTCGAACAGGCAGTGAGCAGTACCGAATAATATAATGAAGTTGGTTGTGAAAGCTATCACCATTTGAGGTGGTCATCAATACAGTTTTAGAACCAGCAAGGCGTCTCCAACACTGTGCATATCAATCCTTCAAATTTGAAACTCCTATGTACTGAAGGCATTTGGGGTGTCGCATAAAGCTGTTCAACAAATGTACCCTCTTTCTTTAAGCAAGCACAAATCCCAAGGTTCTTCCTTTAATACAAATAGTAGGGAGCGCTTTAAACTCTCTTGGACCCTTAAACGTTTTGGTTGTTAAAAGAGATTTCTTCAGCGTGAAAAGAATCTGACTCGTTCTCTCCTACCAGTCAGAATCGACCAAGAAATAAAGTTAGAATAGCCGTTACGCTCACTCACACATGCGAGACAAAACCTACGAACCTGAGAGCTTTTCCATGCACCCAAAAAAGTGGAGGGAAGGGGAGGTTGCAGAAACTGGCAATTTCAGGTGAATTTCTTTTCCTTGCCCTTCGATTGTTAGGATCTCTCTGAAAATGCTGGAATTTGCATCTCCTTTTTGTGAAATAAAGAATTTAGTGATGATATGCCTGCTCATCTATGATTGAGATATCTAATTTTTAGCATGACTATGATACAATTCGAAGAGACTGGACATACCAAATTAGGTATTAATGCAGTATTACCTGTGCTGAAAGACAGCCTATAGAACTTAAAAAGGGAAAACAAAATCCCAATGAGCTTACATCCTGCTTTTTGTTCAGATTCGGTAAACGAGTACCTATGGACAGAATTTCGATGGTCAGGTTTGTACTTTCTTTGTTTCGCTTCGTTTAATGCTTTCACTGTGAATATTTAAGATGCCTGCGATTCATTTTGAAACTCGCTGCACCAAATGACTCTAAGTTGGGTAATTTGATCGCGACCGGTGACGGATTGATCCCGGAGTTGACTCTGAAGTGGTCATTTCCGAGTGCACTCCGAAGCTGACTCTTTTGTTGACTCCGGCGTTCAACCAGGGGTCGATTCCATGCTTTAGGATAGGCTGGAGTTTTTCACTGACAGTCCAAGCCACGCACTTTTAGTATTCTTGACCCTTGACTCTTTTTCTTGGCACCAAAAGCAACTGCCTGGACAAGAAACATCCGTATAAGTGCTGCTGCGGATAGCCTTCACTTGGGGAACTCGGCAATTGCAAACGTATATTCTGGGATGAGGGCGCTCGCCAAGTTCCTGACCTAATGCTCCAATCCAGGACCTAATATTTTCGGATATCCCGATGACCTTCTTTCCCTATCACCGTTAAGCGGGGAAGCAATCGTGGCAATATTATCACCAACACTAATCAGTAATTTAAATTCTATTATTGGCAGTACTAAGTGTGGCCATTAGTATTCTTTTCTACTAACAGAATAATATACTAGCAATAACCCTTGGCAGTAGTATCTCCAGCGCAACTACCATTTAATAGTCTGCTGAGCAGTATTAGCAGTAGCGGTAACTGGTAACACCAGCAATATCAGTAATTGACTAGTAAATAATAATACCCGTACAAGTTACTGGCATCATCAATAAGTAGATTATTATCAGCTGCTCTATCAGTAAATTACTGAGCACTCATCGCCAAAGCTTATGCCAAAAAATATGGGGATAAAGTAGTGGAGGTGCATAAAACGTCTCTCAAGCATAGATCATCTGAATTTTCTGCTGCAAAAACTGCAAAGAGCATTGATGTCAAAAATACGGCTAATCATTAACAACATCAAAAGATTTCTGATAAATCAGTCTCTTTTGCTAGCCCCTTCTTAGTGATCTTTCTATCTTACTGAAAGATATTTTCACAGCGGAGCAAATTTACAGGAATTTCGACAAAAGTGGACCCCACAGAATTTCAAAAAAAAAAGGAAACTTTATTGGTTGAAAAAAAAAGGGATTCTTGATTACGGTCTGTAAAACCTACTTCAGTCTTTTAAGAGGAATTTTTTTAAAGTAATTTTTTCCGAAGTTCTAGCGAATTCCACAACTGTAACTCGTTTCACTAAAAGAATGAGTGGAAGTTTTATTTGCCAATTCCACACAAAAAGCGATATCGCATTTGCATAAAAATAGGTTCATTGTTGCAATGAAAACCCACACAATTTGTACTGTAGTTCCAAATATATACAACTGAAGTAAATCCTAATTTTGATGTTTCTTTACTCAGCCGTGATATAGTGGAGTTAATCGTTTTAACTATATGGGCAAATTCCCTTTTTTGCGTCGTGAAAAATATGGTTGAAATCGCATTTGAAATACGTAAAAAAAAACGAAAGCAAAACGATTTCCTTACATCGTTGTTTTTTTTTTCACTGCATAACAATACACTACTTATGTAATTTTCATCAATCACAACAATGTTGTCTCCTATAATTGATTCCATTTGAAGGAAAGTCATTTGTAGAATCGACGTAGTAGCCTTTAAATATTATAGTGAGATGAATAGCCTTAATAAATTAAAAATAAATTAATTTACTCATTATACAAGGAAAGCAAATATTATTTTGGAATAAATGGAAGAGCTCATTAGAAGAATTGGTGTGATATGCATTTTTTTACTTTCCATTCAACTAAAACCAGCTTCACACAATACCGATCAATAATAAATATATCGAGTAATATTTATCGATTTGAATTGATCGTGCCACTTTAAAGAAGCTCCTTAAACGCAATCATTTTCAGGTAGTGTGGTTAGTGTAAGATGAAAATTAGATCGATATTAAATGTATGCAAATTTTTCAACGCTTTAAATATCTGTACATCGTTTTCAAGCTGATGAATCAACGCAAAGTACAGCCTAAGAGTCTTCTTGTGAGTGCTTTATGCCCATCAAATTTTTTAGGCGGAAAATGATGAAAAAATCTCCCTTCTGCACTGCTGCAAACGAATGCAATTGGTTGATGAATAATGAGACAGCCACTTTGCAGCTTCACTTACGATATAATGTCTACGAGGAGAATTACGGAGGCGGGGGGGGGGGGAGGGTGCGGAGACGGAAGGAAGGGAGAGAGAAAACGAAGCAATCAGCTACTATTCTC
Source organism: Baylisascaris procyonis (assembly GCA_037389465.1). Taxonomy (NCBI): domain Eukaryota; kingdom Metazoa; phylum Nematoda; class Chromadorea; order Rhabditida; family Ascarididae; genus Baylisascaris; species Baylisascaris procyonis. The sequence continues at coordinate 3,106,975 of JAZARR010000146.1, forward strand.
GAGCCTCAACAAATCACAAATCATTATTGCTAATCGCATTCCCCACTGAACTATTTGATGACTTTTTGTAATTTTCAGATTCGGAAAAAGAGCTCCTATGGACAGATCAAGTATGGTTCGGTATGTGTTGCATAAAGTATCCTAAATTTTTGCCTTTTATATCTAACGTTTCTTTCAAAAAAAACATATACGATTTAATTTGTGTCGTAGTTCAGTGATGTAATTTGATACGTTATTCGATTCATGATCGAAAAAAAAAACGTTCGGAAGGTGAAGCACGATAGAAATACGCATCACAAAAGCCCGCATCGCTTTAAAATTTATCGAAAATGCCTACCTTTGCGAGTGTTAGTAATGATTCTGCGTGCAGCCACTTCTTTCTGGACATATCATTTGAAAAGAGTTGAACAGTTCATCTGTCTCGATGTAAAAATACTGTACTTCTTGCATGCTTCAAAAAAAACCAGTGATAGATGGACAAAACAAAGTACAGATCGCAGTTTGGATATCACAAAATATTACTGAAGAGAATGCAGTGTTCACCAGATGCAGTTTAAGAAGATCGTTTGTTCGTTGGCTGAATCTCTTGTGCCTCATATTAGTGCAATCTTTCATCTACGTAGTGTTTGCTCCCTCTGAGTTTAGCTATTAGATGTTTTTTGAAGAACGTTCCTCATGTAACTGCAACGGCAACCCTCGTGAAGCTTTCCCCATCGCTGCATGGAATACATGCTGGGTAATTTTTATCATTACTATAGACTGAGTGAATGACCGCATTTATATAAGCTGCAGATTGTCCATACTATATTACTGTAGGTCCTTTGCAACAGTTTTATATGTTTATTAAGCGCAGTTCCAACAAAGAAAATTCTGATTCTCGACACAGCGAATCATTGAATCAGATGACCAATGTCTAATTGCAAATATGGGCACAGAGTTCTGAGGTTTTGAAGCAATCTCAAGTAATAAAGACTTCGAGACATTTTCAAAACATATGTGAAAAATCTAGAGTTGCGATCACTCCTAGATCTTCTTTTAAACTTTTAGGGTGTCAATAACCGCACTTTTTTGTGGAACTTAACTGGCTGCTGTGTCGTGCCGAATTTTGAACACAGGTTGCCCATACCACCCTCCTCCCGTGCCCGCCCTCTGAATTCCTCCAAGACAACGCATACAGGTAAAGTTGGAAATCACATCAAGGAAAATACGGTTTTGAAAGAAGTTCCCGTCCATTAGGAAACGTTAGGTTATTTGCAAATTAAGGGCATCGTTTCATCGCCCTCGCCAAATCGGAAGGAACGGAGAAAAAGGTCGCGATTGATGCCCATGTTATTTAATGCAATGAGAGGAGTTAACATGAAGTTTTTTCTCGGCGCTGATCAAGGACCAAGAGGGCGGTGCCATGTGCTTGATTGTTAAACAGTGGAAAGGAAGGAAGGAGGGAGGGAGGTGGAGGCGGATTGATCGGTCCATCCACAATTCGCTTCATATCACAAAGCGACATGGCCCATTTCATATTTGTTTCAGGTTTGGAAAGAGGGTGCCCATGGACAGAAGCAGTATGGTGAGGTAAATTGCTACTTTTTAAAAAGTGCTACGGAAACATTCCATCAAATTATGCTCGACGTCTATTTTTTAGTGACATTTCTTTCTAAAGAAACCTCAGATGCATTTAATGTGTGGATGTGTAATAAGCCAAAACTTGCCAAATGAAGAACGCCAATACGCGCTTAAGAAATTATCACATAACAACAGTGCAGAAGAAAGCTCGATAAGATTCAAAAATAAAATTCTCAGAGATCATGCTGTTGAGATTGTGTTTCAAATAGAGGATGCTAGAGGTTTTGTGCAGCAAAAATTTAGACCCGGCCGCATGTTCCCTCAACAACTGTGCAACCGCCGTTGCCTTAAACAGCTTTGGGATATCGGTTGAAGAGAGACATATATGATTTGTCTGTAAGCAGAAATGACGGGTAGTTTTGTTGATGGAATGCTCATCGCTAGTTTTCAGATTTGGGAAACGCGATTTTCCGCTGTACACCGATGACGCATATTCTACATCATTCTTCTAGAAATGTTTTTGAAAACTACATTAACAAATCAAAAATTCATCAAAGCAGATGTTTTATCGACGGTACAACGAACGTACTGAACATGCCGACCTGCACAACGACGACCAATCATCGCCCGAGATTACATCTCTTCATGCAGCCGGCTGCTTTGCCCTCATGTGAATACAAACGCCTCTAAACAATTCTCGTGCTTCATCAATTTGCCCACAATTTCATGTCATCATCGAATCGATGAAATCTCTTAAACCACAATAAATGAGTATTTTGCCTGATTTGTGATAATTTCACATTTGAAAAAGAGAATCACGTTAAATTAAAGTGCGCAAAACGAACGCATAATCAACTCGGGTAAGCTGATATGAAAAGCATTCTCTTTGCTATTCGACTAACTAGGCCGACGGGTTGTAAAAATATTCAAAGAACAGTAACGAAGATCCTCTAGTTCATGCCTTTTCCTAAAAAACCGATCAGTTGTGCTAGCCGCCGTCGAAAAACCCATATCCTTACCGTACGACCGATTGTCAAAAAAGTCTAACCCGTGAATTTGATGACAGATTTAAAGGCACGGTTTCCTGCCAATTCAAAACTTTCTACAGATAATCCTGAAGTGCAGAGTGCATCTTAAGCTTCCCGAGTTCAACTCCCCAACCGTGCATATTGGAACTCTCGTATGGATAAATAAACAGATCCACACATACATATTACATGTAAACAGGCAAGGTGGTCCAACTGCACTTTCGGTGAAAATACGCAAAGGCGGACAATAAGTACATGCCATTCGAGTACCTGAGAAGGTTTGCAACAAGGATGGGATATTGCCATACTTAGGTCGCTATCACATTCCTATCATTCGGTGGTTCGCATCGCAAAAAGCTGAACGCTAAAAGATGATAGGTGCACCTTACAATGACTGTACATTGTTCACCAATTCAGTGATTATTTTCTTTGCACTATCACTCAACAACATCAAATAAACGTTCACCATCTAAGATAGGGCGCCTAAGAAGAAGGTTCCCTTATATTGTTTGGCAACATAAAACAATAAACAAATGTTTTATTTTATATATCGTTGAATGAGGAAATTCGTGCACAGAGCAATAACTATCGAGATAATCGGGATGCAATGGGGACATACATGCATCATCGCTAAAGACAGCATTCCGACATTTCTCTTTCTTGTTCGCCTCTAGGACGGCATTTAAGCATGCTCATCATAATGAACTTAAATCAGTAGTTCGTAGCTTTCCACGGGGAAAAAACAGCATCACTCATTAATATACAGCAATCGCTAATCATCAATCTAAAAAAATTGCGACCATAAAATTAGCAACTTTTTAGCAGTACATCTATACAAGCAATCCGACATCGGAATGCAGCAACACAATGTGGGAAAATCTCTTACGGACAACACCTATTTCGACTAGACTAATCTTGACATGAGAGGACTACTTTTTAGTTACGCGAGGTTCCACAGCTGGTGTCTTGTTGGAGGGCTGAGGAAGTCGTGATGGTCCAAGTTCCTTCTGAAATCACAAATGATTCTAAAGTACGCGAAGTATAACCAGAAGTTCTAAATCCAAATAAGTGTTTTCTTGGTGGTCACTTTAGAATGATGGTGTAGGTTGTTTCTATTTAGCAATGAAGCAATCAGCATGGCCAAAGATAAAGAGACAAAGTGAGAATACCTGGTAAATATTAGGGAAAATTTCGCGGGATCACCACAGCTTCAAATTATTTGAATGATTGACGACGGATTTGTAAAAATGCCATCAGTGTTCCTCCTTTCACAAACACATACAGGAAGTGGGAAGTGACGAAAACACAGCGAAGAGAGCAGGGAGTGGTGATTCAAGCGCTAGATTAAGCGATTAGTTTCTTTTCTTTCTGTTTCTTCCTTCTTTTTTTTTGAAAATGTTTTAATCAAATCTCAAGTGTGCATCATTCGAGGCCTCTGGGCCCATCGCTTCCTTCCACAGCTACTGCTTTTTTTTCATTTTTGGTGCTTCAAATGTAGTCTACTGTTTTGCCTCCCCTTCCCTTCCACCCCGCATCTCCCCCATCTCCCAAAGAAAGTTTCTTTCATCGATCTCGTGATCGTTTAGACCTCTAGACGCTCTCAAGCACATTCGTTAGACTTCGCTTCGCTACTTCCTCAATAGCACGCATAGCCATGATGGATTACAATGAATGTTAGGTTAGTCTAACCCTATTTCAGCAGACAATGAAAGTCGAAGTAAAATTAACTCGTTGACCGTATGCCAAAAGGAATACTAAAAATATTTTAAGCGTGAGGTGGAGTTCCAAAAGCGCAACCGATTGTCCACAGCTTCTTTCTGCAATAGAGTTAGGCGCTAACCGAAGATGCATACCAAACCTCTACTGCAGCCCCTATTACGCTATATCTTGATGCAACGGATGGAGGCGTGAAACTTCCGTCTCGTTATAAACGGATGACATGCAAAAAACGCTTAAGTTTTATAAGATGCGAGTAAATAATCTCTAGTTTCATGCACAATTCAAATATGCTCACTAACTTCTTTATCGTAGAAGGACCAAGTGCTGAAATTCAGGTACTCGCTGCATTTGTAGTCCGTCGGTTTGCTCTTTTCGTTCTTCCCTCTCTAGAAAGAAAGGTTTTAAGAAATCGATGCAAGAAACCAATATTCCACCTAAATAACTATAAAAAGGATGAATCAAATCACTCGAAACTTTTCTAAATGAACCAAAGCCGCTGAAAAAGGCAAAGTTTTTGAGAATCAAACTGTGCTGTAACCCAATACAGTACAACAAAGGTGGCATAATGACACTTGATACTTGTTAATAACAATCACGAAAGGTGCAAAAATTGTGCTTCCCACTCGAACAACATAAGTTTCATCGATTCTTTCGACGTTACGAAATCTTTCAATGATTCCCTAATCTGGCGCAACTAAAGCCCACTGTGTTGCATATAAAAAGGCAAAAAAAAGCGTCTGCGCAATCTATATGCAAAATATTTGGGTATATTTTTCAAACCTGTAGGTCACAGAAGACTGCCTCTTCCTGTATGAATTGATAATTTTTATGGACGAAACCATGATGGGCTCAGTGGCGTATTTAGAGTGCACTATGACTTATCTGGTTGATTAAATGGTAAAAACTTAAGTGAAGCACTGGGCAGGCTAATGCACAACAATGATTTTTTTTTTCATGCTGCAGCAAATTATAGCATTCTAAAGGTGCTGGTGAAGAGGCACCCCTCCGAAATAATACTGAGGCATTTTCGGATTACTCCAACACTAATGGCGAAGCCTCAATGCTTTCAATCGGTCGACACAAGCATCAACAAAAACTTGCAAATGTTTTAGGTTGTGCTGCTTCGCATTGCCGCCTAGTTTTTTTTTTTTTTTTTCAGATCTCCATTAGCCGGATAGCCTCTTGCTAATCAAGTAATGAGAACAGCGCAGAGTACCACTAGCCTAAATAAAAGGAGAAAAAAGCATCCGCTTTTATAACCGTTCAAAAGCCAGACGCTTGTTAATGCAATGCTTTACCAATACGTATATGTGGTTCAGTAATAGCACCTCAGAAAACCAGAAATGCAATACCTCCCACGGACCCGAAACCTAATAGCTGATTACTACCGCTTATGAAGCTCGTGGGGCACTTCAGCACCAAAAATGTGCGCTGCACAACAGTAGTAATGAAAGCATTGTATATGCACTCCTGTATGCCACAGAAATCACGTTGTATAAAGGCATATTGGTGTATATGGAATAGATTAAAAATTGGACACAGCCCCCCCCCCCTTGTCATTTTTTCGAACAAAGTTCGTCCCTACTGCGCCCGACCGTTTCCATACTCAACTACTCAAACGATGAAACTGTTATGAAGCAGCACCCACACCCATTCATCGAATATGTTCACCTGCAGCGGCGATCATGTGGCCACCTCAGGTTGGCATTGAACACCGAATCCCAAAATTGAAAACGAACAAGTTAGGATACTTTCCGGAAGAACGATCTTAGTATTTCAAAGCAGCAGACCGCAATTTTGAGGAAGTACTTCAAAGATGACATGGTTAATAGACTAACAAATGAGAACAGAGCCGTAGGTAAGAAGATAAACGGCAGAATCCCTCTGTTCGAATCTGTAGCTCAATCTCGAACTGTTTTGGAAGCCCTCTATGAAAAAGTTGGTTGATTGTAAACTTGATTATTTATTCTACGGTCGATCGATGCTCATTTGATTAAGTCTCATTGATGCGCCAAAAAAAAACCTTTTTCCTTCCACGACCTTTATCCTCGAGATAGGCAATCAGAAACTTCCTGTCAAAAGACGACTTTGACGTTTCACTACATTCGCATTTCACACACAGTAGAAACATACTAATCGATATATAATAAAACTAAAAATAAAAGGAGAACCTTTTTCAATTCCTCCGCATGCTCAATACCCGTTGTGCATTGAGGTGCGGCCGAGAACGCTGTACGTGCTTGCATCGGCATCAAGCAACGAATGAAGCGACTCGTTAGTGACATCCTGCAACGGAAAAAAATCGAAAGAATACTCCATTTTCTACAGACATCTGGACGAACATAACGCGGGTCGAGAAATATGGTCACCGACAAGTTGTCTGACAATTAGTCTACAAATAAAAGAGAGGGGAAAATGCTGCCGAGGCTATTTCAGCCATAAATGACAACTGTGGTAAAGGAGCTCCTGGGACGCAATTAGGTGAATTTACGAGACTACCCGCTTGGTCGTGGATTCGACTCAACAACGCACGCCGCCTCGTTCGAACATTCGATTCTCATCTTTGAACTAGTCCAATCACACAAGCTCTCAACTAGCTGGGACCGAACCACCATGGTAGTGTCGGAGTGCTGCATGGAGGCGTCGTTAAAATGACAGGCGGCGCTTCTGTCAATGATTGGAGGACATTTTAGAGAGAAAGACATCCAATGTTACGCCCCTAGGTGTTGAAGAAAGGAAAATAATGGAAGGACAATCGAGTGGAAGGGTTTTGAGAAAGGACAAGCCGGCTGGGGCATAAAAATAGGTACTACGCATTTACGGGAAATCCGGTAAGTTGGAAAACAAAATGCCTGACATGTTGGTGTCCAGGCTCCATATTTACTTTCCACAACATCTTTAGCTGTCACTAGAACCAATGACAGCTTTCCTGAAAAATGTGCATGCCAGCTCCACAGTATGACGACTTTCCCGTCATTCGGGCCGACGAACTGAAACTTCGTGGCTACTGTTAGACGACAATTTCTATAGGTATTTATGTGGGAAAACGTACGTGCATGACAAATACGTCTAAGCAAAACATCGGTTTCACAACCTACAACATGTCAAAGAGAGCTTTGAAGGTAATAAAAATACGGCTTTTTTTCATTTTGGAGTCTTCCTTATAGGCATTTGTTAAGTGCACCTACACTTTGGAAAATTGCAAACGTTATAAGCCCATCTTAGATATAAGCTTCCCCCTTTCGTTCTTCGACTACAACCCCCCCTCCCTTACAGCGACATGTACGGAACTGCTTACCTGACGAAGTGACACACTGAGTTTCGAAAAATAAAGCTGAGATGCATGAACGATTTAACAACGGTGACGATTTAACAATGAATATCCGTTGCGAAATTTGCCGACAACGTCATTCTTCGATCACCCACTCCTCTCCCTTCCCCCTTCCCACCTATCGACTTTGCGCCCGCAGAAACTGCCTTCTTCGAACATGGAACTTGTCCTCGATCCCATCATTTGGCACAATGAACTACGAATATTTAACGTTACTGAAACAATCAGGGAAAGATGGGCTGCATCCTCGAATAAAAATATTCCACAACAGTGCATCCCATTATAAGGCAGCATTTCAACACGTGCATTTTTCGCCGTGGTGATATTCCGATACAACACCGAACGTTTGACATTTTTTTCATAAAAATACCGCACAATTTTCATAAAAATATAGGTTTCCACAACAAGTTTAATTGTAACATACAATAAGAAGTCCAGACATAAGACACTGGTCTAAGTACAGCATACTTGAAACTGCTTATGAGGAAATCGTGGCAAGCGATGAAGTGAAAAATCTGAAGGTATACCAGTCTCTGAAATACTCGCAGTGAATTGAAGGAACATCTGTAGCATAATGTCCCTCTGCATGGAAGAAAATATGCAGCACATGTTATCGTTTCCAGATACAATTCTTAGGTTTTTTGCAGGAGCTTATCTTCGAGAACACAGCCTATGAAATGGTGGTGCTCGTTTAATATCCCAAGGTTTCTTATGGTGTTCACAAGTTTCCAGAATCGACGTATATCGAGCCAGAGTTTCATACGAATAGAGGGAGGGGAGTTCGTGCCTTTTGCAAGTTCGAAGGCAAGTGCAAAACCATAGTCAAGAGATCACACTACACCCAGCTTAGAGAAGCAACGGGGGCTTACTCCGCAGCTAACCGACAACTTCAGCACCATTTTCTTATTGAACAACCTTTTCTGATTATGAAATTGTTTGGACGAGACCGCGAGATCAGACAAAGGTAAGAAACGCCGAAGGAACAAAGCAGTTCGCCGTTGCAAAAATGAAGTAGCAAAAGGTTGGCGAAAATTTTCGGGGAAAATGAAGCACCACCAGGACAGGTCGGAGAAGTAGAAGAAAAGGATAGAAAAACTAATGCATAGTTGCAGAACGTTGCGGGAACGGCGCTTGGTTGGCTTGCCTGTCAGTCCGACGTTAGCGTTCCAATCCCATGGAGAGGCGGAACATTTCAATATCTGAACTTGAATCAGGGAGTTCGACTTGTTCGACTCTTCCAGATGTAAAGTACAACCTCTACAGCATCCTCTACATCCTCGACGAGCAAACGCTGCAGGATTCTATATGTCGTTGCATTCCTAGCTTGCAAGTTTTGTCAAGATGCACTTCGCTTGTTGAAGGTGTTACTTCTGCTGCAATTACTTCATAAAAAGTGAGAAAACCTTTCTAATTTTTTGACTAAAGCTCAAAAAATTGAAGTGCTGTGTAATATTTGAGGCAGGCGGTGAAATAAGAAAGACTGCCCAATGACCTCATGGCGTTGTTCGAAATTGATTTTGGTGCTACTCAACGATTGCCGTTTTATCGCGGTATTTGCTGGATCTCAAAGTATACCAGTCCCCACCCCTCCCCTCCTTCTCTCTCCATCTCCCATATGTTTGCTGTTATTGATCCATCGTGCGGTAAATAACTACCCTTTGATAATAAAGCATTTGAGGGGTTATATTCTCTACAGCACGTGCTAAGCATGTTTGTTTCTGTTTTCTCAGATATGTACTTCATTTCACTCCTATGTAAAAGTGTTCTCTTTTCTAGACATGAACTATGTTCCATATGTCCCACATGATTCAAGCAAAAATACTGTATCATCTTGTCTAAGTTTCTCACTGCTAAACGTTTCTCGAAAAGAATGCAAAACTTTAAAAATTCACTTTCGGCGAAAAAAAAACCGGAAAAACATTGAAAGCCCATTTTACTGTAACAATAAAAATTAGAGAAGGTAGGCGCTCGCATCGCGAACAGCAGAATCGAGCTATAGTTATGCGTGTTACGACTACCTAGCAGTTCTTTAATCGGCACTGCGTTGAACATACTAATTAAGACAAGACCAGGTAAGTCTAATATATATGCGTATATTTTGCAAAGACATCCAATTTTTTTTTTTTGAACATTTGGTTGAGATAAGAAGGTACTATTGAAAAGGCAGGTGTGATTGGTACATTTTGCAAAGAACAAGCACTACTAATTGAACGTAATTAAGACAAGAGGACCTAAGTCTAATAATTTAGGATATTTTGCACAGATTGAATAGTGAGAACTTCATAGGTGGAGAACGAAAGTAAAAAGAAATCAACGTTGAGAATTGAGAGAATACAATCAAAAGATGTGCCTATCAGAAATATTTAAATGTAGAGAACAATGTTAACGATTGCATTGAAGATGAATTCTTTGATTTATCGAAGTACGATGAATCGCTTATTAAATAAAACGGAAAAATTGAAATGAAATTTGCATAGTGAATTTAAAATCTAAGCGGCAAAATTACTCGTTGTGATTATTGTTTCAGTGATATGCGAATGGGCATTTGATGAATCGCTAATTTTAACTAACTAAACGAATCTGTCAAAATTGAGAAAGTGCTTACATTTTTTTGTATAATTTTTCTCTATTATTTCACTCTACGTCGGTGGACAGAGCATTGAATCAAACCAGTTCCCTTTCTAATATACCCTTCCCCTCCCTCACCTAAAATTAACCTTATTCATCGCTGTCCTTATGCAGCGACATTAAAAGTAACGTTGCGATATTGAAAAATAACATATAGTATGCCGCTATAATTTGCACCTTCTTCCGGAAGACGTTGACAGAATTCCTCATCAGCGATTGTTGCATCATATGCGGAACCATATAAAAGATGGGCCTATTTTCCAACAGCATGCTTTATAATTTCTACCTATACAGCAACCAAATATTTGCTTTTATTAGATTCTGATTTCATCACCACATCTCGGAAGCGTCTGTGCAATAGCGATTAAGAAATGGCCAATTCTATAGTGGACATGAAATGACCGAATGACTAAAACACGTTGAAGTAGGTGGTTGCCGTAGACCTTAAGATGCCTTTTACAAGCTTACTACTCTCTTTTCCATTCCCCCCAATCCCTACAGCCGCCATGGAAGCGAGACACATGATACTCAGTCATCTCATAGCTATGTGTGCTACCGAACTTTTCGAACGCACAACAAACTATGCGTGATAAGGCTTTTTGCGCTAACTGCAATCGTATCAATGGCGAAGGCGCAACTACGCATCTGGGAATCTAACTTCAACGCCTTGCTGGAAATGAATGAAGCAAAAAGAGAAGAATTCTTGAGGAAATATAGGGCAAATTGTACGCTTATATATTTTGCGATTATGAGTTGAGATGTTCAAAAAAAAAAAAAAAAAAAACAAACAAACAAAAATCACATTTACTGCACCAGTATGAGCTTTGTGTGGGGCACCATTCGATGATCGCACAGAATGCGGTCTCACGCTAAAAAAAACCTTCCCAATCGTACGATTAGCCTAAAAATTTGTATGCTAGCATCTTTTCTCATAAAAAATCCAGGTGTTCAAAGAGAAAAAACTGCACTCTCTTCATAATCAACACCTTTCAGGTGATGCGGATTAATGTACTACTGCGTAGCATTATTTAATTGTTTATACAACAATTCAACAAATATTATAAACTTTGGTGTTTATTCGTAGTCGAAGATTGCGTTTAGCGCCCTCAAAACAATTTTGTTTTTTAAATGCAAATGCCGCAAAATAGGACAACATGAGGATCGACAAGAAAAACAAAAAAAAAAAGACAAGGCGGCAAATATTATTATAAATGCGTTGTTCTTTTTATAAGTTATGCAATGAGAACATAACATTAAGGAAGAGAAAGAGAAAGAAAGAAAGAAAAAAGTTACAATTCATTTGAGAGAAAAAAGGAAGAAAGAAGTAATAACAAATAAACAAAAAACAATGAAAACAAAGAAAAAAATAATGATAAAAACGCGTAATTAATTTGGTAGTTCGAAGCATTTTAGGAGAACATTTTACGATTGTTTTGAAGGAGATTTGAAACATGAGAATTGTTATTTCGAAATTATCACTGATAAAATCCACGTTTGATCAGTATTTGTTCATTGATGATTTGCATGCGAATTGAGGTGGTTTCTTCTCTTTTTTTTTTCTTCTTAAAGTTCCGCAGGATCATGCTTTTGCAATTGCTCTCCGTAATCGGTCGCCTGTGAGCCGACAAATGTATCATAATGAGCGAGAATCTCCTCCATCGAAAGTTTCCCATCCTTAAATATTTTGCAATTTTTCTTAAGTAATTTGTGACATACATTAAATATTTCTTAGCGACCCTTAATTTCTAGATTTCCTATTAAATTGTGACCCTATGGGAAGAAAGCTAGTTATCGCTTCAAAACGAACGAGGTTTTATTCTTCGGAAGCATTTTTCTTCAGCTACAAGGTTCTCCTACTTCTGATGGCAGTTATGAACGAGAAATGGTATGATTGGAACCTTTTTTCTCAAGAATGCTACAACGTGGGAAAAAAATGAGCGCCCTTCAACAACGATCATCTGAAGCGCAATATTCGTAGATTCGACCTTCAGCTGCTTTAACAGAGTTTGTAAATTAGTATTTTTAGCGTATCATAAAAATTAATGTTTTATTTTTATTTTTATTTTTATTTATTCATTTATTTTTATTAAAAGGAATATTTCTGCTCTGATGAAATACTCACCTTATCGTCATCTGCAATACCAATGAGGTGTTTCGCTTCAGCATCCGCATGATCGAATCCAATAGGCATAATCCAATCCCTCATTTCATCCTCAAATTGACGACCATCAGTTTGGATCTTATAATGCATTTGTTGCCTTTTCTGATGTCATGTAAATTTTATACGCTCGTCATTAAACGATTCCCCCGCAATCAGAAGCAACCCAACTTGTGTTGGCCTTAAATCCCGTTAAACGTTTGCAGCATACCTTTGACTGCAATGTGCGACAGTGGATCACTGCTACAACATGCAATGACTTTATGTAACTGGTCACAACACCCTAAGAAAACAAAGCAAAAGTTAAAACGTAAAAGTAATGCAGAAAGGGCTTAGGTAAACTTGACCTGTGCCCGCATGCAAAATATAGATATTACGCTTTGCTATGGATCACAGTAGATAACACAAAATTTTAGCCGCTTAACATTCGATGATTTCATCGTAAATTAAGTCAAGTTGCATTCGTTTCATGCAGCAGTAGAAAGGAAGAGTCTATGATCAAAAACGATGTCTTAAAGTCGGCTAGTGAGGAAAGGCAGTACGGAAGAGGAAATACTATTTAATTTTTTCTCAATAAAGCACTAAATTCTTCAAAATGTTTCTCTTAAATTAGAGGGGAGGGGTGGTATTCCGCTTTTTCACAGAGCGTTTTGATCGAGTCTTAAAAGGGAGTGGCATTAAAATTGATCACTGGATGATAGACGATGCTGCATCATAAAAAGATTTATATAAAAGTTCAACATAGGAAACACACATAATGCATACTTGGTGAAAATTTACACACTACAAAACACACCTGATTAAGCTTGCCATCACCATCCTTGTCACGATGATCTTTGAACATTTCGCGCTCACTGGCCACCCAATCAGGCTCCTTTCCATTCAGCTCCGGATAGTCCTCTGGTCGATACATATCACCTTCAAGGCAATTAATACGTTAGCTAATCTAATAACAGGACTTCTGCTGCACTAATGAACAACTCAACTTACCAATGTATTCCTCTAGGTCAACGAAACCATCCTTGTTCTTATCGATATCCTCCACTGTTTCCTAAAAATTTTCGAATTAAAGCATGCAAACAATAAAACTACTAATGAGTTCTAATTTCTTTGCTCATGGAGAAGAAAAAAAATTTTTTTTAATTTATGTAAAGAAAACATTTGGATGCTTCAACAAGAGTGAAACAAAGATGTTTTTATATTATTTATAAGAACGCTCCAAAAAGTATCTAGAAAACGATTATAGGGTACTGATAGTGTTATCAACGCTGTGGAATATATTCATCGCATCCCAAAGTGATTATCATTCTCGATCATCAGTTAATAGGATATGATATATACACACCTAAAAGACGTTTATACAGTGGCGACCATTTAATCAAAAACGATGTTCGCTCATTCCCTAAAGCGGTCGTTCTTCCTTTTACAGTATTGTTATACAGTTAAAGTCATTCATGCTTGAAAGTAAATTGCTTCTTATGCTTCCTACTCGAAAGCATTTCTGGTCATTCTGACGGTTGTTTGGGCTTCTCATCTCAGACCAGCATTTTATACCCCTCATATACTCAGAAACTGGTCAGTCCCTGCAATCTACCAACCACACTTCAAGAAACTCTGCATACATAATGACAAATTGATCGGTCGCATTCAGCAATGAAGACAACATGAAATCTTCCCCCAACTCTTTACTTAAGTTACAACATCACAGTGCTTCATCATGAAGGAAACTAAATTTATCGCTCTGGTGGTATATTATCTCATGCTTTGTTCACGATTTTACTTATTTCGTCCGAATTTCTCGAGTTTTTCCTGCGAATCATCACTCATGCACATGTTCTAAGCTGGATCGATGTCGAGTTTGGGTCCACCAAAAAAAAGTGTTTTGCAAGACTTCGTTTCTATGAAATCAGTTCAATCACTGCTTCGCTAGAACAGAACGATGCAAAGCGTAATTCACTGCAGATAATCGAAGAGCATTTCTTTGCAGTTTTGTTTAATAAAATGGTGCAAATCGAGAATGTCGTTGACGCAATAAAATGGCCCCTACGGTACAACTGAGCACCTAAATTTATCTCATACTGGGACCAATATTTCATCGATTGGTTCTGTGCGATTCAAGAGGAATTCTTCCTGATCGACGCCAAACATATCCGATAACGCTTAGGCCGCAACAATCGACGCTACAATTATTTCATCGTTGAGTAATACTTCAGATCAGTGGGCTGCTTCTCAAGGTTGGTGGCCTTTGAGCAACACTACCCTTATTTTTTTCTCTAAGATGCCTGTGCTTTACACTGTCTCAGAATATCCCCGTGGAGAACAAAGTCAACCAGAGGCCTTCCAACAGTACAAACATCCAATATCATGACGGAGGACCTCCTTTCATTTGTTTCTGATTGTCCATTGCCATCGTACAAACAGTGTATTGTCCTGAATTTTCGAGTCATAATCTTGTTTTCTTGACATCTTCAGCTTTTTTTAGTTGTCCCACACTTTCATAGACGTCCATAGCGTCCAAAACAGCCTTCTTAAAGAAACCGACTTCCGCAATAGAAGCCTTCGACTTTCCGCCTCAATGACACTTCGCACTTGGTATCGTCTACGCCGGGTATACTCGCTCCCTTTTTTTGATGATCGAAGCAAGTCACAATGGATGCAATACTCGCAGATATTAACAAGCCTAGCTGACTAGTAAAGGATATAAATAAAAATTTAACATTCCCGAATAATGATAGAAATCAGAAATAAAGATCAGCATAACGATTGTTTCTGCTCTACATAGCAATCACTTACCAGTGAGCAGTTGTAAAAAAAATTATTAGAATAACCACAATAAACACTTTCGTATAATCTATACGGTAACTAGATGTTATTTCAAACGAAATCAACAGCATCAAAATGACCATCATAAGCCGAGTAGTGACCTCAGAGAAATTAGTGACCTTCATTTCTATTGAAAAAATCTTCGCCACTGCACAAACAATAGGTGCTAAGAACGATGAATTTTTGCAGTCTCATATGAAGCGCATCGTAGCCAAAGTTGCATAAATAAATGAGATGAGAAAAATTACAGTTATATTGAGATAATAATCCTTTTTTAGCTATTTTACAAGCCTTTCAATAGCATGCAATATTGGTTAGTGCTCTAATATTCCGAAAAGAATTTGTGCGAGTCGCTTAGATAGTGTATAGACTAGTTTCTGAATTCCTTCCAGACTAAAACAGTTGAACTATATCAACAAACGTTGGAACTGCAATTTTCTATAAACTAACCACCTTTAATGCCGATAATGGAATTCAGTGAATATAAAGGATAGCAGCGATATCCACCTATCCTTAATTGCAATAGAGGGATTTAATTTTAAAACAATGCAGCTATATTATAAATGCCGCATTGTTGACACCATTCAATTCTCGCAAATTTCGCTCTTCTTTAGCAATAAGAAAGCCGTGGATTAGAGTTTTGATTCATGAGCAAAAGTTTCACTTACACTTCAGATGATAGCAGATACGATCATAAGATTGATATATGAGAAAAAAAATTGAAAAGTAAAGTGATATACTATTGAATACGTTTTCTCGTTAAAGAAAAAGGGAGAATTTGAATGAAAACATAACTTGAATGATCATGCAAGTTGCACTACCTTAGTATAGAATTCTACTGTTTAGTTGCTATTTAAATTTTGAACGATATGTAGTGCATACCGCTACGACAATATCACGCATGTGGTCGCAATCTTCCGGATGCATGAAACAACCATATTCGGTGCGGTCAAGAACACCATTCGAGTCGTAATCAGCTACTTTCCATCGTCGCTCATCACGGCTAACCATTTTTGCATATTCAGGTGATAATTCCTGTCCTTCGCCGTCTGGTGAACCATACACCATTTCACTAAAAATTACAGTGTTGACGCTTCCTCTTCTTCACATTGCATTATTATAGTTTACCGTTTACTTGGTGTCATCGACGTCTTTCAATGAACGAAATACTCAGCTCTAACCTTAAAACATGGGAAAGGTAGTACCCGCTTCTTCTTCCCTCACCAGAAAAAGGCATTCAAATAAAGATCTATTTTACCCAAAAATACGGGAAAAACCGAGGTATTCCATAAGACACTGTGCTTGATAATGTCACAAAAATAACTAGGAACATGCATGTATTGTCGCCGTAACGCTAAAACAACGGTGCTATTTGACGTGAATACTTGCAAGATTGTTCCACAAATATGGTGACGCAGAAAGCGTTGCGTGGTATATAAATTTATGCCACATTAGTAAGATCACAAGTGGAGAGTTGTACTAGCAAGTTGACGCAATATGCGCTTTTTAGGAGTATCACCAAAACAATTGATCGAATAATACCCTAAGAAAACAACGATGCGTTATCTTAACAACTCTTTTTATACCACCGAAGTGCTTTATGAATCCTTAAAGCATTTTTCGATCGCAATAAATGACTTCTAAAACGAAAATCTGAGATGCAAAATCTCGTGACGCTTTTAAATTTGACAACTCTTCAGAAAATAAAAAATAAAAAGCAGAAACTTTCCGCGAATGCTTCTGTACGTATAGCACACCTCTTAGACTTTAAAAACCTAAGTACGATTGATTCCAAATTGAAAACACACGATACTTAGAAATATATGCATACGCATAACATAGGCACGCATATGCATATATATATATATATATATATATATATATATATATATATATATATATATGTATTTTAATTCACGGAAAAAAACATAAGCATTAGAAATTTCTCACCGATAATCTTTCCATTCAAGTTTGCCATCCTTGATTTTTTCCTCATTGTAATTCTTCCAAGTCCTATCGACATCATTGTTCACATATCGTATTTGCATAAATTTGATATGCTCCCTGAGTTCATCCTCTTCCACAAATCCATCGCTATCGCTATCCATTTTAGGCACTAATTTTCTAAAATAATACATCAATATGAGCATTATTTCATTAAATTGCATAAAGATTTTTTTTTAAATTTCCTGCAGAAGTTTCCAAAAAGAATTACTTCCTAACAGCTAAAGGAAAGCTATATTACCCTACACAACAAGGAAAGTGGAAAATATTTTCTTCAGTTACTAGTCGGAACAAGATCATTTATCAGAGTATATTTAATTCATGATATCTATCAAATATATCAAGTTTTAATACCTAGCAAAGAGATCATTAAAAATTGTCAGAAAAAAAAACGTGTATAATAAAAAGCAAAGTTTTGAATCTATACAATGAGGAAAAATATTATTCAATGAATGACCTTCAATATGCACAACTCTGTGATGCTCGTTGCGGTAATTATGAGATGAACCTGCCTAAGAATGCGCAAATTTTTATAAACGTCGGTTAATGTCTTTGAAGACCGGTTCAATCTTTTTATGCAAGAAAGTTTTTTCCCAAAAAAATTTTCAAGCATGTAATTGCAAAAATTAAATTTTGAAAAAATCGTTATGCTTAAAAACTAATGCAATTTTTTGATGTGAAACGCTTTTGTAGCGATGAATTAAATTCCCTAAGTGGATGTCTGATGAACAATATTAATGATGATATCTCTACGAGTTCAGTTAACATCTGTTGATTCTTTACGAATAGCATGGATAGATTCTTTTCTATGTTAGTGATACGATTGCAAGCACCTGTTGCTAGGCATATTATAGACGTATTGGAATGTAGCTGATAGTCACTATCACTAGTCACAATATCACTAATAATTCAGCACACTTTATACAACAGTAAAGTGATATTATTCATTAAGTGCATTATTTATCATCCCTGTCAATTGCTAAAATAACACTTCTTCCCTAAATATATTGCATTCCAATGAATAAATCGATTTTATACTTACGCGAGTCTCTCTTTACTTTTTTCCGGTGTTAAATCATCATATTCGGCTGCAGTATCCTTTCCCAAAAATGCTTCATGATCATATTTGCTATCATGCTCGCCACCCTTAAATGATAAATAATCTATAAACAACACTGTTCATGATACGTTTGAAATTCAATAATACACTTTAAGAAATTTGTTTGCAAGCATTTTATCGTTGCTTTTTCGCAGTTTCCACTCGCATTCTCCAAACATTTTTCTATATGTTAAATACTCCTTTCTAGAAGAAGGTGCTGAGCTTGCAAGTTCAAAACACACATTATCAGTGGTTTCAAGCCCGATGCTTAAAAGTTACTTACTTGGATTCAAATATGATTTATAAATGATTTTTAGGAGCAATACAACAGCAAAAACGATCTCAGCTGTTGAATCAAATCACTGCAAATGCATAAAAATGTGCAATAGTATAACTAGAAACATATCTTCAGTGATATTCCAATGCCTCTTAGGATATACTATTCGGAGATATTTTCACCCAAACTTTCCTTAGAGATGAATCCTTCAATGGGAGGAAATTCGTAGAAAAAATAATCTCATCGAAAATTTCAATGGGACATTGATACACATAGTTGATACGCTATTCGTTACATTATTACACATTTTTATCATAGTAGAAAGTATTTAAATCGATCTGACTTCAATGTATCTCATAACATTTAGTTTCATGTCAAAATATTCATCAGTGAAGAGCAACTTAAATAATGTCTTTTGTAAGATCTATATAAAAATACCTGTGTACTTCTCTTGCTTATTTTTTTTTCTCAATCTTTGTTTCATCAAATCAATAACATATCAATCAAATTTTTTCGAATTAATCAAAAGGAAAATTTCAAACACCTGTTGAGAACAACAAATATGAAGCTATATCATTTTTTTTTTGGTTTTTTTGAGAAGATATTCTTTTTCTGGATTTGAAAAGAAAAATAACCTTATTATGATCTTTATCGCTTAGCGGATCACCATGTTCGGCAAGCGCTAATGCAATTAATGCAGCAAGTAATAGCACCGTACGCATCCTTAATAAGGCACCAAGTGAGCGCTCTGAAACATTCCAACATTAGAACGCCTATTATTTCATACGCAAAAACAAGAATTCGCGATTCCACTCAATATTCCAACATTACGTTAGCATCGACAGAATCGCCGGAAGTAGCATCAATAATAACATAATAAACCACCAAAAGTAACATAAAATATAAATGAAATAAATGCATTTCGAAAATGTGGTATTCCAGAAATAGCTGTCATTTGAAAACGTTCAAGCCTAATCGCTTTCCTTTTTTCATAAGGAACAGTTGTTGCCTCAACAGAAATGCAACGCCCTAAGCAGCACAACGTTTATTGGACAAGACATGAATCGTTTTCAGCAATTCTCAAAAAAAGGTGTGCTTTTTAAACACTTCTTTCATGAGGAAATGTACACCGTACTGGAGGAACTGTTCTCGCCTCTGCGACAACGATAAATCATTTTGAGAATCGGATTCTGCTTATGGGAACGACATAGATGTAAAACCCCTTCAAGCCATTCCGAGAGTGAGGATCCATCCGCAGGATTGCAGTGGACTCTCCCCCAATTCAACAGCTTCATCAAGTTCCATATAAAGCGGAGTACCTGCGCAGTTGTTTCTACCTGCGGAGGCAAAGTTACGATGAGGCAAAAATTTCTTGTGTGCTGGACGATTCTAATATACGTCCCGCTTCAAACCTCACAGCAAAGTGGATATCAAATATACACGAACTAGAAAGGTTGATTAGGAGAACGAGTTAACGATAACCACTAGATCTACTATTTTCGGGGGTTGAGGACAGAATGAGGATGATGTCTCCGACGTACGTTGCAGCAATTTCGAATAGAACCAATCAGTTGAATCCTCTCCAAACGTTTTGTTGTCCGAGAATGTGGTGCTCAACACACATGGGATCGAGGAAGTATAGAAAAAAAGAGCGGCAGAAAATGTTTTGAGAATATTTGAGTTGAACAAGTTTTCAATGGTCTAATATGTCAGGAATTCTTAAGCGTCGTTTCTGGTTGCCGAGATCATGGAGCGATATGGACAGGTGTGTAGAAGTAATATCGAAAGAACCACAAATCGTGTTCAGCACTAAGAAACGAAACGCTTATCGAACGAATACATCTCATAGGCATCCCAGTTAAAGTACTGCTACTGAAGAAGTACCAACCGACAATATCAGACAAAAAAAGATCACCTTTACTCTTCCGATAATCGAACCTCTTCGATCTGTACATCTAATTTGGTGAGCTGAACAAACACATCTAAATTACTCCTTTTCTTTCTAGCCCGCCTAATAAATACAAAAACAGTTTCCCTGATATAAAGACCCAAATTAAAATATCGTTAAATTCAGGTCATTGGGTTCAATATGCCAAGTATGAATTTAAGGTTTCAACAGCAAAACATCGGAAAGTGAAAACGGATTTTTCTGAGGAAAAGGGATGGCAAACAGGTACAATTTAATTCCTTCACAGTCAGCAAGCAAAACGAAATGCTTTTAGGCAGGTATCATTGTCAAAAATATAAAACATTTGGTGTTATAATAGCATTATAGGAAAGAAGTAGCTTTACGTTAAACATAAGTTCGCTATATGCCAGAGTTTGAGCTTCCGAATCTGAAACGATATATTAAACGCATGAGATGTTCTCAAGGTTATTCACGTCTCGAGAAAGTGCATCTAAATAACGAGCGAGAAAAGAGAGAGAAAGCACTTGTGAAAGTTGTCTTCGAATTGGCCTAACCTTGACGAACAGGAATTGAAACACACACACACACATACACATATATATATATATATATATATATATATATATATATGCAGCCGGCTGGTAGTGTTGTTAAACGCTCAAAATAGCGCGTTAAGTAAGTAATTTACTTAGAGCACTCACATAATATGACTAGTAAATTTTAAAATTATTAATGAAGTTTGCATAGTTTGCAAGTAACTTTAAGTAATTTATGAGACGTATCTTTTATAAACAATACTCTCTCGCATATAACGACTTCTTTAAAGACAACCTTTAGTGGCATATTTATTGGTGAATACGTAGAGAAGAAAAGTATAAGAATTGTGAGTATAACGGCAGTAAAGCTATATGCATATATTTTGAAATAACCCTCATTGAATTGGAATGACGATTAGATTCCTCCAAAAAAAAAAGAAAATTTGAATGATAGAAATAATGGAAGAACTAGCAAGAAATTTTTTGCTTTTGAGAGATAGTTTGATAAGATACAGTTTACCAGGTGAAAATTTATGCATATCCATCGTTCTTGTGAAGACATAAAATCTTTCAATCACACTCATTTTAAATATAAATCTCGAAAAAAAATTGTCACAAATCACAATTTAAATAAAACAGCTATCATTTAGTTAGGCGCTAACGAATCCGAATGGTGTGGAATGGTTCTCGAAGACTGTCACCACGTGATAGATGTTACAAGCAATGCATTCAAAAAACACCAATAACCTGACGTTCTTGTAATGACTTTCACTAGATTAAAACGAAACACGGTGCTTTAAGCTATATTAAACTGTGAGTAGAATCTCAGCAGCATGTGACGTCTAAAAGAATGCTGAATTTTTTTCATCGCCATGTTGGAAATGCGGATCGCCAATATGCATTCATCGGGTCCAACATATCAACATTCAAAATTTCCTGCTATAATCTACCTTTCCCAATTAAAAAAAAAAAAAAGAAAAATCCACATAGAGCAGCAATATGGCTAGAATCGTGTGCTCATTTTATTGAGTTAAATGCGCGAACGGTTTTGCGTTAGTTTAGATTTGTTGATGAAAATTTTTTATCGTATAGAATAGTCAGTGAGCGGCTGAGTGAGAGACCGTATTTTATTGATTTTGCTGATTTATTCCTTCAAAAACTTGCCAATATTAAACTTCAAAGACCCACAGATTCATAACGATGATAGACGGAAGCCGATCAAACTGAACGGCTAATTCCCGGTATGAAAAGCGTCAGCTCTAAAACAGTGCGGGTTGAAAAAATAAGCAATGTAAATGAACATCTGTGCAAAAAAGGAGGCCTCTATAGAAAACAAAGGAAAATAACAGATGATATGCAAAGGTAAAACAAACTAATGTAAGAAAGGTAAAGGTTATTGAGCACTAGATTAAAAGTGCAGGAAATGAGGAGAACGTAACGTGTGTTCGATCTATTCTCACAGCATCGCACCAAAGCCGTCCCAACAATTGCAAAGTGGAACTGCGGGGAGGTGGGTCGCAGGGAGGGCACGACGAACGCGAGCAAGGCGTGTACGGGAGCAGAAGAGCCGTTGGGCTGCGCTGCGCCTAGTGCCACGTGTACCAACCAACTCGTATACGCGTTCGGCCCGGCCGCAAACATTCCACCCCGCCCCATATCTAAGATTCCTGACTCACTTCAGCCTCAGACCGAGTTGCACCTTTTGAGCCGAAATCGATCTCATATGTCAGTCGACGCACATCGATCATGCTTTCATGCTTCTAGCCAAAATTTTCAATTGCTGAACGGAATACTAACCGCAAAGCTCGAGCCACATGTCATATGCAGTTCAAACCCCATCGCTTTCACTTTCGAGAGGAACAGTGTCCGAATGTTATTAACCCCTCTTATTATCTGAAGACGTCAGCCGCTATACACAATTCGATTTACATAGAACTAAAACTTCATAGAGTTTCGATCTTGCTTTACATAATATTCATATATGGGATGTGTTCTCTACCACCATCTGTGGGAAAACGAGGCCGGAACAGGATGGATGATTTTAACTTAATTGTGGCGGCGCCCCAACTGTGCGAAATAAAAACGACTGTGGACGGCCGTCGCTGTAGGTTTTAGCACTTCTCATGGCATATTTGAATGTACGTGACCATATGCTGATTTTTTCAAGATTTTATCCATTTTATCAAGTTTTATCAAAATCCGGCTTGAACTGTTTTCCAGGCTGACCACTTGCAAATATTTCAGGCTGACCCCTTGCATAGTCGATTTGCGCATCAGTTCCACCGCACTAAAAGGTGTTGTACCACAAGCAACGCTGTTGAATTTCCACGTCCATGCTCACAACGTTGGTCATCTACTTCCCGCTGATATTGTTAATCTACCCACTGCTCCAATTTTCAAATTGCGGCTGAGTGCTTTTTACATTCATAATGTTACTGCTCCTACGTATTGAATCTTGAGTAGTCAAATGTCAGTCCTCAAGAATGCTCTGCGGATGTTTTGAGTTTTTTTCCTTTTGTTCTTTTTTCCACTGTCTTTTCTGCTACCTGTTCTTGTCTTCATAATCACCTAAGTCTTGTATTTTTATCATTTCTGGACGCTAAAATAAAATAATCGACATTGCTACAAAGCATGTCAATCCTATAGCCTAAAATGAAAAAAAGAGTGCATATTATCACAATTTCCTTGGCACGTTTTGCTTTCTTTCCTTATTTATACAGCTAGTAAAAAAACGCAAACGACCTTGTTGTTGTTTTTCTTCTGCGTGAATACTGCAGTATTCTCGAACTAATTGGCATTTAAAATTGCAAATTAATCGACGAATTTAATTTTCGAATTATAATTTAGAAGATATAAGGGACGCTTGATATGAAAATCGTTGCGAATTTGCGAGAAAGAGCGCAAATTAAGTATGACATATGTGTTGAGGCTATATTTTAGAGAGTGTAACTTTGCACGTAAAATGTGCATAAAAACATAAGACGAACGCAAAGAGCTTTTTCTTTATCGATGAATGCTGCACTGCAATCGACTTGTCCTACGCCTTGTAATTGTTCAACTACGATCCCGTAATGCAATCATCAATGCAAACTCATAAATCCATTTTACTGCATCTGAAAAAAATTTTTATAAGTAAATTTTAACTCTTTATTAAATACACCATGGAATAGTTAAGGCCTGTCCACAATGATCGTAGATTTCTTTCAGGATTCCTGTGCTTAACTGCTCTTCGCAATTTTTGTGCTAATGGTGAAAAAAAAAATTGTCGGCAAAGGGTGGATGCTTTACTCTTCTTCTGCGATGGAAATGACCAAAAAAAGGAAATCTTCCTCTAAATATCACTTTTCATTCATAAATGTCATATATTTTAATTGGAAAGGATATCTTCTAGTGCTCTTATATTAGCAGTAATAATAATAATATACTGGTAATATAATGTACTGGTCACAATCTCCTTAAAACAATCTGAGCATTGTGATATGCTTATAAGTACAAACGGAGAATTTTGTTGTGTAGCGCCTCACCCCATCAATCAACAGCCATAATCTTATCTATGAGAACATAACACAATTGCCCTAGCGATTCGGCAGCTTTTTTTTTAGTAATCGTTTTCCAATTTGAATTTGAAGTCTCGTAGTCATCATCAGCGATAAAATAATAACTCGTGATGGAGAACTTACCTTGTTTTTCTGGTAGGGCCGTGTCACATGACATATTTCCTCAAAATTTTTCCTGGGTTTTTTAAAATCAGGCGTAAAAGAAATGAGAATGTTCCATTCGCTTAATCATTCAGCTTACTCGTGTACGAAAAACAATCACATTTCCTTAGCAACCATATTCTGCCGGCTATCACTAACATAAGAAATGGAACTGCTGATCGCCGATACCTCTGTTCGGCTGTCAGCAATGATCATTCAAAATAGATTAAATGGGCTTGACGAACACAAGGTGGTGGCGGTAAAAATCGAGTTTTTTTAGGGCTACTTGGATGGGTAGGGAAAAGATACTCCCGCAAAAGTTCTGAGGTGATAAGTGCACCGACCTATGTCACTTCCTATTCAAAAATGCTAATCCACTGCAGTTCTTTGCGAAAACGGTACAGTGCAATAGCATGAACAATGTGAAGACGGCCGTCTGATTAAAAAAAGCTTTTCCCGACCCTTCATCCCCTGCGGAGGCCCTCGCAGGGGCTCCGAATACGCTTCCCCTCCCGAGGAGATTTTGAAAACGCAAACGCCATGGGGTCTCGCGAACAGAAACCTCTTCGGTGGGGGATATGATTCGTCACACTACGTGGCGGGGGCCCCTCTCCGCTCACTACCACGGGGCCAATTTGTGGAACGGAGGCAAATTATGAGCAAATGCTTCGCGTATTTCATTGATACAATAGATACTGCAATGTGATACAATCCACACAGAAAGTGTTTCACAAAATTTTTCCTCAATTGAAAGCATCAAAAAATCGTTTTCAGTATGAACTGTCCAATACAGGTTGTCCGCATATTTCAATTGCGGTGCAGTTGTCGAAAGGTCATTCAAATGAACCCGGAGTGGAAATCTCAACAAGGTTATTTACACTGGTAAACGCATGCGTGAAATCGTCATGTGCCATAAAACGCACAACCATTTTATCCTTCATACTTCCAGGACAAACAAACACTTCAAACTCGACTATAAGTACGAAAAATGTCGGACCGAATCAAGTAACTATATGTATTCACTCATGCACGTTTGCTTACTGTCTGGATGCATTTCGTGAACGTATTGACAAGTTCGGTAGTTATGACGTAATTCCGAAGAAGGAATTAATGGGACGTACCACAGAGAGATAATATTTTAAAATTCTATTGGATCAAATGGCCAGTTGTGCAAACACCGAATAATGAGGATGCGTTAATCACACATTTACCAATGAAATACAGCAGCTGTGCAAATTCTTTATGTACTAATGATTATTGTTAAATTTATTCTTTTAGTATCGGTTTGCCACAGTGTGGTTTAATTGTACTAATTTAGCTTGTCTATGGGTTGAATTTCTGTTCGTAGGCACAGTGGTCACCTGTGCAATGCAGAGTCTCTTACCTTCTCCAACTTGTAAACATATGGCATCTCTCCATCTGTAATGAACGGAAAATGAGATAGCTAATGCCTCGTATGCTATCATATTCGGCCATTTCGCAGCTAAGCCCTTCTTCACTCTTCTCTTCCATGAAAATCGGCAATATACGTACGTCGCGACATGGGAGATCTGGATCAGTGTCTTTGGCAGAAGAGTTCTTAACGAAAAAAGCACTGAAGTTTATTCCGTATATTTGTAGCTGACTGATAAAGAGGAAAATGAGACATAAAATGAGCGCAAAGGTTCATTTCTCTTAGTATTCATGGGAGGTTGATTGAACAAGTGGCTTACTTCAACGCAGATGATACTTTAATGATGTTGAAATATTGTGCATTTCACGCTTACTTCGGTCAGTTCAGCATTCCTCCATTGATGAAATTTTTGTAATGTTGTCAAGAATGATCTGTGCTGGAACGGATGGGTACACAGTGTTGCCGCAACAATGACTTCAGCTCCTGAGGTGCATTTAACGAGGCCACTATTCTGAGCTTGAAACGACGACAGATTATGGCCAAGGTGATTACGTTGTTCTCTGAATTGCTATTAATTTTTACAAGGGCATCAGTGCGGATTAACAGCTCTTTCTTGGCTCCTGGGGCGGCATAAAACCATCCTTAATTGGACCATCGTAATTCCGGAATAACTGAAATATTGCATATTGGATGTTCCTTACACAGTTGGAAGGGTGGTAAAATACCAACGTCACGCCGACGAACAGCTTGGGCATAAGCCGGACCCTTTAATTCGACAGTACTCAGTTAATTATCAGGGTTGAGTCAGTTTTCATCTGATCCTATAGTAACTTCCTCCTTCCTTCCAGGCATTGCTTTAGAGCAACTTTCCGTTGGAGTTTTGGTTTTTCCTGCAAGCCAAGTCCTCGATTTCCAACCCTTTTATGACCGAGACATCAGGACTGGAACCTAGCAGCAGGGTCGGGGACTCACGATGAAACGGATGCGTGTGAACGGTTTGAAAACATCTTTCGACATCCTAGGTCTTTGCGGAAAAATTATACCACGGTTGAACTAAAAATTCACTGTGATCCAGCATGAAAGGTAGGACGCCTACAACCCGCGAAAGCAAAAAACCGCAACCCTAACTCGTGTTTTTTCTCTCCCAAAAATTGACGGTCAAATACGCTTGAACATCAGCTGCCGCGTAGCAACCTCTTTTCCGATCAAACCCGGCCCCGATGGGCAAGAAAACTTTGAAACCAAGTGCAGCAGGTTTCGTTATATCTTCATGTGGACCTCTTTGAATGCATTCTGACTATACCCTCGATTAGTTTGGACTACAGGGCCTCCTGGCGAAGGTAAGACCTCAACCTAACCACAATGTTGTTCTAAAATCCATGCAGTACTCTCTCATAGCGTGTTGATGCATTCCCTCAGTGTGCTCTGCTTTGAATTATAAATTTCCTTGTTTCTGCGCTCGATTATGTATCGCACGAATCTCTTGAAGATTCCTATGAAATATTTCTACAACTGGTGAAAACGCTGACATTTTAAGATGTTTCCCGGTGCATTGAAAGCTGCAAAAATTGATGCTAAGCTGCAAGTTAAGGTGTAAAATTCTCAGAGATGAGGCTATTGCCCGCTTTTGTTAAGCCATCTATTCCATCATACAGTAGCATTACAATTCGAAATGAAAGCATCTCGTCAAATATGTGCACAATACTAAATAATAATGAAAAAAAAAACGATCCGTAACATATTTAATATACACATTATGAATACGATTACAGCTTTTTCTTACGCAAAGAAAAACGAACAAATTAGAGCATTAATAAGTGGAAAACTGCAAGTTTTATTTGAGAACTGCACTATTGCTTTTGTGATGGTGAATGCCTTTCAGTGAAATCGATTTGTGAATATGGCCAACAACATTTCAACGGCTTATCGACCTATGACCAACCACATATCAAAAACTTTCTAGACAGTTTCTGATAAGTCACTGATAAAATAAGGTTGATTTCTAGATATTCGCCAAATGGTAACACATCTTTTGTGACAATAACTGATGGGTTCATTTGGTAGCCGTTGCTAGTAAATCATCACCTCACCTGTCGAATAGTGAGTTCTGAAGAGAGCATACTAGATGACTGGGAATGAATAAAAAAAAGAGCAAACTATGCTGCACATATGACGACCGTTTAAACTGGCAATGATCATGAACACTAATACCGTATTAATACAGTAATATCAATAAGAGGGAAGAAGCTCAAACGCAGAACCTGCTGACAAGAAGGCGCACTTATATGATCGATTATCCGCTCCCTTCCAATACGGAGACCATATCTCCAATAAATTAAATAATTTGTGATGCTTATATTGGAACTTCTTGTGTTGTGCCCCTGTGATGCCCCACATGTTATAGTTCAACGAGTTGGAGCCACCCATCTTTACGTCGCTTCCATTGCACAACTTTTTTTTTCAACTGCATACGCTTTTCGATGAAATTTTCTCTTTTGTTATTCAATAACGCCAATTTAATACCTAACGGCACAATTCAAGTAAAAAATAAAGAAATAAAAATTTACAAGCAACAGAAAATGGAATATTCACCATAAGAAGGAAGCATAGAGATGGATGAAATATTGAGAACGCGTAGTTAGCCGATGTATAATTTTATTTTTATTTTTTTGATATAAGGGACCATTATCGTTGTAGAAGTCTATTTAAGATGAGAAATCATCGTAAAACATAAAATATCAATTGCACAATTGAAATTCTTCTCTTATTTTCAGATGTTAAACAATTAACGCATGCGCAACGAAGCATATATAAATGAGAGAAATGATAAGTGATAAAAAAATTCAATCAGAATATAGTCGAGTTTTTTTTTTTTAATAATTCGTTGAATATAAAGATTCCTTATGAGCAGATGCAATATATTTGCATTTAGCGTACATACAATGCTCAGTATTCGACGGACAGGAAAATGTGCCGCATATGAGAGCATCCTATTTGTTGCAGCGTTAAGTGTGTTCACATTGCCGTTTAAATGAATTGAAGTAATATACCTGTATGACTTGCAACTCAACATTTACCTTTATCATGCAATTATTCAACGAGAGTTTCTCCTCAGATGTGCTACAGAAATAAAAGTAAACGTAAAATCAAGCATATTAAGAAATTTCTAAATTTTTTTGGAAATTTTCATTTGGCTAAACAATGCAAACGAAAATATAGTCGACAGAGAAGGCACATATCAAAGAGAATTTAGAAAACGTTAGAGATCGGCAAGAAGCGTAGTCGGTGGACAATAGGAGAAAAACCCTCGATCAGGTCAACATTGCAACACAAAGCAAAGACGGTAATACTCTAAGAGGACAACAAAATGCAAAGCACAAAAATTTATAAGTTTGAGCTGAAATGAAATTTGCGGCTTCATTATGTAACTAAGGATAATACTACAAAACCTTATATCTCTAAGCCACCTTAATAAACAAACATACACGGACTGACAAGTAAGCATAAACACGGACCGAGACCATATATATTTTGCACCACATACGAAACGAAAACGTTATAGAATACATATAAAAGTTTACCTCTATCATAAATTCCCATTGGAAGGGTTTACGAATCCAATCAAAACTTATCAATGAATATTTTTATAGAAAACAAAGCTATGAGCGATAAAGTCCGATACGAAAGGCTCCCATCTGCTTCAAATTTATCAAGCTTCCGCAGATTGTAGTATGCAATCAATTCCTGACACTCCTCCGAATAGCGCACTCCTGACTGTAAGAGTCGCAATGGGCGGCATGATTTTATACTGCAGTTGGAAAGAGGGTCATATGGCTTCTTAAACAATCTAAAGAATGCAAGAAAAGTGTAGCTTAAACATTGAAATCTTCCCTTACCACGGAGTCCTCTTCCCTTACCATGGAATTACAATCACAACACAAAACAATGAACGTAGAAGAGAAGTGAAAAATAACCCAAAAAAGCATTTCGTAGAATCGAAGGATAGAGAGAGAATAAACAAAAAATTAAAACATTTTATAAGATTACACCTTACTCACCTTAAACGAATTAGGAGAAAATCTATTAGAGTTCCGAGTAGAATATTTGTCTTAACACTTGGAAGTGAAAATGGCTACGATTGAATCGGTAATCGTCCAGGATAGAAATGAAACAGAAATCAACATTGTTACTCGAAGACAGTCGAACGTGAACTGCTGTGCGGCACCCAAATAGCACAACGCCGTCATTTCCAATCGGCGTAATGAACGTACATTAGCGTATATCACAACGTTTTGCACCGCTTCACGTAGACCCGATAACCTAGGATCGGCATTAAAAGTAATCCGTATGGAAGGGGAAGTGAAGTACGCGGCACACAATCGCCGTACAAGGGACAGAGAGTATGCTGCGTAACATCACATGATTCGATGAGCATCGTCGTCAGCACGTTTGCGCATATGGCTTACAGGCAAGTACAGCTGGCGTTGGATGGCCACCCCAACTGCCACTTTTCGATGAGGGTACTCGTGAACATCTCGATGCTGCATTGCCCGCACCTGTACCTGTCGAATAAATACCTTGCGCTCCACAAGGTTGCATCACAATCACAGGTCGTACCAGCTGAAAATGCTCCACTGACAATGCCGTTCCCAAATAACTAGTTCCTTTCGAACTTAATATGCAGATAAATGGATGCTTAATTCATACATCAGAATTTATAAATGCCTTAATATCAGTTCAACAATCTTTTCGAAAAGCTTCAATTTTGCAGCCGTAAAAAAAAACTGCTTCAGATGCAATGGAAAAAATTTTAAAAAAAAGAAAACAAGAAACAAGATTTCATTGAATAAGCCTTTAGATCACCAGATAAGTGTGAGGAGATAATTCTTTCTTATACATCGGTGTTTCTTTTGAAACATGAACGCCTAAATTTCTAATCAGCGAATAATATCCATATAACCACAGAAAAAACGACACCCAAGTTCCAACCCTTTATACACAACACAATAAAAAACAGTAGAACTTGACAAGTTTTTTGATGCACGCGTATCCGAGATACCGTCTTCGAAGCATATTTTTATCCAAAAAAATTTTTTCATATACAAAAATGGGACCCCCAACACAGAATAAATTTGTTCAGTGTCCTTTATTTGTGTCAGCTACAACTCCATAACCTAGCAGCAAGGTGCACTAAATTTTCCAGTTAAAGTTTCGGCATTGATTCGACTGTGAAATAAGGTGGATGGGTTTAAACAACAAACCTGAAGCGTATGAGAGAGTGCTGAGAGTTCTTTGCTATCGAGAAGAGCATACATTTTAGCAATAATATGCATATGTGCAAGCACTAGGCTGCATTGTGCCCGCAAGTTCAAAGCTGCTAACTGCTCCCAATGCTTCGAATATAGGTGACCACAACAATGCCATAGTAGGCGAACTATGCGACGACAATGAGATTCAAAATTACCCGCAAAGACGCTCCCTAAATTATATACTTATTGTTTGATTTCATAATCCTTGATATGCTATACACTCATATCAAAAGAAAATGGTTTTATGAGTGATCGATAATGCCGAAGCATAAGATAATTGAATCGGTGTGCTGTACAATTGTGCTGTGAAAAAATAGCTGCACATCTGCAATTGCACACTGTTGGAAAAACCATGAGCACAGAGCTCATTCTCTGATATTCAGGCAAGCTTCGCGATGAATAGAAAAAAAAAAAATAGAAACTTTTCCACCGTAATCACGTTTACTGTGGAGAAACTTACGGTAGTTTTCAGATGAGAGCAGTGTGAACAAACGTCAGCAAATTGTTCCGAGACTACGTTCGTACAAGTTTGCCAGAACTATGTTGCACTCAAATATCACACCTGAATCCAACCTTACCTCAACCGGAAATTGCCAATTTTTGATATAACGCTCATGTTCAATACTGACGGGAATAAAGAACGGGTGGAATATTTCAAGCGACCATATATATCGAAATACAGGCAAGCTCTTATCTATGTGAAAGAAAAAAAGACGCTAAGGCATCGGCGAAAAAGCAATTTATTGCCTCTGAAAAATTATTTTCTTTTGCCATTCCCTAAGCATTCTGTACTGACCGTTTTATTAAGTGGTCAAGATTCATGAGGCACTTTTCATGAGAAGGAGGCTTTATCTTTATAAAAAGCTAAACACGATATGAGCCCCTAGGTTGACTTCAAAGCAGGTGCGATGATTTTACTATGTCACTTATTAGAATAAAGCGGCAGCCACAATCAGAACTAGCTCTATTGTTTTCGAACCCTCATAATAAAAGATGAAAATTTTCGGCCTCTATAAAGCTATGACCAACGATCTCACATAAAGTGTACAAATAAACGAACCGTATTTGGTGGGAAAAAGCTGCTCATCCTTGGAACTCGTTTCACATAACGACATAACGCAGTCGATATACTGCATCGCAGAGTAGGGATGATGCTTCCTTCGTTCGTCCACCCAATGCGCTTTCCTGCAATCCAAACACTTATTGTAATTCAT
Organism: Baylisascaris procyonis; assembly: GCA_037389465.1. Classification (NCBI taxonomy): domain Eukaryota; kingdom Metazoa; phylum Nematoda; class Chromadorea; order Rhabditida; family Ascarididae; genus Baylisascaris; species Baylisascaris procyonis. The sequence continues at coordinate 3,139,661 of JAZARR010000146.1, forward strand.
TTATGTTAACAATCGCACTCTAGTCAAGATGCTGCAAATGAGTAAAAGTTAGTCTAGACCTAACCCTTTGTGGTCAAAATTCGTAGGAATTGGGCACAATATTTTGTCTCTATACTAACTGTGTCACTTTCCATATCTCGGATATAGAAAAAAATGCCACAAATGTCAAAATTTATTAGAACATTTCCTCGAAACAATACGAAGGAAATGATCTCCATAAGCAAATCAGATTTAACAATATGTCACGAGCCCATCTACCATAAACTAATGCACAACTTTACAGCAGAAGATAAAGGATGGCTATCCACGATCAGAGATCGTTAATGCTCAAAGCAACTGAAGAAGTATCTGCAAGTCCAATTTGTTACTCAAGAGATCCGATGTACCTGCGAGGGAACTATGAAAACGATTTCAACTTATTTTGCGGCAACGATACATAAGCGCATGCGCATTTATGAATACTAAGTAAAACGATATTTGAACGGTATTCCAATTTAACGGAAGTGGAAGCGATATGAAGAGACATTTATTCGTAATGAACGCTTTGTCGATTACAGTAGATAAAGTTAATTCCAATTTATGTGCAAACTGAAACAGTAAAACAAAAAACAGTCGTCATTCTCTTCACCTGGTTAGCGATGCTAATGGACCGATCCAACCGAAGAAATAGGGAAATGTCAAAAAAAACATGGCAAATAGCCATAGCATTTATGGCAGACCACCTTTTCTCTAGGAATAACGTTTGCTAAAAGTCCTCATGTTAATAATTTAAACACATTGGTTATAACCGTATAAAATAAGGCTCTAAGTCGTCATGTCACGGGGGTCGCAACTGTTCCTAGCAAACTGCAACTGCAACTCTTCTATCCTTGGATCTTACCATCCAAACGCATGAAAATAAACATGAAGATGAAAATGTGGAACTTACGGGACGCCAGGGTACGACATTATCGGGCATGAAACTGGGGTACACAACTCCGTCATGGTGCCACATAACGCGTTCACGTTCTCAAACAAAGACAACGCTGAAAATTTAAGATTTCAAAACGAACTCAAGACTTCCGCCTCACTGAGGAATCGTCGCTCCTTCGATGCAAGAACAACCGAGTGTTTCCGTAGCCAAAAACGATGAGCTCTCAATATGGCGAAAAAAGCAGAAGAAATGGCGACAACTGAGCTAAAGTAGTTATGAGGAACACCGTCCCAAAATTATCGTCTTTTGAAGAACGGCCGAGATCTTTATATAATAATGGAAATAAGCAGTGACCAAAAAAGGAAAGGACATCTGTGCACAAATAATGTTGGTGTTTTTCACTACGGATTATGTCACGATTGAGAAGACCCCATGGCATTAGATAAATCTTATACGCAAAACTCTAGGGAACGCAATTTTCTACGAAATGTAGAGCACATCTTCGGAAGCGTATTTAAATTCATACTACAGCCATACGCCTCCTGATGAGATTAAAGCCACAAACGAACGATAATAAAGGAAACAAGGAACTTAATGTGCAACAGAGAATTATTCGCTTTCAGGCAACACTTTCGGCACTCTTTAATGCACATGACTTCTTCATCTTTGCAATTTCACTTCAAAGCTAGCTTGGCAATAAAAATGCAACATGCAAGAGACGGGCAAGGTAGATGCTCAACAAACACCTTTAAAGGTGTTTCGATCGTTGTAAAGGTGCGAAAAGTATGGAATCAAGTTCCAATGCCGGAAGAAAATTCGGATCCAAACAAAATGAAAAAAACAAATCAATCTTATATACGCTGAAATCTCACTGCTGCACCACAGTTCAGAGAATATAACGACAACCACTTTTTCTGATTAGTTTCATGAATGCATTAAAGAACTCACTGTGGGTGGCCAACCACTCGTTTTTATCCATTCCCAGAGGAAGCGCAGTGAGTCGCATGAGCATCTGCAAAATGCATACATAATGTATTAGCAAAGAAGCAAAAATCGCGTGATCTCCCGGCACATAAAAATAAGCAACATCTCTCGGATGGACCCATTTTCAACAGGCGCCGAAAAAACACCTCAGGAAAGAGAAAACATTTAAAGAAATGTGAAATCATCAGAAACACATAGGGAAATTTATAAGAACTGAAATTATTTCCATGAAAACGTTTCAGTATTGAAAATGTGCAGAAAATTTTGAAACTCATCGATCGACAGACCGGTGTATTACAGCAACAAATTAATTAAACTCTCATCTGCGCAAATAATATTATTTCTTGCAACCGAAAAAAACCAGAAAGTACGATCAACCACTGGGTTCGAATTTACCGAAAAGCGACGAAAAATTCTTAATTTACGATTTAATACTTATCGTAGCATGTTACCTGTTCATCAACCGAATCGCAAATGCCCATTTCCGATGGCGATTTACGAGTGGCACCGGTTGTGTCCGAGCCGATGGTAGCACTTTTGCCGCCTACTTGCGCAGTACTTGCTACGGCACCATTCTCTTTATTAACATCGCCCTTCCGTCGCGACCTCCTAAATTATATCAAAAATCGATACATATCAACACAGAGTTTACATATACAACTTAGGGGTAAAAAAATTGTTCACTGAGAAATGAACGAGTAATCAGTAGTTGCAAAAAAAAAAAAACTTTTTGTTAATTCAGGAGAGGCTAACTGATATATCACCTCATAAAATCAGATTGTGATTATTACTATATCACTTTGGTGGAATAAATAATTGAAAAAAAGCGCTTATTTCTTTAAAATGAGCAAAACTGGTCCAGTAGTAGAATGTGAAGCTAAATTTGGACTACTGAGTGTGCGCTTTCACAGCAATAACACCTAAAATTGATGAAGGCTACGGCTTCTGATTTGAGAAGGAAAATTAAATGATAAACGTTTCAAATCCTAAAGTTGCTGTGTAACTCGTGAACTCTCACTATCCAATGGATTTCACTACTAGACCACAAAGAAAAAAATTTAAGAACATTGAATAAAGAGTGCAAAAATTGATTTTTCTGCAAATAAAAAAAAAAAAAGAAAAGAAAGAAAAAAAGCTCTGTGCTAATTGCGTAACAAAAACAACACACATGATAAGACGATTAGCTGACATTTAAAGAGGAATGTGCGGGTTATCAACTATTATACACAAGCTGAACAGCACAAAATATGAGCATGCAAACTGAACAGGTTCAATAGGATAATAAGCATTGTGAGCTATTCAGTGCTTTACTTTAAAAAAAAAAAAAAAGTTATTTAAGCTGCCACATCGATATCTCCACTCTTTGCTACGTTCCAATAAAATATGAAAAAAAAACCCCTTAATAAAACGTTACTGCTAATCAAATATAAATTATTTTAGCAATAAAATTATACGCAATTCAATGAAGAGAACTTGTTATCTGCGACAATTATAGCACTAAATAAATATTAGAGAGTTGCTGCACATAAGTGCGCATTTCTTACGAAAGATTATCATTTTTACAGCTTACAATGCCCATGCAAATAAAAGCATTTTCTCATATAGTACTATTAATTTGCATATGTAGTATTAAATACAACGGGCAGCTAGACTAAAATTTGGTAACAAATAACAAACGCCAACAATTTATTACAATTGGAAATAGAATAAACGAGAATTTCGAAACAATGGAGGATATTATATCCACTTCTTTGAAAGCTTGTCAAGATCTATACAGATGTTGGAAATCAGCAACAAGGTGATGATACTGAGAGATAAAATTCCGAAAAAGATGAATGCAACTGAAACGCAAAAATAGGAAAAAAAAAAAGCTAATATTTCCCCTGGAAAACCATAGAATATTAAAAAATGGGTAAACGCTATCAACTACGGAAATATTGCCATCACAGATGCAAACCACACTTACTTATCCACGTCTATAACGTATAAACTCATTTCGCCTATCCGAAAAGATAATCCCACACAAAATCTCATTACTGGAACATTTTTTTACAGCGAACGAAGATGGAATGAATTCAGGCAAATAGGGAAGACGAGGAGGGAATTGTAGCAGAAAATCTTCTCGAAAAATGACATGACTTCGTCATAGCAACAATCTACTAAAACTACAAGAAAAAATTCGAAACTAATATCGAGATTGAATTATAAATGTTTAAGTATGAGCAAAATTGCGATCGGTGCAATCTCATATCAACAAACATTCCCCTTGCGCCGTAACGCACACAGCCCGGTTTGCAAAACAAAATTCTTTGGAAATTTTTAGATGAATATTTGGAAAACAAAAGCCCATACAGTAAAAAAAAGGAAGGAATATAAGCAAGTCGTCACGTGACATTATTGACATCCCTTCAACAAAATTCAGGTATGCATAAATATTGCTCATACGTTCACAAAAAAACAATTTTGATCCATATGCGGTAAACAGATCACTCGTAACAGATTTATTTATTGACAATGTTTTTTCACTCATCTGAACGATAAAATACGCTTAAGTTGTAAAAAAAAAAAATTACGATACCTGCGTTGTTCGAGTTTAATAAAATTACAGTTGCCAAATGCTTGTTTCCATTCGATTATTACTGCACGTAGAGTGTTTATAGAATCTCGATTCGGCCAACCCATAATGCGTACTAGTTGCCAATATAAGTGTGTGATCACGAGTTGTGTTAGCGAGGTGAGCGGCGTCAACACGATGCTGACTTGGCTAGAAGGCGCCTATGATATGTAATTCCGCATAATTAAATTGCCATCAGATATTTCGCTTCTCATTTCACACCCTTCTTAGAAATCAACTTAATCTACATAGTGCTATATGCAAATATCACAACAACAAATCATAAAAACAGTAGACATTCCAACATTTTCAACAAAACAACAAATTATGGGTGATATTTGAATAGCGCATCGATAATAATATTTTAGGTGATAGTTTCATCAACTATAATAGGCTATAAAACTATACTGCGACAAATCGAGAATTAATTCAGTGGAAAAGTGAATGAATCACAAAAAAAAATGGAAATAACAAAGCAATACACTGTTCTCTTCGAGAATCTGAAAAACCTTCCATTAAAAAAAAAGCAGCGAGAATAAGACGACATTGGTAAACAGTGTTTTAAGAACGATACTTATATCCAATCCAATTATTCCTACTCGATCAACCATCACATTCGATGTAATGTTATAGTAAGCACCTAGAACAGAGTACGATTCGCTAATAAACGTAGCTCTTTCGAACCAATAACGCTCAAATTTGGGCAGGAAGAAAAAACGAGACAATCCGATACGTTAACCACCAGCACAACCCCCCCAGCGCATCTGTTAACCACCAAATGAAACAAAAACGCGCGAAATTGATACAAACAGCAGTCAACATGCAATTTAATTTGTATAAATGATAATGCCAACAAGTATTAAAATTAATTCATATGCAAATAACATTCGTTGACGGCCAACTTCATCGCGTTAGTGTTTACTTCGTGCTCACGTTATGATATTCAAAAAATGTCTTCCTAACAATCCACACTACATACTCTAAGCATATATGATTATAAGGTTAGAAGTGAGGTAGTAGTTGACTTGCACTTTGGGATATGCAAGAATATCTAACTAAATCTACTGATTTTAACTTTCTATTTCGCATTTAGTTTTTCTCCGAAAAAAAATCAGTCGAAGTGTGAGTATAACAAACATTTCAGTGTGACTAGCTCAATTCGAGAATCTGACCGAACGAGTGACGGGTTCAAACTACAGGCGTAAATTCATTCTAAAATTTGCAGAAGGGAGCAAATTTGCACTTAAAGATGGATGGGTGCTAATTCCTTTTCAATACTGCAAAACTTGGTAGGATATAGGTAGAATATATCAGCCCCCCCCCCCCCCCCCACTCGACGTCATCCCAGCTCACAGCTTTAATTTCAAGCAAAATCAAACTTATTCAAATCTTAAATGACCGCATTATTATTATTGCTGCTCAATGCTTATTTATGTGGTTGGCAACAAAAAGATTAACAAAATAAGCAAATAGGTGAAGAAATGATACTCTATTAAGCAAGAAACTCCAAACCGTTTTAAGTGAAAACAAATAGATAAGTGCTCCAGAGAAGATGGTACGATATTTACTTCTGCATATCTCTTATCAATCAGTTTTATCGATAAGCAATGAATGAAAACAATTGAATAAAATGGTGACGTTTGCATTCTGAACGTTTATGCAAATCTTCTACAAAACATTCGTTGTCGAAGACTCAAATAATACAAAACGAGAATCCGATTCGCACCTTTTACAGAATCTGATCGGCTCTCAAACCTTTTTGCACTTTTAAATCCTTATAAGTTTAAGTGAATTTGATAGATCAATGCGGGAATGGGCAGAAAAGCTCATGCTACAGGGCACATTATGCACAGATTTTTCAACTTAAGACTGAGTGACTCTTGAACTAAAAGTATCAAACAGACATAGAGACAAGGACAGACACATGCACAGACATGCTCGTCAAAATTATGCGCCTCGCAAATGTAAATTCGCAAAGATCCATAATAATTTGTCGGAAATCACCTTCAATGATTCTTTTATGTAAGTGCTTTAAGCAAGAATGAAATGAGCACGATAAGGGCATCCAACGATAACCTAGACGGCGGCTCTCTCACGGATTCGTTTCTTAACTGAGAACGGCCATCACAACCAGTGACATACCGCAACAATTCCATTGAAAAAACCTCAGCTATTAGATGAAACATTAAGTTCGCCATAGAACTCCCTCTTCATATGTTCGTGACTTGAACAAACTGATTTATGATTGCACTGACACCTTCAGAAGCTGAGCATCTAATATTCAATGCGACAAAAAAACCACATCAGAAAAGAGCGGAAGCAATCACTCTTAAACGACTTTTTTTTCGATGAATTCTATAGTTTCAACTCAAGTTCAGACTTTCTAACGAACCATCAATACATATTTTTAAAAAAATTCATAAATCAATAAGCGCTTTCAAACATACTTCGCACTGCTAGAGGAAATATTAATGCACTATCATCTCAACATATTACTTAAAAACTTTATAGCAGTTAAAACGTCGCGCTTTAATCAAACATGGCGCATACTTTCAACTTAGCGCTTATTAGTGCAAGCGATGTTCAACATAAATTCAAATTAGTCGTCATTCAACCGCTTATAACAATTAACAGCGGTCGTCATCCTGTAAACGTATTCGACGAAGTACAAGTAAATTAAAATTTATTTGATATCACAGATGTTTATTTCAATATTTCTCAGTGTTAATGCTACTTGGACTTTCCGATAATTTCAACCATATTTAAAGAAAAATAGTGCATTACTGCACTGTTTCACAGGTAGAAAAGGTAAAGGTAAGCTTCGAAACGGTAAAATTTACCTCAAATATATGAAGCAATGAAAAGTTTTAAGCATGTGATGTTCGTATAGCCATCGTGAAGAAATTTTATGAAACGCATGAAGCTCATCAGTCAATAACAATTGTAAAAGATGAGTGGAAACAACAACAGTGTGTGCGGAAAGCAAAACGATATGAGCGCAACACTATCAGCAAAGCGTCTTCAACAATATTCAAGCTCCACCTTTTCGTCTTTAACCGTGACTAAGAGTGCAATAAAAATTCAACGCTAATCACACCAAGCAGCTGATCATACGATTCTTATAAAACAATAAATGATAATAATACGATATTTTACTGAAATGGAAATACGAAAATAATTCCATATGAATATCAAGTGAAATTTATAACAAACTAAAATCTCATAAATAAATCTAAATAACGATTGCTCGAAAAGATCCCTAAAATTTGTGTAAAATATAGCTGCAATACCACCTCTAAACGATTACAATCGATAAAGCATCTAATCCGAAAATTTAAAAATAAATAACAATTCAACGAGTAAATTCTCATGCATACAGCAGAAATTGACTTTCTAAATACCTTCACTTCTCATAGATTGCTCTATTAGAAATTGTTATGACTCAATAGTTAGGTTTTATCTATGAAAATAGGGCTTTTTTTTACTGCATAGAAATAATAAATATCTTCGTTATCAAAAATTCATCCCAACGAACAACCATTAGAATGCCATCTCTAAGCATGAACATCGAGAAATGGTGCTATCCTTTCAAGTAAAAAAAAAAAAAACATTCGTACAGGAAATTTTTTAAAATTCTCTTAAATTACTAAAATGCTTTTCCAGAAGAAAAACCAATGAATTCGTGTAGCACAATAGCAAAATGGAAACCATGCAATGAAACACTTCAACAGCACTACTCAACGAGACATTCGAAGTGCTGTTCGGTTCCCAATACACCAACAAACGATCAATTACCTCTCTAAAAACGTTCAACTCTAGACAACGAGTCGACAACGTTGCTCATCCGGTTCTTTCGTTCCGTATGTTCATCTCTATTTCAACTTCAGTTCTAAGTATCATCGTGTGTGGGAACTGGCAAAAAAATTCAATAATCAACAGGTTTTTTTCAATGCATAAAATAGTAAAATATACATTCCGTATAGGAGGAAATACAATCAGGTGAAGTGCGTCACAAGTGTCGGCAAATAAGTGCCCTAAATGTTATTGACAATAACATCATTCAATAAATGTTTAGTATGCAATCGCAACCGCATGAAGCCCACCTGCAATTACAACCATCTATATCAGAATATACTGCTTATGCACGTATAATGTTATACTCGAAATAGCACGACTACTCTTAGAATGGAAATTTAATATCGCATTAATCTATAGATTGCAAGAAGAGTAACCATTCAAGAGATCATATAATAAGAGATGAGAAAAAAAAAACGAATAAAGAAATCGCAACGTAAAAAAAAAAAAAAACAATCAGTTAAGAATTTGCAGGGAAAAATTTCATAAACGTTCATGCTTAAACTATTCATAGTTTCTTGAAAACAGTTAACTAAGGAATTTTCTCTGAGGTAATATAATGACAAAAAAAGATCTCATTAAATCATCACTTCTAATTTTTGTCAAGAAAACACTACCCCTCCCCCCACCACTTTCATATCCCACGAAAGCTTACCTCCTAAAAAAGTTTTGCTCCCGTAAAAGTGGAAGATTTTGATGCGCTGTATGGTGTTTTGTTATCTTCAGCGAAAGTTTGGGGAAAAGAAGCTCAATAAGATCTCTCTTTTTGATACATTTCGTCCATAAAATTATTGAGGAATTTATAATTTTCATAACTTCATCGCAGAATTTGCGATCAACAGTTTTTACATCAGTTCAACTACAAAGAGTACAAAAACGATGTTAGCTTAGAAACATCTATCAACAACAACAATGAGGTTGAACAGGAATGTGTGTTAAATTTTTTTTTTTTTTTAAACTTTGCAATTAGACTCAACTAAAGTATTTATTTAAAAAAAAATCTGAAAACGTATTCATTCATCTGAATTAATATCTTCAGAGGTTATAAGCATTCGAATTTTAACCTCTCTTTGTCTTTTATGAAATAGTGATCTTTATGAAATATTAAAGGCTATTTTCTTTGAAAGCAAATTACCAAAGGTGAGCACTTAACAAATAGTCAAATATAAGCAAAGCAAAGCACAGAGATTCCAAAACGTCATAAATCAAGATGACTAAGCACAGCAATTCAACCAGTCCAATAACTCGACCAAACACGAGCACTTCTTTATTGAAAAGGAACTCGGTTATGCACCACGATTTAATGGATATGCATTTGCGCGATAAATATATGTTTCGAGAGGTATGCAATAAATCAAATTAGATGAATTCACGGCCCTACAAATCTTTAGACGCTTCCGACTCACATCAAAGGTTGCATGACGTGGCGCAAATGACCGAGCATGCATCGATGCAAATCCATGTTATCGAAAAACTGAGCAATAAATTTTACTTAAGCCATATAACTGGCGTCGAAAACATTACTTTGCAAAATCTAAACGAGAAATGAGGGAAGGAGATATAAGCGAATGGTACAGCGTATGACCATGCTTACGATTTGGCGTCAATTCGCAAACCCTTTTTCGTGGAGGCAATCTGGTACAACTGCGACTGCTCGATCCGTTGATGGAATACTCTTCCCTCTGATATTAATCAGTGCAGTGGGGATTTGACGTTAAAACATAGCAACTGCAATAGTACCTCAAAGTGAGGCTTTCTATGGACCACATAAAATGCCTCTTTCACAGGACACTAAATAGAAGTGCTAGAGTGCAATAGAAGCGATGAGTAGAATAATAACCGATCGATACATGAACATCTTAATTAGGCAACTCTGTGTGAAAATGAACCATATCAACAAGGCGGAACAGTCATCAAAAAGGCACCCACAATTCAAAAGGTCTCAAAGAAGAATCAAAGAGACTGCATGACGGCCATCGACTATAGCAAACCGGTTTCACGTTGTTACGTTAGCTATGACCTTAAAGTGCCCGCGCTTTCTTCAGGAACTCTTTTGTGGTGCGCAATCAACTAGAGCAAACCAACAAAGCAATTCACAAATAACTGTGAAGGGCAGCATAGTTTCCTCTATTTAAAATGTGAACATAAGCATTCATTGTTAAATGTTTTCATATCTAAAGTATAAGTACAAACTACAAAACAGTAAACTTCAATCCATCGCAAGAACTTTAAACTTTTAAGCATAAGTGCAAATTACGGAAGATAAACTTTTAAATGACACTAACAATTACAACAAGAGTAACGGAAAACTAACAACCTAAAAGTATGTAGATTGGTGGCGTAAAATATAGAAACAAGCGATAGCTTTCAAAAATGACGCTCATTATGAGCAATAACATCGTTCCCTAGGAGATAGCCGATTGTGGCAAAGGTTGTCCTCAATAATGACAACTCGAAGACACTCTCAAATATTCGAAATTGAATGTGTCCACAATAAAAATGATTTACAAACTACTGACACGCGCATAATGCAAAAAATACCATACGGCGTCACATATATGGCTTATAGGAAATTCATTAACGCAATAAGAAATCAAACAAAATCACTAGCAGCATAACGCCTCAATCACGTATCCGTCGTAACAATTTTTTTTAAAAAATGTTGTGAAAAAAAAAAAAATTCAGCAATCCGAATAGAAACGTCTAGCAAGTATACTAACAAAAAAAAAAAAAAAAAAAAAACTTGAGATACGTCATAAATATTTGCCGTAGGTGAAGATAGCTATATTCAAAAACTACGCAAGAGGAGTGCAATTGCTCAATAACTTATAAAATAGCGAAACGTTGACTTGCGCCGCTATGTCTAAAAGGAAATCAAAAATAAAAGTCAAGGCAACGCTTACGATAAAACGAATTTCATTTCGAGAAACCTTTACATGCGATATCTCTCAACGCTAAACCTTACATATCGATGTTGCCAACTTAATGTACCACTCCTATAAACTTCTTCAATCAAGCAATCGATCCATAATACATTCCATTATCAAAAGCAGCTATATAATATTTTGATCCTATATCGCCGCTAGCGTTTCGAAAAAAAAAAAAACTACAATGTACTTAAGCGGAAAATTTGAACAGTAGCTATAACAACCAATGACGTAAAGTTAATACTGAAATAATAAGCAGTAAAGAAAATAATCTCCAACCATTGAAGTTATCTATGTTTTGCATCTCGAAAATTCCTAGACGCCAGCATAAAGACATCTTCCGACGTATTAGTTTGCATCTGAAAGTTCAGTTTGAGCGACCAATGTGCTAAAAAAAAATTAATGCGACTTGTATGTTAGGCTAGCAGTATCCTAAATTCGCTCGAATCCTTACTACATTCGAGGAAATATTAGCACCAAAACATAGCTGAAGTTTGAAGCTGAAACTTGATTTCAACTGATCTCATACCCAACAAGGTACAGCACCTGCACAGCGAACTACACCGATGTGCAAACGTCAGATTATTAATTCAATAGATTGCAGTACAATGAGCATATAGACTAAAGGTCAGATCAAAGTCCTTTTTTGTTCTTCCTTCCTCTGAAGACACGATATCGATAACAATGAATATCAAGCGTTCGGAATTTTCAGTTGAATTTAGCACATTAAATAAAATGTCTCAAAATTTTCAAATTCCAATCTTTTCCCATATACCATGAATCGCTATCAATTTTTTAACAAATTGAAGCGGAAAATCGAAGAGAAAACTTCGTTATTTTGGTTAGAGGTAATAAATTAAAACGCAAAGATGGAGGAATAAAACTCGTTCAAGTTCTCTCTATATTTCTTATCAAAAAAAAAAAAAAAACTAAAGAAATCGATTGTGGGTGTTTAATTTTTTCCTCTCATAATCAATAACTGCTTGCCGATATATTTTATTAGATTATTACAGTAGAAAATGAAAAGCGATAAGATATTTCTAAGAAAAGGGAAAAAATTTGCAAAATGAGAAAATTTAATGCTGAAAAAAAAGAAAAATAAAGAAGTGGATAAAAAGTCTCAACCTATTTGTCCTCTAAGGCAGGCGAGGTGGTAAATGTTGTGTTCAAGGTAGTGATGTTTGCGTACTGAATGTCAGTAACGCTCACATCGTTAACATGTGCACTATTTGCGTAACGCTAAATGATGTTAGCACTTTCTAGCGCCTCCGCACAAAGCAACCACCACCGTTCGAGAATAATAAACTCATTCAACACTTCAGGATACCTCCTCAATATTCACCTCACCGATTGCTAATTGCTTCTTAAATAAATTCATCTTTGCGCATCTCATATTTCCCATTTCAACAAACGCACCAAAACCATTACAGTATTCACAGGCATCGTATTTGATGCATTACGATTCCTGGCATTCTTACTTTCTAAAATATCATTCAATTTTTCTATGTAGAAATCAAAAGTACTCCCCAAATAGAAAGGGGAGAGAGAGAGAAGCGCTGCCTCTCTTTATTTCCCACAACTATCACAGTCCACATTCGCGCAAAGATCAACGAAAATAAGATAGCACTCAAAAAAATACTTTTAGAGATGGCGAGTAACATATAATGCAGCAAGAACAGGAAATTGGCTTATAAATTCAAATAATGCGGAAGAAATATCTCTGAAAATGTGGTTGCAAGGAACCCTTTAAACCAAGCAATTATAATGGCTCGACATGCTAAGAAATAGTCAGGGACAAAAAATTCCCAGGATCGGAGATATCCGCATGAATTTCAAAGCTCTTGGATTATAGTAAAAATTTGCTAGGAATTGGAACGTGGGAATGGGAATGGAGGGTGACAAGATGGGTCACTTAACTTCATTTCTTTAGAAAATTGAAAGGGTTCCAGAGAAAACACATAGCCGTAGTAGGCAAAAAAATATAGCATCATATTGCCCAGTGCAATACTTTGCGATTTTCATGCACCTGACTAATAGGATGCATAGAAATGCATAGAACTGCATAAAGAAATGAACACCCAAAGAGGACAGACAAACTACGACAGACAACAACAAACAACAAGCGATAATGACAACAAGCATCACATCAGCAATTGTAGAAGATGCGTCTCTTTGCGTGAAAAGAAGACACAAATGGGCGCATCTTGTGCATGACGAGACACCTGAATCCCGCTGAGCATGTGACAATAAATTGCTATAATCTTGCAGCGCCAACTATTCACTCAACCATAAATACACAACACTCGGCAATTTCCGATCACTCGTTCGCGAATGCTCATTTGATAGATTTTTACAACTCATAGACACTTATACACCGTCTACGGTTTTACAACTGCTTCCACTATCGTCAGTTACATTCACTCATTACAGATGACGTCCCAGGTTTGCATGTTCATCGTCGGCTACTTGAGGTTCATCACATCACGGGGCCAAATTTCAAACGGTTTCAAGGCCACAACCCTCTCTTCATCACTTCTTCCCTTCGACCCGCATCATAACTTCTCACTTCAACGTTATTCCTACAAACATTTTTTGTTAACGTTGAAGACTTTATCGCCTTATTCACCTCACCAGTATCCCAACAACGAACTACTGCAGCATATAACCTTCTGATAAGAACAAAAATCATCAAGCAACACATATCAAAGTGTCTCCAGTAAAGTGCATCGAACTGTGCATTATATCATCTGCCTGCTTAAATAACTTCATTGCTCTTCACGCCTTCAACATTCCCACCTCTAAATACGTTAAATAAACAACCAATTCATTCATATAAATCAATGGTTTCGCTTTTCATGAACATGTTATGCATCAGCTTCTTTTCCAGAAACCTTTTTATTGCTTCCACAATATCGCATATGAGCTTATGCACGGAAATCTCGCGATGCATATTTTCCGATTTTTTTGGAAGCAAAATATATTCTGATATATATATATATATATATATATATATATATATATATATATATATATATATATATATATTCATACTCAAAATATATTCAAAACATATTCAATTCGCTGATGCTTTCGTCAAGATCTCTCTCCGATAAGCTATTTGCGCATATGCTTCACTGTCACAGAACTAGTAACAACAATTATTCAATGAGAAATTTCAAACAAGCAATTTTTTTCATTGAAAATCAGTTTATAGAAAATAAATAAAGAAAATGATGAAGTACACAAAGATGAAGAGTAAGGCCTTCTGTAAATCAAGAAATAAGATTGTAATGGCCTAAAAGGTGGCATATGCATTCCGTAGCACACAGAAATCAAATTTAATAGCGCTAGCAAATTGTAGTGATTATCGATGGTACGTATCGATACAGCACGTTTAGAATCGCCTTGTTGCATCATCACAAAAAAAACTCACACACACACACATCCCCACATATCAACGATTGTGCCTACAACAATCGACGTCAACGAGAATCAATCACATAGTCTACACGAGCAAATAACTTCGATAAAAATAGAAAAATAAAACAATACGTTGGCTATTTTTCTGCATAGAAACTAGAATTCATTAGAAAAACACCTCAAAGCCGAAGAATTGTAAGCGAACGGAATCTGAAGAGAAAATTGCAACAACAGAAAATATTTCATTTGAGAGAAGGTTTAATAATGCCAATCGATGATCTAATAACGATTAAATTTTTGAAAAATTTTTCTTCATTTAGAAATGTCACCTTCGGTATTTGAACTTTCGAAAACACAACTCGATAAATTTGATAGAAAATTTGGAAAATATGCAATGAATGTGTTGAAAATATCATAACATAGTGTAACGTTGAGCCTCATATACCTACAACATGAATGCTTCCGTTGAGAGCGCAAAAAAGAAGGAAAAAAGAGAGTTTAGCGTTTGAATGTGTGCAAATAAACGGGGGTTGAAGTATTTGCAATACATTATGAACGTATAAAAGTGCAAACAAGTAAATTAGTGTGCATTTCAAAAACATCCAATGCGATACGAATATGCGACGACAGAATTAAAAAAAAAAATAGAATCTATTTTGAAAAACTATTTTGAGAATCAGGACACTATCCAGCTCCACCTCCTTCAAAAAGAATAGCCCCTAAGAGATAGCGGAAAAAGAGACACATTCTCTAGAAAAGTGTATAGTGATTCGCATCGAATGAAACTTACGTGGCAAATGAGACGATATTTGAGAGGAAGATTTTTGCTAAACAGCATCCTTCATCATCGACCACATCGTTCGACATCTGCCTTGATGCTCCAACACGAGTGTAGTGGGCACTTGTTTGACCTGATGATGCCTGAGGGCAATTATGCACCGATACCGACATTGTGCTTATCCACCTCTGCTGCAAACCTTATGAGGAGGGAACTTGTCTACCGAGCGAAAACATTCTGGACGTCGCTTGTGGAAAATAACACACAACAACACGACAGACGTGAGGAGATATGAAACGCGCCAAGTCGTTCACAAAAGACAACTTGTTTTTCTTTTTGCGTGTATCTACCCGCGAAGCGAACCAATATAGTGCTCAGTACAATGCGTGGATCATCGATTAGCACCAGTTGGAGAGCGCTCGAAATGCACACAACGAAAGGACGTCGCTGTGTTCAACAACGCATCGAGGAATCGCTATCCCTCAACATGCAAACCAGCCAACAATTGTCAACTCTAACCTACGTTGTCACCACTCTTTAAACATCACAGCACAAATCTTAACTTAGTTCACTCAACGAACATTGTCGTTCGCTTCCACCGAAAAAGGCAACGCTAAAAAAAATCGGTTGGCACTATTACGATAGCTATTTTCATAGTTCTCTATCCTCGAATTTTGCTGAAAACAACGAAGTCCCTTCTGCAATTATGAAATCGCTATATTCTTGTTTTTTATAGTTTTAGCCCTATGTTATAGTTCTTCCTCGGCTATGTGGAAGAAAAAAATTAACCGACCAGAACAACCGAAGTACTAAATTGCCATGGACTGAAAAATACAGCGAATAATGTGCCGTGGGTAGTCGACAATAAGGTAACGAAATTCATGATGGGGTCTTCTTAACAGTAAGTGAAAGAGTCTTATATCGCATAGACTGATATTTCGGAGTGTTTTAAAAATAGCGCTCATCAGAAATCAGAAAGATAGAAATAGCGAAACAACAGACGAGGAAGTGGGAATATGTGCCTTATGCGAGCGAATATCAATTGAAATATATTCGCGACAACACTAAGCCTGGTGAGTTGTGCCGCTGATCAACTACAATAGACAACAATAATGCAGCCACTTTCGATCCATATGTGAATACGCTTATGAACTACTCCAACGCACATCGTCCGTCACTATTGACGAATTGGAGAATATGTTGAAAATTGCATACAATTCGTGTCATAATAAACATCCACTTAGATTACAACACGCCAACGACACACACAGACACAGACATACTGCAAGTTAAATTGACTTCGAAATAATTACGTTCTAAACGATATCAGTGAGGACGAGATGAGATTAAATCTTATTACTTATGACTATATTCACTAAGAAAGATTTGTTCGAAAGGTGGGGGAGAGGAAATTGTAAGGATGAGAAAAATCTGATAACGTTGTCGGCACAAAAATCGAGCAGAATCCCTCTAACAAAAAAAAAAAAAAAAAAAAGAAACAGTTCCTTTAAGAATTTTTCCACCAATCTAAAAGACGAAACATAACCAGAGCATTCATTGTTCACCATCCAATTAGCAAAAACTCTGAGAAACAATTATCCACACCTAAGATATAAAAAAACGAGCAAAACAAAGGCGAGAAAAGGAAAACGACTTTTAGGAGTTCGAAAATGAGTCGCACATAAGGAACCCACATACGCACAAATACGCAACGTGATCGAACTGGCCGCTTCGTTCAGGTGTGTTGTTAGTCATTACCGCGACGAGCAGACAACGATATAAAAAGATCACATCAACGCATGAGATTGTGTTAGAAAATTAACAAAAATAGTGCACAATTGAGGAGATCAATCGACGAGCCAAATGTCTAGTGATCCACATTCATTCACGAACTTTTGCAGCCGAATGTACGACATGATGAAAGAAAGCGAGAGGGTACGTACCAACGACGAAAACAGGACGCCAACCAAGAGAATGCGAACTTCAGAATGAAACGACGCACAGCGTCACTAGTTGCTGTGACGATGCATCATTACAGCTACGGCAAACAGTTTTGATTTGTTGATGTTCCTCTCGCATCACTCCTCCCATTCTGTGTTTAGCTTCTCACGGTTGTGAAACCTGGATTCTCTCTAAGCTCTTATATCAGTCACTTTGAAATTCAAATGCTAATCCACCTATGAAGTTTCATTAGGATTACTCGTGAAGTAAAAACTAATGCATTAACTTCGCAATCGACCAGTGAGAATTTTAATATCAATTGCTCTTTATCAAAGCCGTATGTATCTCTTAAAAAAGCACTTGAAAACAACATGCCTAGCCTCGTTATCACAGGCAGCTCTCGCATGCTGGAACAATCTTGTGAGCCACACACTTCTCGCTTCAATCTTAACACCATCGTTCATTGGTTTGTCATTCTGAACACTCCAAACAAAAAGTGAAGGGAGACAGGTAAGGGGGGGGGTGGGAGGGGGAGATGGGAGGGAAGGTAATCAAACGCCTCAATGCTTCTTGCGCCTTAATTCGCTTTGCGTCGCATCATACGGATACACTTCGGTCATCGCTAATTTATCTATTTCGCCACGAAGTTAAGTGAAAACGACTCAGAACTTTTGATGTTTATTGTGTAGCAAAATTATTGATTGAAATTGTAAGCAAAGTGGCGGAATTTGTTCAGAAACTTTTTTTCAAATGCGTTCGCTTATAACAATTCACCTACAACATCGAATATAAGCTACAAAACTATAAAGTTTCCATTTCAAAGAGAGGAAGCTACTCTGATTGAGAGAGATAGGTACACTGAGTGATGGGTGTCTTAATTCGAGAATATTTAGTAAATTATTCAAAATACTACACCTTAGATTCTAACAAATAAAATCATTGAAACCTATAATGAATAAATATGAGAAAACGTAAAGCTGCTAATGGAACGTTTAAGCGAAGCGAAAACAGAGGACGACAGAGAGCGCTGACGATCGAATGATGTGCATACAGAAGCGCTACATTGTGAATTGTAGATAGGCATCAAGCATAAATGGGCCGCGAAAATTTCATGATGCGTTGTTGTAATTCACACGTGTTCAAGTAAATGTTGCTCTGCAACGACGATTTTCTCGTGGTTGCAAAATTATTATTTTTTTTTTTTTTTAATATGATACATCAACTTGAATCGTTTATTCTTAACCCTGTAATTTACATCCTACGATCGATATCTGATACCTCCATCGATCATATATGTCATATCTTCATCGATCACCGAACCTCATATCTATAACATCTAATCATTTGTGCACAAATCCTACTCGATTTTGGATTTCAATTATAAGGTATACAGGTCTAGAATCGGAGAAGTTAACAGTGGGATTACTTAGATGGAATCATGACTTAAATTATGCAGCCACTAGAGAAGGATCTACTCCTGTAAAAAAGCGACTAGCATATGCACACAGAAATACGCTAAAAATATTTTTATTGGGATATAAAATGCAAAAAATTTAGTTATTGGTAAAATCTAATTGAACACTACCGCTAACGGCAACGATGACATCCTCTGCGATTGTTTTTTTATTTTTTATTGACGGATTTTCGTTTCATTGCTGCTGAATGAACGATGAGGTTGTTGGCTATGATGGAAAAGGACGTCAACAACTGCAATGAACTACGAAAGTGAACCTTTGATGTTTTTTAGAGATAATTTTTTTGATCGGATACGACTATTTACTACCATCAACATATCCACTAACCTCAAAACAACGATACAGAAATGGTAAGGGGATTTCGTTTCAAATTGGCAATCTAACATTACTATTTAATGATTTTCATTTCATCGCAATTCAGTAGTTCCAATGAAGTGACACGCTTATCGTTCCTGGAAATAGCCGGAAATAGCCACTATTTGCATTATACTGAATGTTTGGGCCTCCACAATACTAAATCTATGCAAACATATCTTTGCAACAAAATTGCTAAACTTCAAGCGAACAACTGCACCAGCTAAAAAATAAGCGCCTATGTTGCTAGTGGTGAATGAAATTTCCCACAGCAGCTACTTTCAATGGCACAAACCTCTGAGGAAATGCATAGCTCGAATAGCGGAGATCTGCCTATGTATGCGGACACGGTTGTTGCTTATTTGCCGGTCTTTGTCCGGTCGGTGTCAACCATACATCAGTTTACCTTCTCTCAATATACGCGTTTCGTTTTCACCTTAGCAAATGAATGGTGTGAGGAAGCTCACTGAATGTCAGATTTTTTTCTCGTTGATCTTTTTTTTCTCTTCCCTTTTTTATAGTACTTCCTGTGAGGCCACAAGCTGAAGTCGAAATTGACCTGTGACTTAAGGCATATGAGACTATTGATCGGGATGAAGTAATTGTGGATGAACACATTTACGCCTCTCATTTACGATTCAGAAAAGCTGCAACTGAAAACTCAAATAAGTACGACAGCGATCTGGATGGAAAGCGCTCACTTGTCACACACCGATTCCATATCCGGCACAAAGCAGCATCTTCGAATAAACTTTAAACATAACAAGTGGAAGATTGCGAATGCGCGCTATTTGCGTACCATAAACGACAGAGGAAATGGAAGTGAAACGATATGAGGTTATAGGGGTTATACGGTTGATGGCAAGCTGTCCAAACAACAACGATGCGCGCAAGACAAACGTCACCATTCGTAGCCGTAAAAGTGAGCACCGATCACGATTCCATCCAACAAAACACAATATTGGCGCGTACACAACGTAACAAAAAAAAAGAAGAAAGAAGTCCTCCACTGCGAAAACGGTCATTGCCACTGACGGCCCACTTCAAATTCATCTCTACGTTGCTTATCGAAGGAAAGCACACAAACAGACACAGACACACAAACACAGACACATACAAACACAGAGAGCAATCGCATAAAAGTAGACACTACGAGTTGACGTAAGATGCAAATACAAACAGAAATGAACCAGAGACGATTTTCGACGGCATCCTTCTTTCAAGAGCTGTAGCAAAGAAATTCTATTTTATTTGTTTCTGGAACCACGCGGGAAACTTTGGCGTAAAATTTTAGAACTTTCTGCCCTTATTTCCAGCCCTACTCATCACGTTTTCATTTTCTTTAAGAGAACATTATAAAGCGACCTTAATTTGCGTAAAAGTGATCGCCTTCATTTTAAACTAGACATCGGCCACCTGCATAACACTCTGAAAGAATCAAAATAGATCCTTATCAGATCAGTACGTTTCATCTTTAGCCCAAGCTCTCACATACAATGAAAAAAAACGTCCAAAGAGATGAAGAACTGCTATTGCGCATTATCTATTCGAAAAGTATCAAAACATTACTGATCAATATACGTTAAATTATCATTAGCTACAGTATTATATAGCATAAAAACGCATTAACTGAGGACCTCATTATCCTTTTATGTGTTACGTCCACATACCTATCGCTTATTTTTTCACCAGAGTAGCACTTATCACGTAACGGAACTGCACAGAGATGCATAATGACATTTCGATGAGATATTTTCACAGAGCAAATGCTTTTTATAAAATCACCTATTTCAAAAAAAAAAAGATTGTTAGTGGATGCATTCTGTTTTTCTGTCACATATATAATTATATATGTGACAGAAAAACATATATATATATATATATATATATATATATATATATATATATATATATATATATATATATATATGAACAAATATCTACTCATTCCCACAATTGTTTTTTCATTTGAATTGTGGCCATGTATATGTGAAGCGATGCGACAGTACATCACCTTTCCACTTCAGTGAATTTTGCACACCGAGCAGTAAGTAATATTAAAAGACAATAACAATAAAATGAAATAAGGGAAACAGGAAATCACTCCCCTGGGAGGGCTGATTGAAAGCTGAAGTAAGAAGAACATAATAGCTGTCGGCTTAGAGGCACATGTAAAATCAGAAGGCCTTCCACGAAAAACACAGAAGGGATGGTGATATGTGATAAACTCTACAAAAATAAACCGGAATAACCGGTGCTCAGGAAATATGCAAATGAAAGTGCTCCATGCATGCACTGAGAACGACATCGTAGAATATAGGCTTGCCACTATTCAACGTAACGATATTGATAAAAAAGAAGCATGTGTGGTCCCAAAATTTGAATCTCACAACCATTCGTTATTCTTAAAGATGACGTCAGCTCATTCGCTTTAAGCACCACCTGAACGTAAAGTATTCACATAAGAAAATATACAATGTCACAAAACGGGAAACGAAAAGCCACAACTCCATAACAAATCATATGATGATCGTAAATTGAAAAAGCCTATGTAGACTTTGTGATTGCGACCATTCGCACAGCGTTTAAATGCCAACATCGACCAATCTTCAGGAATTGAAATGAAACAAACTGGTGAACGAGTTTGACGAACGTTGAACTTACTGCCTTCATGAAAATATTAGAGCGTGAAAAATACTCGACAACAAAATCATGCACTATCGTTACATTAACCCACGGAACGATGAACAAGCGGATGCAAACGAAGATTCTAACATGGATTTGAAAAACGTACCCGGTTATCCACTCGACCGTGTCGCGGAAGTATTCGGGAAGTCGATCAAGTCTGCTCGATTTGGCGTTTGTCGCCAGGTTGGATGCGCGTAATCGCGAAATGCCTCCTGATGAACAACGCCGCCTTGTCACGTGCCCTGCCGAAGATCTCTCTCTTCTGCTCAGCACGGAGAACCCAAAAAGTAATTCCTTTCTGGCTTATGATAGACTATTCAATAATCTTCAAACTTTTAAAATAAGTGACTTAAAACAAGAGGAAGAAAGATGACCATGATGGAAGCAACTTGATGCAAGCAATCTATATATATATATATATATATATATATATATATATATATATATATATATACATATATATATATATATAACCGAAATCCTTACATTCGAACATCCTACACATAGCAGAATTTGTGTGTTCGCACGAATTTATCTCACAAGAAGAGGGAGATAAACTAGTCACCTTTCACATTAGTCTATGCCCCCAACGCGTCATAACAGATTAGCAGAATAACCCAACTAGTACAAGTGGTAAGAAGCGCGTTGGAGTTCGTAATAAGGAATGGGGATTCGTATTATAGTGGGAATGTCATCGATCTCGATGGTTCTCGCTATGCAAATCGTCTTCGAATAACTTATGTTCCTCCTTGGACTCAAGTACTTCCGGTCCTTATTCGCTATTGTCGTTCCGGAAACTTGATTTGCCGATCAAACTGACACGACATTTTGCGATGAAAGATCACAATAAAAAACAGTAGCAGTGATAGTAGATGCCTTAAAAGTTACATGGCACGCCAAGCAGAAGTTTTATCAAAAGACATAATAACAGTTTATCGCTTTCGAGTATATCTCGACGCAGTGGCAATATGTGGTTGGTACACCTTGTTTTTTTTTTTACTGCGCGTGAATTGTTGCTTCATTTTTTAATGTGCGGGAATGTTTTTCTTTTTTTGCGTTTAAAACGCGACAAACAAAGGAGTGAATTTTATCACTACCTTATGAATTTTATGATGATACATCCCATTTTGCACCGATAGGTGCAAGAACTTGCTCATGAATAAAAACCTGAAGCACTTCAACGAAACAAAACCACTAAGATATAAAGATCAGATACGATGGTAAACGATACGATTTAATCGTAGAGTGAAGATAGAATGCGATTAGCAATGCTGAACCATCGAATTCCATCCACTCTGCTGAATCATGACATCGTCATTGTGCTAATAAATGTCGATCGCTAAACTTTAAATTATTTTTTACAGCCTGTACAAGTAGGTTTATCATTTTAATTTCCCTTCAAGTATTGGCAGTACATGCATAACATGGGAGTGATTTCTGATCTCACTGAGGCCTATCAACATAAAAACACGGGACAGGTAATAATTTCAAGATTGCTTTTTTGGTTTCCTCTCCTTGCGAGATAGACTAGCCTCAGGGCTTTTGAACTGCAAGGTTGCGATCTACAAACTTTGACCATAACATCATACTGCTCGATATAGAATAGTGTCGCCTGAGAGTATCTATACTTCATACAGCCTCAAAACGTCAAGTTATGGTAGGAGTAGGAATAGGAACATGGACCCATACGAGTGCACCTTAGCATTTTCGATACATTCAAGAGCAATTCAACTCTGAAACAATCCAACACACTAAAAGATGATGAAAGCTTAGATAAGCCACGATCGAATGCTTCGTCTTATTGACGGCTAAAATATTTTAAAAAGTGAACAGCTGGCATTAACATTAAACTCTTAACAGCAAATACAATCAACTTTCATCATAAAAAATAACTGTGTGCTAAACAGCCAAAAAAATTTCCTCAAATTCTTTGAAAGATTTGTGTTTAAGTGATTCGAGGTTTGTGAAAGTTAAAAGCTGCAAATAACCTTTCCTGTAATATGTACTATTTGGAAATTTTCGCCAACATGTTCAAATTATCGAATATTTCTCCAAACAGCATAAACAAATGAATGCTATGAACAGAACTGTCAGGGTTATATTGCAGATTAACGCCTTGTACTTGTCAGTCTGTCTAGTTATTACACCTTGCTTTTGATATTTGTGAAAATGCCCTTCAAAAAATCTTGCCTGCACGATATCTGATGGGGTTCACTTCAAGCCCAGATTATAAAAATTATCTAATGGATTTTGCCTTTAAGCCACTCGATTATCAATCACAAATAACATCACATAAACGCTAATCTTATCATACATTTCAAATCTTTATGTGGATTCTTTTACATCTCATTTGATATCATTTTTGAATTTGCGATGAACATAATTCATCACAATCACAACTTATACTTCAAGAGTAAAATTCTACTAGAAACATCTTTCACAATAGTGCAACATTTAGAACAGTACAACATATGATGGCTCAAAACGGCATCCTTTAGATAGTCCCGATCCTCTTTTTATCTTATACATACCCTACTAAGATGAGATTCACCTATATTTTATTTTCTTCCCTTAAATTTACTCTGTATAGCACTATTGTTCATATGCGGCAAATGAGTAGGCTTTTCTCTACTTATTTAATATTATATATTCATGTAGACAATAAACTTCATCGTTATTGCCATTTTTATTCAGTTTATCGCATTACCGATTATCCAGAGCGTATGTACATTGCAATATTATGCATTTTTATAAGTGGAAATAATTTTGTCTTATTTTATCTGTAGCTATTTTTATATAAGTTTATTTCATTGCATGAGAGTAATTTTTATAGTTCTCCATATCATTACCAAAGAAAAAGCTTGTATCACTATGATAGGGAGGTATCGCTGTGAGAAAAATAAACAGTGAAAATATGAAGAACACCAAAAACAATGCCATAAAGCTTACTTCATGAGCGGGGCTAAGCCATTAACGTATCCATCAACGTCAGTGTGCCATAAGTCGTTGGCTCAATATCGCTGAAAAAGAAAAAAAAGATAAAACTATCTGATTAAAAATGCTCGCACAACAAAATAAATCAGTGACGGAGTCGGATTTTCCGTGAATATTCTTCAGCTGGGGCAGTCAAAAGATATACACCATGGAGCTGATAGAGCATCGCAAAAGCGATAGAGGTGGAACGCCTTTCTGCTCTAATCGATTTTCCCATTGCAAAAAAGAACACTACCCTCTGAATACAACTAAATTATTTCTGATAAGAATTGCACGAAACAGTGTAAGTTTAACTGTTGAGATAATGGGGACTTTTTTGAGAGTGAAAATTTAATTTAGTTGAGTGTGAATAATATGTTGCAATGATTCGTATGCGTGATGCCGTTCAAAAGTGAAGAATTTGATCAAATGCAATTCCATCCATAATCCATGACAAGTGCTTCAATCTTCATAAGTTCTACATATTGAAAGGAAATACAATAGTCAGAGGAATATTATTAATGTTATGCTGCGGGGAATTCCTATTCATACAAGCTGCGGTGACTGGAGCTTTAATTCGTGGAGGGTACCAAGGAGGCGGGGGAAAGGATCCTGGCGGATGATACATCCTACAGGCCTACGTTAGGCGAGGAAATCTATGAGGCGTATATGCGAAGCGCATAGATACCGGAAACTTTTCAAATTTCTAAAGCACAGCAACGAGATTCAAGTTGGCTTCTACCGATTCTAGGACAACAAGCTGCTCCAAATTCCATAGTATATAGTGGTGAGTGAACAACCTGAAAACGCATTTTAAAAAAAATGCTGTAATGACGTCATCCGACGATCAATCAGATGCAGACATTTCGTCGATTGTGCAAATACGGCTCAGATATAGTTCATTTGAAGTGGAATCGACAAATCAACAGCGTCGAAGGAAAACTTCGAATCGTTTCTTCAATGTGCATCGCTTTTCGGTTATCACATGTCTGCTACTTAATCATTTTACTTGCTCGTTCTCTCTGTCGCTCTCTCCCTTTACACATATTTATCTCACTCGATTTTCTCTCCTGTTGGCAAGAAATAGCAGTTATTCGTTTCGCGGCCTCTCTACGCGTTTTGCTCCACGCCGAAAAAAAGCAGTTTTGATAGTAAGAAGTAAGGCATTGATAATGTAACTATTACCAGGTGTGCTGTCCCGTGCAGGTAATTCGCAGTTATGGACTGCAGGACTCACACCTTACCCAAGACTCATTAAGTTGGTTTAGGGAAGTTTATTTGCGAAAATGACTAAAAGACTAACTTTACACGGTTAATGACCATCACAACACAATCCACGTTTCTTTTGTCAACAACGATCGATAGGTTGTAACGTCACTATCACTATTACATGCACAGAACAGGTTTCTTCGTCTAATCTCTATTGCACTCTTCCCTTCCTCTTCATTTAACAGCGTGGGATAAGAACATCATATAGTGGAAGAGAAACGATATCAATTTACTTTTTCATCAAAAGGTAGGATGTTCCAAACAAGGGAAAAGGTCACGACTATGTCAAAATTTTAAATGATTATGCAAAAAGTGCTCTATTTAATCATTCCTTCTAGGGGTCACTATTGGTAATTAGCTCTCAAAACGGCGAAACACTGAATACAATACCGTTGAAAATAAAAATACGACTCTTTGAGAAGAATATTTGAATGAACCTTTTTCCACAAACGACTGAGATATATACTCTCGGCTAATTGCTGAGGGAACCAACTTCCAGTATCAGAACGATATCAGCAATTCGAAAAAGGGATGCGTAAAGCCTTGATTTCCTGAAAAAAAAAAAAAAAAATAGAGCAGCATATAAGTTTTTCTTAGATAAAATAAACGAACTTGCAAAGTTGCGTTTTCCCCTCTAAACAAGAGAATAGCATTGATCAAGAGAACAGCAACCTGGTCATCAAAAATATTAGCATGATCATTCACAAAAACTGCTACCATAAACCCATATGTCGTATTTCTCGTTAAGTAGGATAATTCTTTCGAAAACAACACTCGCAGCCTTCTCTCGAAGATCTGAAAAAAGACATGAGCCCTCATGAATACCACATCTGCTCTTGAAAACTTGAGGAAAAAAAGACGGAATAACCGGTGTTGTTTACTAAGTTAAATAGAAACAAATAGGAGCAGTGACATTAGTTTCGTAAGTTAATACAAGTGATGAAAGCATAGGTAATATGCAAAGGCTAGGCAAGTAAATAGCCGCGAAAGTTACGTGAATGGCACGTTACCTAGGTAATATGAAACAATCTTGTGATTCAATTTTTAAAATCAGTTAGGGGATATTTTTCTATTGGAATCATCTAGAGGCCACTTTTCCATCTTATAGCATCTAAATTCATTATAATGGCTACACTATAGAAATGATAAGACAATTAATGCAAATTACATCGTTTAAAATTAACATCACTATTGCCCTAAATGCACTGATGGGAAAAACTTGAGATGATCCTATACTAATTAACTAAATTAGTATTTGATTGCTTATGCCTTCTATAGCAATCGGTTAAGTGAAACGGTTTGCAAGCAAAATAAGATTAAGATTGTCAACAATACATCCTGAAAATTGCATACGGAAAAACATCCGGACAAAGGTCACCATATAATCATCCTTAGAGGTAGGTTAACTGAAGTACTAGAATGAAGAACACCGCTGAAAATTCCCCACATGAGCTCATGCGCCCGCCCCGAAATCCACGAAATCGGAGAGCGCTGCGCGACGCGACTTACATGTGCCCTGCCCACTGCGTATCGCCGGCAGATTGCAGTTGGCGTGCTGCGATGGCCGAAAACATCTTTTTGCGGGAAAACAAATCCTTTAAAGCGAACAGCTGATTCGCTTTCAATTTCGCACGTAGCCAACGTGTTTTAGGCACTCATGATGGTGCCTTTAAGCATGGTAAGGTGAAACGTGGTGTCACACTTCGAGCAGACAACTGTAATGCTGAAACGAATGCCTACGATGGAATGAAAAACTTTAAAAAAGGTATTGCGGCTTAATAAAAGGCTACTGACCACAGAATATGGCAGCCAGTTTTCACGCGAGGAATCAACTAATAAAACAACGTTTAAAGATAAGCTTGAAGAACTCGTTGTCGACATCACTCCTAAGGTCGTCTCCGTAGGCGGCCACACGAAGAGGAAAGGTTCATGACGTCCTCAAACAAAGGTCATTTTCGTAGATGTTCGCGACGCCTATACAGGTTTTAAAACGTCCAAAACTGTTGTGAGATTCTTCGCGTTTTAATAGTGTTTTTGCTTTCGTGTCCCATTGTGACGAATTCTATGAGGAAAGAAAGTTTGATCGGAAAACTGACTACGTCATTTAAAAGCGGCCTGCTGTTGATCAGCCCACGCTACGGAAGCAGACTGATTATAGGGAAAAGTCAATCAAGTCGACTTTTGTGGAAGGGCTGTATAACTCTGCTGTATCAGCCCAGCTGGAGACATGATCCTGGGATATACGCATGACAGCCGGGATGTGTTCCCCATGAAGAGGGAACGTTCACTAAAATATACCCCTTTTTTTAGCTCCCCACGGTTACCGACTAACAACTTTAGGATGCATGCAACGCAGCACAGTAAAAATTTCTGTTGTACTTATATCAACGCATGTAGTACTGAAAACAGTTCTCCAGGAATGAAGGTTTTGTTAGCCAGAACAAAGCCGGATAATGTGGCTGTCACTTTTAACAATTAATTCAGTTCTTTAAGAAGGTCCTTGCTATCAAACATTCTGTTGTGATCGTGGAGCTAGAAACGAGATTATGCAAGACGAAGCAGGCAAGGTTGCTGTACCATAAATAAATACATAAAAACGGCTGAGATTGCTGCAACGTCAAAGTGCTTCGTCTACAAACTGCTCTACCCCTGAAACCTTTCATCTATCATCTGCCTGCGAGCATGTGTATTTACATAGCTGCTTATGAGGAATTTATAGAAGTTATTTACATAGCCACGAAGGTCGCTGACCTAAGCACAAGTTTCATGTTCACAGGAAACCTAATTCCATCAGCCTACTTATTGGAAACTTTTTCAGAAGCGCTGCTGTTGTTAACCTCGTGCAATATCCTAATCTTGGCCATAAAACTGTTGACATATTTTTGAGAAACTAATATATGTTTATTCTAGCAATATTTCAGTGGCAGCAAATTCCTCAACTATTGATCACACGAGAACCCATTATGGAATCGAAATTCCCTTTGTATAGCATAGATGAAACAACGGCAAACATGTCATGAAAAGCAATTAGGAAAAATGTGAAACTATGTTGAATCAACGCAACTGCGATGAGTGCATTCTAAATCCATCCAACCTCGGGGAAATGTAAGAGTATGCGTAATGTTACTCAAGTGTAGGCGCTGAAGAGAAGGACCACCAAGAACGGAACCACTATCGTCATAGCATGAGCGCATGGGGTGTTGGATTGGTGTTCTAAGCAACATTGAATTCGCTAAATATAATTTACTAAAATTTGCACATAAAGTGTGATATGTAACACAAGTGCGAAAGCGTTCTATAAACGGGTCAACAATATGTTAACAACGCTCTATACAGTACGCATATTGAAAAGGAACAGTGTTGACTACTCGGTTGCGGATGACCATATAAAATCTAACGTATTTAGAGAATACTTCTAATCTGTTTTCATGGAACAACAGCGTTCTGCCTGATCAAAGTGCACCATGTTACAAAGCACTTTGGTTTTGTTGATGTTTATGCTCGCTCAGCTCCCAAGGATGTTCATAAGCTCAGTAAGAAGGCCTCAATCACGTCTTAGGGTATTACAGTGCTTTTTCTCAGTGCACCACAAAAGCAGTTTTTTGGCGTCTTAATGCCATTTTCTACGTTCCATCTTTCGTTTATCCCCTTCCCCGTCTTACAAATGTGCGTTCATTTCATCGTTGCTGAAAGGATAATCCGAAAATTCGGTAAAAAACTTTCACAGATTAGCCTAATTTATTTCATTTGTAAGGTTTTCACATATGCGATAATAGATTACTTTCTAAGAAAAGAGCGCCTAAGTAACATGTGGTTCACCTCCCCTTCTGGTTACTGCATAATGTCGCGGCGTATTTCCTGTTCAGGCGATTGGTATTTAAATGGAGTATGAAAGTTCAAACCTGAAATTGTGTATATTGATTATAAAAAGGCTTTGATGTTGTCTACAACGAGAAGATACCCCTGAAACTGGAAAAATATAGCATCATCGGCTCTTCGCTGAAGTGCTCCAGAGCCTTCTTATATGGAAAAACTTTCAAGTAAGAAATAGGGGATAGTTACTTCGCTCCATACTCGATTCCAGGAAGCACTTTGTGCCCTGTTTTGTTTCTCGTACACATTAACAATATTTCTCATCACATTGTGAGTAGTATCAAGATCCTTGCTGATCACCTAAAATTTAATTGTCCTTGCACGATCCTGCCCATAAATTCCATATTCTACAAAACGACCTTGGTGCGTTTATCAAATGATCGGGATTGTAGCACTTTAATGTTTCCCATGAAAAATGTCATGTTCTTTGTTTCAGCTTCAGAAATGAATGTATTCTCAGACCAAGAATTAAAGTTCATGCTTCTACAGATGACCCCTGTGATCTTAATGATTTGATTGGCCCTGACCTTCAATGCGTATTGCAGTGTTGCGGTGTTCCACTTTTGCTGGAAAGTTCTCCGAAAAATGAGAACTATATTATTTGCGATTTGCCGCATAGATGTATAGAGCATCATCGAAAGACCTTCCATATTTAATGCCAACCCATTTTCGGATACCCTATCCCACAATTGGTTTTCGATGCTATGTTGCAAAATGTTCAAAAACGTTTCATTCGCCCTGCTTTTCCCACAGTTTAGCATTGTTCATAACAGCTGAATTACATTGACAGGTTGGAAATCTTCAACTTAAAGTCACTAAAATATTGCATCCTCGAAGTTGACCTGATTCGTTGTTACAGAATTGTGCCCGACTTCTCTAGCATTTCGTTCTTAGAAAAGTTGCAACTTCACCTTCTTTTCACTCGACGTAGGCATCGGTTCGAGTTCGCTAAAATTGTTTCATAGAAAACAATGTTCTCGATGATCCGCAGTTTGGAATACACGAACCTTTGATACACTTCTTGCCAATATCATTACTGCATCCACTCCCTCACTTTTCAAACTGGGCTAAGTCGTTCTGATTTTCATATTGTTGCTGCTCCTGTGTATTGCATCCAATGGTGGTTGATATCTGTTTACCTGGATGCTGGGCACGTTTTGCTTTCTCTCTTTTGTTGCTTTTTCCGTTGTCTACTCTGCTATTGACCCTCACGTTCATATTCATATACTTGTTTGTTTTTTTTTCAATTCGAGGTATTGGAATAAAACAAGTAAAATAACATGCTACGTACGAATAAAATGTGGCGCTAGCTGGTAGCAACTGCGGAAAACTATTGGTAAGATTTGGGAGATATGCGGTATGGAAAAAAAGAAATACCGCATTGTTTGGATGTGCAGATGCTCATGAGTAGAAAATCCTCGAATATGAACACTTCCTGAGGTAATTTCAAAAATTGGAGCTCATCTCTAACGTAATCCACCTTGTTGATAAAACTTCTCACCGATGGGACTTCCTTTCAAAAAACCTGTTTTTGTTAAGTCGACAGAAATTTTTTGAAAAAAAAAAAACAGTCTTTGGTCTGCAGTTCATCTCGATGGTCTATTCTGCAGAAGCGTTTGCTCCCTAAAATAAGTAATTATTTAATCAACTCTCTTAAAAGCTTTTTAATATCGTATAGGAGAAATTTTATGGCCTTTTGACTAAAATATAAATTTAGATAAATTGATCTAAGCTTTCACGGTAACGATAGATTATAAAAGAAAAAGTAATGGAAGATGAGGGGGTCATCATGAAATGATTTGGACTGAGATAGGTCATTGTTGCATGAAGCACTGCCCTCTTTGCTCTAATGTGCTAACTTTGTATAATCAAATGAGTGTGGTGAAACTTTTTAAATGAACCCCATTCCCACCCCATCCCCTGTTCCTAAAGAATGTAGTTTTTAGATCAACAGGAGACGCATGAGCATCCAATGCAGTACGTAGATATCAACTAACATACTTGTTAATTTTTATTGCGTAGTTCTGCGAGCTTTATCTGCATAACAGTTTTAAAAATCGAATTAAACTGTACTCGAAAACATCTTCATTTCTTAAATATGGAAAATCAAGCAGATTTCGTCATAATATAAAGCTACTCAATGAGGTTGGGCAGGAAAAGGGGAACGAATAGGCCAAGGTTTCCCCACAGCACATCTAGCAGTAGAGATGATTTCTTTGAACCGATTTACACTTCGTCATTCAACACATTTTTACAGACACAGCTGCTGTCTGCGTTTATTTTAATGACAAGAAGAACGTCATTTGATTTCGATGCAGCATCAGTCGCTTCTCATTTTGCAATGAAGGGTAAAGCAATAAAAAAATGTGACAACTTCTTTACTTCATATTTCCAGTCTTGATTTTGATGGCCCTATCTATGAATTTTGTATGGTGCACTTCGTTGTTTATATGAGTGAAAATCTAGGATTTGAACAATTTTTCTGCAACCAGGTAACTGCCCTATGTGAATAGACTTACCCATTCTTTCCACGCAGCTAGCTGCTTACTGTGGGCGCAACAACGAAAATTGGAAGACCATTTATTGTCATGGAAATAAATATTTGGCCACGTCTTCAGTTTGTTTCAATGATGTTATAGAGCCACAAAAATGAGTCCATCATACCCTTGCAGCAACGTCCACAGCCATAAACTCGCTTTGCTTTGCAGCCATCTCCAAATCTCTTACAATCTCCAACAACATTCCCCCTTCTTGCAGCTAAAAATTGAACTGAAATCTTCGATTACACTCACTGCGATATTTGAGTTTTGAGCACGAGCACTACATTGGGAATGTTTCTGAGGTGTGTGGCATCGTTGGAACCCTTGAAAATTATGTCATCTGAGATTCCAAGAGAAGTTGGATCATTAAGGCACAGGCACCATCGAAAATTTTGAAACGCATTTGTCCTTTCACATCTCTCCACTCTTTAAATTTTCAATTTTATAAACTTGCATACAATGTTGATAATTTGATTAGGAATATGTTAAGATGCACTTCAATCCGTGGATGGCTCATATGAAATGTAGCTGTGCTTCGTATTTTGCATAAAATCAAGTAAATGCCCACCCTCAGTCAACCTTTATGTCAAAACAAAATCCTGCTCACAAATTGCTAGAAGCATTGCATCCACGAGTTTTATTTTGTCCCCCACGGGGAATATAACAGCGAATTCTTTCGATATTGAGCAATACAAGGTTTTAAGTTTATGGTTTTATGTATTTCTATAATAATTACTGATGAATCCAACTGAAGTTTTTCATGCTTATCACCCAACTTACGTTCTGCATTTTTCAGTAAATGCTCGACAGCTTTTTCTGTATTAAAACTTCGCGATGCAGATCCACTCTTTTGCTCCGACGTTTATTCGGTGCTGCTTCAGGATATTGGTTTATTAATATGAATTCATTTCAGGATATGCAATGGTCCTTCATTCGGTGCATGCCGCAGATTTTATTTCTTCTAGCGTTGTTACAACAAGGTTTGATTCTCTGCACATATCAGATGATAACGGTTACAAAGAGACACTTATTGGCCGGAGGGTATTTCAGTCTTTTTTTAGACAATCGCATAAAAAGCCTCATCAATTTCAATTGTTGCAGCTGGTGCTTTTTTTCATTCTTTCTGTTTAATACTTAGATATAGCATTAATATTCTTTCACCGTATTTTTACAACAAGAACGTCTACTTTTTTGGTTATGCCTCATTTTCTAGAAGGTATTGCATCTCGATTAAGCAACTGTTGCAAATAACCTGCCCGCAGTTCCAATGATTCAACGTAAGCAATCTCGAATATCTGTTGGTGACTCAAACCTTTCTTATTACTATGAATTACAAATCGGTTGAGTAGAAGGTGTCGTAAATATTTTAAAATGTCACAGTGGATTAACTGCTAAAAGTGCTGTTAAATGTGTCTTTTGGTAGAAGGCTTTATGTGCCTGTAATTTAGGAGAAGCAATTTCTGGCGAAGAATGTTGGTGCAGTGGTGTCGAAATCACAGTTTCGAATGTAAAGCATTGCTTTGAGTTGGGGATGCCAAAGCAGAACTCGTGGACGCAAGCTAACGACGATTGTGTTAAGAGTGGAGGGCATTTGGCACATATCACAGACTCCAATACATATAACCTTCTTTTGCAGTATCTAAAACAAGAAAGCTTTTATTTTCTTCTTTCTCTTCGATCGAGACTGTTACTTAGCATCATGTTAATAAACATCTGCCTCCTTATAAGTGATACTAAAAAAACGAATTATCAAACTTAACTCTCATATTTGTTCATTTGCCTGGCACAGTAAAAGAAATACGGAAACGTTAGTAGTGTGGTCGGCTTTCAATTCTTTTCTTGCCGTCAAATCATAATTTGCATGCTTCTTTTGTGAATTTACAACTGAAAGCGCGTAACTTCAATGCCCTCTCTGTAAGTACATATTAGCGTATATGTCGGCTTGTCTGCCCAGTGGTTTTAAGCTGAGAACCACCGGAACTATCTAACAAAATTTGGTTATTATGATTTATATCATACGGTGATTTTTATATCGTTTTTTCATGCTTTAAGTGCAGAAACATCATAGAGATTTAAAAAAAATGCTTCAAAACACCAATGGGATTGTATTTGCAACAAACAGTCGAGTCGTATAGTTCGAGTCAGTGAAAATGTGATTACATTGTCGCTCATATTTTATTATTTGCTGACAGTTTATGAGACCAGTTGACCTGATAAGCTTGAATGCAAAAATAAATAATGTAAGGTCATCTGACATGCTACTTCGTTTGTTTCTGCTTCCACACACTGTGCACTCTGTTTAATGGATAAGTGAATTTTTGAGAAAAATAACCTGTTTTTTTAGCCTTTTATGTGCATATTTTATGTAAAATACTTGAAACTCTTCCCTCATACTCACCCAAATAGCTTTTTTAAACCTAAAATTGCTTTATTTTATCGTTAAAAACAATTAGCTCATTTCAGAAGTACTCGGCACCGGTAATGCTTGGCTATACAGTTGGTAACCCTCAACAGAATCTTATCGCTGTCCTCTGTCAAGACAATACGTTCATATCGTTACTCACCAACAATTTCACAAAACAACTCATTTCTGATGTAAAGAATTTTTACTGATGAAAAAAAACGCTAAGGAACTTAAAGTGTGACTTAAAATTTTCCTGACGACTGTGATGGCCCCAACAAAAAAAATCTTACCAATTGAAAAAAAAATTTTTTTTGCCGCAATTTTCTTATATAATCATCGCATTTCATGCATAGTAAGCTATTCCTCAGTTTGCTTAAATAAACTGCTCATAATTTTGTTCATGCGAAGTCTCTTAAAAATATTTACGTAAATATTACTAACCTGCTTTGTGTTCTTGTGTATTTATCGAACCTTTTCCCGAAAAAAGAGAAAAAAAACTTTTCAAACACAAATTTTTAGTCTACTTTCCCAGTCTTAAATAAGAAAAATGGTTAAGCAGTCATGCTTGAATTCTTAAGTTATTTTTCTCGAGTCAGACCTTTCATAGCACTCACGTTTTTGAGTAAAGCTTGTCGAGATTGCTTTAAATGCCTGACGAAATTTGGCGTCGGTCATCTAGTTCGAACATACGTTTTTTTTGGCGTATTCCATGATTATGACTCAAATACATTATTCATATTACAAAGTTGAAAATAATTTTTCCATATTAGAGTCACTGCTGGTCCATTACATATTTTTCGAAACTTGTGACACTTTTAGACAATTCATGCAAAGTATGCTTGAAAATATCAGTTTTTGTAAAATTTTGACGGTTACATAGTCGAAGGCGTTTAGGCGTTTTCGAAACCCACGACTTATCCAAAGCTTTTTTCATTTAAACAAAACCTTTTACCTCCCTCCTTCCCTTCCCTAGATGATTCTAATTTTCATTGCAGGAACCGAATAGTGACGAGCGCTGTGTTTATATGAAAGAACCCGATTTCAAGCTGCATTTTCTTCCTTGCGATACCACCTCGCAGATTCTTTGCGATCGTCGTATCTTACAGCTTCTTTATTTTCAAGAAACGTTTTCTGCGAATTTTCGCTTACAAAAATATCAAATGGCAATAGGGCGTTAATTTTTATGTATTTGATATCCACTGTGTTTAACAGTAGGCAAAGTGTGCAAATTTTCTTAGGGTTTTATTCAGAAACAATTGTCCAATCAGCTCTATAGTCACATTGCTGAAATGCTATTCACCGCATTGTGACATAAAATCGAATGCATTTCGGAAAGAGCAAACTGCCAAAGTGGAATGAACTCAATGCGTAAATAAAATTAGTTCATTTAAGCTCATCAAATTGAACTGTTTTCAGAATCTCATCGATATATATTTGTAATAATCTTTTCTTAAGGAACTATCAGACACAATTTTATGATATAATCAACTACAGATTTCTTTTTAATCATATAACATTTTATTAGCATCGAAATAGTTGAGAAACAATTCTTTCCAACATGCTAATTATAGATATTTCATTGAAATTTTCAGAAATTATTCTTGAAAAATGTTACAAAAAATTCCTTTAGCATATAAAAACGATTATTGCGGAATCGCGATCAATTGTTCCTATGCGAGTACGACGCTTTCGTTATTGCGAACGACACCAATTATGTATATTTTCTATGAATTCGCCTAAAAAAAAAATTTATCACATAATTAGATTTTGCGATAGAATTAGTCAAAATATGGAGAATTTACGCAGTTTTTAGGAAGTCGTAAGCATTGTTAATTGCGCATAAAAAATTTCAAAGACAACGTTGTTTCTTCAGCTGAAAAAAAAATGCACTGTTAGGAATAATTATGCTGCTTATATTTCATAGACTTGAAAGAACTTTTTTACACGTGATAATTGGGAATGAGAACGCAAAGGTGAGATGATACCACCCAAGTAGGCGAAAACCTTCTTAGGGCTATGTGACTTTAGATTGCATTATGGAATTGGAGGTTCTAGCGTGATCAGAAAATCTTTCAGGAAAGAAGCAGTCACGACGCATCTCAAAAGTTGGTAACATTTCTCGTCAGATATTGTTTTGTTGACCAAGTGCGATAGAAATCCATGAAAAAAGGTGAAATTTTCAACCATAAAATCGCGTTAGATAGCAAAGGCAACAAAAATATGAGGAGGAAAGGTGAGAAGTCATATGTCTTCCTGCAAGGTTCAGAAAAGAAGGAGTTCAGTTTCGTCTATTACCTTTATCTATCTTTTAGCCAAAAGATGCCTACTTGCGTTGCTTTGTACCGGCAGATCCTAGAAGACGGTTGAAACCTCACTTCCGGCGTTTAATCAGCACTTTTATCGAATCTAAAGTATCATACGAGGGTCGAAGGAATATTTGATTGTCGGTATTCGTGGTCAAGGTTTTTGGACAAG
Source organism: Baylisascaris procyonis (assembly GCA_037389465.1). NCBI lineage: Eukaryota > Metazoa > Nematoda > Chromadorea > Rhabditida > Ascarididae > Baylisascaris > Baylisascaris procyonis. The sequence continues at coordinate 3,177,144 of JAZARR010000146.1, forward strand.
TCTGTTAACAGCCTTCCATGAATAATAAGAGTGAAATGGTCTCGGAGTGAATCTTTTGGGGGGTTTCTTAAGCTGGGGACAGGCGCATTGCGTTGAAGGGATGCTTCGGCGAAGCGATGGCCACAGTTGAGACTTTCTGATCTAAAACGAAGACTCGGTTAGATCACCCAATGGAGAAGTTAAATACGTTCGAAAGTGAAGAGATTTGGATAAAAATTAACAGGACGAAACCACTTGACGAACATGTCTATTTCCCTGACATCGTCGACCAGATTGCTGTGATCTTCATAGAAATGAGCGAAGATTGGATGTTCCGCATTACTCATAGCGCAATTGTGGATTCAGAGCTCGCCGAAGAGTCGCTGACGACTGTCCGATCTTCAGTCATAACACAAGGCGAAAGCACGAGGCTAAAATACAGCTCTGATATTCACAGCTGAGTTCCTTTGGTGCTATAATCAAATATCCTCTTAAGTCAACAACATTTTCACGCTCAAAGTGAAGATAGAAAACCAAAGTGAGTGCAACACTAAGAGGATGGCTTTAAAAATGAAACTTCTCTCTCCATATTAACAGCTACGACCTGAATAAAACGGTCTCCTCAGAGCATGAATTCAACAACACTTGATTCCTGCGGAACACAGGCTATAACCAGCACCATGGACAGCTAGGTGCACTAGGGAAATTTCGGATTCTCCGCTGTAGAAGCAGAGAGTGCAGATGGCCTGAAAGCTCTTGATTCGAGATTTAAATGGAAATATCCCAAAAGCTGAGAGTGATGTTCTTCGAGAGGGCTATCGTGGTCATGATGTGACAGCTACTTTGAGCTGCAATTAGTATTCTTTTGCAAAGCTCCTTGATCGACTTTTCATCTGGTAGCTTATGAAATTCTTTCACTCCATGTTTTCGATGTGCTGCAATTTTTTATTTATTAGAAAAAAGGCTCTGGAACGCCGTATGTATGTTTACTCGTACCGCTTGCTCCATTTTTCACTATTAACCTACGCAACGAAAGTTTTGCTTGTAGTGGTTTTAAGCGAAGGGATACCCCTTTCGTAGATTAGGATTCTGTGCAGCGAAGGAATCGAATCGACTGAGTATTAGAAATTTGTTGAAATTTTAGTTCATTCTAAGGTAAATGAATAAAAATGAAGAAGGCAGCAAATAAAAGTTGTTCCTTATGCATCCTTACTTTGAACTCACCTATGAAATGGCAAAATTCAGCACTTCTGTAACTTTACAGAAACAGACTTGAAGCACCTATCATGTAACCATAACATCGAATCAAGAACATCGACAATTACATTCTATTTTCATTGATATGTCTACCTGGACTTAGTACATTAGTACGGGCAGTAGTTTATGTGTGATGCCTTCATATGCTTGCTGCATGCAATCGAGTTTACTAACCAATCCACAAATATTCAAGGATTCATGGATTATTGGCAACTTTCTCATTGGCTTATGATACCTAGTTTGTTTAGCAAATCAACTAACAACAAACGAAAACATGGGCGAGACCGCTTCTGCAAATCAAATGCATCCGTCCACAGCCAAAAATCGAACTGTAGCGGTGGCAAAAACCACAGCGGAATGGGCTGTGAAAGCATCATGGAGCAGGGCAGGTGGCTTGCCTATGGAACAGGATTACAGCCTATCAGCAGTAGCGGGTGTTGATGCCATTACGTCGGATGACAATCACAAGTAAGCTCAATCAATACTGAAACTGCAACATTTGTGCTCAAGCGGTAAAGGAGAAGGGAGTGGGGAAAGGCTTGTGAAAAAAATGGTGTGAGTTACATAAGGAAGTTACATAGAAGAATGAGATGGAGGAGAAGAATAGGAGGTGGGGGAAGGGAGGAGGGGAGGGAGAAGGGTAAAACAAATTAGACATTTTCAATGTCTCATTTCTTGGTGGTGTTTAGCAAATATCAATCAACTTTGAAGCCATTCAGTCGCTCGTACTCTGAAACACTATCTCAATGCATCCTCTCCTCCTTCGACTTCTAGCCCTCCATTAATCATTTCCTATGCGAAGTTCCTCTCCCTCTATAACAAATTTCGCCTTTTCGCATTTTCAGTTATCAGCATTATTGCAAAACTAGCAAGTCGTATTTGAGCAAAATCGTTGCATCAATGACGTACTTGCAGAACGGGATCACTATCGCTGTTAACGAATGCCGGACCACCCACGACGGCAGCATCGCTTGCGGGAAGTTCTACAAGTGGGAAATTTTCAACCTTACAAATGTACTGGCAAATAGAGGCAGCGTTAAATTCTGAAGTAATTAATCGAAATAGTGCAATACGCCAGCCTGTTAATCATGATCAGTACAATCAAAAGCATTTCTTTTGTTTACAAGAAAAAAGAGTTGTGAATTCATAACTGTAATTCCATTAAGCTTTATCATCGTATGACAGAGGAAAGAAAAAATCGCGGACAAAACTATTCGAGAATTGGAATTTTTACCGAAAGAATATTTTTGAGGAGTCATCTCTATCCTGTTTTCAAATATAACAACAAGTTTATTCAAAAAAAAAAAAAAAAATAAGATAAAAGAAAGAAGGTTTGCTGATTCACAAAACTAGCTTTCATATATGCTCACTACTTCCATTGGCTTTTAAACGATCGCACTGTAAAGCAGTAATTTGGTAGTTGAGAGGTGGATCGGAACTCATAGTTAAAGGCCAAAAATCTTCTCTTTCAAAAAATTTGGATAAGTCAATGCTTTCTGCTGAAAAACTGCAAGCGGTATACTGCCTGTTAAGGAATTGTAGCAACTCTGAAAGTAGATGAATATTTTGAGCAATATTCAGCAACGGCTGGTGAAGGCTGTCCAAGTGGGTCGGTTTATTTGTTCGGCTGGTGCATTCCGTGGTGGATTTTCCTCATCATTGCTTTGCTTCTGTTGTTCTTACTGCTGTGTTGCCTCGCATGGATTCTCCACTGTTGTTGCAAAGTTCTCGTTTATCGTTGGTGAGTCGATTTGTTGCGAACTTCTTACAATATTTTTTGACAATATACCTTTATCCAAAGATTACCTCCTTTTCTGATTTCACTGAAATTGTGATGAGAATGCATGTGATTGTTAACCGGTTTGCTGGTGAGTTTAATGTACTTCGAAAAACGAGAACGCTATAACAGTTCACACTTCATATCTCATCTTGTATTAAATGCACCTGATTTTGCTAATTGCAGAAAACGCCTGTAGTGTCAGGTTTTCTGCAACGTTCTTCCAATGGTTCAAATTTTGCTTAATTCCGTTCATTTTCTCGAAATTTATTTTCAGCCAAATGAAGCCCACTGATATCAGTCGTCGAATTGATATTGATCACAAAGGCAATCAAACTGAATCCGAGATGTCTGAAGGTGATCGTTTATCATTCAGTCAACAAATAGGTTTTAGGCGCATGATGAAAGATTACTCCTTAAAAATTTCTATTGCTGAAGAAAACTTTCACAAGGATTGGGGAAAGAGCCTGTGAAACGAATCCTGACAAAACGAGCACTGCGAGCTTCGATAAGTTGACAAATAAATTCAGGTGAAACAACGAAGTTAGAATGAGTTAAAAATCATTGTATACTGAATTACGTGATTTGAATTTTTGTTCATGCCTTATTGCCTTGGACTCGCAAGAAATTTATAATTGGAAATAAAGTGCAGCACTCCCTCTCACTCTTATCCTTCTCCTCAGTTCACAGATACCAAATTTCCGTCTCCTCTAGATTCGCTGCACTTTGTTCAGGAAAACCCGATCGCCTAAAATAGTCAATCCTATAACTTGGCTATCGCAGCCAAAAAAGCAACCAAGACATCCTTAAACCCCATCAATCTATTATTAATTGCATTAATGGCTCAAAAAATGAGCGTTGTTTTGAAATTTTTTCACTTACCATCTATTTGGTCATATTTATAGCGATAAGCAATGGGACGAAAGAGAAGAAAGCAAAAAAGAGGATTTCATTGAACTCGGACGTAGTGTCGTTCTCAGGATCGGAGTATCAGAATGCTCATCGTGACTATATACCGGCTCCGGTTGAAGTAGCACCGATACCAGTCATTTTTGCACCAAATGATAGCGACGACAAAAAAGGCGAAATCAGTTGCAGTCCCAGAGCAGCTGCCATAACCCGTCAAGCAACTGGTTGTTAATAATTTTTTTTCTTCAATGAGACTTTCTACCGAGCGCTTCGAGGGAAATTTTCAAAAACTTTTTTGCAAATCCTTGAAGCTCCGTTTCTCCAGCTGGTGATTTCATGAGCGTTCTAGAGTCGCGCATTCACCTTATTTGTGATTAAGGGAAGTGCGAATACAAGAACGTCTACAAGTACATGAAGCATTTCTCTTTTGTCATAGAAACTTCGAATTCACGTCATTTTGGATGTTACCTTACGCTTACCCATATAGCGTGTTCCTGAAAGTTTTCGTATATGTGAGCTGCTCATCACTTTTGAATTCTCTTTAAGTTAGAGGGGAGGGGGGGGGGGAGGGGGGAAGGTGAGGAGGTGGGGAGAGAGAGAAAAGAACACGCTGCTCGATCGAATGCCAAATTTTAATGGTCATTGCATTTTGCCATCGCAGAATCTCACGTATATCCCTCTAAGGCCTCAAAGAGGTGCGTTTAAGTGTTGAACATTGGTAAATTGCAGCTTGATCTATTTGAAGAAATCGATTTTTAGATATCGAAACATCCTCTACAAAAGGTTTCGACGATCACAATTGCAACGATGAGGAAGTGATCGCTGTGGCGGCAGCCACATCGGTTGGTGCTTACGCACTAGCCACCGAACGTGAGCCGCCAAATGGAGATGAACACAAATGGGAACATCGTCCAAATAGAAATTCAGTTGAAGAAAACGAAGAAGCTTACGACATCGAGAACGAACCAAGAATAACTAAATACCTTCGAAGCAAGTCTTCCAATGAGGACAATCAAGAATCGCCAAGAGGAGAGGAGGAATCCCTCGATATGCCCAAAAAAGATAATTGTGAGAAGGACGCAGACATCGCACCGTAAGTGGGAAGAGATATATTTTAAAAACGAACAATTAAAAGGGCACATCTGTGTTATGTTAAACTAGGCGCTATATTTAAATTAAGAAAACTAATTCACAATGATTTTTTTTAGTATAAATTAATGACGAAAACTAACTATATTAATATGTAAAATGCGTTAATATTTAAAGAATGCAACGATAAGTTTAATCGTCTTATGATGCAAATTGCCCATTTCGTAAATGAATCGAGAGGTTGCATTTTTCATATGAATATAAAAAAAAATTGATATAAATGAGGAAGACGGTTGCTTGAAATGTGCAAATATTATTTTGATGAAAGCCTCAGCTTTGAGAAGGAAAGAAAATCTGAAATCAATTTAAAAAGCTGAGGGATTGCAAAAATAATCTGTTCATTTGAGGAAAAAATGTCAATCTTTAGCATGATCTACTGAATCAAACCGAGTTTAACACCGATGAGAGTTTCTAGAAGTTGACAATTTATGTGCAGATCGACGTTACCCCGTCGTTTTCCTTCTCCGGCGCGCTCACCTATACAATTCCCCGAACCACCCCCTCGCATGGCCATTGTGAATACCGAAGTAGTCTCTCGTTCTCCACGAGGATCAAGTGCAACCAGTCAACGAGGCGTGTTGCCGACAAATCGACCGGTAGCATTTTCTATATTTTCGAGTAGTTTCTATATTTCCAATGATATAAATGCTTCCCTAATGAAACAAAAAAGAAATGAACTGAAATCTGAACTTGCTATTCTATGGAAAGAATGGGTGCCCCATACACCTCACTTGCCTTGCATTCGTCGCATTTTTATCTGTGGAGGCGGGTTCCGCACTATCCCACAGTCCGTCGCGAATAGGATGTTTTTAAACGAATGTGTACTGAGCAGGTGAAAATGCAGTCAGTAAAATATTGAAGACCGCACTAACGAGATCACCTTCACGATAGCATTATACTGAGCTTATGCCAAACTGAGGCATACTGATGGGCATCTTGTGTACGGTTAGTAACAATAAGGCGCATTAAGGTTTCACGCCACTTTCCAAACGGAATTCCTCTGGAGTCACCTGTAAACGACGACAAAGTAGCGTCAAATGAGGCAGCCAATCGTGCAATGCGGAAATCCACACTTTCCCGACTGTCACGAAAAGTGACACCCGGTGTTACCCCATCACGACTCAGCATACGCTCTCCTGCAAAAATTCGAAAATCGCCCTCACCAAATCCATTTTTGCGGCGATCGCATGGTGCACAAGGAGGAGTTAGCGTTTTTCTTACTTTTTTTGCCGCATCCTGAGGAGCTGAATACAGAGACAACTTTCCCTCCGAATTCTGTCTCGTTTCGACGGCTTCAAACGAAGCCCTAGTAATATATTTGAACATTCTTTCTATTTAAATCGAAACAACAGCAATTTTAAAAGGGCAACTAATATTTTAGGTGACCATATAATTGTCGATAGATTTTAAAGCAACAAAGAATTTGGTTTAATCAGCTTCAAAGTCAATAAATGCAAAATTTTATTTGCGTAATAATTTGAATAAATGCAAGAAATGAATGAATTTATGGTGAAGATCAAAAAACAATGCATCAGTATTGCGTAATCAGTGTTTTCACTTATATCGTTCTTATGAATAAAACTAATCAAAATCATATTCATAATCGAAATCATGAGAATAGCGCAGCAATTTGATTTCTTCAAAAACTATTCGTCAAAAAAATTTCTTCATTCATAAGCTGTGAGCAAAGAAACTTGTCGATTATTTTAATCAAAAGTCTAAAATATTCGCGATGATATTGAAATATATCAGGTCATTCAAAACGGATGGGGATGTTGATATTGACACTTTCAATGGCAATAAATATCTCATGGAATTTAAATTTGCCGTTTTCATTTTGTAGTTGCGATTTATTCTTTGTGCATAGCGTTTTTATTTGTCACAATAGAAAAATAAAATTTTAATTGCATGATTACTCTGTTAGAAGTTTCATTTTATAAAGGCCGAATGCATAGAAAACTTTGAAATTTTCATGATATTCATTTTTTTTTTTTTTTTTTTGCTATTATCGCAATCGAATATTCCCCAATAGTTATACTAAGGCTGAGAAAAAGTTGTCTAAAAATGTTTCAATAAGGATTTTTCCTAATTCAAAGGTGGTGAGTCGAAATACCGCAATCAATCCGGTCGCATGGAAGCCATGGGCGAAATCTCTGAAGTCATTCTCCGATAACCCCGGATTTCTTGACAACGACTGATGGATTCTGCTTTCTGCAACGCTATCAGGAGCAAAAGGAATAACGAAAGAATGCGCCATCTCGAAAGAGCGCTTAGTTCGCAGACGTTAAGAGACGTGAAGCGCACATTTTGTCCCATTGTGTATTCGTATACTGCGGTATTCAAACAACTAGCTGCTAGCAATTAAACTCTTCTGTTTTTAGTGTTCAGTGGAAAGTCAAAAGCGAATAAAATTTCTTAATGAGACGCATCGTATAACGCACCGAATCTCAATAATTTCGAGCTATTCGCAAGAGAATTCCTTTAGGAATATGTCCTACGGAACGCATCTGGACTACCAATTAGCCAATTAAGTAAGACGACGTCAACTCGGTTTTCGATGTTTATGAGGGATCGCATTAAATAAAAGCGGTGAAGTAACACTTGAAATTTGGAATGTTGCATGACGCGTGGGACTTAATAGGCCCTGTCATAGGTCTAACCCCTGAACATTCGCATCTATGAGTCACCTAGGATTCCTACTAAATCGTTTCCTTTTTCGTTGATTTCCATTCTTGTTTTCTGGAAAATTCGTTATTGTGTTGGCGATATCTTGTTTGGGGTTATGAACAACGACCAATCGGCTCCGATTTCTTGCAACAAAGTTGGCGAAGAACAAAAGTTCGCAAGAAAAAATTAATGAGAGTGCAATTAATGGAGTTTATGCAATGCAGGAATAAAACAGCTTCATTTCATAGCCATTTGGACGGAGAAAACAGCGCAAAAAAACAGTAAGCTATTCGCGACGGTACCAAAAAGTGACGCTTCCTCCCCCCTCCCCTCCACGAGTCCGTATCACCGCACTGACTTCTTGCTCGTCAAGGCATATTATGCTTTCCTCAGATTCAGAACGAGAAGGCGCAAGACATGAAGCCCACGTTGATGAAGGTTCGTGTTTGGTGATGTAAGAAAGGACGAAGTTGAGCAGCCATCAGTCGCACGACTTGAAAAATTTGACCAGAATCACCTTCTGTGCCTTATTGTGACAGCCAAGGATTATACAAAAGATTATACAAAGAGTTCACTAAGATGGCAGAAGCACGTGGCCGACAAAGATGTCCCTCTGTTTTACTTAAAATGCTGAAGTAAGCTCCCCCTCCCTTCCTCCAGCAGCTGTAGTATGATAGATCATCTGTTTACTCACCATAGGATTTCACCAGTCCCTCCGGTTGTGCAACTTGCATTGAAACAGATCAGTCAGGAAAGACTAAATGCAGCCCAACTCACGGAAACTGTTGCCTGGAACCCGCCCAGTTCTATTTTCGCTGCTACTATATCAAGTAGAGCTAAGATTTGTTTCAGTATTTTCCACTCATTTACTGAAAGGGTCTTAAACTTACCCTGTGTGACACTGTGTAATTCGCAGCAGTGTGACAATGATAGTATATTTTGTTAGAGAGAGCGGTTTTCGAATAAACGTGTTTATTATGACCTCACCTCGAATAATATTTGCCCCTGCTCATCAGTTAACAACATGTACTCTCCATTGTTGACCGATAAGGTTCATCATTAAAGCTCCAAGGAGAGACGAACTCACGAAGCCAAGGAGGAATGGGACCCAAACATTCAAAGAAAAAGAGCCTCTGGGGCGAGTAGACGAAAACAACCATGAAGAAGACCAAGTGGTGCTCGGATTAAAGCTATGACTCTTGCGCGATCATTACCATGCACTCGTCGTTGCGAGCGTAACAATGCAATCGGCTTGATCAGCAGTTTGTTACGTAAACGAACGACCATTGTTTCCGCAAGCAGTGTTCTCCTTCAGACTATTCAGGACGACTCGTGGAAATCTGTTCCGCTCGAAGTGTCCAACCTAAGCGCAACAGTCCTCTCGTCGCCACAACGGACAGGTCTTCTGCACATCCTTCACGACATTCCACCCCACTCAGTGAACGTGAACTGTGCGCACCACCATCGTTACATAAGCATACAGTGCTTTGATAATTGAAGAATGCAAAAAAGTTCAGTGCAATATCCTCATAGGGTTTTCCAGACATCGCAGAGGTATTGCAAATGTTCTTCGCAACAAGAGCATAAAAAACGTTTTATTTCGATGACTGTATTGCCTAGCAAAATAAACATTTTTAGTTGTGCAGCAGTGCCGAGTTCTTTTTGGTTGAAGGAAATGTGAATAACGAGTAGCAGGAAATGTGCTTAGCTAATCCACTAATTAAATTCCTCTCATAAAACTTTTACTATGACGACGACAGCAATGCTCTTTTTACAAATGACTAGCGCAATAATTGGATTGGCGTATAATCGTGAGGCCGTGACCTGCCTACTAATTCAAGGCTTTATATGCGCAACAACCTGAGCTCGAGCTTCATTGTGCATCTCAAAGTGATCTGTGCTGCTGTCTTGCAGTTATTGTTTGCATCCTTTTCATTTCTAATCTTTCGGCATGCTATACGTAGAGGACAATGCATCGGTTTAGCTGTTTTAAGATTAAAAAAGCCCTTCCTTCTTAAATTCCACGTCCAGTGGTTTCTTTCTGACAAATCGGTTGGGAAAACCATTAACTCATATATGGCAGGACAGGTGTAATAGTTTGCGGTGTTGGTGGAAAGCAATTTTGGGAATTTTTCAACAGCTTCTCCTTTTGCTCGATCTTGGCAGCTGATAGCGCATATCTTGTGAGGGACACAGGAAACCAAGTGGGATTTATTGGCGCACCACTAAAATATCGCGTGATTTTGTAGTGTTCTTGCTCAAATGAAAAAGGGTTACCTCCCCCTTTGATAGAATAAAATAGGAAGCATTTTCCCTGAATGATGGGGAAATTTTTGAACCGCCCTATGAAGTAGAATTCATTGTTTTTTCTCGCTTGGTGTAGCAATTACGCAAAAAAAAAAAAAAAAATATCTTTGATGAGAGGATTGTTTGGGTTTTCGGGTGATAACTGAAAGAAATAAAATTTTTGGTAGACGTGTCCCAAAAAACTATATTGATATTTAAATCAACGATGTAATTGAAAAAATGGCTGCGCACTCGTTAAGCATTTCTTGATAATCTTTTTGTTGATTTTTTGTTTTGTTAAACTTCTAAAGTAAAGTTTTGTTGACCTTCTGCAAAGAGTATAAATAGGCTTATTTTTAAAACTCTCATGATCTTTACTGTTTGAAAATATGGTTTGTATCGCAATATGCTATCAATGAAGCATTTCGCTCAGCTAATCTCTTCCAATTCTTTCCTAAAAATTCTTAGAACGTTTAAAAAATCGAAAAGAAAAAATATTAATTCGTCACTCAAAAACTGATTATTACTTAATTAATTCTTTTTGCAGTCATTATTCTTTGCCATACACTAAACAATCAAATTTTTATGTGTTTATACATTCATATAACATTCAACTACAATGTCTTTCTCAAATAATTGGCATAAGCGCGTTGAAATAACATATAGAGATGGATGATATGTGTCGCTAACACTTTTCACAGACTCATCTCTAAATATTAAGATGTGACATTTCCTTTAGCATGAGTTGCTCATAGAAAAAACCATACCATTCAACATGTTGGACGATTCTCGCATTCGCTTGTTTGTATAAAGTCAGTGCAAATCATTAGTGAAAGCCTTTAAAATTACTCTTTAACGATAAGAATCCACAAAGCAATTGTTGATGTTTCGATGTGATCATATGCGTGCGTTATATGTTCATCTATCGGCTTTATTTATCTGGTGGTGGAGCATTCGTTTGATCGAGTTGTTTTTAACTGCATTGATATCTACATATTTAATATTAATTCATTATTCGTCTGGTTGTGACATCTGATGCCAGTCAAGTGTCATCCATTCGTTCGGTTACTTATTATTTTTGTCGATTTAAACTAAAGAATTTCGATATGTTTATCGCAAATAGCCGTTACCCTAGTAGCAGTAGCCTTTTCCAACTCTGGCTTCTTATCGAAATGTATTGGGTGAAAAACTTGGAAAAATATTTTCATCGCTTATTTATGCCTGCTTTAGCTCTTTTTTCTATTTCTAAAAAAAAAATATTACTGCGAATGTGGTAAATTTTTTACCGAATTTTCAATATAGCTTCTGAATTTGCAGATTTTAACTGAAAGGCACCAAATTCGTTGGATATGAATCAGTTTCATATCTCCAACTTCTCCTAAGGTTTATAAGTCTATAAACTTGTCAGGTTCATAAGACCTGCTCAGAAATGTTTGTGAATATTGAATGAGGTGATTTAAGCATCGCACAAAGCAAATTTACATGTTTATAATCATAGTAAGCAGTAAGCGCTAAGCAATGTGCTTCATTATTCCATTGTGAAAACAATGGTTCGTTGTTTACTTATCGGAGCGTAAATGCGCTTAGGTATCGATTAAGAAAATAATCAATAGGTTTATTTCAACCTACTGAATTTCGCGGTATCCGAATGAGAGCTACTAAGGACTGATGAAATTTTTTGCTCTTTTTGAGTTAATATTGAAGTCGGAAATGAAATGATTACAAGCATTTTGATTTGCTCCATTGATTAAATTTTTTAAATATACTTCCACCTTTTTGCAAGTATTAAGATTGGGTTTATTCAAGCATAATTGCGAATATTTGATTAAATTAGAAAGAGTGAAATCCAGAAAAATTCAATGGATATTGTGGCAATGAAAATGAAAGAAGTACAGTAATTGATTCGGTGAGCAGTTCCTTTAAGAAATGTCAACAAGAGTTTAATGACCAACTTATACACGGTGGATGGTCAACATTAATGAATCGGATACAATTACAATGACGTATCACCATTATCTATCGAAGATAATACGCTAGTTTACAAACAGCATCTCACATAAACTTGTTAGCTTCGTAATTTCCTCATGATGTATTTAATGAACAATTAGCATTTTTCATGAAGTAGACTGCACACGACGTTTGTTTTATGCGGGATTCATTTGAAGTTAAGTTATGCCACAATGGAAGTAGCGATCAGCAAAAATTCATCCACTGCTACTCGTCGGTCGATAATATTAGTTATTCGAATTTTTTGCGATATTCGAGGAGAGATCTCTTATTTTAAAGTTGTTATATTCACGATGAGCTTAATTTTTCATTGCTTTTCTTTTCTCTTCTTGTTTACACAAATGGGTGCTTAAATATTGTTTTCACGCCTGAAAAATATCGGATGACAAAACGTTGTGGATGCATGTTGTTTCTGAGACTTCAACCTTTTGTTTGAGCAGTTGCAAGACATTATGCTTAGAGGAAGGGACCTTGATTTATGAAGAAGGGCTTCTGACTGAAGGGGTGCTTCTATTAGCAAATCGCCTCAATAGGCCTGTTCTATTCAAAATGGGCTTATTTGACTGCGTTTTTATTATCTAGCAGGTGCTTTCATTTTCAAAGAAGTTTTCATGAAAGCGACTCCCTTTAGTGAGTCTTGAACGGCATTCAAATTATCGTGGGAAAATTTTTCTGTAAGAAATGCCACCTTGAGGTTTTTTGTAGCGGTAGAATGAAAGGAGATGTAATCACGAGAATAAATACGATAGACGGCAGACTTAGAATCGAAGACAGGCATTATAAGAGCTCTCAACTTATTGTACTGCAAAACCTATTACCAAGGATCACGGCCTATTGAACTACACACTAAATGAAAACGTTTTATGAAAAAGTGACTACAGCGGTGTATATGTGTTATATACACCACTCTAAAATACTTATAGTGTAGTGTTTATTTATAGATTGGCACAGCAAACTTTTTTTTGATTTTGTTTGTTCAGTTGGTTTTGTCGGGAATATAAGAAAATCGGGATATTTTGCATCTCTGGAATATGATAAATAAAAGAATGAATGAAGATATTCAAGGAGCTATTCAATTCAAGCAAATAGATGCAAATATGAGTGAAATATACGAATAAGCATAAGAGGAATTCAACGCAAAACAAGCAAACGTATCTTAAAGAGTGCTGTCTCCAGTGCTCTTCTATGCATTGTTTTCGGTTTAAACTTAGATTGAAGCTGAAATTCTCTCTGTTTGCCTTTTTTTTATCGAGAATCGGTTTCTTGTCTAAAGCAAGCACACTTATTCTTTATTGGCCTGGTCCTGTAGCGCTCGGAGTCTTTCTTTTTGTTCGATCTCACCAGGACAGTGCTCAAAATTTTGGTATCTACGATGCAGCGCATCAATCGCATACCTCAAAGTTAGATACTTAAAATCCTATTGCAGGTATATGAGGCACTCGTTTGCCAAAATCAGATTTGTACACAGCTGCAGTAATTAATGTTTTTTCTGATATTCTCAATGATCACGCGTGACATTCAATAGCTACTCATCTCCACATTGTTAGGCGAGACTACATTTTCCAATTTATTAAAGTCCTCACATATAATTTCACAGCTACGAACCGGAAGGCTTTTTATAATAAAACGGGAAAAAGACAACAGATTAGCCAAGGAGTAGTTTCAAATGCGAGCAGTGTGTTTAAATTATCATCATTGCTAATATTCATTTCTATCATTATTAATTTTTTCGAGACATCGTTGTGGCTTTCGTGGCAGTTGCCATGAAATTCGTGCTGTAAACTATCCAAGGCAACTGATGAATGATCAGCGTTGCTTTTATACCAGCACACCGACTAAATTAGGAAAGTTGCTCTCTTACAACAAGCTTTTAAATAGGTTTTCCGCTTTACTGTGTTACGAAAATAAACTTTGGACTACGACTTCATCTGAATTTTTCGTCATTTCGAAAACATATTCCCCGCATAATTTTCGGCAAAATTAGATGAGTCGAGCTGAAAGAATCGAGCCTTTGGGGTTCGAAGGTTTAGGAAAGATGCAATGCAATAAAATTTTATGCAAGCCAATTATCCATCATCTAAGCTTGAATACATTGGAATGGTTGAAGTAGTGTATAATGCGATGAACTTGTAATCAGCTAGATCGAAACTCTAGATAAAATAGACTTAAATGCAGTATATTGGAATTGAATGCAATAACCAACAAACGTTTTTGATTTATATTTTAAACATCATACTGGATTCGGTTTTGTTGCGAAATTTTGAGCTGTTTTCTCAAAATTATTTGCGGCCTTGATAGAATAAATTCTCTCGCTTTTGCAATCTCTGTGTTCCACAACATCGAGAATTTCTGTGATCGTCAGCGCATAAGTTTCACTGCTCGGAACATGTAGAAGAGCACGACGAGAAAGAAACAAAATCATAGCCCCCGTGTTCGTAAATGCGGTTTTACACCCGGATTTATGTGAAGCGAGAAAAACCTCTCAAATAATATACTATAATTAAACCAATCATGAGACTCAGAAGGAATGAACATTACGCAACTTTCTGCACAATTCGATGATCGCACATCCACGAAAGTATTGCTCTGCTTATGCGTTCTTGAAGAGACAATTAGTGGATTTAAGGCACATGGTATTCTCCGCCCACAATAAGCTCTAAATAATCTCACGCTTATTTTTATCAGGGGCTAAGGCTTGCTATTTTCACCTGATGCAATGGGCTGAGAATATCTTATACTATCACAAAGTTGCTTATACACTAAAGACATCCCACCTCCAAGAACTTGGTTCCTCTCCTTAGTCTCTATTTCAGAGAAGGAAATTCGGACAATCCCCCCTCGAACTCGGACTCTGCTAATTCACCTCTCCTCTCCTTCGAAGGAGGTAAAATATGGCTAGAGTTCGAGGTTTTATGGCACATTGAGGATGGATCTATGAAGCTCCATGGAGAGTAGCGTGTGAATAGATCATTAATGTGCACTCATCATCTGTTGATCTTTTCGGCTGAATTGGTACGATGATCCGAGTGGATGAAAAATCCTACATGGCACAAAAGTTGCAGGTAGCTGAAAGGTTAAACGTCAGAGTGAGACGAAATGAATAACGCTGTACTTGCACTATTTGCCTTCGTTGCGGTTGTCGTTGTCGTAATCGAGGCATCACGTTTCGATGGTCGTGAAGCATCATTGCCGGTTAATTCATTTGATTTCTTCTGTTTGTTCACAAATGAGAGGTAAACTCACAATGAGGATGAAGCATTCTGATGGAAAATATTTCTCAAATATTGAAAACAATTTGTTCAAAAGAACGTGCAAGATTAATGAAACATATTATAAGACCAATGTAACCGTTCTATTAGACTTATTAGACTTACAACAACCTAACTTTTGAGATATTATGGACAATAGAGCCCTTGTAATAATAATGCAATATCGTTGTGCGTGTATTTTGAAATGAAAGTAGTGCTAATTGGTTCTTTCGGTTTGTGGATATACTTACAGCTTAAATTGGCAAGAAGACTTTTTTCTTTTACTAAACGTGTATAGTTCATTTTGCACGAAATTACATTCTTTGAATTGGTGAGATCTCACTTCCCCTTGGAAATTTTTCAGCGCACGTTCACATATGCACGTAAAGTTTCATTATTATGGAGAACCTCTCGAACTGGGAGATTTCCTCGTTACAACACACTAAATTTCTGCTTTATTCTGCTTGCATTCCTAATATATTTCCATGAGCAAAATAATACTGTGACATGATCCTCCATAATAACGTCTAATTAAAGATACTTATGGAGTGAACATCGTCTTCCTGTACTTGCAAAAAAACTGATGCTAACACAGTCATAAGCATTTCACAAAGAACTATGGGCGAGGGTGCCAGTGAAAAGTTCCAGGTCATATATATTTTAAATTTAAAACGTACCTAACGAGAAAACGGCAACTAGTGGGCATCTCATAAACCAAGAAATGCGAATCGAATTTACCCCTCATTGTCATGTTTTTCCTGCCTTATGACTGAGTGCTTACAAGCGGCATATCGCTAATAATTGCTTTCAATGTGCACTGCACTCAGTATTCATTCAAATCACTGGATGAAGAGGTGATACTGAAGTGACGTCTGTATTTTGGAGGTGAGTTTACTAATGATATATCGACATCATGTATTTGCCTTACTTCTGGCATTGCTCTTCGCCTTATGGATCACATTCGTTAATTAAGAATTTATAATTTATTGAGGTACCATCTGATTACTCAAATGTCACATTTTACTACTAGATCGCGGCAACATCCTACAACCATACGAAAACGTTTCTCGCAGTTGGATGCTATTTTTTTAAGTTAGCGTGACAATTGCACTTTCATCAATGCGGCGCAGTTTGCGCGTCGTCTGCAAGCGCGCCACCGACGAACACGCCTATGCTAAAGGCAGCCCCTCGCAGTTGTTGCTGAACACTCCGGATTTTTTTTTTTATTAAAAAAAGCGATACCTGCGCGTCCGACAAGTGCGCCGTTGACCGTCACTGCCTTACTTTGCTGTTTTCGCGACAAATGAATAAGTGCAGTAATACCTTTGAAGTAAGCAAAGTACAGGGAGTAAAAAACCTTAAACACTAAGCAACAGTATATTCGAACCAATGAGCTTCGATTCCATCAAATGAATAACAAATGTAGTCCTTCAAAAGAGAGGACGTCAGAAGCCTAGATGATCGGGAAACGCATTTTTACAAGACTCTACGCAGAGTGCACATGTCAGAGGCACATTCGTCGAAGGTGGGTCATGTTTGCCAATAGGGCAATTGTCACATAAGCCTTTTGAAGGGTTCCATTTTTTGTAGGACGTATAGAACTCTCCTCCCCCTTCCCCTCCCCAATACATTTAAGCAATATCTTTATTGATGTCCTAATTATAATGGCAATTTTAAGCGATTTCGGCGAGCGATCAACCCATTCACAGATTCAATCGGCAAACGGAACGCTGGGATCGTTGTTGACCGCGATCTTCCGAAACGATACTTCGATGCGCTCGCTGGTCAATCACTAGGCAAGCGTGCATCCCCGATATATTACTTGGTCGATGAATAGACCTTCGCACAGATTGACTCCTTCATTCGCCTCTTATTTCAATTCAATTCATTTGTGTATTTCGAGTGAGTCCTATGAAAATCACTGTCGAGTGTATTTCAAAATCGAATAAAATGTCTCGCTGACCTTTTCTCTCTCGAAACTTCTAAACAACGGCACGCACAAACACTTTTCTTCCATTAGCAGATAACCCAATTACCACACTTTTTTGAATATAAGTCTAGGTCTGCAGGCCAGAGAGGTAGAGTAATTATCATCGACCACAAAAAACGCCATAGGTATATTTCATCAATTAGTGGCATCGTTACTATGCAATATGCCATAAACCCTTCACTACTTTATCTATTTATTGGGCGTCAAAAAAACGACATAACCATCTACTTCTGCCTGCACTTCTTCAGATCGCAATCCGGACAACGTGCATAGCCCGAATTCATAATCGCATTGAAGCAATTTCTAGTACTATCAATTAAAGACCTCGTGCATAGTAATTGGCAAACGACCTCATCAGATAAAATGTTGAAAAATCGTTCGATTGGGAAAAATGCACCTTTCTCTTTGTTTAGAATTCTGCTATGAAACGGCAGGCTATGTTACTTTCGAAAATTTAGAATATTACCTTTGCTAAACACATTCATTTCATAGTGTATATTAAAGTACTTTCATATTCATCACATCCCCACAACTTGTACTCATCACAAACAAATGTATTGATGCATAAAATTACTTACAAGAAAAAACTTTTTTTTACTGGACAGAAGTACAAGGCAACGTAAATAACAGAACCGAAAGCATCGGATATCTCAAGATGGTCGTTTAAATAGAGAAATCGTCGGCGATATGTAGAAGCGGAAAATAAATTTTCTTGATATCAATTCCATTGCGCATCTTCAAGCAAACCCGTCACCACAGGTGAGAACGAGCGAAATGAACGAACGTGAGACAGAGAAAACGATGTATCACAAAAAAGACATGCCTCAACGACGTATAAATTGTGCATGGAGGAAGACAACTATTAATCTAAATGATAATAATTAGAAAGTGATAATGCTCTTTCGAAGTTCAGCTCCCATTAGCTTGACCTCGACTCAAGTACTCCAGGTATGTACCACTCGATCATAAGCCCTCAATCATTCTCTTATCAAAAAAGCAAATGCTTATTCATGAAAGAAACAATTTCACCCATTATGGTCATTATCTTCTTCTTATCGTGTATTCTGTTCCCCTTCCGATGTGGTCTTATCCTCCAAACATTTCGGTGCGAATCAAAAACAGGCAATACTTCTTGCATGATCATCTCACAAAATCACATACAACTCAGATCGTTAGTCCCGTGAAGAATATTCATTCAGCTCATTAGAGAAGGATTGTTGATTTATTAAATAAGGAAGGGTAAATATTTTCTTTCGTTCAGCAGTAAACGTTATTTGCTTGTTCAAACCTCTTTACGCTCTCAAGAGTTCACCTTTACTCATCTAATATCAGCATAAAATAAGTGGCTTTCGTTTCATTGACTATGATGGATAAAGCCGAGCAAGAATTTCTGCTCACAGAGGTTATAATCTGCGTTATATGGTGAAACACTGAATCTCCACGAAAAAGTTTTCAATTTAAATAATCTGCGTATAGGGGTCAAACTTAGAGCGATAAACGATAACCAACGAGAAAAACAAGAAATTATAGATTGAGAAATAACGCACGAAGAGATCTTCAAACATATTTGGCCACATTTTACAGTGCTCATTAATTTGTCTTTTCTCTTTGCCACACTTAAATGAGGGGAATGGCGCACTGAAAAAATGAAGCAATCGGAGAGCAAATGAACTTCCAATCATCAAATGGCGAGCAGTTCGAATCCATCTTGAATTGCTCGCTTTATGGATTTCTGACAAATTACCAGGATTGTAAACTTTCAATTTTCAAAGGATTTTAATCCACATAATCCATGTGAGTTTTCCACTAATAGGCTGGAGTATTTTCTTATCAAAAGCACTCATAAGTAAGTAATGACAAGCGGTCATTACACATATAAAGTTATATATTCATGGGAGAAAAAAGATTTACTGAAAGGACTAATAGACGCCAACGATAAAATATACTAACGGGACGACATATGCAATCATATCAATAAAAATCAATGGCTTTTTTATCATATTTGCTTTAAAAAATTTGTTTAAAAACTCCATCAAAATCAAATTAAATCTCCATATAGAGTCTAAATTGTTGCTGAATTCAAGCGGATTATGACTGATTGAAGGGAATGAAATTGAATGATCGGTTATTTCCAGGATAGCACACAGGTGAATGTGCTTTGCCAAAATCTTCGAAAAGAAAAATAGCATTGAACTAGGCGTTATTTCGAGAATCACTTTTTATAAAATATATTGTCTATCCATTGTACGCAAGAAGGACGCAATTCTCAAACAAAGAAACAATATAAAACAAAACAAAATCAGATCAGCGTTTCATCAAACTTGAATATTATCACGTCAAAATTCAAGTTTACATGTAAGAACGAAAGGCAAATTATTACAAAAAAAAAAAAGAGAAACTTTGAAATATGGGAGATCATTGCAAAGAAAATACTTATATCGTATCAACCATTCAATAAGCTCAGCATAATCCATTAAAAGTCAATAATCGAATCCTTATCACTTCATTGTGGGGTAACCGGGATGTGAAATTATATGATATATAAATATACCCATTAATCGGTTTCCTCTAGAGCGACGAAAGCCCGCCGTTCATTTTCATTCTTTTCATCACCCTCTCGACGATGTTTACCGACACCACCGAAGAGACGTTTCTTCCCTTTTGCGAAAAACACTCGATCATGCATCTATAAAAAGAAATAAGGATCGAGGCGATAAGATACTTTACAACTGCTCCTCCCAAAATCTCGCATTTGGCTTGCATATTCTTTTTTCTTGATTTTATGAATAACTGTTATGAGTTGTGATATAAATGTGAAAACATCCAACAATTATAGACCATTCTTTTGGGAACAAAATCAGAAACTGAAAAGTTGTCAACCATCACAAATCTCTTTTATAACAAAAATTGCGCTTTATGCCCGCCAGGTAGAGTTATAATAAGTGCCCAATTTCAGTTCTTCAAAACATTCCTCTCGAAATCGGGTAAAAACTTGTCAACCTCAAGCACAGTCCCAGAACTACATGAAAACTAACAAGTCAACTTGGTGAGTTAAGTTATTTCAAAGTTTCTTCTAAATAACAAAGTCCTAAATAAACAGCAAGATCACCTTGGAGGCAGCACAACTTCTTGTGATCTTTGAAGGCAGCACAATTATTTCAAGCTTTTTTTGAATATTAGACTGTTACAAAAAGCAGCATGCAAGCATAACCTGCTAACCTCTTCTTCATCTTCACCGTCTTCAATACCGCACGATTCGGCACTAGGAAGTTCGAGACCGTTCGAAGCACCCTTCGATTCCACTAACTTCATGTATTTGTATTCCAAACTAAAGCATCAATATCACAAATTCATAAGCGGTCATTTAAACAAGCTTTCAATGCGAAATAAAGCTTGCTTTTTTTGGCAAAATGGAAAATTTACTCGCAGAAAAATTAGAGAGCGGAAAAGCACAATTAGCATCAGCGAAATATTCGTTTGACCTGGGCAATTTCTTATCGGAAAGAAATATCAGAATAATCCACTTTTGGAATTGAAAAAAATGCTGTGATTGTTTCAAAGCTACATGATGAAAATTTATATGAAGCATTACTTAATGCCACCGAGGTAACAATCAGAAAATGTGTACTCCATTCGCCATTAATCTTTCAACGTCATGAAAGCGCAGTATAAAATTCTTAGCTTTTCTTTTTTTTTTTTTTTTGCAGAAAGCATCTGCAGTAGCTGTCATTTCATGAACAATTATATAGAGTATAAATTTCAATTATTTGTAATGACTCTTTCAATTTTGCTCGAATGAGAGAAATTCGGTATCAACTTAACAAGATGGGAGGAGCAATCCATGATTGGGAGCAAAAAGTGACCACAAACATGGTTCGAAATCAAAAAAATTTCAAAATCATTCGGAATTCAGGTTATGAATAACTAGGAATTTGAATGAAACAGATAATTTTGCGTATACGTGACTGAATTTTTAAATAACAACAAATTAACTCATTACCGTTTATTCTTTTGGCATACAAGAATTACGATAACACAAAGTGTTATGGCCAATGCGACGATGACGAAAATGAGTATCTGCATATGGACAGTCAACGAAGTGCACGCCTCTATGCGCTCCCTGCTTTCCGCACCCGATAGAACGCAATGCCTGTAGAATTTGAAAACTTACTATTGCTCCACATTATAGTGCATATATGTGCATATATTACTCGAAATAGCGGCCTTATTGCATGAAAAATCAATCATAGCAATAATGTGATAAAGAAATCAAGAAAAATCAATGACGTTCGCTCATATAATAAAGCGGTTGATAAAGGAAAATTAAACGAAGTGGCGAATGTGAGTTTAACAACATCTTCAATGTGATCATCAGAAGGCATAGAACACTAGTCAAACAACGTGCTCATTGCACACATCAACGCCACTGGCTACCTTTTTATGAGAGGAGTAAAAGTGGCGCTTAAAGCATGCATTTTAATCAGCGAGCAATAAAAACTTTCACCATCTTAGAAAGAACCATTGATTCTCATTTTATAAACTTAAGTATTTTTCAACTTTTCTATTATTTTGTAATGCTTATGATCTGACTCCCCTCTACTTTACTGTCATCGATTGTTATTACGAGTTCACAGTGCCCACATTGACTGCCCACATTTCCATAAACGTTCAACCCTAAATTGTGATGTGGGAGCAATAGAAAACCCATAGTATTCTGCATTTAAAATGAAACTTCTTTCAACTTTATAACCAGTATGAAAACGCTTTATGATTCCGCAAAGATGAAGATGAATCAGATGAAAAAAATAATAAAAATAACTAGAACCTCATATTGAGAAGCATGAATCGTCTAGAATATGAAACGGTAGATAAAGTCATGAATGCTTTGATATTATGAGGTAAATTTCATGAAGTAGATCAAGAAAGATTTTTAAAAAATCTAGAAGTTATTTGCGAACGAACGTCCAACATCAATGATGAAAACAACAGTACTTATATTCGACGCAAGCATTCACTAAGAACAATATGACTTAACATAGAAATATATGAAAAAAAATACCTGGCTGGTATGCTATGTACAGTAAGCTTCCCATTAACGCATTCTCCACGTATTACCGTATAGTCGTGTGCAGTGCATATGGGACATGCCTGTGATGTAAACAAGATTATATGATAGAGACATCCGTCGCATGTTCCGTCGGGACAACCGCTTGGAAGACGAGCCTAGAAAAATATTACCACATCAATAGACGATGGATTAAACGAAGTGAAACAATCTTCATTTAAATCATGCAATCTCATCTTCAAGCAATGCGCTATGAAAAAAACAGCAACAACAAAAACATCGAATCATTGAAATTTTCACAGCAAAAATTTTTTCCGCGTAAATCAGATTATTTATTAGATGAAAGTTTTCTAAAGTGCACGAAAATAAGTTTTATTTTCTCTAAAATACTTTGAATGCATTCCATGGTTCCTTTTATCGAATCACGGCTTATTAAGAGGCAGCCGGCTGAGTAGCGCTTCCACTTTCGTAAGGGTTAAAAAAATGGTATGCTATGCAAGTGGAAAAAATTACTTTTGAAAAAATACGACGAAGAAAAAAGCAATGAGAGTATTTACGTGAGATTCAGTCCAATAAGTGCAGTCCTAAACGTGTGAAAGGGAACTCAGTACTACGCCCATGAAAAATATTACTCTGGCGGACTTTCGCATAGTAGAGATTAATCTGACAGTCCCTTTTTGGTGCAGGTTGAGTTCAGGCCGTACTTTTCTCGTATCCCAAGAGTCTATCAATATCTTTTGCAGTCACTGTCAACTAAATGTGGTCTTCTGCCCTCTTGTCCAACTTGCATTATGTTGAAGATACAACCAACAAGCGAAAAAATCAAGAATGGGCAAAGTGCAATGGACTGTCTTGACGCACCTCAGGTGAGGCGCTTCTTGTGGGATCACATCGAGCCGTTACAACAGCACGGAAACCATTCGGGCATAGATCCGATGATGCCGCTGTTGAGCCATAAAAGAAATGAACGTCAGGAAGCCGAACTGCTATATCGCTTCCACCTAGAATCGATATTTTCAGAAAAAAAAAAAAACATTTTCTCCGACGTATTTTCCTAAGCAATGCCAGGAAAAGGCAAACCAACTGGCTTATAGAATATAGAAATATTCTTCTCATGCAATTCTGAAATGTTATTCCGTTTAGGTTCGCTCTGACTTTCGCTGCATACCTCATTTTTCCTTCTGTTCTCCTTGCCTCCTACCTCCCTCCCTACCTCATCCCCACCTAGGCTAAAAAAAAGCGCAAAACATATTTCAGAACCAGCTTTAATGAAAAATTGTGAAAGCAAAGAATCTTTTTATACTACACAAGTTGATGCTACTACAGCATCAGTATAGCAGTCGTTGTGTCAAAATAAAAATCACAGTATTTGTAAAATTAAACAACAAAAGAATAAATAACAAAATGAAACATAATTCATACCGTAATCAAGCTCCTTGTCGCTCAATTTCACATCACCAAACTCTTTTTCCATCGTTATTGCCAAAAGTTTATTTCCTAGCCTGAAGCATATCCACTCGACGCAAACATAAGAAATCATAACCAAACAATTACCTAGGAACGCGTTCGCATAAAAAAAAAACAGCATTTTCAAAATTCGCAAATTCTCGACAAGCTAAAGTTTGTATGTGAATAAGAACTTTGAAAAAGAAAACTCTGAAACTCCCAGTATATAAGGCATTATAGAATGCTCCCCAACAAACACCAACTCTAATACAGATGAAACATCACAACATTCGTATATGCCGAAATAAGCGATTAACATATATTTCGTTTCAGCTAATCATCTCTGCAAGAAAAATGTTTTCACAATTTATCACTTACAGCAATGGGGAAACATAAACGAGTTTTTCGGATATGTTAGAAGACGCATGTAGAGGAAGTGCTGTCGAGCGACACACAAATGATTCGACTGATTCACGAGCCTAAAACAAACATCATCTTGTAATACTTATGCTGTAATACTTATGCTAGTTTAAACTCGATATATCACATTAAATAGATTTGGCCAATGAGCAGATACGTTCAATCAGTAGACATGGCCAATCAAAAGATATGGCCAATGCATTGTGCATTTAGATAAAAGATATTAGGAGGTTTTACAAACTAGTGATCTGCAGAAAGGCATTTTACCTATGAGGACAACTTTTCTACCATAAAACAATCATAGTTTTCCCCAATCTTTATAGGAATACTCTCCAGTTTTCGAGTCTTATTCGCATTCATATTTTTGAATAAGAAGTCTTACTATAGCTAATTGCAACGAACCAATAACTACTCACAATGAATTCTCATATTTTAAATTTTGTTGATAGACAAAAATATTGCAAATAAACATTACATCATGCTGAAATATACAACCAAATTATAGCCGACATTGCAAATCAAATAAATTGACAAGCATAAAAAAGACATTAATGAGCAATAACGCAAATGCACTAAAGCAGAAAAGACATGCCAAATGTACGATTGCAATCTCACACCACGTTCACAAGCTGAGGGACATGCTCGTGAAATAACTAAGCAATCGTTATGGTCTCAAAGGTATAGGTAAGCACTTACAAAGAATAAGCGCATAAAATATATTCGAGAGTTTTGATCATTTAGGGAAAGGCAAGAAAATAGCATTCGCTATGAAATCGAGAAAAGAAAACAGTAAAGCTTATAAAACAAATCAGTTTTCAGTACACTATAAACAAGCGTAACTGAAAGAGAATAAAGGTCTATTTTACAGCGATCATAATTTTCGCACAAACCGAAAGAAAGCATGTGTTACCTACCGTGAGAAAGGCCCATATATGAGCAAAATAACTGAAAATTTATCACTGGCTATACAGTTAGATAACAACAATTGACAATTGAATCCAAAATAACCTCTGCGACGAGCGATGCGGCCTGTCCAAAATCGGAAACATCGTAAGTTTCTGTGCATGTGGCGCCTCCTTCTGTCAGAAGCGATATATTGAACGAATGAAAATAGGAGGTTCCCTCACGCGCAAAAACCTTTACGCCAGTTGCAACAAAAGTTCTGCAAATATAAGACATTCATTTTGATGACATGAATTTCGATAAAGTAGAAATTCTGAGGAAATTTTATATTTAAATAACGAAAATCGAACATTCAAAATGCTAGGCATTGAACACTAAATGTTCTCGAGGTTCATTGGGGAGGTGAACAAAGATTTCAAAGGTGGTGTGGTACAGATAGCAGTACAAAAATTTTAGCGTATGATCACGGTGCGCAATAGTTTATTAAATACAACCACTGATCGATTTATCCACTGCATTAGAGCATATCCATGGAAAAATTCCCAAAGGTTTTACATTAGAGATTCCTTTGTTAAATTATACAAGGAACACTATATTTTTTACGTACGAATGAATAAGATTCCTCCTCTATAACATAGCAAGGAGAATAGGTTTAGATTAAAACGAAAAGATTCTCAGAGGCTTTTCTGAATGGCCTTAAAAAACTGAAAGCCGCAAAGTTGAAGTCAGAACGTCTAATGCCGAACAAATTTTGCACAGAAGCAACAGAATACGAACACCTTTAGAAGGTAATCGCTTACCTGTTAAGGAAATTTGTGAAGTCGAATGTGCTAGTTTTATTATCTGGTGAACGAATACTGAGAATACCATTAGAAGAGCAGGTCACACCATCTTCCGAATCTAAATTGGGCCCACAAGGTATACAGCTTTTCTCGCCCACACGATCACTCGACGTATTCAGCATCGTGCTTCGTGGGCATTTCCGACACTCTCTACCCTGGAAAAAAGGATACTTATTATTGATGTACAAATTGCATATTTTCAAACAACTAACATGTAAGTTTCTTCACAATAATATGTGTCAATAAAAACTTCTAGTGAGGTTCTATTTTTGCAAAGATCTGTCAGTATAAAGATGACTCGCATCCAACCGAGTTCTGATCTACCTAATACAGAAGATTACGAGCCATTTTACCCTTTCGTATTTTTCAGAACAACGCATTTTAAGGCCTATCGCCTAGTAAAATAGGATGATTTTCAAAATGCGCATTTGTGGTGGCAGATAATTCGACGCATTTCTGTATTTTTGTAACTAAAACGTAATAACTAGAGTTGGTTAAGTGGTATCGCGCAGAATTCATTGTTCCAATGAAAGTTATATGTGCGACTGTTGGGCCTCTAGGTGCTTTCGGGATGAAAACTTAAACGATGAATAGACCATCAAATTTACAACAAAAGGAATAAAAATAAAGCCAAGAAATAATACCATCAGTATATTTGCCAAAGTTAAGGGATTTAAGCATAGTATATGAGGCAACAAATAGGACAAAGAAATAAAAAAATTATGAAGAAGTATAGTCTCAATTATACGTTTCAACACAAAAATTCAACTCAAATGGCAGGAATTATTGCTACTAAAAATGAGTATGTCATTATTCAAATGCATACATCCAAACAATGCCATTAATGAAACGCTTCTAAATTCACACATGTAAATCACCGATTTTAGGAAATTCATCACTAAAAAGTGACGATGAACGAGTGTATTAACTGATTTCGGATTTATGACAATAAAAAAGATGAAAAGAACATTCATTGGCCATCCCAAAGATGTGCAAGGAGCGTGACGAAAGTGGGTGAGAAGCAAAAAAAAAGAAGTTAATAAATAGGCCTACGCTTTCAGAGATATATCTTCCAGGAGGGCACGCAACGCATTTTCCGTTTGATGTGGGACATGGAAGGCACGCAGACGCACCACCACCATGCTGACCCACATTCGTCACGTTAATGCTGTAAATAGAAGCTCGATCGGTAATTACGTCATCCTGAGACGAGCTTCTTGACCTGAAAAAAATGAGAAACTTTGAATTATTAATTTTTATATTTTGCAAAATGCTAAAAATTGATTTCATCGCATAACTAGCTTATCCAGCTGCTAAATTTTTCTCCGCTGTTCATGCACTTTTTTTCGTACTGCTGAAATAATCCAAGAAAAATACTTATTCAATATGTCGGCAATCATGCCAACGTCGAGAGAATATACCACAAATATTTCTGATGCAGATGGAGCTGCTAATAACTTCGAAACAATTTAACCATCAAAATAAATCAGCAACTGAATGTCACTACAGCCGTCGTCTTGTTCTTCCCCATGTGCGCCTAAGGCTAGATGTTCTCCGTTCACGAGACATTAAAGTAACGCTTAAAGCAGAAACCAAAAACATCTAGACAAGTAAACTGAAATGGCACCTATTCTAGATTGAATCAGATTACAAAAAAACTCAAATTACGTGAGCAAACTTCATGGTGAAATTGTAAAACTGCACTGCGGAAAGTCGAGTCATGCAAAGATCTTGTAGAATTAAAGCTTCTTTTTGAATGAATATTGGGCAAAGAGGACGATGAATGAGTGACAGCAACTGCTCGTCTTCCATCTTCCTGATCACTCCTCCACAAAAAAACCTTACAGGTTTATTCTCATCTAATCACAGTATGCTGAGCGAAATAACGACCTCATGAATGCAAAAAGAAATTTTGTTGGTTGTGGTGAGATGATCGCATGAGTATATGAGCGTCGTGATTGCGTACCATTGAAGTCAGCTATTAGTTTGTAGAATGATTGTGAAGAGGAATCCTGCAACGGCAAAAGAACACTCATAAAGACAAGAATGATAATACATATTCTGGCCACCTTTACAACCGGATGCTCAGCAAATTAGTAGAGGTAACATCAGAATGTCGCATCAGAAAATTCGATTTCGTGAGAAGCAAGACAACTTAGAGGTTTTCATTCATAAAAGTTTTCAAGGGAAAAAGAGCAGCTACACAGCTTGATGCATGAATAAGAATTCTTCTATTCCTTCGATAAAATTCAAAATTATTGTTATAAAATGCCGCTACAATTCGAAATCATTCAAAATGTCATCAAAAATCCTTTAATAAGACTGAAAAACCGATCGTCTAAGCAAAGCTTTACAGAGAATATTCACAGAGAAGTATGGCAGTGGTTGTTGGCAAAAAAGTTCTGCTAGAATTTGACAACCGTAGACGTAAGCAAAGATTCCGTATGACATGGAAAAATTGACTCGAAAGATCAAGCTTTTTGCCTTTAAAAAATTTGCAATAAAGCGCGCAAAAACCAATGAATGAAATGGATACGAAACAAATAAATTAATCTGCAATCAACTGAAATAGCCAGCAAGATCTATTCACTCAAACTTAACTCGTGATGTCAAAGTCCTTAAAATCGGGGAACATTATAAGTGACAACACAATATAGGCATACCTAGGAATATAAATCGAAACAATTAGGAGGGAAAGTACTCTTGGAAAGTCGCACAATGCACTAAAATAAATCGAGAATCTCTCTTGAATGGAAATTCATTGAAAATATTGCAGAAATTACTCGTTCCTAAAGAATCGAAATACTTTTAAATATTTCGATCAATAAAGAATCGAAGTACGTTTAAAAAGCAGCCTATGAATATAAAGTTCCTAAAAATTTCATAGGTGTAAAGTTTAGAGAGCATCAAATAAATCCAGAATTGCAAAAACGATGATAAAGTAAGCGTAGAACCTCAATAAAGTAGAGCACACAACTGGAATCGGCACATGAGATTTCGAACTCGAACGTTATATGAGCTGTGGGATTTTGCGCCGACGCTTTAGTGCCTTTCGGAAGAAGTGGATTTGAGAAACCTTCACGCACATACAATAATAACTCGAGTGCAATACCCAACTCATGAGTTGGTGAACTGTGTACTAAATTGCCGGCCGGTAACCATGATTCGCCAATATTACATGACATTGTGGAATCTGAATGCACAATCAGATTAAAAGTTGCCGTTCATTAGATTATTTTTAAATTCCAAACTCTTAAAATTTTTTCTGTTGCGTATTATGACACTTGTAGAATAAATTTCTGACCTTTCAGTAAGAATACAATAAATTTATAGTGGAAAGCATAGCAACGAGAATAGCGCATCTGCTATCTCATCACCGAAAAATTAGATTTTCTTTCAAAAGCCATTTAATTGTGATTATTATTGCTGTCATAAGATTGCTGTCACGGAAGGTTGGTGACGACACGCTGATGAAATTATTGGCGCTCTTCAATGACTATGACTAGCGTTTATTCACTAAGTTGAGCAATATTTGAATTTCAATAACAGCCAATAGCAACCACCTTTTCCTAGAGTCAATATAGCTAAATCACAACTTAAGACAGTAAGATCGCATCATTTGAGCACCAATTTCAGGCCAGAAATTCCACACTGCAAATGTGTTGGCTGCGTAACGCGATAACGTTCCGATAGATCAACGCTATAAAGATTAGAATGCCCCCCTTTTTTTTCTAAATTGTTTACTTAAAAGATTGCCCAACGTCAATATTTTTAAAACTGAAAATTTTCAACTCCCTAATTGATATTCAAGAAATGTATCCAATGATTACTCGATCGATGATTAATGCATTCTTTCAGTGTGAACAAAATGAAGGCGCTCGTCTAAGACCACATAATCTAAAATCTAAAATCTCATCAAACGTATCACATAAAAAAACAGTTTTTTATTCAGTAAGCAAAAATGCTGACGCTCACCTTCTGTAAGATATTCGCATCTGGTGGCCATGTTGGGTGGTAAATTATTCCAAAGAACATATTGAAAGCCATAATTAGGAATCGTATCCACCGGACATCGTTTACATTCTGCAAAAATTTAAGTGATTTATTTTTTTAAATCTTTCGTAATTTATCATAACCTCAAAGGCAGCGATATATTCTTTTAAAGGGAGTGACTCTTTAGTGCATATAATGGATCATGCAACATTCATGCAAATGAGATATGCGATACGAATGAACACAAAAGAAAAGAAGCTAAACGCACCATCACCGTCCGAAAAATGATCCCTTTGGCAAAAAACGCATTGTCCACTTGAGTCGAAACTCATACCCGGATTGCATTTCGGACAGCTTCTTTCCGCTTCTGGTTTTGGCATCTGTAAATTTAGATTTGACTATCGGGTTTGTTTAAGAGAGGCAACCTTGTGAAAAAAATTATTCTTCTTATAATTTATGGTTGTTTTGTATCAAAATTCTTAAAGATGCACGTAGGAGGATATCATAACTCGTAGCCTAAATATTTCACAAATTCACAGAATCAACTTTCAAAGTTTGCCCATTGAACAAAAAAAAGAACTTGACACATTCATATTTTTGAAGTGAAAACACTCAAATCACGAATTTTGGAAGAGGTCAGAAAATATGCACGCAACTAGCACTAGCATCTAATATTAATATGGAAATTGTTAACGACAAGCCTCAGAAGGCAAGATTACATGACGATTCGTGCTCTTTAAAAGCATATACTTCGCGCACTTCACTATGATCGACTTGGTCTAATTTAGGTCGTGTCGCGTCAGAATGCATTTTCTTTTTCCGAAGCCCCACCTTGACAGAACCAGGAATATCGTCTCGGCAGATATTCGGCTGCACTTTTTTGTAAACCGTCCTCGTTTTGCCGTCGATACATGGTTCGATAGTCGGGTAGTAGTCATTATCGGTGCACTTCGGTCGATCTATACATCGGGCTGCCCTAGGACCTGTCAAAACGTTTCCATACAACCTAGCTCATTAAATTATTAGCGAAGTAATTCTCACTAGGTAATATGGTGACAGCTCAATATTAGTTAAGGCGTTCAAGAAGTTATTGCGCATATGTGCGACAGGTAACGTTAACGAGAAGATTTCATAATGTTGAAAAGAAAAATAGGGCAGCTAATTTCTAGCAATACCGTAATAGCGGTGTCAGCACATTTGAGCAGCTGAGGCAAACGCATTCATTTCAAATTCGTTTCCTAAGACGAATAAATCTCGATTGCTCCATAAAACGAATATTCGCCCCCCTCATCCACAATATATGCTGATGAATGCAGAATGCACTCAAATCGATTCGTTCTTTTATTACACTCATCAAAAGAAACTTAAATAATACTTTCATAAAATTTTAGGGGCACCGTATAACTTTCGTGAGATTGTGTGAGAGTTTATAAAGACAGAATTTAGAAGGAAACAAGTTTGAGCAAATTTTCACCTCTTAAAATGCGTAAAATGTCACTAAATTCATTTTTGTACAATTCCGCAAAGCAAGCAAGTATGATGGCAATATCATTTTTGTGCATAGCCTTTTCTCCATGTCTGTTTATCTACCCCTCCGGTTGTTTCAATTCCGGAACCATCGAAGCTGGGCTTTTGAAAATTGCAGGGCCTACCATGCATCATAGGATGAACTCTTGCAGCATATTTAACGTTAATCCATCACAATCAAAAGCAGTTGTAGATATTTCAAGGCATCCAAAAAAAAAAAAAAAAAATTGGGTTGGGTCATAGAAAGAAAAAGTTTACACGAGCGGTTGAATCAATTAAGACATAAATGTATTACTCTATATACTTCGCTTTTTCATGGTAACCGGAAGAATTGCGTGATGAGGTGGGCGATATGCAAGTACGCGTATTGCAGCAGCTCCTTTGACATATACCCCCATTCCTCAAATCAAATATCTTAATTCTAATCGATATTGTGGAGACGAAATGGAGCCTTTTGGGAGATATAAAACAAGTATGAATCAAAACATCTAAATTTCGCAAAATTTCGATGAGTTAGCTACGTCAGGACTATGATTTAGTATTTTAAAGGAAGGACTATGTTTTTTATTATAAAAGACATACCTGAAAATTGTGAAAGCGGGCATTTTCCACATTGCGAAGAGCCTTTTGTGCTGAAATAACCAGCCGGGCAAGGTGCACATTCCTTTGCACCTTTACCGCTATACGTACCAGCTGGACATAATGTGCATTGCCTTGCAAACGGTATTCCTAAAATATTTCACTACATGCGTATTTTAATACGAAACAATATGGTGTAAGCTTGTTCACACAACACAATTTCTCATCAAGATATTCGTCAACTATAAATCTTTCAACTGTTCCAGATTCCATGCAAGTATGACAAGCAAGGATCTATTATTTATCTAGTGAAAAACATCGTCAAAGATTCGTTCATTTTTATCCAGGATTTTCTGGATGCAGGATTTCAGAGAGGGTGAGGGAAGGATAGAGTGACCATTTGATCATTCTAGAGCAAAAAAAGGCATGAATTTTTTTGCCGAATAACATCCCCATGATTATTCATCGCACAAGTTTAAAAATTTGCTCATTGAGTGAATCATTTGATTCTATGCAGAAGCAAGACGACGCTAGTGTATGTGCTGACTTATGCAATCGAATGTACGCTAATTTTAACAACAATCTGATGGAAAAGTTTTTTGTGCAGTAATATTTACTTTCAACATAACACATGAAATATATTCAGTAGGAATTCATTCACATTATATGTCGTGAGTGGAAATTCATTGAACGTAAACCTTTTTTTGATGGAAAGATTCTTAATGGCTCTTTCAAAATTCGATAAAGGAGGCCACAATTGTTCCGTATACTCGTTTTTGCTAGTCGGCAAAGACAAGCGCATCTCCCACACGCATATATATTCATGGATGATATATCTTATTTCTATTTAACTGCAGTCTAATATAAAAGCTTTATTTATGTGGAGAACCGAGCTTACCGACAATGTCAATTTTTGATAAAGTGATAACGTCTGCCGTCGAAATGGCATCACGATTGTTTGCAACGCTCCAAGTTATGACGTTTGGGCCTGTGCGAAGTTCAATACGTCTGCGTTGCCATTCACCGTCCTCCTCGGAGCGATGCGATGGCCTTTCTTTTGTCGTGCCCGACATCAACTGTTTCAGCTGGTCCCTACAAGAGACAGAAGAACAATTATCAGTGAGAATTTTCCATTAATACCGAAGAAGTCGAAGGCTCATAAAAGGTGTTCTAATTCAAACATTCGATATTGCTTGAAATAGGAACAATCGGGATTTATGGTGGATTTCCTCACGCAGTAACTTTGAATTTTTCGTATTTGAGCAATAATTTGAAGTAGCTAATCATAGCTCGAGGCTGCACGAAGTTTCAACTATATTTAACAGTCATTTATGGAGGATGCTCAACGTTGCGATGATAAGCTAAGGAAATCTTTCCAATGCTATTTCATTGTATGCTCTCTGTGGGCACAACACATCACATACGAAAAATCTTAACAGCGATGCTTTAGCAAAATCCTGAACAACGGTCTCTCATAGGGATTAAAGTGCGAAAATTTGAGCCGTCCACTGCTTCCGCTTTTTTTTTGCTGTGCGGCTAGTTGCCTTCTAGCATGTGGCCGCCCATCATGAGGCTTAATTAGACTCGCTCCATACAAAATCTATGCCACTCGCTAAATAACAATTCGGCACACATCATTGCACACGCTTGCAACTCGTTGCCTTTTTTCGCAACCTCTTTGCAATAATTGCAACCAACCAGTTGATATCAGTTTTCGGCATTTTATTTCGGAAATACAATCTCATGCTCGCTAAAATCGATCGTTACACTCCATTTCCCTCAAATGTTCATTAAATGCAGATGCACTTATACTATGCCCTTACCTACAACACTCAAGATTCATTTCCCTTTCAGCGTAAGATGAAAACATTCTTTTCCTAAAAGAACAGCAGTCGAAACCGGAGAGGTCAAGGTATTCTGCCCCTCCCCCCCCCCCGCAATTACCTTGAACCGAAATAGGTGTCTCAAAAAATTATGTGGACATGCATGCAGAAACGGACAAGAAGGTACGTTGTTGACTTAAGATCAATCAAAATTCATGTCTTGAAGGCTTTAATAACTCACTTTGTGAAAATTTTCCTTCTCTCCTCTTTCGCTTAGTTAACTCAGCGGTCACTCTCCTCTTTTATATCTCATCGACGCTCATGCTTCAAACTGCTCATATTTTTCTCTTGGAACATAAACGAATTAGTTTTTTCGTCAAAGCAGGACTACCAGCTGCATAACGTTTTCAGATATTCGAGCAAAAGTATTGCACATATGCTTTCTAATTTGGCGATCAACAAAAACAAAATCGTATCCCACCTATAACTTTGACACTGCTCATTTTTGACAACAACATTGAACACGAGCCCTCGACTGTTCCTTGGCATTCGATATGTATACTCCACGTAGCCAGGTCGTACCAACGTAGCGCTATAGGTAAGCTTCGATAGGCAAGGTGTAGGCACGTACATCAGTTCCGAATTCTTAACTATCCATCCCGTCCTGAAACACACATAATCCAGAACTAAACAGATAGTGGCCAGTTTTTGTTTGATAGGCGAGACCATCCCTCTATGTGCTGCAGTGGGTTTATAAAACGATGTGTGAGAAGCGATACACTTTAGCCACATTAGCTCGTCTTTCCGTTTCGCTAAATGTTGGACGCTCTACAATTGAACATTCGGAAGTTGCTCCCGAAAAAAGCCCACAGCCGCCTTAAAGCAATCATAAGATTTAAATGTGCAATCAGCAGGAGCATTTCATGATCATCCATTCATATCAAGTTGCTCAGAGCAAATTATAGAACATCCACATAAGTAACAAATCATTAAAACCTGAAAGCTGACTCATTTGATTTTCTCGTCGATTTGCGCGAAAATTTTAACTTGTAAGCTGGATATTTGCCCGCACATTTTTTTTAGCAAAACGACACCATTTCATCAGCTTTTCTTGAAAAGATATAAATAAGCACATTCCAAAGGAAGTTCTAATTTTGTATTCTGCTGCGTATTCTTACAATATTAATAAACGTTATTATCTGACTACTTTCTTCGATAAGCGAATAAACGATCACAAAAGAGTATTCAGTTATTATAACAGAAGGGATTGACTTCATTTGTAGAAGTGAGAACAGCTGTATAGACATTCGTTTCCAAGCCCAATTTGGAAATTTTTTAAGGTTTTCGGACATTTAAACGGTACAGTTCCTGCTGTGCTTAGAAATGGTTTATGAAAACGATCTACTGATGACGGTATTTTGGTTAAGTTGATGTTTTTAATGATTTAATGGGAGAAAGAATTCATTCAGCTTCTCAGCTACTCTCCACCAGAATTTACAGGTATTCTATTCATTGGCTCGGTGATTTACCCGTCACCTTATCCAATAATTCTATTTCAGTCACTAAATTTACTCGAACAGCGCCACGGTGGTTCTATTCAATTTGTGGTGTCGTTGAAGAAGGGTCAGCGACTTACTCTACTGGGCACTCAGTAGCCTTCTGATTCGTCAGCATTCGATCAACACTTATATCAATATTTTCGACAACGAATCCGGTTGGTAATTGCGTAAATTCATCAAAGCGAGTACCACCACCAAGACTGTAGCTACCTGAAACGACTTGTACTAAATAAAATTGGTGTCATAGAAACTTAAAAGGTCAAAGATAAACTTAACAGTTCCTTCATGACTAACGATGTGATATAAACTGACATAGGCTTAGGGAGCAGGGCAAGGGAAGGAGGGGATATGAGAACGCCGATGGGGCGATGAACGTACGAACCGCGCTTCAAATAAATCTACGCCATGTGAATGAGTTAATGTAACATTTTTTGCAGTTTGTGACACAGCGTCGAAATTGTTTACACGAGAAACTGCTGCCTGAAACGTAAATTTTCATGAAAACATCTGCCACTAAACTACGAGCAACTGAATATGCACTAGAGAGCGCAACGATGTGTATGTGGAACTCCGATGAATATATAGTTAAACCGTCTTATTTGGACAATAATTCAACCGATGGAAGCGTTATGCACCGTACCTCAACTGTGCGAATATGATCGACATGATTGAGCAGAATAATTTAGCAACAGCAAATAATACCTTTGGCACAATGGACGCACTGCTGTGTATCAATATCGAGGAACATTCCCGACTGGCAAGAAAATGCTGCAAAATATTTTTGGTTAATAAGACGGAGCTGGCGTTTTATGAATGCAGTGAGGCTAACAAAGAATCATGCGACAGGAAAAAAAAATCATTTCAGTTGCAGTGATGAAAGGAGCATTTATTGAGCACGGGAATGTGAACACAAAGAAATTAGAGAAAACTCAACCGCTGAGAGCGGAACCATAGTCAGGAGCAAGGCCAAAAAATTGCTCGATTTAAGCATCGCGCTGTTGCTGTCGCGCTGTTACTTCTACCGTAAAAGGCAGTATGTTTCTTATACGGCTGCCGCTCCCATTCAACAAAAAAAAAAAGAAACGATACAGGTCTTGATGGCTCTTTTTTTTTAGCGAATCCGGAAGTGAAATTTTTGATTTCTTTGAAAAACTGCAGTTTAGAAAACCTTCATCCGGCCGTAAATTTAATGCAACAACCTTCTCGATAACCGTTTAGTAAGCATTTGCTTGATGAGCACATATCGAGAAGCAAAACTCACAACAGTTGGTGCCTCTGGTGGGTAAAGGTGAGCCTCCGTCGCATCTCAGGTCTGCGTGCTTCGGTACGGCAACACGCCAGCGCTCGCCTCGTTCGTCACAGTTTGTATACTCGTACACAAAATCATCCGCAGTGCATTGTGCAGCACTTGCCAGCTTCATAAATATTGAAAGCGCAACGCAACTGAATTTTTTTAATATATAGTAAAATGTGTATTCTGCGGAATGTATGCAGTAACAGTTGCCATTTTGAGTCTGTTTTGAAGTTTGTATAGTGGGTTCCGTCCAAAGGTAAACGGAGATTTCTAGTCTCTAAGGAGTCTTCTCGAAAACCATAACAGCCTTGATCTTATATATGCCTACTCAAGCTTCGTCGCTACCTCAAAATATCCCTTAACCTATTGCGTTTCATATGTAGTGAGGACTTGCTCCCCACTACGCTTATTGGCATGCAACCTCTTCCTATTATAACCTCATGTCGACTCAGCCACACCATTACCTCACTTCACGTCCCATTTTAAAATGCTCCATCCACATCACGCGAGGCCAAGAAAACAAAGTACATACCAATGGAAGAAGAGATTATAATGAAGCTTGGCATTCATTGCTGGATATGTCTCTTAATTTATTGATCGCCAGAAATTATTTTCTCTTGAATCGCATTGAGGAAACTGCAAATGAAACATATAAATAGGAATGAACGAGTGTCATTACGCAATTAACCACAATGAAATGCCACACGTCAACAGATTAGTCGAATGATTTAGAGCGATTGTTCCACTCTTATTCCATTATTGCCACAGTGAATTAACATCAATGAGGCGACTAAAACCGATTGAATTGTCCGTTAAAAACGTTCATAAAAGCGAAAAACATCACGTGTTCAAGCAGATTTATTCAGATACGGCTTGAAGGTAGGATTCAAAAAATAGGATTAACTTTTTATGATTAAGTTTCATAATAGAGATTGATCTACTGAAGATGTTTTCAAAATAGAAATATAATCATGACTGAGGAAGAAAATGTTATATGAAATAAATAGTAACATTAGCAGATTGCTCGACGCTTGTAGGAATGCTGCTATCTAATGTTATATAAATGTTCGACATAAGGCATATAGGATAGAGAATGAAACTAAGCAATTGCAGAGAGGAGTAGTGAAAAACGCAATAATTGTGGTGAACTAGAAATAATCACCCAAGCGATGACTTCAATTTTCTTTTGATGCGTGCACAACTTTAAGAGATGAAACAAACTCAGGAAGCGGAGCGCTTGCATAAACACTCATTGACTTGCTCTTTTTATATCCTTTTACAAACTTGCGTTTGGAAAGCGCATTACGGCAATGTCACTTTCAGGCTTAGGTGCATATTTCAGTGTCTCTCCGTCACTTCGGTATTTTCCACTCGAAAACCGCTGAATTGGAGAAATTCGAAGTGACGTCGTAACGTCAATTCTGAACTGATCTATGGCGAAATAAATATGACTACGCTTGCGCACAATATGGTGTTCCATAGTGGAGTCGCGTTACGGTACGCCTAGAAAGTAAATCTTTTTTAGAAGAGTTATAACAGCACATGGATCGGTTAAAATATGCTTTGTTCAGTTAATATTACGTGCGGCTGGACATGTTTAATTACTCGTTGGTAACTTTTAAAACTTGTTAGCTTGATAAGTGAAGCTGCAAAAGTGCACATCGTTTTAGCTGCTTCTTTTTATGTTTCTTTTTTTGTGCGAAGGACACCTTGTCTATGCATATATATATATATATATATATATATATATATATATATATATATATATATATATATATATATATATATATATATATATATATATATATATATATATATATATATATATATATATATGACTCTTTGTCGTATGATACCAAATTTGCAACCATTGCAAACATAGTCGCGAAATTTGCTTTAAAGTTATAAAGCAGTTCCGGGTGGATTAGTGAAACAAAAAACACGATGCAAGATGGCCAAATGAAACAACCATTTAAGGATACCATGATGAAAACGTTTAGCATCCCAATTAACCTTCTTTTCATTAGGTGATACGATTCTCTCTTGTTGCTCGCAATCATCAGTTA
Source organism: Baylisascaris procyonis (assembly GCA_037389465.1). Classification (NCBI taxonomy): domain Eukaryota; kingdom Metazoa; phylum Nematoda; class Chromadorea; order Rhabditida; family Ascarididae; genus Baylisascaris; species Baylisascaris procyonis. Next base: position 3,215,930 of record JAZARR010000146.1, read on the forward strand.
TTCTCTTGCCGTTTTGCCTACTAACTATCGAAGTAATGTTTTTCTTTTGCAGCAATATGGATGAATTATTGCATGAAAACAAATCACAGTGTTTAGATTGGCGTATGTATTAGCGTGAAAAGCTCTTCACTAGCTTGCTGTCTTACCTTCAAAATGGTAAGGTAGATGTTTTCCATCTTAGTGTTGGATAACTCTTTTAAGAAACACTTTCGAAATATCCATTACTGCAAATCCTCGCTGTAAACGACTTAGCAATGAGATATGTACTGCTCATAATTTGATATGTTCAATGCTTCAAGCGCGTACGTGCTCGAGGTTGTAAAAGAAACCAACGAAATTAAAGTGAAAGAGTGATAAGTTTCTTCTAAGACACTTTATAATTTCGTTCTTTGTTCTCATACCTGTCTGGCTTATTTTAACGTCTGCATTCAACGTTCCACTCAAGATTAGAGTTGTGATGATGAAAAATTAGCTTATAATATTATGTAAAAAGCATAAGAGTTAGCTGTACTTATGCAGCAAAGCTGAATGCTCTTGTTCATTGATGCCGAACTGCATAGGCGAACTTATCAAGTAAAGTACCTCATATGATGCCACACCTAAATTCAACTAGTGCTTTGTTTGGAATAATATTGTTATTTCTCTTTTGAAGAATCAACTGTTGTAAAGATGCCGTTGTGCTGAGTCATCGGGACCAAATAAAAAAAAGTGGTGTGTGAACTCTTCCTTATGATGAAAATTTCAGTGAAAAAAATGGTGCTTTAATTCCTGTTCAGTAATATTTTAGACTCTAAATGAGCAATAATGGATATTGCAAGGATTTTCAAGTGGCTAATCTTATGAGCACAGAGTAGCAAAAAGAAATTGGGATAACGCACTTAACTGGTGGCAGAATTTAACGTAGCAATGATTAGTTCTATATTTAAAAGATAGAGAAAAGTGAATGACAGCGTGTCAACTGCACCTTCGATTTCGCTATAAATCATTTGATCAAAAATTGTTTATATAAATATATAGTGAAATCAATTTGAAATCTTTACGTACAGCCGCTTTTAAATGGTAATATTCATTATCTGAAAGAATGGACATATTTCAAATACGCTCTATATAATGTTTTGAATTTTTCATATTTTCAGTTGCCTTTTGTAAATATGTGGAAGGCGCTCGTCACATTGTCTAAGTTGGAATGAAAAACTAAAAAACCCGCGCCGTTTTGCTTAGCGAGTTCAGTTCGATTATAGAGACCAAAAATATTGCACTGATCAAAGATTGCTCATTTACGTAAGGTTCTTCTGCAGTGATGATGCAATCGGCTTGAAAATAGGCTCATGTTACAATAATGTCACGTAGAAATAGGAGTCTGATGTACTTAGACTTTATAACACTTATCAATTAGTATAATGCAACAACACTAGAGAAGTGCACAAACTTTTTAAAGGTTTTGAACGGGTGTATAAAAGGTAATGCATAAACACTTTGTATCATCAGGATAATCAGCGAACAGTGAGGATATTTTGCACCACAGCAAAATTGTACGATATTTAAGTAGTTGAAAAGCAATTTTTTCTTTTTTTTTGAATGTGATGGACTTGAACGAATACATGCAACAAACAAAAGACAATATTACACAGAGTGAAAAATTATGTGAGAAGGAAATATAAAGAGACACACTGACTGAGCTCATGAGCTAGGTGACTGCAGCCTTCATAGCTAATACAAAGCGTGCGACGAGCCTCGTGAACATGGGACGCTTGCAGACTGATGCATACGCGTCGCATGTCGCACGCGCAGCTTCATGATGCTTCATAAACTAGCTCCGGGGCTTTCACGTCTCGCCTCATCGGCTGCTGGTCACCCCGCCCCAACGGCTAACTGCCCATTATTTTCACATAGCTGCCTTTCATAACACAAAACACGAATGTCAATTTAAAAAGTTTTGTTTCAAATCATGCAATGATAAACCATCAGACGTGAATACCTATAACAAATATATTCGTGCTATTTATAGCAGAATTCGAGATGCTGAGTTTATCGACGCCCACTGAAGTCGTAATACCGATGGAGCAGCTTCATACACAGTTAACAATCCGAGGTATTTTAGTTAATTAAGACCAAAAAGGTAGAACTGATAATTTGCTGTCAAAATTTTTACCGACGAAGATCTATGTTTGAGGCTCCAATTAAACATTTGTTTATGCTCAAAAAGATTACTTTAGGCTATGCGCAATGCAAGCACTTTAAACGCTTATTTCGGTGCATCAAATTTGTTTGCATTAATATTATATCGTGAAAATTTCAAGTAATTTTCAGACTGCTAAATGAAGTTCTAAGGGAGTCCTTCTTTACTTAGTTGTTCAGAGATATTTCATTCATGAATTTGTTGTGCCAAATTTTCACACATGAAAAGCGCATAAGTTAGTCATACAAAATAACATATTTTGTTAGAATAGTGCAATCTTCACGTATAATATGACAATGATAGTGGAAAACAAAAATTTCATAACTGCATTTGTCGGTTGCCATTATTCCTTCTCAGTCGTTTTGTGCGCTATCTGAAATTGATAATATACGTCCAAAACGAGTTGAGAATTCTATATATTTGGAATTTAATATTGCAGCTTCACTTAGTCGAATCTTTTCAATGAGGTAATGAGTTTTATATTTTTTTTTCGAAAAAGAAGAAATGGAAAAAATAATTGACTGATCGTGCTTTTTAAAGAACGCAGAGTGAGAAGAGTGACGAAGATAGTCGACTGCTGGTTTCAAAGATCAGATCACTTCAGCTAACAACACTTCTTATAAGATGGTTATACTTTTGACGAAAACATTTCGGCTAACCATTTGAGCCAGCCGCTTATGCTTTCAAGCTTTTCCATAGACTCATTCTCATTTTGCTGAAATATTTTAATGTAATAATATTGTCATTTTTTGAGTAATGAGCCAAGAAATAAGGTTTCCATAGAAATGTTACAGTAATTCAAGAAAGCCAAATAAGATCTAACCATCAAGAAGCGATACTTTAGGCCCTAGTCTGATTTCGCGGATTGGATCCATTGGTGCGTCAGCCGATTGCAGAGTGATGGTCTCGCCCACATTCAAAGCGCCCGCTTCCGGTGGCACGTCATCTGGCGCATGAGTATGAATGCGTGTTGAAGCAGGGGTTGCTGCCTCAAATAATTCAGTCGGCAATCTCATTATGGAAATTTTTTAATGCCAAGTGCTTACAGGATGGGTAACGCCATTTCGCTATGGCCTATGGTATGACTGACTTGTAATGAATGATCTGTGAGCCATGACAACGATTATTGAAACTGACACCCCAACAGCGAAATTGAGCACCGAATGCAATCGTTATGCTATAAGTCAGCCACAAATGGATATGAGTAGCTTTAATATCCCATCCTCGTTGGGCTTGCCCAATTAACACAAAAAAAGAAAACTATTACAGTGTGAAAAAAGCACGCTCTCAGTATTCGGCGTCTCGCATCGAATAAAATTTGCATCATATTTCAGCATTAATTGTTTTCGTCATGGCGTATGTCACAGTGATCTGGGGTATAGGTTGATTTGCGACATGCAGCTCCCATGTGAAATCATTTTTCAATATACGCAGCGCACGGCTTTCACTAATTTTATCTAACTTTATGCTCAATTAGCTAGATAATAATTGCTCTAAGACAATTGCAGAATCTTGCTGTGTAAGCGAGAGGCTGTCTTTATACATAGATCCGTTTGACATATTCACCGTAAACACGGAAAACTACTTTCATGAGATTTGCTGCATATAAGGCTCAACAAATTTCTGTCCAATTTCTAAACCTGATGATTCATTATGCGTGACTCCCCTTCACATGTATTTGTTTGAATACAAATATTCTGAACAATTGAACAATAAAAGATTCTTTAGAATAGAAAGGATGATAAAAATGAAATGTACCGACTCCTGATTTGGATTCCTTTCAAGTCGGCACATTAAGTTCATTCTCAACTCATAGTCGAAGCATCACTCATGAATTACCTTTCGAATCATCTTCGATATGGTAACTATTGTAATATTTCTCCGTTTTACTATATAAAACTCAACAAATACCATGTGAGAAGTGCTCTGCATATCTTTATAGCTCTTCCAATGTGCTTTGGTGGAGTACTTAAACGAATACCGAAAAGAAAAGCTTGCGTACAAAAGAATGTAAACACTGAAGAAATTTTCATCCATTTTCATCAAGTGACTGCAATACTTGATCGGTTGCAAAACTACTTAGTCAATGAGTATCGTGATAAATTTTGATATTAGCGTAATGGTTATGTTGCTCGGTTACCAAACTAAATCTTCATTGGCTCTATAAAGCAATGGTTTTCGCAAAAAGCGCATAAGGCAACTTTTAGTTTTTCAACAACTATCTTACTTACAACTTCGACGTCTTTCGAATCAGCAAAAAGGATTAATAAAAAAAGAGTTACCAAATAAGAAGTGAAAACTGTGATCAATAGAATCCACGACAACAGCGATCGCATAACTGAAATGAGCATAGTTAAGTCAATGTCGGCGAGCGCCATGCAAGCTGCAACATCACTGAAGAATTTCAACTCAACGTTATAAATTTAATAAATGTAAAAAACACATCTTGACACATATGGGTCCAATACATTTTATAACAAACATTGAAGAAAAACTATTAGGAAACGGTGAGCTAATTTTGCTAATAAATGAAACGTTTTGATGACGCATTAAAGTAAACGTTCAAGAAAATAATAAGGTGCATTCGAGAAGACATATGTGAATTGCGCTAACCAATGTTTGAAGAAAGGGAGAGGTATCGGAGAGGGAGGGGGGAAGGGGAAGGAATTGGAAGCATAAACAGTAAGCAAAGCATAAGTACTGATTCAAAGCGAATTGCAAAATCATTTCGTACCTGAAATAGAAATAGGTCATGGGATTAATTTTTATCTAAACGATTGACATATAATTACTACTCGGTAGGTCATATAATTGCGAGGCAGCTATCAGCAATTTACTACAGTCATGTAAATCTGAGTAGCAAAGAAAAAATCATGAAAAGTGAACGCAAAAAATTCCTGCAACAAGATTTTTTTTTGTTCTCATAATGTCAACGATTTTCTTTTATTGTTGTTTGCAGGACTGAATCTAAGCCATTGAAGCTCCAATATGTGCGAAAATATGCGAAAGAAAAGAGCGACGATTTGGATTCGGGAATTGTTCTATAAGGATGTCAGAAATTTTCTTCCAATGTCTAAAGTTTGCGAATAAAAAAGGTTTCTTAAGCAGTTTTAACCTCAGATTGTTTGGACTTTTGCGTTTGTGATTTCTTGTGCATAGAAATCAAGAAATGCGCCACAAATGCCCACTGCGATAGTGTTGCAATCTAACTTCTCTACCGAAGTACTATTTTCTATGTGATTTCGGCTGCAATGTGCTAATATTTAATTTCCCTCAAACAACACTGAAACCGTTATTTTTTCTCAAGAATGCCAAACACTACCTTTTACTTAGACCTTATTCTCAAACTCGCTTGACTCTCAGAAAAATGACATTCAGTGGTGTCATCGAATATGATTGCTGTTAAATTTGTGCAATTAAAATATCCCACTCACAATCAATAGTTGATTCCACGCCATCTTTTAGGCACGACTTCCGCAGTGTTTTCGTAGCTAAACAAACCTTGCTGGAATCTCTAGCCATATAGGAACACTGCGGAAGCAATGTGTTCACTATAAAGAGTTTGTAAATTTCACCAAGTCATCGTCAGTTTCATGGACGTTGTATTTTATAAAATAAACATTGAATAGCCTAAATCGCAAAACTCAAACAATTCTATCCTCATAAAAGGCCTAAAAATTGAAATGTTTCACAACTATGAGCCAACGTTCAAGCAGCAGGATAATAGAGATTGCTGAGGGTGCAAAAATTTTGAAGCAATAAATTTTAACTACTATAAATCAAAATCTGTTGTATGCAATAAGCAAGTGATTGCAAAATTTTCTATCCTCCTTCGGTTTTGGAATTGCATTTATCGACTTCTATGCTTTTGTGTGTCTTTTGGGTGTATATATTCGGCTCAGTGGTGATTTGCTGAAAACAACAATAAAAAAACATGCAAATATGAGAGCGAGAGCAATATTGCGCTCTGCAGTGCAGTATATCGGCAGATGTGTGCATTCAGGGAAAGCAAAAAATTCCTTAGATAAGTTCAGTCAATACTTCTACTGATCAACATTTGATTTCCATTTTTCAACGGGATTTTTTCAACACTCAACTTTTTTTTTTTCAAAATTTCCATTTTTTTCAACATTCAACGGGAAAATTTCGCTCGAATAGAGTTTGCAAATACGAAAGCGCGTTGGAAAAATGTAAATACGGAGCCAATCGCATAATCGGAGCGTTGCTATGAACAGTTTTCACTAATGAAAATCCATCGCATTTCTTTGTTCATAAGTTCCAAGATATGAGGCATCTCAAGAGCAACCATAAATGTTCCGATGCATGACCTCCTCGTTTGCTGCATCTTTAAATAACCAGCTCACATTTTGCGACGTTTTCGGCACAATTGGTGAACTTGGCATAGGACGATGAGGATCATAGTTTAAAAATTGAAAAATTTTCATTGCTTTGTCCAATATGCCAAATTTGAATGCGATGGTCAAGTATACTTGACAAGTCGGAAGTGAAGGTTGCATTCGCATTGTTCAAAAAAGATTCGTTCCCAAACATTTTCGCATTTCCACTACTTTGGGCCTATTTGCTAGTGAATCAACGGGGTCAAAATGTTCTGCACTTTTCGAAGGGGGCAGATATTAGACAGAGAAGAGATAGCAGGGGAAGAGATATGTAAGCATGGAAATAGTGCAATTACATGCTAAGAGCTAGATTAAGGAGCAAGTATTTAAATGAATAAGATAAGCATAATAAGCAATTGATAAGTGATTATTCTGCAAGAATGGAACTAATAAGGCGCATTGCTAACTACTAGAAAATCACAGAAAAGTGTTGAGCAATATTGAATTCTCGCAGGAAAATAGCAAGTTTAGTGCACTCTGAAATATAAAGAAATAGATTCTGTGCACATTTGTATATAATGCGAAATATAAAGAAACAGGAAGTTCAGTGCGTTTTGAACTTCGCAGCACTTCACAAAACGCTAAAAACAAAGAGACCGTCAGAAGAAGTGCGCGAATACATATGTATAAGGTGTACATATCATTCAGGTGCTCAAAGTGTTCCAATGAAACGCTCATTCGCCGAAGAAACTCCAAAACCAGTTATGCACGGACGAGTGTCCATCAAGGCCGACGAATTCATTTCGAAGTGAAGAAACCAAGAATGAATATTTAAAAAAGAGTGAATCATACAACTGCGTCATCTTGTACTGTTTAAATAAATATTATGTTGATTGTCATCATTCCAAAGCAAAGAGCAATGCAGTTGAGCAATGCTTAATCATAGTTTGCACGTGACAGTGAAGAATCGCTTCAATGTTGCATAAAATTAAAATTATTGTTAGGCTGGCAGGAAACGAGAAAGAAACCGATATGTAAGGTAAAGAGTAAGAGTAAAGTACGATTGAGAAATGTGTCATCCACTATTATGAAAGTTTTCAAGTTTTAGTGATTTTTACAACGGGTATTCCTTTTCATCAAGTGACGTTTATTTGATGTTTAATGTGAGAGTAATTGAGTGGATTTCAGTCATGGCCACAGAAACGATTAGTGGCGATGTATAAGTAAAATATTTCAATAACGAGGCTAAGAGAAATAATAAAAGCCGATTGATGCATTTCTGCAAATTTGCATATGCAAGACCAACGCATTCTTTTTATAAGGTGGTCCACAATTTATAATAAATTTCCAGAGCTCATCATGGCGATAACATGTATGTGCATAATGTGCGGATGTCTTACTGTCCGTTCTGAATTCTCAACAAGCGACCACTAAAACTAAAGTGGGAATTGTGGTAGGTATAATGCAAAGTACTAAGCACCTAAAACAGCTTTTAAATTGATCAATGAATTTTAAGAGATTCATAAGCATTCAGATATTCCCAGAGGTCTGCAGGCATTTTGCGACCAACCGGACCACATTTTACGTGACGTAGGATACATCTGATGCACATTCAATTGGATAGCATCCCAGAGAAGCTGGCAAGATACGTGGCACTGCATTTCGTCCACCCCTGCCCAGCCAGCTTCAAATCTTAGCTACTGCAAGTGAAATAAGCAAAATAATGCCCCTACATCTTAACGATCCGGCTGCTCTGCAATTTTTCCACAAAAGAGAGCCAATCGGTGCATAATGAATATTTAACCGATATAAAACGTTTACAGACTACCACCTCTTTTACATGTGTAGCAACTTCCATATGAGGGCTTTCATGTATGAATTGATGTATCAATATGAAATAATTGGCCAACATTTAGTCTACATTACACCAAACAAATTCTCCATCTCCAGCTTTAGTGGTTTCTTAGTTGAAACAGTCAAAGAGACGGATAGATGGGCAGGCATGCACGTGCATACGAAAAGACACACAGGCAATATGCCGCCTTAGCAATGCAAATTTTTGAAGTTCATGCGAACGAATCTTTCGTAATCAATTTTTGCGATTTACTAGTTTGGTCATAATATAGAAGCATTATATTGTGTATTGTATTATATATTGGCAACCTATAAAATTGGCTGTTATAATGAGAAGAATAGTCAAAACTTATATCATATTAGTTCCGCTGGCATGATTCTACAGTACCGAATATATTCATGTTGATTTTTTTTCTAAATGTTTTCCATTCTTTTCTATTTTATCCACAAACGAAACATAGCAAATTGATTAGAGTGCTTTCGATTGGTGAGCACTCGAGATGCCATAGCAATATGTTGAGATCTAAGCCATTTCTATTCATACAACCATTACTGCTTTTACGTATTGAATATCTGTTCACCTGAATGGTGGCTTGGCGGATGCTTTGCTCCCTCTTGTTGTTCAAGGTAACATGTTTCCGAATGTCTCCCCACTTTGGAACGGTGAAATATATAAATTTATGGACAAATTAGTTAGTTAGCAGAAATGAAGCTTCTGGCAAATTTTGATTACTCATGTTGCGAAAGAGGGGTGTTGCATTACGCCTTTCCTGTGAAATACACTATTTATAGAAAATATTTTTAATTTTAAATGGGAAGTGACGGGGCGGGCGTTTTAATGTGCTGAGTGGGGAAGTGATGCGCCAATTTAAAATTCTAACGATAGATAAAGACAAAATATTGGTCGTTTAGCTCTTTGCTTGTTTTGATGAAGTGGAACTAAGGATTGGGATGGAATTTGTGGGATTTGTGTTAGAAGTGCTTCAGCGTTTAATGTGCATTCGATTAGCATTTGGTTGGCGACAATGTGGGAAAGCTAAAGCCATTGAATGCGCGATGTGGATTCTAGTGCGCACGACAAGCGGCGAGGCGTGAACGATCGATGTGTGGCAGTGAAGCGATTGAAGCTTGTGGGCACAAACTCGATTTTCTCGCTTATAGCGAGACTCCACTTTGCGTTACTTCTGGTCGTATGTTTCCACGAGTGGCGATAGAATGACCATACTTTCTGTTCCTTTTTATAGCCGAATCTTGATTCTCTATTTTCGAATCTTTTCAATTCTTCTCAATAGCCATTGTCATATTCTGCAATACCATCGAACTTTTTGTCGTATTCGAAATAATCGTATTGCAGTTTGTCACTCGACTTTTGATAATGATTTGCAATGAATTTCACGAATAAGTAAATGACGAAAAGCATCTCTATTGTTTATTGTGATTGTGGACGTGTAACTAACCCTCTCCAACACATAATATACATTTATTTGAGGATTTTTTTCGAAGAGACGTATAAAAAAACAACTTTCCTTGTAAATATGCATCATGTCGGATTGAAAATACACAATAAGAGTCCGTTTAAATTAACCATATTATAGAAATTCTGCATAGAAAGTTTCTGGTTAGCAGTTATATAACCTTGTCTTCTGCTTAAAGCTGAGGGATAATAAGATCATCTACATTATCCATGGAGCTCCTTAGTAAATGGTGCATTTAAAGATTTCCGCTTTTTCAGTTGCTTGAGCTGAATATTCGACGTGTGCGGAGAGAAGAATTAGTACAATTTCCGAGCCGTTATCAGTAATTGTGCATTAGGTATCATAAAGCTTCATAGTGATCACGCTGTGCTCCAATTCGCTTCAATTCAAAGCAATACTTCGTGCTTACCGATGCGGCATTGGAAACAATTGCTAGCGTAAGCACAAATGTCGCTATCGAGTCTGTGACTATCCATTTCCTCTGTAAAAAAAAGCAATTTAATGCCCATCCACTCTTTTGCATCTATCCACAAATACGCACTCTGTTGAGTCCTGAGGACTCCAAAATTTCCACATCGTCTTCGATCCAAAGATTTTCCAATAACAAAACTATTTTCAATAGGAGCATTTACCTTTATCAAAAAACTTTGATTATATTCATAGATAATTCAGCAGTTTTTTTTTTTTTTTGTAGATATAATAGGAATGTCGGCTGGCTTCTTTTCTCTATTTAATAGATCACTTATGAAGCTAGTATTTTCTCACGAGGTAATGCAAAACCGGATTTGTACTAGATTACATCCAAGTAAAAATAGTTAATTGGCATATTTAGTGCATTTTTGCAACCTTTTGGCAAAGTCTGCACTACATCGATAAGTAAAGAATAGCGAAGACTCCATCAAGAAGAGAAAAGGATTATTTCAGTAGTTATGCATTTAGGTTTAATCGCTTGCTTTGCGTTCCCTAACATTAGCATAAAATATGATGAAGCATTATAGAAGAGTTTCTACTATTGAAAGTTGAACACACAATTAAATCTTCGATATGTGAACATTGAGCAAACCTGAACAAAGAGCAAGACTGCTGCCGCGAAAAGTACCAAACTCGTCCCATGATTCCCAAACGCATGTGCAATTTGTTGTACGCGAACCCCGATAAATTCACTCAGCGGAAGAAAGCGACGACGTCGAAAAACTAAACAAAATATTACGTTTTAATAGACTTACTAATTCGAAAATTGGAGAGCATTTGAGATCCGACGCTTTTCTCACTTCTCGATTTACTGCTGAAGGTGGAACAATAATATTTTCGCGTTCAAGTAATCGGCTTCTTTTCAAGTGATACTCCTCATTTTCTCGACACTCTTCACATCAGTTAAACGTTATTTATTTAGAAATTTAGAACTTATAGGGTGATATAGTGCTACGTCGGGTGTCTTGATGGTGTTTATTACTGTGCTAAATCTCCGTCTTCCCTTCATGAATAGAGGGCTATTCTTATAGGAATCTTAATTTAAGAAATATTTCATTAACGTCTTTCACATATGCGGGCATTAACTGAACGGCTCTTACATGAGCTTCACTTTGAGAATGTACTTAAAACTAATCGAAACTTGTGTTTTTGCGGTTCTCCAATAAGAGCCTCTCATTTTATAGGTCTCTACTCATACATACGCTGCATTTTTCCTCTTCGTTGTAATAGCATTTGTAGTATCCCCGGTCGGGATTCACACTGAGTTGACGGCAAATGAAAGGATATCCTTCAGAGTCCCAATTTTTTCATACACTCATACGGAATAACCCACCTCCCATATAGTTTGATTGCTTCCCAAGTCCCCTCACCGATCAATGAATGGCTACTCAGCACACGCTACCGTACGCCATGCTACACTGCGCCACTTCTTGGAACAAAGAATTTTTTCTACGATGTGTGCTAAAGCGATTCGAAGCAGAGAACAGCAGAAAAGAGCATGTTTTAATATTTTTCACAGAATGTATTAATCACATGTTTTATTTATGTGATGTATCAATTCTCGCCGAAAGTTTGACAAATTTTGTAACGGGACGGTTTATTTATTTATTTATTTATTTATTGTAATTTTGCAACAAACAAGTGTTGTTGTTCCCTGATGAATGAATGCATAAACAAACATCTACGATCCGCAACTCTCTACTTTAAACTAACTCTATTCCCCTCAACCTACGTTCATAACAACGAATTTCTCCCTATAGGCCATCCGGTGCACTGCATCACTCATATTACATCAGCAAGATTGCAATAAGAGCCCGGTCGCAAAAGTGCTCAATGTCATTTCAGTCAGTCTCCTATTAGTGATATTAAAAAGCGACTACATATGGTGATCACCAGTAGTGTCTATAATTTTTAGCGTCTCTCACCCAAACAGTATGTAAGTGATGTTTTTGTTCATGTAAGCGATGTCATCAATGATTTCAGCATAGTGTTTTTTTAAGACACGTTATCACTGACATTGCAACACTTCAGCAGCAAGCGTTCTACCTAAAATGCAAAATGTAATCGGACTGATAAACATTTAAAACCATCGTATAAGTCTTAGTGCTTCGTGTTGAAGGATACTGCTATTGGCAACAAATGCAATAGCCTTGAAAACTTTTCCTAGGTATCGTTTCAAATACCTCGGTGCCAAAAATTTCCCTTATCAACCGAAATGTGTGAGGGTTTTGCTAATGGCTATTTTAACAGCACGAACGCTCGGTTCATTTTTATGAGCAATGGGAAGCACTTCTAAAGTTATTCTACAAGAAAATAAATTTATTTGTTTCATAGTTACGAGAAAAAAAAAACGACTCTCGTTTTCAGATGAATTAGATCAGATGTATTTTCAAATATTTTCATCAGTTTTGTCGTAAATAGTTCCAAAGTTTGAAGCTGCGATAGCATAAAATTTTACAATAAATCTGCAAAAATATTGCAATCGGTCTTAGATATTGCTTACAAGATTAACGGATATAAGTAGTGACTAGAGGAGCTCTAAAACATTATGGAAGCAAGGATCTCGAGAATTTTTTAATACCTCTAGCAAAATGCACTGTGAGCATAATGCAGTTCCCAGTCAACGAAAGGACGGCTGCGATCAGCATATAGGTCTCGTTGATGGTGACACTTTTCACATAAAGCCTGCCGACTGCGGCGACCATAAATGAACTGTCTGCAGCCAATAATGCGACCAGACAAAGTAATATAAAAATACACTCTGTAATAGTTGTTTCTTAGCAGCATAATTCTCTGGGATCATATTATAAAATCTTTTTTTTTGAAAAAATTTTCTTTGTAATTATTCTTCATAGAAACTTCCGTACACTACTCCACTTAATGAATAGCAAAGCAACACAATAATTCGTACTCTATGAGAAGTGATTAGAAGGTGGCAAAAGAAAACCTAATTAAGTTTTAAAGGTTCAGTGACAAGTTTGAAGGAACTTATACTTACGGCATAGGCGTTTATGTTTGTGTCAAACACTACTACGAAGAAAGGTGATTAGAAACAAATTCTGCACAGAACATTATTAGAGCCTCCTCATTCCCACTTCGATTTTTCATCGTCAAAACTTCCCGCAAAATTTAACCACGTTCTTATTGAGGTCAATTGTCGACGAAGTACTGCAGCTTCTTTCACAACGTATAATCTAATTTATATTGTTGCGCCTTCGTTTTACATACTATTCCTCGCTATAATACAGCGTAGATGAACAGATTATCAAGAAAAAAAGACCTAGTTACAATAAGAAATAAACTTTCCAACTTCTGATTTCTTTTTAAATGCAATATTTCTTCGTTTAGATCTCAAGTCTATAAAAAATTTTACAATGTTCTATCTTTCATTCAGCAGCATAACGTAGCATATGATGATAATTTGTATTGATGGTGAATGATTTGTTGATGGAGTTCGCAAAAGCTCAAATGATGCCATTATTCCCTATGGCACTCATTTTAATTTCCTTTAAATATTCAAAAGTCAAAAATTCATTTCGTTTAACTATAGTTTCGTTTTGCTTTCTTTTTCGTTTCGAAGTGCGATAAACATATCAATCAAGAGCGAAATATTGAAGACGATTGTTTCAACCATAAAATTTCGTTTCCATTCATATGAATTTTCTTGCATCATTCATCCTACCAAGGCATTAGCCTTTAAGAAATTTTCTGACAAATACGAGAAAATAATGCTCAATATGTCTAGGATCATCGTTTGTCAGTTGGTAAAAGGTGATACTACCTTCAGACAGTAGCAAAAAAGGTTAGAGGAAAATATCTTTGTTTAAAGTCAATCCACTATCGACAAGCAGTATGTTTCGATTAGGAAGTTGCTGCAAGTAATATTGGAGAGTTGCATATTTTAATACTGAAGTCCCAACACCTATATATAGTAAATAAACCTATATTGGTAGATAATTACGTGTCTTATGTTGAATTTTGTTGATTTTTACCACTTATATATTTGTTAGGATTTCTTATACTTGTAAATGTGTATAAAGTGAATATTTGCCCATATTTATTATATATTTGCCATATTCATATCCATTAAGGATTATAGTCAAAAGAAACGAATATGAATTAATTGAAAATATTTTTATCGTTTTCGATGCTGAAATATCGTTGCCTAAACTTTTCCTTTACAGCCATCTAAATAAAACACAATTTTCATCACACTTCAAACATTAGAATAGTTTTGTGCAACGAAGCATTCGCGGAATTTTTTTTTTTTTTCAAAATTGTTAACCAACCGAATTTTCTATAACTGTTTGATCGATTTCGACTTATAGAATGTTCTCCTAAATAATCCGACAGCATATGTACTGTAGCAGTTAAACAAGCGACGCTTCTCGAAAGGTAACCAAATATTCCCACTAAGATTATGGTTAAGAAATATGAAATGATAGCGGCACGTTTCCATAGTGTTCTGAAAATACATTTGAAATCAGTACTTAATAATAGCTATAGAAAATAAACGATTTCCCTTTCTAAAAATTCTTACTTATTTGCATATTTTAATTACTGTAGGGATATAAGCAGTATACTTCTTTGAAATGTTTTGCAAAGTTTATGAGTAGCATATAGCCTTATGGAAAAAACATACAATACGTCGTTTGATGAAACAATCATTAAAGCGTTATGAGAGTCTTGATGTACGCAATTATACAAAGTCGCGTCATTCCGAAAGAATTAGCCTAGAGATCAGTGATTACCGCAAATTTCATGGTTCTTGAGTACCGAATTCATCACCTTCTTGTTGCGGGAGAGTGGTTTTCTTCTGGTGACACTGCATCATAACCAGAAGTATGGTAGTTGCCCGCATGTGTATCGACTGGAATATGCGAGCTTGAACTTTGTTCCTCTGCCTGCTCTAATGCATGTAAATAGCACGGATCCCCAAAGTAACTGAAATCTTCATCAAAACATCCCATCACATAGAGTTGCTATGAGTAGGAATGCTACCTTCTGATAACAACAGAAAATGGATCTCAGCAACCAGTTTCGAAACTACCGAAATCATCGCAGTATCACACAACAGGAACTGTCATTTCCGCCTCCTGACTGAACATATAATAAACTGGTGGCCGAAATGATAGGACAAGTAGCTTAACGGAGGAGCTCATCCTGAACAATGGAAGCAAAAGTCAGATGCGTTGATTAATTAACGGCTATTAGATGCTTATAATAAATTATGAATGTGCTGGTTAATGAAGACAGTTGTTTTCACTTTTCAAACTAAAAGCGAGGATCTGTTGCGAAGAATTTGCTATTAATCACTGATTGAACACATGTGGATTGGTTGTTATCTGTTCGGAATGGTGTGTTAGAAGTTGGATAAGCCGTTATACTCAACTGTGTTAGAGATAATTGGTAATATTAAGTGATGATTTCATCATTGGCAGAGACTGCAAAGTTTCTATATTCTCATATAAAAAATGAAAAAGTCAACTGCCTTTCATCAAGAACATCCGACGGCACTTCAACTGGTTGAAGGATTGCTATACCAGTTTTTCGACGTACCTCATCCATTCCACGTTTACCTTTATCGAGTACAGTATTTCCGTAGTTTGGCAAGAGAAGAAAGACTGAAACTAGAGCATAAGTTTTGCTCATCCGCCTACTATGTGCGACTTGTCAACTTACAAAGCATCCTACAGAGGTTGCCACGTACAGCTTTTTTTGATGATTTCATATTTTAAACTACTTTGTCGATGTAAAGATGTCTCGCGACGCTAATAAATTGGAATAACGCCACAAAATTGAGCAGAGTCTTTAAATTTATGCAAGAATTTGAAGCCTCATTAGCCTTTATACCTTTTAGTACTAAAATAAAAAATCAGCCAATTTTGAGAGCACAATAAAGTGTTCGGCATAAAATGCTTTATTGAGCCAAATTCGCACGCAGGAAAAAATGTGACCAAGCACATAAAAATTAATTGAAACTCATGATCAGCTTAATTTAAAAAGGATACTACTGAATCAAAAAGCTTTGTAAGAATCTAAGAAAAAGTTAAACAAAGAATTGAATTCGACCAGGTTGCTTGCTTCAAGTCCTCGAGGTAGACTACATTATCATAAATCTCGTACTTTATATCAACGCTATGAATACAACCAGTTAGTACTTACTTTGTATTTACTGCATTATGAATAAATAAACGAAATGAATCAATTTTAGAATTACAATCCAAAATTGCTAAAATATAGAAGTGATCATCCTGGATCAAAACATCACATGGAAGTGGAAAAGAAGCGAATGATATGAGCAACTAGCAAGTGGGGTGTTTTGTTTGGGTTGATAACGTATGGCACCGTCTTGCTTTTCTCGTATCTCTTTTCTTTTTTGGCGCACTTTCAAAAATGTTCGGTCATTGATCGGAATATCAACACACTATTCAATGGTATACCTTAAATAGCTACTAAGCTTCAAACTTATTAACACTGAACTGAAAATATTCGGTGAAGTCGAACGTTTCTAGCTTCCTGCTCGTTCACCAAGAAGTATTTAGATCTTGTGATAAATCCCACAAGGGCGCTTTTTTGGCTATATTGTAGTGACATTCAAAAATCCAGACTTCTCCACGCGCAAAGGTGTACTTTTCCAAAAATACTCACCACGAAAGAAAATCATCTTATTTACTTGCGCTTATCAGTGATGCAATATGAATGCATTAATAATTGTATATAAGTCAATTAACTAATATATGAAAGCATTGCATACATGCTATTTGTTCGCAATTTATAGGGCTGGTTGGTCAAATGAGTGAAGTGCAAAAAGCGCATATTGTGCCAGCTTCTGTTGGGCGCTTCCCTACTAACACTGAAACATTGATCGTCACTTGCTCTTTCATGTGATTCTTGTTTTTCTTCTCATAAGTCTTCATAAAAGATGGAAAATCGAAGTGATACCACACTTAAAAAACAATAAATTTCGATTGGTTGTTGTGCCTAGTGAGTAAATTACATATTTTTATTTAGCTCTTCACTTTACTTGTCATTTTGAAACACTTTACAGCTCAATTTTTAGGTTTTTAAAAAGCTCTTAAATGGCGATAATTACAGAATATTTGATAGCGGCTCCATTGCATTGCTACTTTTGTTTTTCTTTTTGGAGATAACTTATAGGCAGAAGGAAATTGGCGATTTGAGTACAAATTGAATGCCTCATCCGTGGTATTCGGTTTCAAATTTGTAACTAACGGTCAACGAAAAAACGGTAAATGAGGCTATCCAGCAAAAAGGTTCGCATGTTTTTCAGGATGAACGAAGGCACATTCGGTGATGTGGCCTCATCAAAGCTCGGCTTCATACCAAAAAATGTCGATCATCTGGTGTGTTAAACAAGTTTTTTGATCTCTTCTATTGGAGAGAACTTCATTTTCGCTAATATGGCCGTTGACATTTTTAAATAGACAGTATAAGCAAGACTCGGGTTTTTCTCCAACTGAAAAGCTCAAATGAAACCAATGAAGTGCTGCAATAAGTGAATACAGAATTCTTAGCTTGGAAAAATCATTAAAGGCTAACCTGCTTAATCTTAAGTTATATCCCTACCTGTATAGTGATCATTAAACCCGTGTGAAGTAAAAAATATTTCAATCGGCTAGCTTATGTTGATTTTTTTTTTCTTTCAACGAATGCACATAATGAGTAGAAGAATCTGCGTAAATTAATCTTTTAGAAAACAGCAATGAAGATCGAAAGGATTTCTTCCATCCCATTAATTTATGAATTTCTTTGTAGCAGTTTTGTAAAAAAAACATCAGTTTATAAATTTTCCTCAAATTTTAGCTCATTCTTCGTGCAGCATTTTTCGGACATACACTCTTAACAAGTGTCGCATTACTCTCATCATGGCCGCCAACCGCTTTCATCTTCTATAATGCCATCGTCATTTCGCTCATATTCTGGGTGCTTAGTGGACACACCGAGGTTATCAATCATTTTAACTTTGAAAAAAATCATCACATCTTATTTGGTTGATTTCATTTCTTCTCACTTCTTTATCGTGTTGCGTTTTTCATCCTTAGCAAAATATTTCCACTCGGAGTGGCGATATCGCTGTTCTGTTCGCGTAAAGCTGTTCATGGTGCAAACTGCCTGAACAGATGCTTGCGAATCTTCTGAAGAGGAGATGGCAGATATACCGATCCAGAAACTCGGAAATACACTCTCGTTATTCATCGTAAATCGCATTGCTATCTCAATGCGATTTACCTGAACGATATGCAGCAAAACGACATCATTTTAACAAGAAATACGTGCTCATCTGACGAATATTTGCGTACACATATTTTCATATATCCCTCCATCCAGCAGCTTCTATTACCTTGAACAGAAGGAAGTGACGGTCGTTGACTGTACAGAAAACACTGTGATTTCAAATCGCCCTGAACAATTCTTTGAACTTTCAACCCATACGAACCCATCACACGACACTGTATGAAAATACTCGACGGCACATTTGTACCTAAACTGCCTATTCCCCATGGAACACAGCCGAAGATTGTGTTCGGAATTGGTGCGCTGGTATAGCCCATCATTCAACGTGGAACGAACGCGCACGTAATGTGCAATCGGTTTCGGCTGATTTAGGCAGAGAAGCGGAGATAAGCTGTGATAAAATGAGTAGACGAAAATGGTGTACACGAAACACCAACGTATGTATTACTGATAGAGAAAAAACAATAAGACAAACATAACGAGAGAAAACTTGGATTATTACAAAATTATGCGTTCAATTCATTATCACAATGGTAATGCATATCGTTTATACGTCAAAACGAGTTAGGTAGAAAAAAGTGTAGAAGGGAAGTTTGGCAGGTCTCTATTCGAAAGAAGAAAGAACAGAAAGTGCTGTTACCGCAGGGAGGGAGAATTCCAGATTTTGGTCAAACGGTCGGCAAAGGACTTTTGACCAGAAGTGCTTCAATCCTTTCTGCACTACTGAAACTTATGTGGTCCTTTTACTCGCAAAAATGTGAAATTTTGGAAGAATCTCCGTGAATATATCTAAAATAAGATCCCATCAAGCATGAAGGAATTAGGTTTGTTTCTCTTCAGTTCAAGCTTTATCTGATGCTTCAAAAGGGTGGAACCTTACCTCACCTACAGATTGTGAGACGAAACAGTAGGGGAGGGAAGCAAAGGAGGGTGAAGGGGTAGGAGGTGCACATTCAGGAACAAAACATCAGTCTCAAATTCCGCTAAAACAGTTCGATTTTTCTGCCACCTATTGCGTTCCCCCAAAAAAAAAAAAAAAAAAAAAACCGCTAATTAGCTCAATAACGATAAGGCTTCCCCAGCACTTGAAAGCGAACAACGTATTGTGAGGGCAGGGATGTTACGTTAGAGAGTTGTATTACATTTCGAAATTCAGGTGGATTCTGTTCTGCAAAAATGCATGTATCTCGAAGGTCTATGCGTCATTCTCGATGTACTGTGCTTTCTAACAGCTTACAAAGAAAGTTCTAGAGAAGGTTTGCTATATTTTGCATTTTTCCACTCGAATGTAAATTGTTTCATTCAGAGAATAGTGCACTTCTTGATATATATCTGCGTTTGCTGCAGTTTAATAAACAATCATTGAAATGAGCAAACAAATTCTGTGGCAGATATTTTTCTATTACATTCGAGTTATTGTACAATAAATAAATATCCCTTTTTAATTCAGTACTCTTTCCGTCATCAGTATGAAATCAAACGCGATAAGAAGTGAGTGCATTTTCCTATTTCGCCTTCTCTTTTATAGCGGATATGGCTAAACAGAAAGTTAGTCGCGCAGGCCTGAAAGAGATTGCAGTTCATAGTGATGCACGAAAGTTCCATCTAGTTTATTACAGTACGCATATATTTGGCTTTCAAAAAAAAAAAAAAAACTTTACGAGTTGTTCAGCAATAACACCTTTGGAGAAAGTGGTCATAACAACAATAAAATGATAATCTTTGGAGCTATTGGGCAAAAATAGCGAAAGCGATGGAAGGTATGAGAAATGGAGAAGTCAAGCTTTGAAACCGAAGTGGCTATCCACTTTTCAGTACTTGTGCGGAAATTTACAGGCATTGATCTTTATGCGTTCATAGCAGCGGCGATACAGTGTGTTGCTCGTTTCGCTGCTGTTTACGGCTTTAGACGGATACGCAAGGAACGCGGACAACCGACTGTCTATCAACAGCAACAGCAAAGTACACTTTACTCTGCTACTTTTTCTTCACCGTCTTTATCGTAGCATTTGTTTATGAAAACAGTTTATTTGTGCCTATAAATAGGCATTTTGGCTTTACAATCTCAATTGTCGATCTGAACAGCCGAGTTTATAAACTTCTTGACGAACTTTTTGCCCACTGGTGGGACTCTGTAAAACGTGCTCTTGGTACATAGGATCGAGCGATTGGTTTTGATTACTCAAGTGGATTAATAAATATGCCAAAAAAGAGCGATCATCTTGTGCTGACTGCCAAGAAGTTAAAGGTAATAAATATCTAACCAGTGTTTTTAGCATTTTATTTTGTCTTTTGACCTCAGTGATAGGCATAAAGCTCAAAAATCCCGATGAGGTTCATGGTTTCATTCCAGGCTTGTTCAGTTTGATCCGAAAGACAAAAGTGTGATAGGATGCTCTAGGGAACATGCTTGGGCATATTTCTAATTCACAATCTTCGATTTCATTAAAAGTCTTCCCTATGATTGCTACATTTAAGAGAACTCTGTGCCGCTTATGCGTTTAAGTTTGAAAAAATCAATTTCTTAGTTTCGTGTTTCCGTAAACGCAGATAATGCACTTCCGCAAACTAATACGTCCTCGATATACGGTAATGAATGATCGCAGACACCCTCTGAAATAATAGTTTCGTTTTATTGTCCTCAAAAATTCTAATCATTATGTTACTTCCCACATTATTTCGACCAGGCAATGGTAGCGTAAATAATCTATAGCTAACGCTAGAATTTCGAGCGTTACCGATGAATGAGCAATTAACTTTGAGGTATGTCGGCCACGTCGCAATTGCAATCATACCAAAATCCTATCGAGAGTACCGATTATGACGCCAATGCACCGAAACGAATCGGAGAAGGCTTTCCGGATGTTGCACATTTTCAACAACGTGCTTATGCTAACAAATAATCCACACCTCGGCTAATTTTCAATTGGAATGCCCTATGGCTACAGTAGTTTTTGTTTGCTTTTATTATTATCCCGCTGACAGTGCTGCTTTGGAACGATTTTATACGCATGCAATATGACAAATGAAGAAGAATGCAATGTTTCGCAGCATAAAGTTCGACAGTCCTTCGATGTGCGATCCATCAAATTCTTGTTTTATAAACGACGAAATCGCGGTGCTGAATTTCTTAGATACGAATAGAAAGTTGAACCGCTTCACTTGCGTATTTCAACTGAAAAATGTGACAACTAGCTGAAGTATTATTACTACTAGCGCCCACAAGTTAGAACGGCAGGAGCTTAACGGAACAACACTATTCTACTTTATACTTTATGCACGTTGTAAGAAGCATAACAACTCTTAGCTCTCATTGATGAAGTAAATGAGCTCATTATCTGCTAAATGAATGAAATTTATTTCATTGGAAAGAGCACGAAAAGTGAGTTCTGGTTTCATTTTCATTTTCTGCTGACGATTTCTGCTCAGCGAGGTAAACGTGGTCAAACGTTTATATGTCTAATAACATAATATCTATGAGCATACCTCAGGTTTTTGCGCAGTGATGACATAAAGGCGAATCTGTAATCAAATGTTGCAGTAACCTGACGACCCCTTTCGACCATGAGAAAAAATTAACTGCATTCGACAAATGTTTGTGCAGTGTATACTATGAAAAGAAAATGAACGTTTCGTTGTTAACTTTCATCGTTGCTAGTCACTTGCCGTTCCATTTTCTTCAACTTGCGATAAATGCTTTCAGTACCACCATTAAATTGCGAAAAATTTCTTCGATAATGCTAGGAAAATCTTGTGATATTATGAGGATTCGAGCATTCATCACCGGGATTTAAGAACAAATGACTACTCAGGCCCTACTATTGTCATGAAGTAGGGCCGTTGACAATAAGGCATATTTGAGAGTGTAAAAGCTCATCTAACAAGTTTACAAGACGAAAGCCATAGAAAATAAAGTTAAAATAGATAAAACTCGTTTATCTCGTTAAGCAGCGACCTTTAGTGGTTTTATACTCTACTTTTTGCGATTTGCACCGCTTCAGGGTTCACGCGTATCTCGAACAATGAACCCATTTACTTCTCCGGTGAGTCCCCAATAAAGGAGAATGCTAGTATCGCAGAGATATGTACGACAGATTTTCGAATGCAAACAAGCTATGCATTAAATTCATCAATTAAGCCTATTCCATTCACAACTGACTGAGTTACTCCTGTTTTCGTTTAGCAGTTGCATGCGACAACGCAAAAGTTCTAGCCGTGTGTTGGTATTTTAGGCCAAGTTTTACCTCATGGGTTGGTGATTTCGATTAGAAATGCAAATATTTTTTTTTAAATGCATTCAATCCACATCGCACACTCTTTCTATAATTTTCAGCAATTCTAGCAGAAGTGAATTCTGATCGTTTTCAAGCTTCAATCGTTATTGACTGATTCGATGCGGCAGAGATAAACAATTCAAACAATCGGTGCCTGACGAATGAATTTGTTGATAATCCATTTCCAACTTGTTTCGAGTGAAATGCAGATTTATTTCGAATCTACGTAATTTATATCGCCAACGCAACAAACGTCTAACTTGTTCTCAAAGCGTATGTCTACGATAAGAAATAGTGATGTGAAGGGAAAGCAAAAGATCTATGAAAAAATGGTTATTCAGTACTTCAGCATTAGATGAGTTGAATTCTTCTTTCTGGAGCAAGTTTCGTGTGAGTGGTAAATCTCTTCCACGCAAAACATTTGTTAAGGAAATCTCCTTAGTATGCGAAGGAGCTTTGAACTTCATAATCAAAGCCAATCTAATCGACGATCAAACATACATTCAAATAATCTTCGAATTTTTGCATTGCAAATGTAAGCAGCTTATAGCTAATTCCCATCTGCAACCCGCCTGTATAAGTTTCCTTCTTTTGTACTACAAACGTACCTTTACTACATATAGCAGCCTCTATTGCCTTGAAGAGAAAGAAGCGACTGCCGTGATTGTAGAGGGAATACTGCGATTTAAAATCGCCCTGAAAAATTCTTTGAACTTTCAAAGCAGAGAATCCATCGCATGACACTTGTGTGAAAATGCTCGACGACACGTTCAAAGCTAAACTGTTTATTCTCATGCAACACAGCACAAAACTGTTTTGGGAATTACCAATCGAATATTGCCCATCATTAAATGTGCAACCTTGTAGAACCAAGTTCCATGGCTGCTCCAAAACAACGACAGAAGTTATAAGATACTGATATTTCTTGCCAACAGCCCAAAAATAAAGTGCTTTTTAGAAAAGATACGGTACTCGTGGAGGTCAGGCTCATGGAAGAGAGCGGATTTTCAGTCGTATAACCCGTGTGAATTATTTCAATCAATGTTTTAGAGAAAAAACATCCCGTCTCTATAAAGCCTCCAACCTGGAAGCTCCGATGGCGTGGGACTCGGGAGGTTATAAGGTGTGCGGCTACGGGCCGAACTTCCGGACCACGTTGGCTCGAGCACCAGCATAACAATTTCATTGGAACTGCAAAATCGGTCCCTCAAATCCATACGTGTTCCTCACCACGCCGCACAAACCACTGAGCGCTGAAACTCCTCAACACCCTTACCAGTTCCAATCAAACCCGCCACTTCCCTTTCTCACTTTCCTGCTGCGAACGCGTTCGTAATGTGTAGTCGGTTTCGGCTGATTTAGGCAGAGAAGCAGAGATAAAATGTGATGAAATGAGTAGACGAAAATGGTGTACACGAAACACCAACGTATGTATTACTGATAGAGAAAAAAGCATAAAGCAAACATAACGAGAGAAAACTTGGATTATTACAAAATTATGCGTTCAATTCATTATCACAATGGTAATGCATATCGTTTATACGTCAAAACGAGTTAGGTAGAAAAAAGTGTAGAAGGGAAGTTTGGCAGGTCTCTATTCGAAAGAAGAAAGAACAGAAAGTGCTGTTACCGCAGGGAGGGAGAATTCTAGGTTTTGAACAAACGGTCGGCAAAGGACTTTTAACCAGAAGTGCTTCAATCCTTTCTGCACTACTGAAACTTATGTGGTCCTTTTACTTGCAATATTGTGAAATTTTGGAAGAATCTCCGTAAATATATCTAAAATAAGATCTCATCAAGCATTAAGGGATTAAATTTGCTTGTTCTAAGTTCAAGATTCCCTTTAACAATTTACGTTAAATGCTGGGAATGGACTGTTTCCAGAATACATCAAGTAGAAGTAATGCCATAAACGAAAATATTCACTGATTTTCTTGAACGAAAGAGATGATGGCGATTACAGAGTGCATTCACTACGACGCACAATTCCAACTATAAACCATAGTGAATGCGGATACTGGAATCACAATCCCGATCCAGAAAGCCATTAAGTGTGCATCGCCAAGTGCATACAAGTATGTATCATTGGACCTATGGGAGCATACCATTAGATACATGCATGGAAATAAGGAGAGGCCATTTAATGCACAATTTGCAAGTGCAACCAATGACCTCTTGAAAAGCACTGCAGTTATCAACTTGAGCGGATAAATCAGCATACATCTTCATGCCAGTGCCGTATAATTTGTAGTAAGTAGTGGACGAAGGAAATGAGTTAAGCAGTTGACAGATCATAAAAATGATGGCATTCTCATAAGTTCTATACTAGGCGACCCAAAACCTCACCTTGAGGCACACCATTGAAAGCGATGATCTCCGAATGTACAGCCGAATCCGTAGGCTAGCACAATGAGCCCAAATTTTAATTTTCAAGGAAACAACGGGTTTAAGGTTGCTTTGGCTTCCGTTGATGCTCAGGAATTAAATTTGAGGATTTCCCAAGAAAACATCTGAAGTATCTGAGAGGCAGTGAATGGCATAAGTGGACCATAATTTGCAAGCTCCCTTATTTAGCTACAGCAATTGCGAAATAATTTTGGCTGAATAAATGTTAAAATGCAGTTTTTTTCAAGAGATAGCGCCCCATGCCTCACCAAAAATGCCTGATGCATAATCAACGTTCTCCTTCGTTTATATGTTTCGCTTCATCAAAAAAAAAAAAAAAAAGAAAAAAACTTGGCAAGCCTAGGATTAATCGACCATTGAAGGGATGCTTCTCGCAAAACTGGCTTCGCTTTTTGTCTCAATCCATGCTACTGATCAACTTGCCCATTTCACAGTTGCAGTGAAATAACTTTCAAGCGTCTACAAAACGAGCGCGGTGGGAAGAGAACCGTGGTGAACAAAAATTTTTCAAGGTTTCTTATCTGAAAATAGGATGGAATTAGAGGGGAAAACGTATTTTTTTATGATTCAACAGCTCGTTTCGGTTATAACATTTCATCACTGATCACTTCAATTTCGCTAATACCCCAAAATTGGAAAACTCGGAAATAACGTCGCTCTCGTTTGCTATTATGGAATATCGCGGTTCATCAATTACGATATTTCGATTTCCGTGGGGCTGAACGAACGTTCTGTGCGTCATTTGAATGATATTCGCAACTTGATAAAACGTTTATAGCCAAGGATTCCGATGAACGTGCTAGATGAATATTGTTACAGACGAGTTATCTAAACTCGAGGTTAGAAAGAATGCGGTTGCCTTAAGCTGCAGATGAATGTGAAGGCTGAGGGAGTCGCTCGATCTGATACGACTTCCTGGCGATCGGTCCCTTGATGCGGAGATCGTTTTTCCAAGAAGTAATGATGATTTTTTTCAACGTGGAGGATAGGCATTGTGGATAGGATCATATCTATAAAAGATAGGCGTTCTTTAAACTATCTCGATTCCTCTTGTCACAAAATTGCTTTCTTCAAAAGTTGAAGCAGAAAAAACAAGGAAAAGTACTTGGCTTGTTAGGTTGGAGTTGACAGCCGGTTGGCGTCGTTCAGCGGAGAGATATGCTGCGTCATCGAGGTAACAAAGGGTTTGCGAATTGCCGAGATACGAACTGCTCCCAACGATGACCCAGTTTCGGGCAGCGCCGCGTTCGCATTGCAAAGGCTGTGTGTGCGTATGCTGAACGCGCATGCCAGCCACGAAGATGCTTCGATGGCGATCCATGAGTACCACTTTGCTAATCACTCAACTGCTGATTTCCGCTGCTTATGCCTTCGACGTGCCCTGTACACGTACGTTGCTTTCAGCTACCTATTTTCGACCATTGCAGTACTTTGGCTATTACAAATTTCTTTACTTTTCGCTCAACGCGAATTTTATTGGCACTCTCTTTGAATTTGAAGTTTTCTAACCTGCTGACTATATGTAGGAAAGAAGGGGGAGAATTGGATGGTCGCGAAGGATTTCTAATTCATACCCGATTGTGACCTTAGTTGGCAGATTCACTGCAATGCCAATGACATAACATGAATTTTGGGCGCAAATGAGTTCCACACTCGAGGGCAAGTGATAGCGTAATTAAACATCATTATCAATAGCGAACCGGTGAGTCATTTCCTTGAATGTTCAACCTGATTAATAAATTTTCACCTCCGATATTTACAAAAGGTAAAGGCTGTGAGCGGTACTTCGCTAATTGCCGATTCGAAGCAAACCGAAAATCGGCTGTTTTATCGAGTAGGTCGTAGACTGCTTGCGTTATTTCATCTACAAATGCTTCCTCGGTGTCAACCTTCAATGGAAGGTTTTCTATGCTCTTAACATGTTTATGCTCGATAGCCATATATAATATCAAGAAATCATTTCGAATGATCGGAAGAAATTGTCAGTGGTCTGGGAAGTGCATAGTGAATCAACGTAAACTCATGAAGGAATGTCGCAATACCCGGTCCCGGATTGTTTGGTGACAGCTTGTATTCACGGCCAGAGATCCTAATTGCTATAAGGAAGCCGAATTCGGAGAGTGCCTCAGCGCCATATGGCAGCGATATCCATTGAGAACAAATGCCTTGACCAAATGAATGCAGAAAGCTAAAACCCTCCTCGATTGGTGTGCGATTGAGGTTGATGCTGCGTATCTCACTTCGCGATACAGCTACTACCAATCAGCGAGGGAGATAAATTTGTGTAAATTTCGGGAAAGCGATAAACGCTTTAGACTATGCTGCTGTGAAATGTTTAGCTACGATTTGAAACCGTTTTCACGCAGATATTAGTCTGCATTAAAACAGCAGTTTTTAATATATTATAGTTTTCAATAAACTCTCAATGAAATGGATGCACAGAAATTTTTCAAAGGATGTTCTTGAGTCATAAATCGCCCTAATTTTTTTCATAATGTTTAAATTCGGGAAAGTCTCTAAAAAATAGAGCCTCTCCTCGGCGAATTCAAATGTCCACATACTCATCAAGAGAAAAGTCTCAGAATCTAACCACCTTATGCCAATAAATTCAACTATCGCATTAAGAAAGAATGTTAATGTTGTCTTTATATTAATGGTAAGCGTACAAGAATTTGATAAATTATAATTACAGCCTGAATCAGTTCAAGTTTTTCACTTCAACACAAACATAATCTAACTTTTTTAAAGCGACCGAAGGTATTAAAGCTGAGAGGTAGACCGACCAGTATCTATCAAGATTAACGAAAAATCGAATTCAGCTGTCTATCCTGAAATGAGATCAGATCAGATGATGAATGCTGTTTTTGGATTCTATAGTTAAACACTTTTTTCACTTCCAAAACTTTTTAAAAATACCTCATTTAACTGTTGAAGGAAATCTGAAAGTCTAATCGAATGAAAAAATGCTCCATAGATTCCCCTCAAGAGGTGGAACGAAAGGTAGAAATTACTTGATACACGATTGTCAGGGTAATGCTTTCAGAGAAATTAATCGGGAGTAAATGCGTTTTTGATGAGGAGTGTTACGGTATGAATACCGTTTGTCGAGATCAACGATGCACTTGTCCAACGAACTTCGAAGAGTACGACATCGATGCACAAACAACTGTTTGTCGTCTTGGTGCGAACTTATTTCATTGCAACTTTTGAAGACGTTATGCCATTCAGAATGTGACTGCTTCGCATTGCCTCACATCCTTTACTTGAAAAGTTAAGTGCTAGTAGTCACGGGTGAAATTGATGGGCTCATGACCATCCGAATAGATTATGAATTGTTGTGGAATTCTTTTCTAGTCTGATCGGACTGATCTAAAGCGCAAAAATATTTCATACTGCGGGAATTTTTAGCAGTTGTGATCGTTAAAAATGATGGATCTTATTTGTCGCTTAGAGTGAAATTCCATATGTGCTGCTGCAATTCAACCAAGATGGGTGTTATTGTGTTTTAGCGCCGAGCAAAATCGGTGACAGCTGTCAACGTGATTGCAAACCGCCACTGTTGTGTCGAGATGGGAAATGCGAGTGCTGGGGTGGTAGCATCTTAAACGGTCAATGTGTTGTCTGTAAGTTATTATTGCTTTCATAAATAGATCTATGCTTTATTAGAATATTTCATTTTCGTTGCAATTGCTGCTTTAACGTTAACATAAACATTGACGCTTTAACATCGCCGACTAGAAAACAATTGCGAAACCCAGTTGAAAACGAGACGAAAACTTCGAATTATTTCTTCATAATTGTTTTGCAAAATTTCTGATCTCCTAACAATTTGATGAAGGTGGAACAATCCTGAGAACAACTATTCATCAAAAGCCCACTTTAAAGATCATTGAACTGCATCATCGAGATTTAAAGCATTCAATCTACACTATATATAATTCAGTATTGCCGTTGTTGTTCTAAGGTCGAAATAAATATGCTCTCTTGCACTCTATGGCCGACATTTTCACCTGTTGTATTAGTGATATCTTCGCAGAACTTGCATCCGAACTAGCTGGGCTTCAAAAAAGATCTCCTCAAAGGGTTAAAAGGTCAAGCAGGCCTTCCATTACTGTTCTGGTCAGCAGCCGAGGAACGTAAATATAAAAATTGAGTAATCGCTTATAACTGTCATTGGACCGTTGCGATATATATATTATGCAAGCATAAAACGAATTTCAGCATGTCCACTAGGTCAACAGTTGTACGGTGTGGAATGTCAGCGCGTGGCTCATTGGGGACAACCTTGCGAGAAGGACAGCCAATGTGTGGATGTTTTTAACGCATGTATTGCTGGTACTTGTCAATGTGCTCCAGGAACCACCAGAGATATCATGAAGCAAACGTGCTTGGCAGGTAGGCGTTTTATGTTTTGAACGACGCGCTTGCTAAGCTTTTTATGCTTTGAACTCAGCATTTATTACAGCGCATTTTAGGAGGTGAAGATGGGGTGGGGGGGGGGTGGGGAAGGGGACCGATAGTCGCAATAAGATGCATAATCGCGAATGCAAGCCAATGTATGCTTGTCTGTTCACGTATACTGGGCAAATTCAATTCGCGAACAGCAACAAGAGCTATAATCAAGATGTTGCATGCGCAGTATGGATCATACATAAGCTTAGTAATTCCTTCCATCCCCTTCACCCCCTCCCCTTCACGTCTTCTTATTTTTGGTGAATTTTTCGTCTCACAGTTATTTAATTAAATTTCTAACTCATTTTTTTGATGAAGTTTTGTGGCCACTGATTGGCAAGTTGCGAGATATCATTATTTTCACATTGAAAGCTTCGTGTTATTTTTGATGAAATGCTGCGCATAAATACATTAGTGAACTATTAATATCTCTCATAAACGATATACGCCATTCGATTATTCCCACACCAAACAGTGGCAATTGGATTCTATTGAGGATCAATGGATTTTCGATAAAGTAATTGTGGATGCTTTTTATGCGTAATATATAATTGACTGTCATCCTATTTGCTATGCCTTTTTATAGAACAAAAAGTATCGTCGAGTTTCTCTACGATACTCTTTAACATGATGGCATCCTTTTCAATCCATGATGGCCTGTTTCCCCTCTTCCTTTTCGGAAAATAATCTTAGTATAATACCTCTATCTAATGTAGGCAATTGATTGTTTTTTCTCATAAAATTGTAAGATTTTTTTTAGTATGTCCGGATGGAATGCATCCTCGTCAAACTTGTCGTCGCTTATTTATCAATGATATTGATATGCTCGAAAATGCCGCTTCTACCGATAGTTGCCCATTGGGATATCGTTGCGTTACTTATGGTAGTCCATATGTGGGACATTGTTGCCGTTTGAGATGTCCGTATGGAGAGCCGGACCTCACGTAAGAAAACGCTCAGTTCGTGGATTTTATTTGCTATCATATTTTCCCGTAAAATTGTCGAATTTTTATTTTTTCATTCAATGAAGTGCTGTAGCGTCAATGAATGAGTTATTTGCATTACTTGAGAATAAACAATTTATTCGTATCTAAATATATGATGCTTAATAAAATTTGACGAAGATTTTTAATTTTTCCTTGCGTTTATTGGCTTCTTAGCCCTCTGACTGATATTTGATATGAAAATTCAAGAGGCAATTTTCTTCATGAAGCTCTGTCATCAGGGTGGATCTAGAACACAGCTACTATATGCCTATATACTATTTACGAAGATTTCTAAGGAATATGAGGAATATCAAGGAAATGTATTTGAAATAGCTGATGACGTTATGAAAAATAATCATTGGCGCCTCATGTTTAGGCAGTCATGTGACATGGGCGCTCCGGAAGACCAACGTTGCCGCCCGTTGACACATCATTGTTATACGGTTACCGAGCCTGGTTGGAAGTCAAGTCTATGTTGCCCGAAGCCGTGCAGAGATCCTACTCCTCTTTTCATAAACAACCAATGCCTCAGTATAGCACATCGGGATGATCCTTGTCAAATTGACCAACAGGTTTGTCTTCCTGTGGAAGCTCTTTTCTTGAATTAGTATATGCAAGTCACTCGATCTTACCTTTACTTTTTCTACGGACCACAATTACTGACTCTACCGTTGCAGTCAGCTGCGTGTAGTTGTGTTTGTAATCGTCCCCTGTAGCCATGTGTGTAGTCTTCCATATAGAAGATCTGCTTTCCTTGTTTGTTGCATTTTTTTGTAAGCTGCATATGATGTTATGACAAGTGTTTCTTGTCCATGACGCGTTTATCAGATATTCATCTGGGATAGAGGTGACATTGCCCTCCAAAGCTTAACTACAGGCGACTTCCGGGATTAGCTATTAGCTAATCGAAATTATTTATGTTATGAAGGGCCGTACGACAACACTCCACGTCATTGAGAACGTTCTAGTGATGTGTGAAAGGATCGGTCACCCAGTGTCAGGATAACTTAACACTATGATCATCTTAAAATAGTGAAAAAGATTGATCAGCGATTGAAGAGATAGCCACTTTTCTATCAATCCAGAATCATCGCAGTTCTATAAACCGGAAGTGACTTCAGGATACTACTCTGTGTAGCCGAGTAGTTTCACCTCGTTTTTTTTCTCATTTTGTTTTGGAAAGATAAACTCTCAAATTTCAAACTAATAAATGAAATGCAAAGCACTTCACTGTAATGGAATAAATGAATTTAGTGCGAAGGGGGCGTAACGATGAGCTGCGTGCTGGGAACATGTCAATGTAAACTTGGCTTTCATCCGGTTCGTTAAATTTCCTTTCATCTCTTTGTTGTCATTGAGTTACCAGTTTATGCAAACGCTACAATAAACACATAGGATACTATTCAGTGGAATTCTGTAATTTCTCGAGCACAAGTGTATTGCATTAGAGTGGCATTCGATTCTGATTGTTCTGCAGTTTAAACTGAATGTATTATGTTTGACTAAGTTGAGTGCAATAATGGGCATGTCGTGGGAATGTTAAGTAGGATAATTTTGATAGAGAGACCTTTCTTGTATAAGAATCAGAAGTCTTTTTCCTCTTTGGAAAATCGAGCGCCCTTTTGCCTGAGTTCGAAATATACCTCGAAAAGTGTTTCTAACGGCTACTCCACGGCTCAATGCTTTCATTTTACCGTAAGATATTTCTGCTATTGCATCGTTGCAGTTTTTGCTAATTTCTTGTGCTGTACCTTCGTCAATTGGGGAAACTTGTTCCTACTCATCGCTCGTCATCGCATATTCTCATTACTGCAATAACAGTTAGCTGTAAGGCGCCTTAAAGTCGATTCTATTTATTTGAATTGGTATTCGGTCAGTGTTGTAGTGAATATAATGAAAAATTTGCCTTTGAGAGCAATGACGATCGTTTCGCGACATGTGAGAAGACATGCCCCATTGACGAGGTGGCTGTTATAGACAGATGTCTAAAGCATGTTCAACTAGGCCAACGTTGTGTTACCAACAGGCAATGCCCAAATTTTTCCGAGTGTCGCTTTGGCACATGTCAATGCCTATGTGGTTACAAACAGGTTTGTACCTTTAAGCTGTTTCCTGTCATTACTGGTCTCTAGTAGTAAACATTCATCGGCCCACTCGGAAATGTTTCAAAACTATTGTCCTTGTATTAGGGAAGTGGCGTCATGTTTTACTATAAGCAAATATTGAAATTAAGCGTATCGTTGATTTTATCATCTTATCAACTCATCGCAATAAAATCATGCTTTCTTATATTCAAGAATACCAATTCACGTCATACATTTGATAATGTTTGTGCAGAAATGAACGTGGATAGGGACCACGACTTATGTTTCTGCTTATGCGTAGGAACGTTTCATTCAATTTCCATCGTATCCCCATCTTGCTCTTCTCCCCTCCCCCACCTCACTCACTTTCTCTTTCCTAAATAATCTTTGACTTGTGGAGAACAAACTTTTAACTTTGTGCCTCTTAATTAAACGTTCTAATAACGTTTATGAAATGAGCCAAAGTTACAACAATTTTAAGGATTCGTTAATCGGCACTCGCTGTACGAATCCAGATGATCCATTCAGCCTGAACGCTATTCTAACTGGTGTCGAGCAAGTGTTCGGCGGTAAACCAAGGGGTTCATGACACTCTCGCAATGATATTCACTATTAGAATGGAAAATATGTAAAGCGCCATATGTGTATTTCATTGCTGCTATTGTTTGATCTGATTCAACATTTCTCTATTTATACATGTGAAACCTTAGCCACAAAAAATTTCTGAAATGTCATATGTAAATTTCGCATGATCACTATATAATATTTGGCAAGGAAAACACTGGAAAATGAAAATATAGGAATTCAATATTCCCAGGTGTTGATTCCCAGGTATACTTCGACTATACTTCGACCTTTGTGACGATTCAAATAACAGGCTTGATGGCTAGCCTTCGCCAGTTGATCCAGCTTAAACGAGCGATTAGATCTGAAAGCAATGATTACATAAAATTAATCGTATTGCCAGTGAAGAACAAATACGCTTATAAGGAAGTACGAGAAACAAGAATATTTTCTACTGAGATATACTTCATTTCTGAGAGAGTTTTCATACTAATAAACAAAAGCAGAGATGCTTTAAAAATATTATAAATACACTGCAATGGCAAAAGTATCGTCCTGTCTGTATTTCCTTAAATAGATCCCATTATCACGTAAATTTCGGACATTCCGTTTACTCGAAAGGAACTCGTAGACACTTTTTGCCTAGACCATCCTTGAAAACGAAACGGTGGTTAAGCGGAAATGGTGAAAGGGATCTTCAACAAAATTGCAGGTTATAATTTTCTTTACACTGATATTTTGTGCGAAACTTCTTATGTTTCGTTGAATTGTAAGCTGAGTAGGGAAGCATCGTCTACAAGAATGTCATAACAAGAATGAAATTATACTGCAATTTTTTACCCCCATGACGACAATATTTTCCACTGATTTTTTTTTTTTTTGAATTCCGACAAAAGAGTTATCATTCAAAAGCTAAATATATCACAATTAAGGGATTCATTTGCCGATTGCCTAATAAATGCGCAAGGAACATTATAAAAAGAGAACCTCATATATGATCACTAATCTCATATGAACGAATATCGTTAGAAACAATCTCTAAGAAGTTTCGTTTTTGTTAACTATTATAGCTTCTTTGGTTTGTTTCTGCGCTGAATTTTTTATTGGCCATTTTCTTTTGTTTTACAATAATTTCATCTATTGCTCCCTATTCTATTTCGACGATCCTTTTATTCCAATAAAATATAATTGGTTATTGAATCTAATGCATTCTGATGCTTTCTTCAAAAATATTAGCTGCATTCATAGGAGGAGTTCTTTGAAAAGCCCTCAAATGGAAGGGAGATGTTTTCATTGGATACCCGAAATTCGGTCATTGCAAAAGTTTGTCTACTCGAACAAAGTAAATAGAGAAAAAGAGCGAGGATTTTGAATTTCATGAAAAAATTAGTGAAATTTGATCCATAACGATGACGGATGATGATCTGTTGAGAATCTTTCACCGCCTTCGAACAATCACTTCGAATTTCTGCTCATATTAAACCATCCTGGATGTAAAAAAAAAGGTATGTGAAGCAAGATAGAGCGGTCCCTCTTGCCCCTCCAAATAGGTTCTGCATGTCTAAATAGTTGCTCCATTTTGCTTTTTCAGCAAGGACCCACATCCTTTCTAAACATTCTGTCCTCAAATTTTGGGAGAATTACCTCACTCAATCCAGTCTTTTTGCATGCAAATGCATAGGCCTGTTCTTTGATTGCTTATATATATATATATATATATATATATATATATATATATATATATATATATATATATATATATATATATATATATATATATATATATATATATATATATATATATATATATATATATATATATATATATATATTTGATCCATGAAAATACAGCACTACATAGGTTTCTATTCCATATTCATTCGATTTCGCAATATTTTAGTCCTATATAAAACTCCTTTCAAAAAAAAAAAAATTCTGCTGATTGGTATTAGGTTGAGGAGAGTTTGCTCATTTATACCTGAGACATTCTTATAGCTGAGTCACATGTGTTAATTAAAAATTTGAGTAATGCTCACCACTTGTGCTCCAAAGCGGTGCATTAGGATCGCCAGATCGTGCCATGCTAACTGCTCTCTTTAGATAGTAATGTGAACCTTCACTGTGATTGTTAAGAATATCCTCAAGCAGTGAAATATATGCAATTGCCAAATTCAGAGTGTCGATTTTTGAGAGGCGTTTCTCATACGGGAATGTTGGTATAAAACGACGCAGTTTCTACAAATTTCAATTTGAGTATTTCACTTCCAGTATCCTTATATCTTTATAGAATTATATACTTATAAGACTTCTAGTACATGTGTGTATTTTTTGCTTGAAGTAAAATACTTTTTCCAACATCGATTTGTTTCCCTATATCGTATTTCTATTATATTGTCATATAATCATTCATTGTCAATATTTTGGCTAAACTTTTTCCTTATTGTCAATAATTGTTTTATTGATATTCTTCATGCAAAAATCTTTTGCTTGCATTCTCTTTCAGAATAAATATGGAAGCGTTATTAAAACTTATCTAAGAATTTTTTACGTTCACTATAGCATATCTCATATGCTGCACCACTTGAAATTATCATATTCGCCGTTTTGGTTACTAATTGAAATTTTATTTATTACTTCGAAAAAAAAGCATAGAAAAAATTCAACCGGAAATTGTGAATGAAATATCCATTTGAAATTTTAACAACTGGTGAAGGTTTTCATAAAGTACCGCGAAAGCGACGTTGATGCTGCACATTCGTTTACGCTCACGTACATTCGCGGCACGACGGTCTCCAGTCCATGGCAAACATTCATTCTCGTCATCGTAATAGCCTAAAGACTTTTTTTTCACTGTGGGCTGCCGATGATTATGCTTATCGACCATTTCTCTCTTTCCCTCTCCCTCTCTCCGATTGTTTCGTCGGATTCTTATTGCCCAAAAATGATCACTCTTAGGAGCGAAGCCTCTTAAGCTTTTTCTCAACTCCTTTGTCCGGAATCTTTCTGCTAAATTAATTCAGATAAAATCCCTGTACTATGTAAAAATCGAGTCGAAATGATCACATGCAAGACGAACTAACGTCTCAGCGAATGCTACTTCTATGGAGAGATATTAAAGTATCCGGAAAAAGGGCAGAAGTTGTCTCTAAATACTTCAGAAAATCTGTGCTGTACAAGAATTAGGTGTTCATCCAGAAATTCTAGTAAAATATCGGCCCTTTAAATGAAATGTTCTCTTGTGAAGAGGTTTCTCGAATTTGGAGAATTGTATACGTGATTTATTCCACACAACTAAATGTCTGGTAGTTGTCGAATGAAGAGCGTTTGGCATTTAGGTTTAAGATTTTGCATTCAAAAAAAAATCACTTTTCAATAGGTATTTGCCAATGCGTAGTCTAAAAGAAAATTTGAGCAGGGAATTGATTGCTTTCTACTGCTTTAAACTTATCAGAATTAAATTCCATAGTTGCTATAGACCAATTTTTATTTCTTGCTAATAATCCGTGGTATATCGATGGGTAGTTTCATTCACCGAGCGCAATATTCTCATCATTATATTTTATCAATTCTTTAATACCGTTGAAAACGCTGAAAGAATTGTTAACGTTGTCATCGTTCGAAAATGTGCTCATCGTTTGCTGATTTCCCTGAAACATAGAATTTATATTTGACTATTGTAAAATTCTGCTTAGCATTCTCTTCATAATACAGATTTCCGCTCAATTATACGTTCTCCTCTAAAACTGTGAAACTGAGCAAGCCCATGCCCAATTCTCAATTACATATGTTCCAAATGTAGTATGTACCTTCTTCCCACCTCTCCACCTCCATTTGATAAGGATAGTGATGTTCAAAACAGAAACTCTCATTCCTTTTGAAGCTGACGTATTGCCTACCATCAGTAAAGTATAGTCACAAACTCAGTCTGTAGGCATTCTACAAGACAGAAAAATTTTTCTAGTTTCGGCAATAATTGCACGTTTCTCAAAAACTAGGAAAGTTATAAGTGCTCCACTACCTTAATTTTCTCGCACGATTCTACATCGTTACAAAAAATTTTGAAGACGTTTAGATAGACGATTAACGAGATCTTTATTCATTGCAAAAATTCAACGCCCACATTATAAAAGAACATCGTAGAAATGCCCTGCTTTATGAGGCAACAGGAGTTTTAAGACGTCAGTTAGGAAGTGTGATTTAACGTGCTCCACTATGTTCCACTTTGCCAGGTGTACGCAACATGTTATTCCCTTCGATGTAAACATCGAAATTTCCGAGAAATTCAGTTAAAACGCTTGCACCGATTCGATGTAAGTTAATAGATTTATAGGAGCAATTAACTTCCCATAACCCAGCTAATATCTTATGATTCAAATGAAATTAGCTATAATTTCTGCCTACGACATGTGACTAGATGGGCAAATTAAGTTCTAGAAAAATCCATATAAGGAAAAACACCTTGCGTCGAGCATGAAACATTCGTACACTAATGATCTTCTATTGGAGAGCTGTCTCAAGTGTAAAGCATAGGTCAAACTGTACATTATATACTAGACCAAGTTAAATTTAGATAGCACAAAAAATCACCTCAACTGTGTTATTCGTTGCATAACCGAGAGCGTAGAGATCATTCTCGTAGGTTGGCACCTCATTACCCACCGTGTAGGTGGTAGGTGAATTGGTACCGAAAGTCGTTCCCAACTACAAACAAAACAACACCTTATTCGATAAACGCTATGAAAAATGTCGTATACTATGTCTGCTCTTATCAAGCTTAATCGAATAACTCTTTCAGAACGTATTTTGGAACACTCACCATATCCGATCACAGACACTATTTATGAATTTTGAAAAAAAAAGACAAGAAATGCAAAGGGAATGAGAGAACCGGTTATCACCTGAATAAACATAAACTAAGATGCGAAATTGAACGAACAAAGGGAAACCTAAGAAAGTAAAGTCGAATATGTGGACAAAGGTTGGATGTAACAATCAGCCTCAAGCAGCTCTAATAATTTTTAAGAGTGATATCATACATTGGACTATCCACAAAATTTTGGCTTTTATCCGAATTCAAATTCTTCTTTCAAATAGATAAATTTTTCTTAAGAATGGAAAGTGGTGATTATACTTTGTGAGAGTTTCATTACTAGCTAGCTAAAACAACAATTCGCTATTCACCTTAGCATAAAGAGCAGAAAAGATTGATTGTTTATTGAAAACCTTACAGCTTCAGTGTTATTTCGACCTTACTTTTGCAAAAGTAATTCAAATTTTTGTAATCTGCGAGACGGTAATGACCAAAACTCGAAGAAAGTTTACATTCAAGAAAGTCTCAAAATTCTTTACACCAATAGCTGTTTTGCTATCGACAGTAAAATTTATAGAAAACAGTGAAATCCAATGAAGCAAATAACAAACACCGCATATGCGGTAGAACGTGACGATAGTTGTGACCAACCTGTTCGAATGGTAATGCGTATTTGCCATCAAGAGCAGCGTTCATAATCGTATGATGCTCGACGGATGTGAAATGTTGTGTAGACGACGTGTAGTGTGAGGAAGTGTCAGAAGCACACCATAAAAGCAATCAGCAATGCGTCTTGAAGCGTGAAATTGAAGATGTCTTTGGAAGTGGTGGAAGCAGTCGGCGTTCATTTCAACGGAGACCTCTTCAAGAGCGAATCCAATCATCAAGCAACGCACACGTAACCAATAGTGAAAGCAGTGATATCCATGCCCTAGTAAATGAGTGTACTTTTCGATGTTACACATAACGACACTTTCCCTAAGCACCAATAAAAACTATTTAAAATCGATTTCCCATATGTTTTGCCATAATCCATTCCATGAAAAGCTTAAAGGAAATGCTCCTGCATTCCAGGCACGGATATCTAAAAAGTTCGATGCCATTCTAGTATTATTGTATCTGATCAGCTCTTTGTACGATATTCTGTCTATTCTATTTTTGTTACGCTTCGCTCACTGCTCCCGAGCATCTGTTCATGACAACTTGCTGTCTCTGAGCAAATACGGAGCACTTTTATTAGATTTTGAAGCCAGATCCTTGTAGCTCTTCTTTCCCTGAGGAAGCTTAAAAAACTGGAAGCAAAAAGCGTAAGTTTAGTCTAAAATCCTGATTTCCTCTTTTCCCATCCTGTCCTCTGCGCGTTGAAAGAAATAACTTTTCGACGCCTTTCGAAAAGTGAAACCTTAGGATGATCTAATCGAGAAATTGGGGTAACATTCGCGAATATTAATAAATCGTCCAACATGATGAGGATAATTGACATTGTCGAAAAGATTTTTCATTCCTTTCCTTCACAACAAACTGTTCGCAAATGTAACAATGTTGACCATATAAAAATAATTTACATATTTAAAACAGCGCTAGCGAAAACTTTAAAAACTTTTGAACATTATGTAGGTACAAAAGTACGAAATACCAATCTTTCTCTTTTGACTTACAAATGCACCTCACTATTGAAACTTGCCCACCTTATTAATGCTAGAAATCTTTTCAATCCGAGAGGTTTTTTTCGATATCGCACCTCAAGTAATAAACGTTCCGCATTAATAATGAAGGAGTGTTTAATGAATGAGAACATTTTCTTATCAAGCGTTTATCTATTCATTTTCTAAAACGATAAAACAGTGAGTGACATCAGTAATTTGTAGAGTAGTATAGCCACAATGAAAATACTGGAGTAAAAACTGTGCATTAATATTCTAAAGACGAATCGGTCATTTAAAGTGACTAATAACCACATGAAGATCAGAAACACCGTCGTGCTCTTAGCCTGAACACGAACTTCATTTATAAAGTGTTGAGGAATACTTCATAAGTAGCGCTATGCCAACCTGACAAAAATTTCATGAACCTCGCATTAAGAACGAAGAGTTATCACGACACTTACGATGAACTAAGCTTTCCAATAATGCACTTGAAAAGAGCATTCATGACCAACGATGTAATTTCAATTTGCAAATAGATTATAACTAGAGCATAGCCTGATTTTCGGAGGATGATACAAGTTATAGTGCGACAAGCATTTCTTAAGAAAGGCGCAAATACATCAAATTGTACTTGCACTTAAAATATACCTCATCCAGAGAAGACTCAGAGTAGCCTTTCTGCACTTTTCCGTTTCAAGTTTAATTATCGGATTTCGACGTGTCCCTACCATTGACTCTTGAGGAAATTTGAGAGGTTGCGGCTAAATTTTCCATTTTAGATATTCAACGAAATCAATGGAGGTAAGAGATCCTCTTTCATTCGCGTTTGTTATTTTTCATTTTTTCTTTTTTTAAATTTTGTTCAAAGCTGTCGTTTTCTTTTTTTTTCTTTTTAATTTCTATTCCATCAAATTTTATACAAGATTATTTTATATTTCATCCTCTTTAATGCGAGCTAATGAATTCTTTGAAGGGTATATGAAAGACAAATGAAAATGCGGTGAATGGTATTCAAGTTCAATTTTTAGGGCACACTTTCCTCTCCTGAGCTTCATACTGCCACTGATGTCATATTTGTTCGAAATGAGTGACGCTCAGGTCGCAGAGTAACGAGGAAGATTTCGTGGCCTATCTCACTTGGTGTAATATTCCTAAGGAATGATTCAGGAAGACTGCTCGTTCAAGGTGTGATGAGCGCGAACTAATAGGCATGAACACGACACGCGCTGTGGAACATTTGAACAGATGAAAGCTCTGAGCCATCGAAATAGCCGGTAAAACGTCCGTGGTGTAAATACAGCACTAGGCCATTTTGAAGGAAGAAATACAGTGTGATATACAACGTGATAGTAAAAATTTTGGCATGGTAACCTTCTCTGTGCATGACCCATTTATTTCATGCACTCATTTTAGAAAAGCAAATTTCATCCACACACCTCTTCTTCACTAATGAAACAAACTTTTCATTCCATCGGAATTATTGGTTTATTGCGCTTCCCTAGCCATTCCTCATGTCTCGGGCATTGAGTATCTTGCACTTATCCTAGCGAAAAAAAAAAACACCGGAAAACTTGAAGTTTCGCCGTGTGTGAAGGTGTGAAACGACGAGCATCAAGTGAAGAAAACATTTTCGCCTTCGCTATTGCCCCTTTCGTCCTTCACAAACTGTTTTTTTCTCGTCATGTTCCTTTAGCATATGACAAAGTGGGCACATTTCCTAAAAGCACCTTTTCGCCATCTGCAGAGCTAAGATGCAATACGTTTCCATCCTGTTCCGCTCGTATAAACTTCTACGGCATCTTCAAAAAGACGTCAATATTCGCAAAGATAAACGCAATGGATGAGTAATCAACTGATGCTTAATTTTTATAATTGGTACCACACCTTGCAAGTTATGTGTTAACCAAACGTAGCACTTCATAAAAAGGAACATATACATTGAAAATCAAGTGACAGTTAAGAATTGAGTGCATGCAATCACGACGATAGTAACAATTGAAACCGTACTTCCAAAAAAAGCAAATAATGTGCAATAAAAAAATGTAAGATAAAAAAAATTAAACTTCTTAACAAATTAGAAATCAGACAACGTTGACAGAACGCCAACTTAAGCAATAACAAAACTCGTATATTTACTCGCACAGGTAACCCTCGTCACTGAGATAACATCGAACAGAAAGCGCGAATGATGCCGCATAAAAGGCGAATAGGCTCACAATCAATGCCGCTCTAAAATAGAAGATCGACCCGTACTTCCACACCTCATGCTACTATGCTTACGGGAAATCAATTAGCCACCAATAATGAAAATTTTCAAGAAACTATTGCATTAAATGTCTCTACTTAATGGTGCCACTGAAAGAGAAATGAAGGAACTACGATGCCATTTGTTGATTAACACTTTTCGTTTCATTAACCGAATTTTTCACTCCCAATCTCTTAGGCTTGATTATTCTCTGCTATAATCATTTGTGATCGCATCGCATCTTTACAAAAGTTTGAATTTCCATACTATATATTACTGCCTTCGGTCTTTTTTGCAACATGCTTTACCATGTTATGGCATCGATCCTGAACTTATACATTAGGTAGTGAGCACATATATATATATATATATATAAGAGCAACACAGCATACTACCGAACAATTGCCTATAAAAGAAAAAGAACAATTGCCCTATAGATGCCTTAAGGTACAAAAGACAGTAAAATTTTTTTCCACTATAATTCGAGGATTCACTTCACAACAAATTT
This sequence comes from Baylisascaris procyonis, assembly GCA_037389465.1. NCBI lineage: Eukaryota > Metazoa > Nematoda > Chromadorea > Rhabditida > Ascarididae > Baylisascaris > Baylisascaris procyonis. The sequence continues at coordinate 3,258,480 of JAZARR010000146.1, forward strand.
CACTCCAATAAATGCTCCTTTAACGATTAGATAAATCTATATGAAAACTGGTCGAAAAGAAAAAATAGGATATGCCCGGGAATGTTTCAAATATATATGCACATAAGCACCCCTGTTTACGTACGTGTACGTATATACATATGCAAATACGTGCGTAGATGTATATGGATACACATAAACATGTATTTACGTATACCTACATATACAGAGGTATGCATATGTGTGTATACACATTATACATGCATGTGTCCATTTCATGCACTTTGCACAATTATGCACACAATGATATATATATATATATATATATATATATATATATATATATATATATATATATATATATATATATATATATATATATAATAATAATAACAAAGGTTTCAGTGAATTATACTTGAAAACCCTGTAGGCCTGATGGTTCTTTCCTTTTGACGAGAACCAAGAAATCTTTACCTTCTTTTATGCTCCAGTTTTAAAAGCCTTCCTTCCTAATCTTCGAAACCCTCCTCATCCTTTCAAAAGAATTGGAACCAGCCTCATAAAACCCTGTTGACAGCGAGAAAACAGGAAGTATCAAGCAAGTGGATCCATAGTAAGAAGAGTATCCACATCTTCGTCAAAGAACGGTTGTGGCTGTGAATGAGCTATCGGCCTCGTTTCGCACTCGTCCAATACAGTTCTAAAGAAATCCTCCATTTCTTGATCGACCACTGTGTCTTTTGTGAGTCCACCTGTCCTACGGTAGCCGCTCACGGTGCTGCCATTTGGGAAATCTGAAGGCATCAAATCATTTCTGCTTAAGCCTTGACGCAAGTCGCCATTATTTGTCGATGAGGCACCGGTTGATTCGTTAGCATCATAAAAGTTCGGCGCTAAACGGGCCGTCGATGGAGGAAAGTCTGCGAATGGCTGGCCAGCGCCTACTGAATGATGCGAATAAGCCAATTCGCCATATGGGTTGGTGACTGCCGTGCCAGGTATCGACTGCGCGGACATCCGCTGTGTGGGCATCTGCATATAGGGAAGACCACTTCCAGATGGCTGTAGGTTATCCAGCACGGTCGAAAGTGGCGGCAATCCTATCTGCATAGACTCACCTGCGCTGTGAGGAGCCAAAAGCGGTAACTGCGAAGCTGTTGGCATGGGCAGTTTGTCAGTGGCAGGCGTAACTAAGCCCGCGTATATCGACTGCGGTGGATAACACCCATTCGGCTGCAGAAAACCATAAGCAGGCGCGTTTGAGAGAAAATGCGGGGCGGCTGGATGCTTCAGAATGGAAGAACTCGGAGCGGCAGCATCGCTCCTGTTAGAGACGAGTATAGAGCGAGGAAGAATGCCCGTTGACGGCCCTGGCTGCGACGGGACAGACCCAAGCATGGAGGCTGAAAATGGTGCGAAATTGGTGTATTTGTTGGACGTTTGGCTCAGTGGTCTCGTAGATCCAGGAGCTGAAACGGATTTGTACGGTGTCATTCTTCGCACCTTCAACCACGGCAAATAGCGGGCCTTTTCGTCTTCTTGGCCAAGGTCCATCTGCTCGACGATATCCTTCTGAAAAAATCTTTTAAATGATCCTTATCACATAGACGATCAATAAGGTCGTCGTTATCAGCAAATTTATCTGCTGGTTTCCAAGCTTTGCTTAGTAAACTAAAGTGCATGCTCTCGAGTTCATTGAGTCACTCCTTGGCGGAAAGACCGATTCATTTCATTGCTGCAAAAATTAAACGGCGAACCAGACGAATAACGGTCGACGCTTTAAAGCTACAGTCATGTTAACCTTACTTATACCAAGAGAAACTTGCACATATATACTAACTTCCATGATTTGTCAGTTGAAACTGCGGATAATGACCAAAACTTTGATTGGTTCTTACCGAACTAAATTAATTTTTTACAGCTGCAAATGAAATTCTGTCATTACTCAAATGTTTTCGGTTACTTACCGATCAAAAGATGCTTTGATCGGTCAGTACCGCTAGTCATCATACGCTAACTGAATCACTCGAAGCAAACCTATGACAGAGAATGCGCAAACGTCGAGCTTATGACCGACGTTTCACAGAAAAGATTGCATCATCCACACCTAATAACCTCTGTTTACAAAAATCAAAGGTTCATATATCCTCCCCTTCCAAATCACCCCCCAAACAAATAACTTAGAGCAGAATGACGTGTTTTGCCAGTTGACCATGCAATATCACTGCAGTATGCAAAGTTTAAGAGATGTTTTGTGATATTTTGAAAGATATTACATCACTTGTATGGCTTTCATCCGTAACTGACAAAAGTCGTTTAGCACCAACGAAACCTAGCAAGAGAAAACATCTCACCGGAATCACAGTTGCCTCGTCGAGGTCTTGTGCTAGCACATGCTCCTGATAATCATCGGTCGGATCGGAGACAGTAAGTGGCGAGCCGGGTCGAAAGTATGCTAGTGTCGCTGTTTCGTCATCATCCAGCTACAATCCCATTCACCAATTTCCGATATAAACATGAAATAACTTCAAAAAAAAAGGAAGATGACAGCAACGCTTTAAATCTAAGCCAGGCCATACAAAAGCAGTCACAGTATCAAATTCATCTTATTGTCTTATTTTCATCCTCTCCCAAATGGAATGTTCTACTCTAATACAAATATAGTCGAAACGACCTTCGCAACACAACACTTAACATACAAATATATGGAAATTAAAGCTAATTTGAGAATAAAAGACAAGAAACCCACTGCAAGAGATTATTTACCCTGCGTAATTCCTATTTTATTCTACATGAGCAAAAACGAATGAATAAATGAAGGAAGTATGGAAAACATTTCTTGTAAAAGAAAAAGAAAGAATCTGCAAACTGAGAAAAACCACGTATCGCCCTGTTTACTTTAGCAAACTGATTAAAACAACATCTCAGGATAGCTAGTTTATTATCTAATTGTAAAAGTTTTGCCTCTCGAAATTCAAAATCAAGATTAAAACTGATCTCAAAAGAGACCAGATGCAACGAAAAAGTTACTGTAAACGATTTCCCTAGGAACATACAACCGAGACTTATCGAGTTAATTAATACTTTGTGTTCATAGTTGATAATTGATCTCAACGGCGCTGATGAGTTGAAGATAAGCCTACCGGAAAAACTTTCAGTGAAGCATTGTTGACTGACGGTAACTGGATATCGCTAGCGGTGAGTGACGAGTCGGCTGTCCGCATCACTTTGCCTGCCAGATCAAGCACCCCATCGTAATGTTCGAACAGCTTACGCGGCCACCAAGCTTCCGTTGACTTCGAACGACGCATTTCTTTCGTTTTCTTAAAAATAACTTCTTTTTTTTTACTTTCATTTGCTACTGATAAAAAAATTCTTCTGATTCCATCGTTGAACATCTCATAGCAGGAAGTAAAAAAAATAGCGGATTCAACACAATCATCACAAACGGAAGCAATTACTCAATACTAATTTCTTCCTCCATCATACCGAAAGAATCATGTTTCAATACTAGAAACACTGTCTATTCGCTTGAGTAGAAACAGCTGCTATCGTATAAATAAATGTGAGCAGAAGAATGCTTCCCATTTTTGATAGAGATTTTAAACAGCCGTAGTATTTGAGCAGAAGATGACACCTAAAAATCGAGCAAACGACTTATGCATGAAATGGAAGAGAGGAAGATACGTGAGAGGATATATGGAAGAACTAGAATGATGAAAGATTACGAAGAATCAAGCAATGAAGTGAAGAGAGAAGGGTTTCGCAAATCTCTGGACTAGTAGCGCTACCTATTCATGGAAACGGATAACACTGCAAATGCACACATGGACGGAACAAAGAACTAGGGTTTACTGATGCACCGCCTAAGGTTGCATTTGTTGTAAATATGGACCCCGTATGGATGGATAAATGCTATACTCTCAACGACCAATTAGTGGCACCACAACAATTGTTAAACACGCTTATTCGAACGTTACCATTTCACCTCGTTTCCTGCGCGTTCGTCTCCTACTACGGTTCAAGAGCACCTGATCGACACGATGCTGTTGCAGTTTCCTTATCCAATCAGCGACTAATACCCTCTGCCTGACGTCCTCCCAGTAGCGCATATGCGCCTCTTTGCCAGCCCCGTATGGCGCATGGTTGAACCAGTCAGTGACGACCTTTACTTCACTCATATAGATGTTTTCTTCATCCTCATCCACAGGCACCTGAATCCCATTTATGAAGGCCTCATCAAACAAACATTACCACAAAAAACATAATTATGCCTATCTTCATTACTCCGCTTATGAGTTTCGAGGTCCCATTACTTAACCAGTAGGCCTCCTAAAATATCAGCAATGCTGTGAAACAAACGCTTTCCCCAGCCAATTAGGTCACCGCAAATAACAATTCCTTAGTCATGTCAGAACCTCTAAAAAAGAAATGAAAAGCTTGGTACATCAAAATATTTAAGATTAAACTTTATAATATTTATACTGACCAGTCTTCCCCTTAGTTGGAATAGTGACAAAAATCCCATCAACTAGTTTTCCTGTTCAGTCTAAATCTACATCTCTCACTCCTCAATACGGAGACCGTGTCGACTTTCTCCTGATTCGTCTAGATGATAGAGATGAATGTAGACCTCTTTGAGAGTAACAGCTGGTGTCCGATGAGGCGGATGATCGTCGACAGGAGTGGGATTGAGGGGTTCATCGAGAATCGAAAGCATCCGTGGCTGCAGACCAAAGCCCATATCAGCCATACTCGTTATACAGTTGCTCATTGGGCTCAAATCTGCTGAAAATAAAAACAAAATATGGAAGTTCCCATTGTTTAAAATAATGTTACAGAGTCAGCAGCAGACATTTTTGACAGTGATGAGGAATACACTTTGCCCTCCGCGTATCTCAAATAAGACGATCGTTAGGGCGTGTGCGAATAATATCGTGGATAAATTCATAGCAAGATGAAAAACTGACATAGAAACCGGGAGGGGGTAGAACTCAATCTTTTGAAAGATGCCTCCTCTTACTTCCGAAAAAAAAAGGCTCAATCGTCACCATGCGTTGATGTTGATGGCTGCTGGACAGTCGAGGCGAACGGCGACACAAACTGCTCTCCGGAAAGTTCATTCGAATCTACAAAGACGATTATTAATTTCAACACAACCTTGGAAAAATGTGTAAAAAAGCGATGAGAGGATCACTAAATCTTTAAAAAAAATTGAAATAACATTAAGCGTTATATAAATCGTTTCCTTTCGTGTCGATACTCTATGAAATGCGAAAATATGTCAGCTACGCTATTAAACGAGCATTTCTCTTTGTGGATAAAACAATAATTTTTGACAGAATCTCACTAAATATGAAAACTCGCAGTTTTCTCAGAATCCCTAAGAAAAACTAATACATGAACATAAGCAGTCAACGATCAAATATGTCTACATATTACAGCAGTGCAGTTTCCTCTTCAGTACAATTCCCGATACAGGATTTTTCAAAACTACAGAAACCCTTTCCAGGGGTTCCTTTTTTGCCTTTTATGACGTCATCTTAAAAGATGACGGTCGTTGCCCATAAATGGCCTCAACTTTCCTGTAATCTAAGAAAATTAATGGCCGTACTCTGTCGTCAAAAAAAACGAAAGGTCGAAAGGTCGAATTGCCGAAAGAAGCTCCCTAGAACTGCGTATGATGAAGGAAGTGAAAACCATCTACAAGAATTATTCAAACATCAAAGAACTAACTTACAAAGATGGGCATAGTTATTATTCTTCTAATGTATGCATTATATCGCTGTGTGGCTTTGGGAAAAAACAAAATTGATGAAAGAACGATTGTCAATAGCATACGAGCTTGAAGATTGTTTTGCAAATCAGTCGTCATATGAGTTTCAACTGACTCCGAAGCGCTGAACGCCGGTTCTGGAATCGTCCAATTGCTACTCATCGCATTTTGACGCACCTCAAATTGCTTCCATAAGTGTATGTTAGTATAACAACGATAAAAATCTTTTAAAAAATTCAGCAGATGTCATATCAGAAAATGAAGTTACATGATATCTATCGAAGAGTAATTCTTATCAACCAAGCTTCCTCTAAGGTCTAATATATGCGAAAGTATGTAAACATAAAGAAAGACATACATATTTAATTCAAATAATAAGAGTTAAAGCGGTTATATTAACAGACCTGTTCGAGTGCAGATGTATCGCTAATGGCGGTGTTTCCAACGTCGATCCCTTCATCAGAACTCGCTAGACGAGACTCGCCTTCTTGCAATGCAGGCCCTAAGTATTATCATGTCAATAAAAGACTAACTCACAATTACAAAAGCGCGCTAGCATCATCACGGCAGCGCTCCAATACGACCCCAAAAAACTAGCGAAACAACAGCTGTTCAGTCAGTAAAGCCTAATAAAGAGCACCTTAAAAGTGCTAACTTATCGAATAATACCGCTCATCGAGTCACTGCTAAATACAGCATAAATTATCAAGGCAATAAGCGCATTAGCTGTATAACGTTTGCTACCATATGTGAAACGTGCTATTGAAGGAGTAACAGCAATAAGTTTAAAGGATGACAAATGAAAGGAATGGAAGAATTTTGCAGCTAACCCTCGAAAAAAAGAACCTGATTTAAGCAATCCATTTTAAAAAGTTGAATGATTTCAACGGTCTATATTGTTTCGGATTTTACGATAAAGAAATGAAGTTACTCCTGTTTCCAGAAGTACCACTACCTAAAAGGCTAGCAAAAGAAAGTCGGATAATTAATCGAATACCTCCAGAAATGGCACAACGCATTCCATTAATTTCCTTGAATTCTTTGACTTTGTCCTTGATTAGCGCCAAAGTTCGAGCGACCTTATTTGATGGACCTGCTTCCGAATGCAGTACCATACTGACAACTTCTTGCTCATCAACCTCTTGTACTTTACTGTCGGTACACATCTACAAATGCACTCACCTTGCTCGACATAACGAGAACTGATATTATTTCAACGCTTTCGTTAAACTTCAAACTGCACAGTGTCATAAAGCGAAAACCGCTAAAAGAGAGAGTTGTTCGAGCCAAACGTAGAAGAAATCTTATTTAAAGGTAAGTCTGCTGCCTCTTCAAGATGATATAAAGAAAGATATGGGCATCAAATCTTAAAAAATTCGCACACAGAGGACTGAAAATTTCAATACTAAAGAGGAATTTCAGGGTTGAGAATTGAATGAGCATAGAAAAACCTGTTGGGCCTGTGAATCTCTATTTTTTGAGGCGCTCATGACAGACGTATCATTGCTGATTTCACCGTGGAAGCTGAACATCATTCTAAATGAATCATGTCCTTTGGACCACTTTGGTGCTGGGTCAAGGTGAAGATGATTTTAAATATGCAGAAGTGGAAAATACAGGATATTGGACTGATAAAGAAGCTCCTGTTCACGCAATTAGAATTATCAGTCGGTGCCATACGGAAGGTAATTATCAATCAGTGACATAGAAGAGAACACTAAAGCACGCAAGAAGTAACATAAACGTAGCATGAACGGGGATAAGCACTACAGTGCTATTTTCAAAGAAAGTTTCATTGGTTTTTGACAAAATCAACGGATGAAGGTGAAAGATGGGCGACTGTAGACTGATCACTTCACGCTGCAAATGGAATGACCGCTGCTTTTTCGGAAGGAATTTTGCAGTAATAATGCAGCAGCAGCGTAATCTGCTGGGCTATTAAACTAGCACCGATTTTCGTTATATTTTCGGCCGCCGAAATGCCTTAGAATCAAAGTTACGGATCGTACAAAAAAAAAAAAAAAAAAAAAAAAACAAGAAGAAACGCAAGGCGAATAAGATTTCTCAGATACTGCAGGTTGACAAATGGAAATGAAAAATAAGTCTGCCAATGAAATGAAACAGAAGAACACACCTTAATGAGTTTAAGCTGCTGAAGAGCATCGAACTGTGGGAATAGATGACTAATCGCGATCGCATTTTGCTCGTCTTCCTCATCTTCCGGTGTATTGCCATTTGTTCCTCCCTCCGTTTCCTTCCCTACCTTCACTGAACAATCACCGCATTGCTTCAAGTTCTGTGAGGTTTCGTTAGCGAGATTCACGTTTTGGTCATCATTAACAATAAACCCGGCTGCATGATCGGATCCCACACAGTGGTCGCACTCACTAGAATGCGTTCCGTTTGACGTTGGAATCGAAGCTGGTGCTAGAGCGAGTGGGCTATAATTGTCTGCGTTCGGCGTGTCCGTTCCACTAGAATCAGTACGCTCGGCAGCAAGATTGCGTGAAGGATTAAGTGGATCGGGCACAAATGAAGGACGCGGAAAGACGTTGAGATATGAGCTTGGTGATGGTCCTGGCAAATTTGAAAGTGCTGCCGAAGAGAGCACTGCCGGTGTAGAGGTGTTCGCTGAACCCAGCAGGGAACCATTCAACGATAGTGGACTAGAACCCGGTGCAGAAGCACGTGAATCTGAACGATCCCTACTCATCTCGAGTTCGAGTTGCTCTATTGACACACCACAATTAGCTGCCAACTTCATTAATCGTTTCTGCTTCTTCTTTTCTCGTTTCTCGCGTTTTTTCTCTTTCTTACGCTGTTTCATCAACGACCTAGCCTCCTCAGCAGAAACATTTAACTGCCTTAATTGTGCTAATTTCTCAAGACTCCTTAGCAGGCGTGCATCACGAAGACTATGAACAAAACCGAGTGGATCTTTACTAATTGCATCGGCGACGATCATTTCAACGGGTGCAAAACTTTGACCTTTCATCAATTCTTCCATTGCTCGTTTCGCTAACTCGGTTCTTTGCTGTTTCTCTTTTTCTTCATTCTGTGCGCATTGCTTTTCCGTATCCTCATTAGTTTCGGCATTCGGAGCACCGGTCAAAACCTTGGATGCACGGACACCCTTTACGACGGCAGCCTCACTTCTCCTACCACCAACGGCCGTCGATCTCTGCTGTTCTTTATCGTTATTACGACCTATCGAGCGCACTCGCGCCTCTCGTGCTGTGCGTGCGAGGGGCATTGGCGCTGCTTGACCCATAATCCTCTTATTGTTTGTGCGGCCCGTGCCGCGTGTCACCTCTTCACCATCCACCTGCAACGATAACGTCTGCTCCGCGGAGCTGCTCGCCGTTGTGGCACCGTTTTTACGTCGACGCGTTCCGGCTGGCTTAGAACTTGCCTTCGCACTGCGGCCAGGTGTTTCCGCTACGCAACAGTTCACCTCCGAAGTGGATGGACCAATCGACATAGGCACTGCTGTCTCCTCATGCGCACATTCCCCAATCACTCGATTCCCCAATAGGCGATCGCTGCGCAAAACTCGACGACTAGGCGCTGGGACGACTACCGTTTTCGTTGTTGGCAGAGCGCTTCTGGAATCTCTCTTACGGCGCTCCTCCAAAGACAAATTCCAGCTAAAGGAATCTGATGTGGACGCCGGTGACGTCTTCTTCTGGTCATTTCGCGTGGCTGGTGTACGACGCTCCTGAAACGTTCCATCAAAACGTTACCAGCAATATCAACAGCATTAAGTGCATATGGTCAAAGAAAGAAAAGCAAAAATCGAAAGAAATGGCAACGGTTCATCCCATTCTCCTCACGTTTCTTTTCGGTTGTGCCCTTAGTTCAACGTCAATTTAAAAAGAGGACATAAATGATACAAAAATTTTAGCTTCCGAACGAAACAAATACGAATTACAAAACAACAAACGATAAAAAACGCAGAATACATTCTAAAGCCACTTTCAATGTGTGTTTCCTCGATTCATTTTCATTAGACTTTTCTATCAAAACGCAAAAACTTCTGCCAAAAATTTTTCTGGCTAAGCCAATTTTTTGTGACTGTTGCTGATACTTCTCAAGATAACCATCATGTTTGCCCAAAAATTCAAATGGAAGAAATTTTGAAAATATTCCCGCTGCATCTAACGTACAAGCAAGCTTAAATAAGCAAATTTTTATACAGAAATACGCCGAATAAAAAATTGCAAGATGGTGAAAGTCACGATCATTTAAGCATCTCTTCAATTAGTGAAAGAATGTGTGGCAATAGTGTCAGCTGCGGCCGCATGAAAAAACTTGGCTGCGTTACGTTGCCGGCAAAAGTGCGACCTCAGCCTTTCCTCTTCAGCTATGCATATGCCATTTTATATTGCGTGCAATGATGTTTAAAAATGAGCACATGGATGCCTTTACGCTAACATATCTACATACAGAAAACACCACCAACAATCAGAATCTAGCAGTGTGCTTCGTTAAATACTACTATAACTCATAATTTCGGTATTATAGCTGTTCAACCCGCATCGTATATGCTGTAATCAGTCTCACATACATTTCAACTGCGTATAACATTAGTTTCTTGCAACCTGTTAAAAAAAAAGAGTGAAATAACAAAACACGAACAATGTGCAACAGGAATGGAAACAAAAACTGCATATGCCACCATCATGTATTTTTACTTACGCAGTAATGAACTCATGTTCTTCGCACAGAACTTATTAAGATTATAGTGCCCCCCCCCCTTCCTCCACGTTCGCCCCATTAAGAAAGAATCGCCGTCGTCTCTGTGGGGGTGGTGATTCATTCGCGGTATCGCGGGACCTTCGCCCGCAGGATTCAGGCAATCTCTCTACACTTCCTGGTTGCCTCCCAGTTACCAAGTATCGCGACAGCTCTTCGTAAAAAGGTCGTCGTACCTCTCGACTGCGTCTAGCGCAAATCGTGAGATGCCAAAAAAAAAAAATTTGAAAAAAGGCGAGACTCAAAGATAGAGCATTCCGCGCTTCAACGCCTATCAGTTCGGCACATTTTAGTTATCGCTAGTTTTATAGGTTATCATTAATAAAGGGCCACTGAAAAGAAATGACTTTTGAAAGAAGCGGTCTCATCAATCGCATGTCATACGAGTTGCTTCTAACAGCCATATAGCATCATCACAAAGTTTTTCCATTTGATACGCTCTATGAAGCGTTTTTGCAACGTTACTATTTTATTGGATATTTCTCTCATTTCTTCCTCATCACCCGTAGATTACTTTTTATCGCATTAACGCTTACAAGATTAGAATAGCAGATGGACGCCTTAAATATTTAGTGAAAATATTGCAGAAAATATGAGAGAATATCACAATTTTCTTCAGCACAACGGCTGATCTACTCATTTTACCAGCATTCACCTTACAAGCACTTTGATAACAAGAAACAATACTCTTTATTGTCAGATATTTGTCACTAAAACACACTTTTCGTTGTCATTCAAATAGTTCTTTCTTATTCGGTGACGCAATTGTTGAATGTTTAATCCAATTTTAACTCTCATTAGTCAATTCCTATCCGCAATGTTGCTTTTTACAATCGATAGGTCTTGCCATCGTATCAGTTTATTAGCTAACTAGCCAATAGCAGACGCGATAACCATTAACCAACTAAGTGAGGAATGAGGAAGCAGAGTCTTTTCAACTGATAAACACAAACCTTAACAACAGTCGGTTTCGCGAATCTGTGTTCTTTCCAGTTGTAAATACGACATCGTGCACAAGATACCGATTGTCTCCTCTCAGTGGAACGCTGCGAACGGCCAGGTGGAGTTGGTAAATCTGACATCACTACCTGAAATTTTAAATCATTATAGTGTACTTTTATGCTCGCAATCGAGTGATTTCTATTATCATACATTTGCTCCGATGAATTTGATGGTCCTAACATGCACTAATTACTGAGACGAAATAATTGAAGCAAGCGCTTGCCGTTGAATATTATGAATGAATATTATGAGGCACACCTCAAGTCGTTTTTATATACTTATAAGATAGTAGCGCGTGCTTACATTATGCACTATGCATTATCACCCTACCTAAAAGATTGACCAATTACTGCAACGCCAGAAAATGAAGTTTTCAGGTTTAGTATTGGTATATTGCTGGAAAATTTTGGAATTTTCTATAATGCTGCAAATAAGAAAAAAAGTTGTTTCCACGTTACTTCACCCTTAGACGTGTTCGATGACTGAAATGCGATTTGCAAGTGTAATTCATGCGACCATTATTATCATTGGTGAAACGTGTAATGTGCATATTATATATATATATATATATATATATATATATATATATATATATATATATATATATATATATATATATATATATATATATATATATATATCGTGCATATTATATATATATATATATATATATATATATATATATATAATCTTCAGATCATTCGTACAATATTTCAAAAGCACTGTGTGCGATACTCTTTTCGGTGGAAAATTAAGCACTTAAACGAAAAGAAAATGAACTATAAAATTTCATTTCAACTCTTTTAAAGTAGTCTCATCGAAATTTTTAGCAGCAGCAGTCGCTTTAGACAGAAAAGAGCATTTCGATGACTTACAACTTCTTCACCGACATCTCCCGACGACAGTTTGTTGATCAAAAGTCAGTCATAAACATTAATGTTCGCAGTAAACATAAGTAATTATTACTGTTCGCATCAACATGCATCAGTACAACAAGCACATCTAATAGTATTGTGGAGACCATTTCGATCGATGAAGCAAATTTGTTAATCAGGAAATGAACTAAAGAAAATGTTCCAACCTCTGCACTTTCGTCAACTACAACCCTTGGTTGTTTCCTTCTTGCGACTGCCGGCTGCACATCACCACCTTCGAAGCTATAAATCAATCATTTAAAAGCAATGCATTTCCTTTCTAACCGATGCAAAATCTTTCAATTAGCCGGGTGATTTTCGTTTTCTTCTTCTTCAGATAGTTTAAGATAAACTATCAAATTTCATTTTGTTTTATTCTGCATGAACTCAATCTAATTTCGGCGAGAGAATTTCTTCGTTCATGTTGGCACTAGTTAAGATGAGTTTAGCAGTTGAGAGGAAATCAATAGGAAACCTTCTTGGACGACCGTAACAGAACACTAGAAAAAAGAGGTATTAACGAAATATTGTGCACTGTTCAATAAACTTTTATTTTGCACTACGTCTTGCTTTTGTGCAAGAAATTCTACCAAGGATACAACCTTCAGAATGTAAAGCTTTTCAATTTTAATCGATGAGTTCAACCAACTCAACTGCAATCTCAGACCCTTTATAGATAATCCCCTTTGGCCGACTTCCAATGAAAACAACTGTGGTGCAAGGGGAACCTATTTAACTTCCCCTCCATCCCCTCCCTCCATCCTCCACTCGCCTTCAAAAAGGAGACTTGCAAGTTGCACAGTCGGCAATACACCCACTATCCGTCATAATAAGCATTTCACTTAGTAATAGCAGAAAAGTGGAAGGTATCGTTGATTTAGAGGCCTGGGTGAGGAAATAAGCAAGGATCGATGCCACAAGACCCAGAAAAATTCTCATGGCTTCACGTTTCAAAATGTACCAACAACGTACCAACTCATTTATCCCCATTTTCCGATGACGTGACCGGCGTTTTATATTGTGAGAAAGTTTCGATTAGTTGTGCAAATAATTACAGAGATTTGCATTCTGGTAATTTTTCACAAATATTTATTTTCAAGAAACTTTACAATTTTCTCAGCTGAATGCAAATTTCAAGAGAAATTATTGTTGGCAGCCTCCAACACTTCTTCTTTCCTTTCTCCCACGTCAACTTTTAGTGCACCAGTGCTTCGGTGCAAAAGCAATTATGGCATATTATATTGTCAAGCTTGCCAGTTTTTAATGCCGAATTCCATTTCCCAGACAAGGGATCTGTACTATCGAAACAAAATTTCTTTAATGAAGATGTCTTGGTCATTTTTCCGCACCTATATCTCATGTCATATGAGTGTACCTCCCTGTATGTCTATTGGTTCGTAGTTCAACTCGCGAACCCTCGGAATCTGGAAACTGGGGGGCGAATCTATCCAAAAGGTAGACTCCATGATTCACAGCTGCAGTACAACGAAGGCGGGGGAGGGAGGGCGGGGGCAGGTGGGGAAGATATTTAATGAAATAAGGGCGCAAGCAGTCACAGAAATCGAAAAGAAAACTAAAAAGTCGGTATGGAACCACCAGTCTCACCGGTTACTTCCCTTCCTTCCCCCTTCCCCTTCTACCTCCCCGAAAATTTTAGTCAAGCTCCTGTTTTAGTCTCGAATTTTTCGAACAACTGAAGATGAGCACAGCAAAAATTGAAAGAAGTCTGCAACTTTTAGATAAAAACTTTACAAAACAAACATTTTATTGGCATCTGCAGGCCGTTTTGCCCGTCGCACCAATTTTCGCGAAGGTACTGCTGTTCCACCACTATCCACCTCCATAGATAATCCAGCAGCGAGAATCCTCTAACTGCTGCAACCTGAAAACGTTTCTACTCGCATCGCTTTATTAGTGGAAACCAAGAGGCTGTTTCAATCGAAACATTCGCAAAATCTAACTATTTGTGTGAAATCTAAGGAATCTGTACGTTTCATCCTATCACATTTGATGCATTCCATGCACGGACGCGTTCAATTTATTATTTTTCTTGAACTCTTCAGAAAAAAATACTGTTTGAAGTTAATTTGGATTAAATTTAAGGAAAGGAATTTGGTGTGCATATCAGTCAAACTAATGCATTAAGCGTTCTACCACAAAATTTATGGCATTAGTTTCTGCTAGGCTTCTATGTTGAAATTAGTGTTGTGCTTTCGTGTTCAATTTGTTGTTGCCATTATTCATCAATGTAATATGTAGGAGGCTGCTGTGCCTTAGTTTCGGAAAAATAAGGTGAGTTTTTTTATAATAATAGGAGTCTTACGGCAAAGTTCTGAAATCTCCGAGAATAAAAATTAAGAAATTTTGGTGACATGCATAAAGCAATGGTATTTTCCACTTTTTTTGGTGACAAAAATGAACAGATATAAATAAATCGCCCAAAATTTGAAACTTCATGCTGAATCAGCTCCAGGGAAGAAAGACAGAGAGAGTTGGGGTGGTATGAAAGAGTTCGGAGCCCTGGAACTCCTTTCCCGCTGGAAAATGTCTCCTAACTGCATCTATGCTATGTGCATATCGGCTATACGAACGTATTTGCGAAAAGAAGCGATTCACTACACGTTCACGTAACGAAACAGCACTCCCGATGCTATCTTCCCGAAAACATCAACAGCAGCACGTGACCATCACTGTGTGTTGTAAGTTTATAGGAATAACGTGGGTGGTCCAAATGTTGCAAACAACCAAAACGAAATTCGAGAAGTGACCAATCAATGCATTCTGATGACACGTCATCGGGTGTTTTCTCATTCATCGAAATGCCCCCCAACAAATATCACCGCTACGACTCATTCATTCAAGAAACTACGTCATCGAGAGCTCATCTAAGTGTATTTCTAGGTCGAAAGTATTGTTATACAAACACATACGCATTAAGCTTTCCAACTTTTTTAATAACGTTACAGCTTTAGCTTAATTAATCAACTTACAGATTCACCTTTTGTGGGGAATACTTCAAATGAGGAACACCTATTAAAAGAACTCATCGATTACTGGATTCACAAAAATCACATCCGCTTATTTTAGTGAATAAATCGAAGGCTGATTTATGCTTGTCGAAGAATTGCATCACAATTTTACAGGCGGCAATAAACTAAACAACGATAACTCTTCATAGCTAATAAGAGATACATCAAGAATTTATTAGGAAAATAAGCAATAAACTGCAATAAATAATGAAACTTACGAATTTGCTCAACGAGAGTTTAAATGTTCGAAAACGTAATGGCAAAACCTGAAAAAATAAAGAAAAAATAAAAATGAGAGATGGAAATTTCAAGATCGTAAATGCTAAATTAGGGCTTCAGTTTGAGACATTTATCTCCTATCGGCCAATGAACATTTCTAGTAATTTAAAAAAAAACAAAGAAAATACTCAGACTTGTAGTTATTTTTGTAGAGTTGAAGCGTTTACTTTCAATAAATAGAGCTATTTTAGTAACTTATTTCAAAGCACTACAAGGAACCATTACTGTATTACAATATTACAAATCTCAAATTACAGCTGATAGAAATTAAAAAATTATTTATGCACGGAAAAACATGGCGAAAGTTTAAAGGGGGGAAGAGCCACACACACAGCCCATTGCGTCTCTTCGGCTGTAGGAGAGGGGCAGAAAATTACGCAAAGTAACGTGCAAACCGAGAGAGCATCCAGAGAATCGAAGCGTAAAAAAGTTAGTCAATTGATCGTGTGCAAAGCGAAGCAGTACAGCTCGAAATGTTGTGCGTAGTTATGAATATTAACGTAGCGTTAGAATACGAGAGCAGACATCAAAGGAGAGAGAAAGCTTTGGATAAATATGAGGTAGCAGGTTACATGAATTATTTAGCGAGTATGATAAAGATGGAGGGCACAGAGTAGATGGTGAAAACGAAATCCTCAGCACAAGTTTACAAAGAGAACGAAACGCGTAGCTACGATAACGCACCCATTGTGTGAACTTCGATCGCAATCGGCCACCCACGGCGCGTTGCGTCGCGTATTCTTCTACAGTAGAAACTGCGACGGGACTATCGCAATCCGTCAAGGATTCTAAACTACGAACATGGCCATTTCAGGAGCCACAGTTACGCATGAAAGTGATGTTAGGTTATGGATAGAAGTCCGGTGATCCGAGCGATGCAGCTTTATTTCGATTATCCGACGTGAATGATGGCAGGTCGAATGTTTGAATCCACGAACCTTCAATTAATTAAACTTGTTTGTAGAGGTGAGGCAAACGGAGAGTCAACGCATAGCATAAGGACAGGATCTGAAACGAAATTTTTTTTGTGCGAACGAAGTTTCACAGTGAAAGTTGGAAATGCCTTATCTTCGTTTCATACTATGCTCAGCGGATTGATGCAGAGTAGTATTCGGGAGCTCCTTCTATTTCTGTTTTATGTAAACGACCTTCCAGAGAATCAATTTCACTGCTGCAGACTTTATGTCGTGAAGACGTGTAGACCTATTGTTGACTCGGTAACCTCACAATCGACTTCACGCACTGCCATCAACCGACTGTTTCGACGGTCGGTTCCTCAGTCCGACGAACATCTCCGTCCCCAGTCGTCTTCGTCTTCGAGTGAATCCGCCCGCCTAACCCAGTTGCCGTCAGCTAACCTCGCTTGTGATTGGTTCTCCAATCGACAGAAAAGATGTGATGAAAGATTTGGGTATTTGTGCATGGCGACCTTAGCTGGCATTGTCACTGCGTTGAAGTTTCACGTAGAGCTGCTCAAGTTCCGAACTGTGTTCTTTATGCGCTGCAATACAATTGCGTAAAAAGTTATCGGAAGACTTTTCTTGCTTATTTTCGTCCCATTTTAGAATATTGTACTCAAGTTTGGTCGCCGTCTGTGAAAAAAGATATCGAGATAGCTGAGCAAATTCAATGGCGGTTCACTAAGACGGCTTTTAAGAAAGCATTTTATGGATCGTTGCAGCTTAATTGTGGGCATTGGCTTCTTATTTTTAATTTAAAACCTCTGTGGTATCAAAGAGCATAGTTTGGTCCACATTTATGTTTGAAGATCGTTAAAGGATCCTCACCAACTCAGATCGAGAGCATTTTTACTGTTACAAGGTTTGCACTGCCGTCGACGCTGTACTTTTCAAATTGAAAGGAATTCAGCAAACCGAACAGATGTAATAGTATTTGGAAGGGGGTTACCGTGAGCAGAGGCTCTCGCCATGTGAAATGGTGAATCATACGCCTATGAGGGCACCCGCGGAGGGATTTCAGTTTTCAGAATCCCTCGCGGAGGGGCAGGGAGATCCAGAGGACGGGGTCCCAGCGGGGACCCTCTCGAGGGCTGGAAAACGCCCGGTTCTGTTACGAGACTTCCCACATCGTTCCTGTTGTTGTGCTATATCGTTTTCAAGGGAAGCTGCAGTAGTAATAATTTTCGAAAAATTGCAGTATTGGCGTATCTTTGGCAACTCTTTGATATAGAAGTCGCGGCTGAAGCCCAAGATGCATATTTTTGCCAAACGCGGTTGCATGCTTTGTTAAATGCATGTGGTAGCAAAATATTAGCAACTGCTTACAAAGAAAGGGTATTCGTTTGTGGCTAATGAAAGGGGAATGTGATGTTATATTACGTTTGAATAAGGAATCATAGCGAAGGCCATTTTATTGTTGCAAATGATAGGAAATGAGATGAGAAGCAGTGTGCTTTTTTGACATATGTGTGCTACCTCGTGGAGTTGTTAGGATTAGTGTGCTGTAGTTTTCGGCAGGTTATTCGTTCTTATTTCAGTATTCTTTTCTAATAATTGCATATTCCGTTTTTTGAATTTTGGTCTGCGAATGATGGTGTTGATGATGTGAGCACGTGCTTATAACCGTGACGTCTTTACATGGAAATGGGTTTGTTTAATCTCTGCTGTGAAATGTTGACAATAGTAACGAAATCGAGTGTGTGGATGGAATACCGAGCTCTCGAAGATGACAGGTAGACATGTTGCATCACAATTCATTATGCTATCTTTGCTTTCCGTAATATCTGCTTTGCCTGACCGATA
The DNA here is from genome assembly GCA_037389465.1 of Baylisascaris procyonis. Classification (NCBI taxonomy): domain Eukaryota; kingdom Metazoa; phylum Nematoda; class Chromadorea; order Rhabditida; family Ascarididae; genus Baylisascaris; species Baylisascaris procyonis. The sequence goes on from JAZARR010000146.1 coordinate 3,276,976, forward strand.
ATCAAATTTTACTATTTGCAATTCTTTACCATCTCATCTATTTTTGGCTGGTAACTTGTCGCGTTTTGAGCGACGCTTGGAGCAATGCGATCTATCTGTGATAATTATGGCCACTTTACTGTAGCATATTCATTTCCGCATTCTTGCATATCTTTATTCCTTGTGATTTCTGATTTTCGTTAAATTCTTTTTCGGTTTTAAACGCATGTTTACGTGCTCTGTTTATTTATTGTTTCAGATGATTTTAATGTTTATTCACAAACTTATTTAGTCGAACGAGTGGTTTCATGCTTTATTTGTTGTAAAATAAAAATGTTTTTTTTTTTTTGCATATTTTTGTAAAGAGGAAATTCTTTGAGAGATATTTGTTTTCAATTCAAAGGGCACAACTTAAACGCCAACTGCATACTTCAATGATTCATATTGCATATTTGAAGTATTAAGAATATCGTCAAGTTTGTCATCTAATAAGATGAATGAATAGATTGAATGCTTACTTATAAAGAATAAAGAAAGTTTTAACAAATCACCAATTTAATGATGCTCACTTACATTGGTGAATTTATGCTAGATGGTGTCGATCTTGTGCGCACACATATACGATCAGCTGTCATCTTCCATTGACCGGATTTCACTGTGAAGGTGCCGTGCTACTGCTACTCAATAAAGGTGCGCAATTTCGGCGGCCATTACAACAATGCCGTCGAATTTGTGCGCACAAATGCACTATTCATCTCACTGAACATTGTCGTTTGTTGCTCACTTGCTCTACGCATAAAAAACGGAGGTTAACCGTACTTTCATCGAGGATTGTTTACTTGCATGTGCTTTTGATCGAATCTCTTAATCATATGAAAGCAGATGATTCAAATTCCCTCATTCAGCAGAGTTGTGAACGGAAATTACCACTTTCGATTGTCGAAGCTTTTCCGAAAATTGCACGGGAAACTTCGAAAAACTCTATGGTGGGAAATTCTAGAGGAAAGCAAGGAAGTCGGAACGGGGCTGCTCATTCGTTGCTGTTTATAAGCTTTCGGATGGCAAAGGATAGCGGGAGGTAAGGCGATGCGGTAGCCGAGGTTGGGGATTGACATTCGTGGTCACCGAACATTTTGCTTCTTTCCTAATGTTACAGCTTAATACAGTTGTCAGTAGGAAAAACGCTGGTATTCTAGTAGAAGGAGCATGGAATGGGGATGAAAGAGCACTGAGAGACTGCATTCTGGTGTATAGTGGATGAAATTTGTGCGGGAATTTTCACTGCATCCACTTTTTTTAAGTAATCCAAGGCGCTTCCCTCATCCATTGAGGCCAACGACCACTGAGAATAATACGTGTCCAGCAGATACAACTTATTTCATCGTATCGTTTAACTCTGAATGACATTTTATTCGCCACAAAATACACCGATTTGTCATTTAAAAAAACTGATTGTGGCACACTGAAATGCTTCTTTTTTTTTCAATGCAATATATATATATATATATATATATATATATATATATATATATATATATATATATATATATATATATATATATATATATATATATATATATATATATATATATATATATATATATATATATATATATATATACATGTATTTATATACTTCATTTACATTTATATTTATGTTTTTATTTATTTATTTATATTTATATTAACATTTATATTTGTATTTGTATTTGTATTTATATTTATATTCATTCATATTTGTATATATAATTTCAAATGACGTATGTTGATATGGACACTTATACACTGACGGCTATATAGGTCGCAACAACGTTTTTCCCACTAATCTTTTCAGTAGCCATGTTTTGCAAGCTTTAGCACTCTTGATTTTTATGTGAAATGGTGCTGCTTTTAAACTCAAACAATTCATCATTAATGTTTATCTATTTGGGATGAGACATAGGCGGAACATTCAAAAGGATAGTTTGTGGTGATCGTATGGTTTACGATTCAACAGCTGGTTGCCATCTTGGAGATCAATTCGATCGGTGTTCGAGGCAGTGGAAATATTACGACGAGCAAGGCAATGAATGGGTATAGTGCCTTTCAGTCAATTAATTTCCTCGTCTAATAGAACACGAACACCTATTTGTTTTCACATCCATGACTGCCATGTTTAGTATGTCATATAAATGTTGCATATTATGATCACTAGACCAGCAGAAAATTTTCCACCTTGAATTTTCTAGCAAAATGTTGAAACTATCTTCATCCCTAAATATCTTGGTTATTTTTTTAGTGCGATTATTCGTAATTATTGAATTCACTCTTCTGATTGCAATATCTCAGCATAAATTTCCCCTTCAATCATCAGAACATGTAAATGGAACAATTTAAAGGTGTCGATAAGGTCGAAAAACTCTTCCAATTTCTGTAATAGCTCAATTTATTAGGTCATCCAAGCGCGTTGAGGCAAATTTCTATACCTATCGGAAGAATTTTTTCAAGAAACATCTCATTTATTAGTTTGTTTGCAAGCGAATGCCACATAATGCCTAATCCATCGATAAAAGACATTCACTTTTATGTGTATGTAATGATGCGAAAACCGATCGAATGCGAAATGCTGCTTTATCTTTGCACTGATGAACACACATATCGATGCATCATTCAATTCATAAAACGTGAGTTATATTTTGTGCGTCTTTTTTCATAGGAATTTTAATAAGTGATCGTTATAAGAGGAAGTGGTATTACGAGAATATAATATTTATATATGGATGTGCATAATAGATTTATGTCAGCTGGATTCAAATTTTAATCGACCATAAAATGATCTTATGCAAATCCTGGTTTTATTCATGCGCTTCTTAGTTGACTCCTTCCTCTCGCTTCTTAGCTGACATAAATTCTTTAGCGTGCACATAAGTTTTTCTCACTTCGAGTCAATCTTTACAATATCAGTTTGCTCTTTAAAAATGAAACGTGTTATCTTATCATTATATCAATTTTTTTATCAGCATATTTATCGTTAGATGAACACGATAACTTGAAATTTATAAAAATCTCATTAAAGGTGAAAAAGGCACGATCATTTTTTTTTTGCAAATTCCCATTTCGATGTAAGCTTCTGAAATGCTTGAGATCCACCATTCGCATTTTTATATGTTTTTGCATTGCAATGCAGAGCAAATTATGGTCTCTGTTTGCCTATGTATATTCGTGCAATTTCGCTAACAGTGTTCTTTTAAAAACTTTTAGAGAAACTGTCATAATTAAATTTGGCAGCCACGATCGTTCACCTGATGGAGCGCCTCGTTTTGTAATTCAGCCTTATCGACTTATCAATTGATAAGTTATATCAGCCTTTCGCTGATAAGACAAAATTTTAGCTACCGTGCTGAATCTGCTTGCGATTTCGACTCCTTGGACATAGCACAAGTTGTTTTATGCGAAAATTCAGCATTATTGACCCCCCCCCCTTTTTCAGTTGATATACTAAAGTTGCAAAACTGACTGAGAAAATTTCGACTTATTTGCAGTCCCTTTACCGAAATAACTTTATTGCGCAGAAATTCAAGTTTTATCAGATTATGAGTTGATAAGCAGAGACTGGAAACCATCGGTGGAAAATTCTTCAGTTTGGTAATTTTTCAACCAAAATGGCTATTTTTAGCCGAAAGCACTGTTCCTTTGTAAAAGTTCGGCCTGATCAATTCTTACAAGGTTCTTGGCCGATGAGCTGAAGCTGGATGCTTAAATACTTTTATGATCTTTTGGGTCAAAGCAGCAGCGCCTGGCGCAAGCAATTCCGGTTATACAGATATCCAGCTATGCTTATTCCTTACAGTCTAACAGTTTATAAGCTGTAAGCCACCTTGTACGTGAAAAAAAATCCACATTCGAATCTCCCTTTCTTCCTGTTTTCGCTATTACGAGAAACATTGCCTATAGGCTAATGAGGTTTGAAATCAATGGGAGCTCACACTAGAGAGCTGCCGGCTTCCTTTAGAAATGAATTCGGGTAGCTGTCACACATAAAATCCCAAAGGTTACGGCTGCGTTGTGCATGTTTCATTCTTATGCTCTTTCTTGCACATATATTAAGAGATCGTCATCAATAGGTATGAAGACCTTTTCTTTGAAGTGAATACTTTTTTTGGGGAAAAATAGAGGGGAAGAAAGCTTCTTTAGTAAAGGATTCAATATACGTTGATATCTCAAGTGGCCACTAAGGACAAAAGCGTACAACTTGAAAATTGACATGCTTTCAGAAAGCATTTTGATGGGTAGAGTCAATATGACAGCAAAGATTAATGGTCGTGTAGGAGATCGTCGTGACGAATGCTGCCATTTGTGAGCGTTGCGATTGTTTGCAGTGTTGAGCTGACTGACGCAACGCTCCTTCAAATTTCAATATGTCCACTTGCAATGTGTATTTGCTAGCACACCCATAAATATGTCAGCACCTGATTCGTCTGCTTCATTCAAATCCATTTCTGCATAATTTCGACATATTTCTTTTCCGTATTCAAATTTTCATACCTTGGCATTCATAAAATTTATGCCTTTTTAATGCTTATTGCTTAGAGCATAATCAATTCACCTATTTCAGCTTAGATGAAATAGAATAAAAGTTGCTCTATTGTCATCTCAATTAAATGTGCATTTGTATAGCTCGATGTCGCCATAGATGATCATGAATATGACAGGTAACTGTGATCAAATTCACCGATTAAGGTAGATTCCCATCAAAATGTTCCCAAATGTAAAAATCCACCAATTGATGCAGTTAGCCGATATAACGAAACGTTTTGCAGTCATTGTTTCCTTCTATTATTCTCTAATATAAGAGATGGAGGAATGTTTTTCTCACAAGTTGGCATGCCTTAAATCAACAGTTTCCTCATTTCTATGCAGAGGATTTGCCGCATTCCTTCGTTAAATTTTTTATGATGATTGCTTAATTGAAATGATTTGTAAAATATTTCTTGCATATGTCGCATATGTTTATAGTATTTTAGTAGCACATATAATTCCACAACGAAGAGAGGTTAGCGTCGAGAGAATGAATAAAATCAAAGCTAGTATGCTTGTTGTTCGTCGTTTTCATCGATCAAAAAAGCAAAACAGTGCTAAGACATATGCCCAATTGTAGCATCCAATCAGCTTTCAAGCCGAATTGCACATTTTTAGTGTTGTTTGTCGTTCGAATACCCTCCTAGCAATCCATCTCTACGTTTCTGTCAATTCTCTATCAATTTTTTTAGGACACCACATTCTTCTTTGAGTGCTTGATATCATCGCTACAGCCTTTCCGAAATTATCCTGCTTCTAGCTTCCACTTTAACTAGGCATCAATACAACTGTGAATTGTTTCATAATACAGAAAATCCGATAACTGTGGCTTTAAAATACTCTTATATGCTAAAGAGATGTATAACAAGAAGCGAGATCATCAAATTTTGAAATGGAATATTTCTCGTGGAATTTCTTGCCACCATAGAGAAAGCAGAAATCTAGTAGCTAGTTGATACATAAAGTGCTTAAGGGGAAGATGTGTCATTCAATGCCAACCAATCTTTTTAATACCGATGACACTGAAAGTTATCCCTCCTACGCAAGCAGCAAGGTTATTCATTCCTATTAATATGTTAACTTCTATGTGGTCTTGTTTTTTTGACAGAGAGAGAGAGAGAGAAAGAGAGAGAGAGAAAGAGAAAGAAAAGAAAAAGGAATGGCAAAGGAGACATTTTAAGATCTCTTCGGGTTTTCAAATGAAGAGTTCACGCACTCATATGAAATATTTTTCATAAAATGTTCGCTGTAACTGTCACAATGAAGATTTGCCGTTAAATTTCAGTCAATAAACGATTTTAAAATTTGATTTCTTCAGCATGAATAGAGATATTTCACTGACCGTTGATGTATTCAACATTACAATGCGTACTAAAAAATAAAAACGGAAGCTGAATTTGCATATCTAAAAGCTAAAGTAGGTGCTACTGGATACAGTGCCCATGATAGATGATAGAAAGCACCAGAAATCCGAGAATCAAAGTGACACTTCACGAAGAAATCGAACGGATTGGCGCTCACGAGGAAAGAGGTACGAATATGCCATCACATTTGTCAGCTTTTGCTTAATCCTTCCAAATTTCACGCTTCACTCGTTGATATTCTGCTATAGCTTTTATCTATTTCATTCAGTTGCTATGATTCAATTTGATATTACAATGAGTCCGTCACACTTCCCATAAAAGGCGTATGAAATGTTTGCATTTTCCTACTACTTACAAGCACGTTCCCACTGAAAAAATGAGACGGTTAAGTGATCCCCGAAATCCAGAGCTCTCTTGTCCATTTTCTGGACTCCGAACGGTAACTTTATTGTCAAGTATTCCATCTGAAGTTGAAATCCACTTTTAGGAGAAAGAGAGAGCAATGGAAGTGATGAAACGTATAGAAAACGAAGAATCTAGAAGTAGAGAAAGGGGGCAGAATTCCACTCAAAGAATAGTCGAATTTTGGTTAACTTTCAACATGAATGCTTGCTGTGTGTACTAGTAATAAAGGTGCCTTTATTGTGATTTTATGAATTGCTTTCAAATGTTTGATTACAGTCATTCTGTAATGAATTCAAATATTAACAAGTGTTCACCTTAGAGTTTATCTTAGGGCGTCTGATGGCACAAATCTCATGGCAGCTAAGGTTATCGTTAAAGAGGATTCTGATTCCGAAGACAACAGCTTCATACTTTTTAGGGTAAGTTAGGTGGTGCCTACTTTTATGTTTATTAGATATACCGTATATGGTGAGAATAACTTTGCATGCATTTGCATATTTGACATATGAACCTATGAATTGATATATTTCTTAACGAGCACCTTATATCATCAGGGTAATTTCCATCATCGACAACGAATCACAATTTCAGTTCCATCGAAATCATCTCACCAATTAGCATTTATGAGCTGAAAAGAAATAGCTACCCAAACAGTTTTTTCCCGCAAGTCAGATTTTTTCAAGAGTATGATGAAATATTTATTGAATGAATAATTTTATTCCAGGACAACACGACATTTCATGGGGTTCGAGATCTTCTTATATCTCAGAGCTTGCCCATGCAACTCGTTTGGGTGACCCTAATAGCTTTAGCGTTAGTGTCTGCTATTCAAGGAGCATATATGATATTCAGCGAATATATCGCTCATCCTGTTGTTGTCTCTTATTTCATCCAAGAAGCGGGTATGTGCTTGTTTCCTCATACACAAACATTAGATGGCAATATGCCCTTGTGCACTGATGGTGATCGATGAGTTGCGTCGCCGGGGAAATAACTGGGTGGAGAGTGCGCATTTCCCTAGAAAATTTAACGATGGGCTATTGCCCTCCTCGAATTTTTTAGAATTTTGGAACATTTCGCTAGTTTTTGCGCTCGTTCTCAAGCACAGAAACTTTTCTGAATAAGAGGAACATGTGGAATATCATCTTCACACCTTAATGTTTTCAAGTTAACTGTGCTACTGCTTTTACAAATTAATTAAATAACGGTGAATTACATCATTGCCTAAAGAACAATGAGAGCTAAAGAAAACTTTGCACAAATTTGGACGCCCATATGCAGAGAAAAATGAGGACGTCTTTTAGATTATTTGCCGAAATCTTGCTTTCATCTTCTGATATACGAACTCTAAAGCGTCAATTTATTATTGGTTTTGAGCATTTTACAAATATCCTAAAAATGTTATCTTATGAACTTTCATTTTTCACGCTTTAAATAATGATGTGTAAAGGATTAAGAAATTTTTAAACCCAATCAGCATGCTCTCTGAGCCGAAATAGTGATTCTAACTTCATATTGTCGTGTAATAGAAAACTTGGTATCAGAGCCAGTTTCGAATTCATTCAGCCGTTTCAAGTTGCATCACTCGACACTTTTCCAATTTCGAATGGCCTCGACTTTCACTGGTCACTTTTAAATTTTGTTGGCCAACTCAAAGTGTCAACGGTCATCTGAAAATTTCAGTGGTCATTTAAAAAATTATGACCACTACCTCCCATCATGGTTTTTGAAAGAGAGAGCGAGATATTTGCTTTCATAAAAATTTTTTAATGAGATTTTTCACTTTATTTCAATCTAATATCAATAGAATCGCTAGAAAACGCTCTAAGTGAAAAGTTTCAAGGTCGCCGTCTTGCTCTACCGGATATTGTGATTTGTCCATTCAATCGCTATAATCGATCCTATTTGGAGGAGTTGAATGTTAGCAATGGACTGGCCCAATATCTTGAACTATCCTATCCAAGTCCAATGCTTCATTCATTTCAAATTCGTCAATACACTGAAACAGTCGCGAATATCGATCGCTTCGATTTCGAACTTGAAACTCTGCTAAAGAAACTTGGCAATATTTCCTTCACTCAATTTATTAAAATGGTCTCTTTTTCAACCATTTTAATGGCTGAAACAAATAAGAGAACTTTGGAAAATTCGTCTTTGAACTAGAGCGTTTGCGAAGGGGCAATGGACAAAGAGTGTTCAAAGTGCGGACGAAAATCGAAAAAAGAGGCCTGACTAATTAATAATTCAAGAGACTTTATTTATTTATTTGTTCATTAATTTGCATAAATGCATGCGTTTATCGAATAAATATATTTACATAGGTGTAAATTGTTTTCCTTTTTTTTTCTCGTGAACATCAGAGAAACAGCTTTCTTAAAGCATAAATACCCCAGTTATTTAAAAGTATCTTATTGAGGTTCTCTCACATGGAAATTACCGTTTAGAGAGTTTTCTGATTTTGTACTTTGTGAATTCTTATATTTTTACGGTTATATTCTTTGTTAGAAATTTTCTGAAAATCAAGCAGTTATAATTTGATATTAATGCTATTTTCAGTCAACTCTTGATTGTTCAGCATTTTTCGAGAATAAAGCAATATGTGATAATTTAACAGAAACGATGTCGTCTGCAGGGAAATGTTTCAGAATACCAGGTGCTGACCAGGTGAGTCGTTTCAAAAAAATTTCACCTTTCAAAAGTTTTAAAGAGTCATTTCAAAAAAAAAAAAATGCTTCCGAAGAGAACAAAATGACCGATTAACGGCAAAAGTGATTGCACTGCAGCGACTTTTAGTTTAAAATGTGAATTGTTGCCGTTATGAAATTGAGCCCTTATCGAATCCACTCTTGACTGTTTCAAATGAATCACGTTCCAAAAATATTTTTATACAACGGAAATTTAAAAAATTCTTTGTTTTCACGTCTCACGGCTTACAGCGACATTCATAAGCTACAAAAAACGTCTTCAGGAGGGTGATGGATTCGGCTATGGTGCAAGGTTTGTGATCAAACTACCGAATCATCTGTACAATCCAGGCGTTAATCAAATGTTAAATGATGGAATTGCTGTGAAATTAGCTGAGAGGAGTCGTGGTATCGATCAAGACTTAACTTTTATACCTTCAGGTCGAAATTTTTTGAATTTATTCCAGTATATCGTCATAAATGGTGGGTATTCCACCAGTACGTTAGAGAATTAACACTATGCTGTACTTACTGCCTATTCCTTCGCAGTGAAAATTCATCTGCCTAAAATCCCTGTGAATCAAGCGTTGATGACTCTATTATGTAATTAGTGAAATAAAATATACGGTCCTCAAAGATGTTTTCTTTCAAAGTCCTGCTTCAAATTTCATCATCTCATAATTTTTTTCTTTTGTTGAAGGTTTCCTGTTCTTCCTTTTCTCCTTTAACCCCTTTTTTCTCCTCTCTTCCCTCCCAATTTTTGTTAACAGTTTGCTAAATATAATGATAGCTCAGAAATAGAATGATATTGAAAAAGCAGTTATAGGTGTGCACGCTATAATTCCTCTGTCAGCAACCAAATATGAGTTCATGAATGATCCACCTCGATATATGTGTGAAGAGAATGCTGATCCCACCTATAGCAGAGTTTGGTGTTTTGAGGTGAGTGCATTTTGCGTACTTTAGATGTTATATTAAGACGTTTTTACTGCACATTAGCATCAATTCAGAGCTATGCTTCACCAGGTTAGAACTGCCCTTAAGTTATCTTAGAGGCTCTTGATTTCCCTTGAAGTAACGCTTAGCACCACATAATGAAACGCCATCAATCCATAAAACAGTGGTATTATCTTACAAATTATTTCGGGAGTACGTAATAACCTCATTAATTCAAAGAATATTCGTCGTTTCTTTTGATAATAACGAGTATAATGATAGGCAGTCATTGACGGTATTAAAGGTGTGTTTAACGCAAGCATCCGAAGACGCATGCAATTGTTCGTTAGCAGCTGCAACGGTACTACGTAAGCCGTCGATTTGCACAACGAAACAATTTTTTCATTGTTTCGCCACTCAACTCTTCGCCGATAATAATACACATATTGTCGAGGTTTGTCTTACAAATAAAGTAATTATAAACTTATATCACAAACGTTTCCTTTCAAAAAAGTCAACAATGGAAGTTTTCACTAATGATGTGATTGTAGATCCACAATGCGATGAAAATCAGGTTCAGAATCCCTCCTCCCCACCCTCTACCTCCCCCCTCCCCCACCCTCAATTCAACGAGCGCATATTTCGTTGTTTGTTTGCTTTAATCTCTAAAGTACACATGACACAAGCTCATTCAACCGATTTCAATTATAACACATAAAGGAAATATTTGCATTTATGTACGCGTTTCATATTTGTGAAAATTTGATAAACAATCAACATAGGACAGTTTAATGACTCAATTATATAAATTTTGTAAGAAGTGGAAATTTTTCAACACTAAAAAATACCATCATTTGCCGAAATCAGAATCGGATTCGTAAAATAAAAAAATATATTCCAATTCATGATTTTTGGTTTAGAAATAGTATAGCCCCGGATCGAAATAGTATAGCCCCGAATCGATATTCTCATTCGAAACCTTATTATTAGATGAGATCAAAGCTATACTAGGAAGGTAGCCTTAATTGGATGCGTCAGTTTATCGATCAGTTCTAGAAATTTGATGGTGGAATTTCGAACGGTAATAAACTTGTCTAATTTTTTCCTTGCACAAATTGGACTGAGAAATTGAAGCGTTACGAAGCACCGAATGTGGTGCACTCGAGATCAATCGCATTCTTTCTGAAAAGTAAAAACAAGAATATTCCATGAAGCCGGAAATAAATCCAAACAGCTACAGAATGCTGTAATAGAGGCAAAGCGCAATTCTACAGGTGCAAAAGATAGTTGCGATGCATGTCTTTTGAAGGCGAAACTTTGCCAATTCCTCAGCGAGGTATTGATGTAATCAAGGTAGACAACGAAAAAACGCCTACAATGCAGGTGACTTTTTTAAATTAAAGCCAATTTCTGTGCTCATACGTATGTCATTATAAGCCCTATGAGATGCTATAATCGCCAACCCAAGCAATCCGCCTTCATCGCTCCACGCATCTTTAAAGAGATCTCTTTAAAAATAAAGTTTATTTTATCGTGCGAAGTTCTACTCGTTACGTTTTTTTTGCAGCAATGCAAAGCGCAGTGTAAACCACCATGTTCATATTGGCAATTCCAAAAGACGGTTAGCTATGCACATTTCCCAGCTAAACACACTCGATTTTTCGTTGAAAATGACAGCGAATGGGAAAGCCTCCAAAACACCATCATCCTTGAGGTATCGTCTATCTATTGCTTTTTGCTATTGGCGTTTGCCATTGCGAGTGTTACAATAGCTGCAGTCAATAAGCCTTCAGAAATTTGTTTTCAAATATATCAAAAGAGCACTACAATCATCTTAAATTACCTTAAAATTAATCTCCATTGCATAATCCTACCTATAGCTTCCATATTCCGCAAAATGACTTTGATGCATTCATCGGCTGGTCGTGATTGTTGCACTTAAATGTTTCCCATGGAAAATGTGCTTTATTTCAACTTCCGACTTATATTTTCTCAAGCTAGGAATTGTGGTGCATAGGTTGGTGATCAGTTTGGTCGTAAATTTAGAATGAAAATGTGATAGATAAAATACACGGTGCAGAAGAAAATATAGCACCCAATGGATGAATCCGATAGGGGAGAATAAGGGGAAAAAAGCAAATTGGACTAGATGCCACAAAGTAGAAAATAACACTCGTGAGACAGTTCACAAAAATAGCAAACTAAGTGAAAACATATAAAAACGAGGAGAAGGGTGAAGTGGAGAGACAGAAGCGTAATATTATACTCTTGTTGACGATGTAAAACTGAATAGTTGTGGTGGAAGAGATGTGATTTACTTTTTGCAAGTCTGTAATACTTTCGCTTCCGCAATTTTATCCGGCGCGGAATTCCGAGCGTTTATTGCTGCGGAATCCCACGTGTTTATCACCAGGTTTGAGAAAAGTGTTTGAATTTATTCTATCTCTACATGACAACAGTTAACCTGCAAGAGTTTGCCAGGCAAGTATGGCCATTTATGAGGCATGATTTGAAGAATTCATCGAAAGGAGGCTCAGTGATTTCGTGAACAGTATTGTACGCCATATAACGAACCAAGTAAAACCACGCAGCTCGAGCCTCTGTAAATCTAAGGTGCCAATTCTTTGTATATTGTGGGGGTCGCAAATGATCGAGCATACGGTCTTTTGAGTAAACGAAGAGTAAAAAGCTTCTTCAACACTCTCGGTTAATCTCTGCAAGGGTCGACCGTGACCAGAGCCATTGATCAACATATACGTGATGCTATATTGAGGGAAATAACATCGCAACAGTTTTAGTCTTTCGAATACTCCAAACCATTCATCGCTCCACACCCTCGCTGAATTGATCATTGCAGAAATAAATGTTGAGGGGTGCCAGCCGCACCCAACGTACCGACCCACCTTCACCGTCTCCCCATCTGCTACAACCACAACCCTCTATATCCCTCTTCAAACCTTCTGGAATTCTGCATTGCAACAACGCAAAATTGCTCTCCAAGCCCATGTCACTCATAAACGAACGACATATCAAGTTGGTTTGGCTGATGCGATGCAGGGAAATAAAGAAAGTTTACTAGAGAACGCTTGGCAACATTTGCACAGCGCGTATCCATGCTGTGCCAAAACAAAATTGTATCGTAAGCGTTTTATACGGTTTGTCTTTTTAATGAATCAGTTCAATGTGTACAAGTAATAACTGTGAAAATCACCTTTCAGCTGGTATTCAAAGATGAAGAAGTCGTTCGACTTCGTGAACGGAACCCATTCCCAACCTGTCTCATAACAAATAAGTTTGGGAGTTCCCTCACATGACAACAAAATTTATGAAATTTTTGCTAACGGTCATGAAAGTGGGGGTTTTTAGCTTTTTTTTTGCAATTTGGTTAATTGCGTATTGCAAGTTGTAATCTGTCAGTTGCAAATCCATAATGACGTGGTCAGTGTTGATACTGCAATTGTTTCACATCGTTCATCTTTAAATGTCACTTTACAGCACCGAAGCATACGGAACTGCTCAAATAAATTTCTAACTGTGTCATTTTCTAACTGCGTGTTTCATTAAACGTTATTTATGATTCAGGGCAAACCAGCATATGTAACTCGCCTTTCCAGTTGTAGCAATGCTTTACACGCTTGGTTTATTGCATGAAATTAAATTTAAGAAATTGATAAATGCTTCAGTTTATAGGGTTGGATAGCACCTCGATTTTAAAATGTTGCCCTAAATTTCACAACTACATATTTCGCTCTAACGTGGTTATTACCGTGGAACTCGCTCCTAGGAGCCAAATTAAGAAGGAATTCTGACTGAATATTGAAAACATACCTCACTTTTCTGAGTTTTGGCAAAAAATTTCGCAAATTTTGTTGTCATGCAATGGAGGTCCTGAAGGTTTTTGTCATGAGTTACGAAGGAAATTGGGTTCCGTTCAGGGCGTTGAATGGCTTCCTCATTTTTCAACACCAGCTCAGATATGATTACTCTTGCATTTTATTCTGTTTTATTTTGGCACAGCATATAGATGTGTGTTGTGAACGTTACGATGCATTCATTCTCTGGTCATATTTTGGAGTGCACATGCAAAACTCGCATCTATTGTTTCATGTGGTGAGAGAGAAGTGCATTTCTTTGTTTCCCTGCATTCAACCTGGAAAACTGACTTGGCGTTTTGTTCATTTTTCAGTGACAAGGGCATTGACGGATTTTTGGCGTTTCTTCGCTCGCATTTAGATTGCAAGTATTTGGGCGCTACACGGCTACTGTTGATATGATCGGGGGTTTGGGGATAAATAAATAAATAAATAAATAAATAAATAAATAAATAAATATATATATATATATATATATATATATATATATATATATATATATATATGGGCTTAAACATATATGGGCTTTTAGCAATGATTGTGGTCTAAACATTATTTTAAGCCACAGTCATTGTTAAAAGTCTCAAACTTGGGGTCGTTAGAGAATGCCCAAAAACACTTCACCAAACATGATTTTGCGCCAAACAATCGGGTCAAATTTAAGCCTCCGATGCTCCAGTGATTCCACGTTGAAGATTTTGAGCTGGAAGTGGTGCAATCTGACTGCCATGAGACATGGCGGTCTTTGCGAAAAGCAACATGGCTGCTCGGTTTCAGACATTCGCCAACAGTCTAATTAGAAACCAAATAAGAAGTCGATAGATAAGTACAGTATTCCAAATGGGTCAGCAGTAAGCAACGGAGGACTTTTAATATTGCTCAACACATCTATTGTGCAGAGCGTGGCGAACATAGCGATTTCCGACGACTTTTCAGCAACAATGGGACACTGCAATCTTCAAGGGAGATCAAAGTCGATTAATAACACCAAGCTTATTAACGCCATCTGTGGCAGAAAGAACCTTACTTTCCAGCCTCAGAAAACATTCACGTTGGAAGCTGATATGTATCAAATAAATATGTACCGACTAGTTGGCGAATGCATCAACATCCTTCTCCAGGATACGGAAGTCGTAGGCAAGACTACATAATGAATGATAGATTTTGAGGTCATCAATGAAGTGTCTGGTACTACTGAGAACGTTACCACGAGCATCGTTAATGTATACGGGACAAAAAACGGGGCTCTAAACACTTTCTTGTGGGAACTAGCAGGAACTGGGTGCTCAACGGATTAGCTGCCTCCAATTCTTGCTTGAAAACTTCATCCACATAATAATGCTCTAGTTCATTTAGCAAAGGGCTGACGACAGAATATTTTTTCATTTTCAAGAACAGCTTTCCATAACAGACCACATCAAGGGTACACACAATTCTTTTGCATAATCAATATACACAATTTCGGTATGAACTCTAATATTCAACGCGGACATCCTATCGCTTAAAGAAGCCTTCAAATCAAACACTTTTGATGTTTACTCCCTCGGACGCCATGTAAACGCTTTGTTTTTTTCCTTTTTCTTTGTTGTTCCCATTCCCGGTTATGCTACCTATCGTTATGATCGTACTTAAATGCCTCTTGTACAATTTTCTATTTGGAGACGTTGAAATAAAATTAATGAAATAAAAAGAAATAATGTGACGTCTCCAATGATCTCTGTAATTACTAGAAATAGTAGCTCTTTTCCAACAATAGCATGAACCCCTCATTGACAAATTAGCAAATATGCTGTGTTACTGAATGATCACTAAGGAAAGTATTGAGTCAAGAGCGGAAATGTCATTTGAAAGACATCAATTTTAATGTGTGATTATTGAAGAAAGAAGAAATGTTTCAGGTGTTTTATACAAGTTTGGATTTTACGGTTATTAAGCATATGGTTGCAATGACTCCAAGTTCATTTATTGCGCAAATTGGAGGTGAGTTGTTTCTAGTGCTCATCCCATCCTCTCGACCCTTTCTACCTCACAGTTCATCATTTCCTATATTTTAGAGCTTGAAGTTGATAATACTGCATTCCAGAAAGGAAGAAAAGTTAAAAAAAATAAATTGTTAAGCTGTACTTATTGCTCTTAATCTTTACATTTGAATGAGACACCGTTGAACGGCTATAGATCGCTCGGATATCTTCTGGATAGAGATAAAGGTGAACTGAGGGTGCAGATTGTTTTAAAAAGCATTCGATGTTTGTGGCTTGCTGTGTCTCTCGAAGATGTGCACGACATCACCATTGCTTGCCCTAAGACGCTAGCGGCATAATCCCTTATCTGGCAAATATTAGTTAGGGGTTGATTTTATGGTCTATCAACTAAATTATGGATGAAGCAAATGCGGCAGATATAGTTTCAAGACGAAATCGCCGAAGTTAGAAAGTAAGAAATGTCTTTTTTAACATATATTGTTGTGTGTGATGTCCCAATTCGGCGTGCTCTCTTCTGTTTCTCTTCTTTGAAAGTAAAGAGGATAGCACCAGCCATTTATTGATGAGGTGAGCAGTCAGTTACAAATTCTATGTTATTACCTCCCCTTCTAATATTTCTTTCAGGACAAATATCATTATGGATTGGTGGTTCGATAATTTCAATTCTTCAACTATTAATCTATCTATTTCGTGGTATTTATTCATCGTTTCGTCGTAAATCTCATAAAACAACGTCAGAATCATTAAAAAGTCATAGTACGCTTGTGGGGAAGAATTCGCATCGCTTAAACAACAATCATTTTGCTACTGCAAATTTGTGATCTTTCGCTTTTTAGTTGTCATAATACAATTTGTCTAAGCGTTTATAAAATTTCTCCGATCTAAACAATCATTTATTTTCTTCAATAACTTTAAATGAAACTATCCTCGAAAAGATCTTTTATTCCTTTATATGAAATTCTAAATTTTTACATTAAAAACGAAATAGCATTATGTGAGGGTTGGCCTGTTCCATAATATACGTACGGCTACCCAATTTCCTAGGCTATATTTTCTTGCTTATCGAGAGAACACTCGAAGACGGTTAAGGCCACCGAGCAAAAAAATGCGATCATATTCACATAATGACGTTGAGGAGTTCAATTTTTGTTTCAATAAAGATCGCAACATGACCGATTTATATACAGGCAGCAGGTGTTAATATTTGAGATTATGCAAGTTCAACGAGGGAAATTTTCAAGCCATTTTATTTCATTTAAAAATATTTTCAACTATGTTTGTGTATATATTTTAAGAAGTAGTATACAATGATTACATGAGTTCATGAGCGAGTAGAGTGAAGATATTTTCTACATGAGAAAAGAGGTTGTATTATTTGAAGAGCTTGAGTGAAAGCAAACGAATAATGAAAATCATGACTCATCAATAGTAGACTGTATAGAATTCTAAGGAATCTAGTATTGCAATGCCATATTTTGTAACTGTATGATTTTTATCAAAGCAGATTATTGTTCTTCATTTCTATATTATTCATATATGTATGTAGGCGATGTAATTTAGCAAGTCTGATTTTTGCATATTTCCATTTTAGGGTGTTGTCCCAAGCCTTTTTTCGGCATAGTTGATTATCGCCTCCACAAGCTATTGGCATTTAAAAATAGCTTAAAATTTTCATATACAAATTTTACTCTGCAAGTAGTGAGTTCTCAAAAATACTTGCGCATGCTAATCATGCGCAATGGAAAAAAAGTTCGAAATTTTAATACCGCTTATAAACCTTAAATACGCATTGTTGCTGCATTGATTTTTAGTGCTATACTAGAATCGGTCGTTTTGATTAGAGGATCGTAAAAACAATGTTGTTAGTTTCTCTGATGCCTTCCTATTGGCTTTTTTCGCGTGTTCCAATCGACTACTTCATTGAGCAATAAAATGATATTAGAGATTTCTTGTATTGCTTGCTATGAATGATCAGCGTCACAATCAACGCAACACGACTGTTGTCTATTCAAGAAGTGGATTTTCCATAATTTAGCTATTGAAGAAATTCGCAATTTACCATAAACTATCACTATAATTGAAATAAGTATATCAATGTCGTCATATTATGAGAGTGTGCGACAAAAAATCGCATAACGATAAACTATTCAATTATTCACATTTTTATATGCAAAAAAAAAAAACGTTGGAAGTAAACGTTGAATATACACAACGTATATAGTTTTGATGAAGAAAGCAATTCATTATCGTAGTTTAATGAAAGAATCTCACCTATGAAAATGTAGAATAGACTAGACCAATAATGCTAACCAAATCAATTGGAAATCACTATGTATCCCTCTCTATGAATCTGCCGTCGGCGACACCGTTGATATGAAAGTGACAGTGAATTTTAACCATCTATATTCGCGCCTTAAATTACCTCCTACCAGGCAAGTTATATTAAGCTTATCCAACTTATTTTTTTAAAAGAAAATGCTCTTTCTTTCTGAGCAAGAAAAATGAGTAAAGAGTGGGTTTAGACAATGCGAAAGTTTTTTTTGGCCAGGAATGGAAACAGATTGCAAGAAGCATAGCACTGTGATTCCTCATTACACGAACAAGGTTTGGAAGACAGAATCGCGTACTTGGGAGGTTGTAATATTATTGACGAAAGTATATCGCGTACACTTTCGTCAATAATATTACAATAAAATTTACGAAGAAGAAAATATCACGGCAAGTCGTCCTCAACAATATTGCAGTTCAAAAAATATCAGGACCGCCTTCACTTTTTTTTTTGCAGAGATCTAAATATGTTCTCAATTCCGATACAGCATGAAATCCATTTTAACGTAATTGCTTTCCCACTTTTAACACTCGAAGAAAAATTGCAGATAGTTAATTGGTGAGATATTTGGCGGCTTTTCACACAATTACTGCCCCAAAACGACTTTCACTCAACGGTGACAATTGATCATTATTGGCACAACGCCAAGTGCGCATTTGATAGTGTCTGTCGATAGTAAGCAGCTGTCGTAGCGTTTGCTTTGCGTTAGGTTATATGCGTCAATCATGGATGCAAATATATATGGTGTGGTGATGAGGTGTCATGTGTGGTGTTCATGCGCGATTCTTATCACAAGGATGCTGGAACGATGTTTTTTAGGGTCGATTGTTATCAAAGCTTATCACATACTAAAATATCTTTGGTGTTTGAATCTTGAGACATATATGAGAACTTATTAGGCTTATATAAGGCTTTTGCTCAAACATTAATTTATTTTAATTTCTCGTAGCGGTAGGATCAATCAAACAATCGAAAAGGTTTCGATATTTCTACATTAAGAGTTGTTTCAAAAATTGTGGAATTCAGAATGAAAGGTAGTGCGAAAGACTTCAATCGTTCAATTGGCCACTTCAAAGCTTAGAGCATGTAAACAAGACCTTCTATCACTCTATAAAACTAGCATTGAACTTATGTGCATTCGAAAAAAACAGGTGTTTCCACCGTGGTCACCTTCACGAACGCATTTCGTAATCTTTTTCAAACATAGATTTTAGTAGATAAGAGAATTGGTCCGTGAGTGCAGTTGTATCGTTATTGAATCCACTACCTTCCAGACTGGGCAACATTTCCATGATTTAATTATTTAGGGCCCTATTAAGTGGTACTGATGAGTTGAAATAGATTCCCATTCAAATCTTAGTCGACAATTCATTTATGGTCTCTGCGGGTGATGAATGTTTTATTTGAATTATTTGTAATCGTAATTCGGTTTATGCACGCTTTACTTTCTCAGCCTTTGTGCTTCCTATATATAGTATTGTAGCCTTGTGATCCTGTGTATCGTTTGCGCTATTTGATTTCTGTGCAGTTGTCTGCTTATAAATAGTGTGATTGAATTCGAAACTAAGTGTAGTGGTCACTTTAGCCTTTCCAATGAAGTATCGTTTGCTGCGTTATTAGAATATTTTTGTAGTAATGCCTTTTTTCTAACTGACTTGTGACCTGGGATACTGTTACCTTCGAAATTATTTTTTCTGTGGTACCATGAAGTTTGGTTATTGTTTAGGCTGGCGAATAAGTGGACCTTGGGCGCCGAAGAGGACAGTTTATCGTATGGAGGGGAAAAGACATTTTATGGCACCCAACCATCACCCTGGCTTACGGGGCTGATGCTTGCTGATGGCTCGGAGACAAGCGACTCGCCCACACCTACGACGTCGACTGCCCAATGCGCTTGCGTTGGGGAATTTTTGAAGCGAATATGCAATCTCCGCAGGACGCAGCTTACGTTTGGTTTGTTGCATTGACCTGTGATGTTTTATGCGTAGCGGCCAATATTTTTTCTCACTATTACCGTGAGAAGGAGCTTTTTTTCCTGGTTTTACATTCATAAACTCCGCTTAGTGGACAGTTGCTTTGTTTCATTGTTGTTCCCGTTTGAATGTTTAGCTTGCTGTCATCTTTCATGTTTATATTCAGCGGCTTACCTTAGGTGAATTGATCAGCTAGTTCCCTTATAAGACTCAGTGGTCAGTTTGCAGCTGTGTTGTTTAGTTTGGTAATTTTGTTTCTAAAGCAGTAATAGCTGGCTGCAGAAAGTTGGTTGCATTTCTGTGAATCATTGAAAACGCACAGTTCTCACATATGGAGGATTATATCGCACTGTCTGTCTCATATGAAGTTGATATAGCATGGATCTTGTTACAAAAAACAGGTAATTTTACAACCATAGAAGCCTCACAGCTGAATAGTCATTCGGGTTAGTAAATAGTCACAGTATTGCTGCGCATTCTTATGCTTTTAGTTGTAATCGCTGTAGATGGCGTGATATTTTATTATATTCACCTCGATAGCTTATTGAAGTTATCGTCTTTCAGAGGGCGATCTAGCCTTTGTGAGTAATCAAGAGCGTCGCTGGTCGAAAGTATTTTCCGATTTCATTGTTGGTAATGTGCATTGCACTTCCGACAAGTGCTCCGCCCATAGCGATGACATGCTTTGGTATGTACCGATGCAGCAACGAGCCAGTCAAAACTCGCCCTATTCGGGGCCTGGGGTATGCGTTTTGAATATGGCTTTCACCTTTTCTTCATTCACTTTTCATCTTACTCGTTGTTTAATCTCATACTTACTTGCTCTAATTTCTATTCGCAGAAGCAAATTCGTTTGCAGTTGTTGGTAGTAATTACAGAAATTCGAGTACTGGGCAGCCAATCAATCTCTGGTTATTCGGTGGGACTAAAATTTCAGCCGAAAAATAGGTTTCAGTTTTTGAGGGATCATCTTATGAGGCTTGCGTTGCACAAAATTTCATCCACTAGTCATTTCAATCAGAGCGTATCTTGAGTTGCAGAATTATACCTCTGTTGGATTATGAAGTGCTTTGCAATTTTTACAATCCAAAAGCTAGTGACAAGCCAATAATGGACTCACTGCGAAATTAGTGCCTCAAATGGTGCAGAAATATTGCACTTCCGGCACAGAATCTTTTAAGCATATTTTCTCTTTTTTTTTTTCACACTTCATCCAGGTATCCTGTCTTGTCTACTATCTCTAATCCATTGTTTAGTGGATTTGTCCATCTAGCTTTGTGTGCCTATCGGTTCATGTTCTGGACTGCTTCGAGAGGAAGGCGAAATAAGGCAAATTGTGTTACTATATAAAATATGTCTGTAGTGATAACGTAGTAGTGAATGCAGCTAGAGTAAAGGTGGGCCCCGAATAGTTTCTTTCGACGGTAATTAACGATTAGCGCTGAATTTTGCTCGATCGTATGGAGTTTCCTGTCCTTTTTCTCTTCCGGGGTTTAAGCCGTTAAAAGCGTAAACAATCGATTGTATTAGATGTCTGAAGATTACATAAACTGTTTTATTTCGTAATTGCTAGCAAGGTTCAATTTTTTGTGGTTTCCTGGTGTTGATTTATTTGAGAGACACTTGTTGACTAATTTTACGATTGCTTTCCAGCAAGGATGGTACATTTTATTAGTCTCTTTTGTCACACTTTGCTGATTTTTATTTTGTTTTCTCGCTAGTTTATTTCCATTTCGTCTGAAAAACTTAAAAATTCGTTTTGTTGCATAAAATTTTCCAATTTCTAATTCAGTTGCTTTGCTCGCTTGTTTTTTTTTTTTTAACGTTGCTTCAATTAAGAAGTTTGCAGAATGGTCAACTACAAGTGTACAGACGCCAAAGTCCGAAGCAGCCGGCAGCCTTTGATCCGAGCATCAACTGGGAGGAAACTGTCTGCTTGAATCTTATTTTGCAACAGGTTTCTTCGCACATTTTTCTCACTAGTGTTGTTTCGAATTGGCAGTTTCATTGTTTACTTTATAGTGTCTTGCGGGGTTTCCATGCTTGCCAGTTAATTGCTATCTTTCGATTTGCCATTCTTCGCTCGTTTTGCATTTTTCATTACATGAATGTACTAGACAAGTTGATGGTCTTCCCTTATTTAAAAAGATCTACACGCAAATTCTATGAGTAGGCTGTTTTTGGCTGACGTTGTATTGCTATGATTATCTACTAACTAGCGCCTACTTACTTTGCAGTTCATATGCGGTGTTACTAGATAAAATTCGTGCCCAGCAACCATTTGAAGAACGTGTATTTATTTTTACTGTATGAGTTTCTGAGGTGTAGCTGCCCAAGTTTAAGGTGCTTATATTTGTGCATTCGATATCAGATGTATATTTTGTGATGGTCATTCTCTTTTGTGATACGATTATGAGAAATCAAATGGGAACGGTATGTGAGGAGAAAAGAACGAGCGGAACAAAAATGAGATCACTGGTTGAACTGAACTATTGGCAGTGCAGTCTATACGTTAATTTCAGTTGGATTTTCACGTGACATGTGCGGTTTGCACCAAAACGAGTCCACAAAATTTACAAATTCTCCGTAAAAATTGCCAGGTAAACATGTTTTTTTTTCATTTTGATGGGAATTTTTTATGGTGATAAATTAGTCGATATTGTCATCGACGAACGCTGAATGCGATAGGGTGGAGATATAACAATTTTTTGAGTATTTTCACACTTTACACTTTCATTTAGAACTGTACATCTTCTTCTGATTTCTCGCTAATAGTTAATAATGATATCAGATGCCGAAACAGTAAATTGTTATATGTTTTTATCCATGCCCATTCGACATTCGTCAACAACAGTATCAGCTTATCGTTGTTCACTAAATATTATGAAGCTTATCATATAAGGATTTTTTAATCAGTTACGAACGTTAATTGCGTAGTAGATTGTACATTCAATGAGTAATAGCGTAAATTGAAAGACGTTATGTGATCGATTGCTGTCAGGAAACAAAGCGGCAGCTCGCATATAATTTGAATGATCACAATAGAATGTAATTTGTCATCAACGGGCAGTTATCACGTTTGATTCGATGAAGCTGTGCTAGATTCTCCTTTTGCTTTTGTGATCGTTGGAGGAGAAGCCGCAAAAGCTTTTGTCGGAAATTTTTTTCCTCTTTTTTTGTTACAAAATGAAATTTTAAAATAAAAGGACGTGCCGTACAAGAACTAATTAGAATGGCTGAATCAGAGTATCTTTAAAGGTGTCGTTTTTGTTCAGCGTGTTTATCCTTCGCCTAGCCGACGTCGAATGGATAGTAAAGGCGAATGCGAGGAGATAACATTCCCGAAAATTTACTTCGCAATCGATGATTTCGAACAGGTTTGCGTGAATAGATTTGTTGATTTCGTGTGAATCATCCAAGTTGATTTGTTATGAATAGGTTTGAGTTAAAGGGCAATTCAACGGCTGGCGCTACTTGTTCGACATCCTATTTTAAGCTCTATTTCTGTTGTTTTCTTTTTCTCACGTCTTTCCGGTATCAAAATTCCCAATATATTTCTGAGCACAAAGTAAGCACACTAAAACGTAATTTTTTTACATTTACGATTCTTTCTTTGTTGAATAAAAGTTTTTCACTCGTAAATTTTCTATTTATTTGAATGAATAACTGAGGTCGTCTCATTTAATAGTGGCCTTTGTGCATAAAATAAAATATAGCCAAAAACCCAGGAATTCGTTTCTCCATCGAAGCTCCATATGCCATGAAGAAGAGCAAGAGATAGTGCTCATAGCCCCATTGATAGGATCTCTGCCCTCTGTTGCAGTTGTCCCCCGTCAACACTGATCGTAACAACATTTAACTCCCAAGCTCAAGTTTCATTGAGTCTGAATTTTTCACAAGTTTCGCATTATTTAGCCTCTATTAATGGAAGGGCATAGAGCGCTGATTCATTTTATAAGGCGAAGTTGTTGTTTTTTCAGATTTTTAGTGATGTGATTGTACGCGATGGCGAGTGTGTATGCGTCGAATTAGTGGCTAGAGATCGCTATAAAAATCGAGAAGCCGTTATATTTCTTGGTTCCATCCGTTATGAAGTTCTCAAGCAAGTTTATGACACGCGGGTAATTGTTTAAGATCGCAATTTGTTAAATTATTTATGTTGCCTATTGAATAAGTTTTTTTTAATTTGCTGAAGTTTTCCATCAAACAATTCCGGCTTTCAAGGTATTAAATTGTTATGGTCGATTTTAGAAGACAGATATGATATAATTATATGATTTGTTTTTGGCGGAAGAAATGTGTACCTAACCGGTAACATGGATGGTATGGAAATAAATGGATATGCGTTAATCAGGAATAGTTTTATTGATGAATGATCTCATATGTATGTCTTATGTGTATCTCAGAACATGCAGGTATTTTTTCCAGGTAGAGCTGAGTTCATATCTGTTTGTTTTTCAAAGAATTGAAAGAAAGAAAGACATTGGCGTTGATGCCTACTTATTCTTAAATTTATTATTTTGTCGTAATTTTGTGCACTTGGGCATGCATTGGACGTATGAAAAGTGAGATTTATAGGCATCAACTACTTGGCATTGGGCACAAAGACTGATTAGCAGTTCACAACGACGCCAAGAATTTGTGCGTATGCGAGGGCCTCATGGAAAAGGTCAATCGTTCTAAAGTTTTTTTTTTTTCGAGAAATTTGATCGTTAAGTTCATTCGATTGATTTGCTGCCCTAACTTTGGTTTTATTTATCAGATTTTTCTTGTTTCTTATTTCTTTCAATTCTATTGTTTCCATCGATATATACCATTTTCTGTATAAAAACCTTAAAGTTACTTTCATTTAGAGTTACTTTCATTTCACTGTCCATTTAGTTATGTTTTTTGTGTACTACTAGGGCACTAATTTATGAACATTTGTGGCACATATAACTTTTCTGAGGTAATAATGGTTCTTATGCGGTCACATAACAAAAGTTCTAAGAAATGTGTCACTTCGAAGGAAAGCAGGGTGTATAACTGCGATCGGTCGATGGAAGGTTCCCATTTGACAGAGCCTTGTGCATAAAAGCAATCTCCTAATCATATTCATCTTTGGCGCAGTGGATAGATGATCATAATGCCGATCTTCAAAACGTCGTTAGCCTTTAGTTTGCGATCACTTATTTCGCCCATAATGTTAGGTGACGCATATTTTGTGATGCGGATTGTTTCTGGTATCAGGAGTTTAAGTTTAGTATCGGCTTTAAGAATCGAAACTGAACTCTTCGAGATTTTGATAATAAAAGATCTAAAGTCGACAAAATATTTTGGAGATTGCGGTTTTTTCTGGAGGGCGTAGCGAGAACATTTTTCAGGATATGCGGAAATGGCGGTTGCGCGAGTACCAAACTGTGGATTCGAAACGCCAATGAGTGACCAGCCAATGGATTTTGACGGCTCTAATTCGGTCTAACTTATTAATTTCTGATTCATTTACTTCCATCACTATGTACGAACTGCTATCATCCGTTGCGTGCTTGCTGAAAAATATTTCATAGTTGGACCTCACTGTTCCAGGATTACTGCTTTCATTCAGTTTTCTTGAGCATGCGCTTTCAACATTCTGGAGGGCATTCGCAGTACCTTGCGAGAAGATGGGGCGAAGCCTGAAATACAAAACCTCTGTGCTTAACGGCGCAGGACAGCACTGAGAAATGTTATTTAAAAGATTCTTCTGGGTTATTCATTACCAATAATAATAATAACCTTACGATACACAGCAGTTCTGGCAAAATTGCATGGGCGATTACATGTGAATATTTTGCATCACAATTGACGATAGCTCGTCATCAAGGCAGTTGTGTTGCTTCCACCTAAGGATGCATGTTTCATTGCTTGCTAAAAACAAGTTACGCGAACAAGCAATATATTGTTTTTGGCTTTTCTTTTCAGCTTGATCAGTACAATCGTCGTCGCTTATCAGACACAAATCTGAGTCATCGACCGGTCTACAACCGATCGGCAATGACGCCTGGTCCTTCGGGTTGTCAAACCAGTCGAACGCGACGATGGCAAAGCGAAGCAGATACCGTCAACCAGTATCCTGAGGTTGAGGCCAATACAATCGATGACGGTTTGTAACACTGGGCTTTCTTGAAATTTCAAACGAAGGTCTTAATTAAGGCTTTCAGCAAATGCCTGAAAGGATTTCACGAGTCTTCTCAGCACCCTTGTCAATCTTGTCATTGGGACTTGCCCGATAGTTTTCGCTATGTAAATTCGAATTGCAATTGCTCACCAAATTATTTACGGTTTTTCCTTCTGAATTATTCAGCACATCTTTTCTTCTTATTTGCCATTATTTTCTCATCCTATTCTCGTCATACAGTCAATTGTGTCAACGATCATCGTCCTTTAGTTGTATTTTACTAATTTTCAGTTGTAAGTTTTTCGATGCTTAAAGTTGTTCATCGGATTTGCCTGCACTATCAAATTTTCGCCCTTGGTCATCATCAGAAGAGATCAGCACATCACGCGTGTCTTTGTCCTTTGCAAATTATTGGCAGATGATCGATGTTTTTATATCGAACTCATTGAAGTTGAATGTTGCATTGACGATCAAGGTTAAAATTATTGCCATTTTAGGTTGTTCAAAATGTTTTTTGTGCCTTCATCGATCGGATGGTGGTTTTCATCTAATTGGCTGAAGTTTAGAATTGGACGAGAATGTGCTCAGTCGTCTCTGGTCGGTGCGTGGATTTGGCCAAGCGTGGCATTGGCTAAGAGAAAAACGCCGTGCGGAGTGTACTCCATTAAACGCTTATCTGACTTATGTGACACTTCCATGGGCAACGATACTGGATGGTTCGTTTGCATATCTTTTTATATTGTAGTTCTTTTCTTTTTTGCTAACTGTAGTTTTTACTTGTATTGTTACTTGATCGATAGTGCCTAGTGCTTCGTTATTTATGTTCTAGTTGTTATAGAAAGATGAATTGTTGAGTATTTCTTTAATTGCCGAGCTTTCCCGCATTGAATGCAATTTTGAGCTGATGGTGCGAGGATCATTTATTCTTGAAAAATGCGCAGTGATAGTAATATGATGATGCGAATTCTTAAAACGAATAGAAGGAGAGAGTGTAAAATTTGAAATGGTTTTGGAGCTTAGTTTACAGCTTTTAATAAGGTTGATGGATATATGTATTGATGAATGGATTTAGAATGAAAGTAAGGTTTAACAGCGTTGAAAAAATAATGTTGTTCCGTTTGAAATAGGTTTATAAATTTTGAAGTATTATTTTCAGATCTTCTTCTCGAGCGGCCTCGTCGCCCGATTTTAACGTTTGATTTGAGCTTACCTGAGCTGAAAACGGCTCAATGAGCATAGTTGCGAATTATTCACGGTTTGTTTATGTTTTGAGGTTGTTGGTGCAGGCGTGGCCAATAACTTGAGGGATTTTAGGTGCAAAGATTGCAAATAATCGTCACCCAAGAGTAAGTGATCCCAAAGAAAAAAAAAAACAGAAAAGAAGGTAACTTGAGCGTTTCATTCGAAAGTCATTCAGTAGCACGTTCGTATCGAACGTTCCCCAATTCTGTCACCCGGGCTGAAATGTACGTGAAAGTTATTTGCTTCAAAAGACACATTGCACCTTTTGGCTGCGCCTCTTTTTTATCTGTATAACTTGGTCTTTCTCTAGTTCATTCCTACGCTTAAAATTTCTAAAGTGTTCGTCTTTCAGAATTTATTTTTAGGTACTGGTGAAATGGGTTGATCCTTTGTTGAGAACAGTTTCAACTCGCATCCGCAAATTGGCTTTTTTGCGTTTGGAAGGGGAAGGGGAGAAGAGGAAGGAAGGGAAGGGAAGGGAAAAAATGATAATCGAAATAGTGCTGTTCGCTTCTTTATTGGTGTGCTGTTATTTTACTAACATCAGCTATTCGTTCCGTGTTGTGTTGTTGATTTTCATCACTTGATGTTTTCATGACTTCATTGTTCTGTGTAGGTGACTTGTTTCTAATCTTCTCTTTTCCTTTTCTTTCTGTGGTTGTTATTTATGGTATTGATTCAATAATGTATGCATTAATTGTAACATTTCTTTGTTCTCGTTGATTTTTTTTTTCATCTTTTGACGGTGTTTTCTTCCTGTCCAATCTTACAGCTTTGTGGAAATTGTTTGCAAAGGAACATGCAACGTGCTTTAAGGGTGACCATGCGTTGCACTGTCATCAATCGTGAATAGTAGTTGCCGGCTGTGGCTTGGCTTTTTTCTTGAGGATGCATCGTGAAAATTGGCACCTAAATGAGCTTGGTGGTTTATTTGCGCCGCACAATACCGCCTAATTCAACGGAACGTGCTCCAGGCTCATTCATGCAGCAGTAAGATTGGGTTGACATAGATTGCTTTTTTCGTCCTCACTAGCTGGTTCGTGCATTTCTATGTGTTGTGAGGGTAGGGGATAAAATGTCGGGTCGAGTTGCTTATGTGTTTTGTCGCTTTTTTTGGTTCGATGTTGTTCTGATTGATTGTGCTAGAAGTTGATTTTATTCAAGAACAATCCTATCATTTCCACTCGTAACGTTTAAGCATTCTGTTTTACCACTAATATATCAGTCATTATAGTCGCTTTTAAGTGACAGCTGTGAATTATTCCCTATGAAGCTAAACGGTAAATGTTGTTTTGCGTTTCACTAATCTTAGTCGACTCTTATCCGATCTGTTTGTAGCGTTTCTCTTACTCCTTTCTTTCCTATTTTCTTGCAATCCTCTCTCCCTACCATCCTCCTTTTTCACCTTCTTCCCCTCTACTTCATTTTTTGTTATCATAGTTCCGTCCCATTTCGTTATCTTTTCGTAGAGCTCAGGGTTTGATTCACAGTTGTATTTTCGCGATTGTCATCCAAGGTTTAATGGAATTTTTTGTTATGCTGCTTTTTCTCGTCGGAAAGAATTTCGTTGCATCAGTGGCCTGTCTTAGTTTTTTTGCAGACTGGTTATCGAAACAAAGTTAAGAGTAGCGTTTATTTGCTTCCCAGCTTTAATGTAACTGTTGAACAAAAAGGTTTCTCTAAATTGGATCGTTAGATGTGGTGAGCCCAAAATCGTTGAGAAATTCACTTAACGTGCTTATAAAATTGCTGGAACTTGAGGATATAACATTTTAATAGGATCTGCTGCATGCTTTCTCTAATTGCTTTTGCTAAAATGTTAGAAGATTACGTTGTGATTATGTGAATTGCAGGAACTGCCGTTGACCCGTGGGAGGGGAAGTTTAAAGAAAGAGAACAGATGAAGAAGTGGACGAGATGGTTGTCTAAAAATGATTTCAATTTGAAAAAGAAACTTGCAAGTCTCTTCGATCGCATATTTATTGCGATGCATGATCTTATGAGAAATGCAGCAATCATAGCCAAGATTAGCTGTATGTTCTGGCTGACGCTTTATAGCCAATTGACGCTTTAAGACATTGCTGCCCATTGGTGGGCAAATTATGTTTAAAGTTTTATCATTCTTCTACGACTTCTAAGGGCACGTTATCGCTATATGTTGGAACTGTAGAACTTTTCATAATCAATTGGTTATCGGTGAATTCGCTCATGTGGGCAGGTTATGATTCTTCGAAATCGTTTGCTGTTTGGCGGTCCCCACGTGAAGAAGCTGCACCACTTCAACTTTCAACTAAATATCAACTGAGGCGCTATGTCCTTTATTCTTCCAAGCGTGACTGTAATGAATTCATCAAGTTTTTGAAGTAAAGCGTTATTTATCAGTGTGTTCAGCTGCAAAATGTCACCACTTAGAAAATGGATTTATGAGGAGATGGAGGAATGCAACGTTCGGCTATGATGTTGCAGGCATAAGCAAAGGGGGAGGGTGGAAATCAGCTTACCCGAAAATCAACATTCCGAAAAAGTAGTACTGATAACCAGTCGAAATTTCTTTCTACTGCAAATCGAAGGCGTTGGCTGGCGGATCGAAACTGAATATTCAAAAATGCTGTTTAGTAACCTACCGAAGATGCTCGGTGGTAGCCGTTCTTTCGTTGCAACCGAATACATTTAGGGACGTCTGTCTGTCAGTAACAGGCCAAAGACGTTGAGTTAAACCGAATTGCGGTTACGATCGAATGTACCTTCAAAATATCGGTCGTAAAACGACGGAAATCATTCGGTAAAGGCCGAGCTTCGGTTGCAGCCGCAAAACTGACCACTTGGTATTTTTCGGTCATTGGAGGCGGAATGGGATCTCTGTTCACTAGCAAAATTCTCAGAAAAGTTGTATTTTACAACATGAATAACGAGATGTGATAGTTTAATATTTGAGGAAATTAGAGGCGTCTTCATGGAAGGTAATGCGGCTTTGATTTGGCAAGCCTAATTTGGTTACTAAAGAATATAAGTATGGTAAAATAAAGAGTCATAGTTTAAAAGTATGCAGATAGGTTGATGATCTTATTACTTCCAGTCATTTTGAATTTACGATTATGTCAAGCCGTATAATGGCGAAGATGTCGGCTGGGGGTTATAAACGATGATAAATGAGTCGATTCTCTTTATCTTAATATCTTATTACACAATACCCGCATCAAGCACAAGTTGTACTATGAAAATGTTTTATTACTTCTCGAGGTTAATAGGTTTTCTTATCTGAACGATGATGTGAACTCCACAATGTACAGTGATATTATATGCAGTCATGTAACACGTTCTAGGAGGCTAATTTCCTCTAATGATAATTTTATTGGCAGGTATGTTATAATGTTGTGTTATGTTATAAACAAAGAGACCTCTCGCATGTGTTATAAACAATAAGCGAAAAGGGTTCCTTTAGAAATATTGTTTCAATAATCGAATACATTCAACCGACAGCTAATTCTATCGAAGAGTTGACACAAATACTACTGAGTTGATTAACTGAATAGTTTCATTATGTCGCTTCTCTTTTTAATTAAAAACTTTTCAGTGATTCATCACTAAATTCCTTACAATCCTGATACTAACTATTTGTATTGAATACTTTTGTAACTCACACAAATAAAATTGCGTTGCCCAATGTAATTTGCATATGGGATAGTTCCAAAAGTTTATAAGTTCTGTGAGTTTGCACAAGCATAACAAAGAACAGAGATTGCAACAATGCGATCAAGAAAAATGCATCTGTGCCGGATAATATGCATGCAAGTAGATGGTGACACACCCTGCGGCCAGATTATGACCACTGTAGCCGTTTTAATGCATTTTTCGCTAAAAATTTTATTGGATATTGAAGTTCCACTTCTTCTTCAGAACTCTGATATCTCTCTCCCTTCCCAGCTCACCCCTCTTTTCTCAGCGCTTCGGCCCTTTCTGAAAATTCTTAAAGTACTCTGAGCGTCTGGTCAAGGGTGCTCTGAAACTCAGGATCTTCCTACAGATCCTTGTTCATCCAAAACTCAGGATTACTTCAGTCGGGGCCGCTCTTAAGCTTCAGGCTTGCCAATGCCAGCGGGTGTGCTGGGAGAAAGTGTACGTTTTTCCACTTATGTCTAGAATAGAAGAATCTTTCCCATGTACGATAGCATGCCCTCACGTGATTTTGATGCACTCTGTACAAGGCTGCTTTTCTCCATTACTGCTTGTCAATTTCTTCAGCTTTCCATAGGTTGCATTCATATCACAAACGACCGCACTGTTCCATCCAGTTTTCAGAAAATTTTGCATTCCACAATTTTTGACTGAAATCTATGACTCACTTTCTTTGAGTTCAGCTTCTTGCCATCTGAGGTAAACTAAACTGCTAGAGGTCATCTCTCTGCAAAACTTAATTGAGGCTTAAGCTGCAAGGCTGTTAAGAATCGTCTTCTTTGAGTGAACCACAACTTCACCGTTCTTGAAGTTTTCACTTTTTGCCACTGCTTATTCACAGCTGCCTGTAGCTCACTTCCCGAAAATCCCTAAATATGCATCCAACTAGTCCCTCCTAATGTAATGAGACCGTAGGAAGAGAGGGAATAAAAGTTGCTCATGCAACCACGTGCAAATTTTCATCCTGTTGTAAGTAAAATGTACTGAGTGGAGTTTGCATATTTGAATAGATGGCAGTAAGCATTCATCGAATGCAACATGAGGACATGTATGAGCGTCAATTCTAGTGAATTGATGCTCGATTAGTGAAAACGAGCTCAGCATTGTGATCGTTTTTCCTGTTACCCCTGCGGCAATTTCTGATCAACTAGCTCACAAGAATCGTGCACCCTATTCAACAGTGTGGCAAATCGGTTCGCGCCTCAGTTTTGCCACACCCGGCAAGCCTTTTTGTGCATTGTGCGTATGCCGAAAACAAGATTAAAAAACGGCGATTTATCGTCAAATGTTTCAGTGTAAATTCCCGTCAAGAGCGGGCAAGCGACGTCGCTCTCGTTTGACCACTAATTTAATTTTTTTTTCGTCTCATTGTTCTGCCCTTAAATTCATGATCAATTTGTAAAATGCGTTTATCCGTTAGTTTGTTTAACGCGACATGTCTTGCGATGACCGTATCGAATGCGCTCTCTCTCTCTCCTCTACGTTACTGTAAAATTTACGGCGCAGCTTGCATCCAAGCTTTCATTTATGTGAGGGCGTCCACGTTGAAAATGCAGCATTTTGAATCTCTTCCCTTAATTGCTCCCTAGAAATTGCTCGTTTCATTCTTCCAGTGTTGCTGAAATAGTTTGTATACCTTCCGAGCGTGTCAGCTGAGGTTGTGGTCTAAAGTTGAAACATTATGAGGAACAAATTTGACATGCTAACGAACTTTTCCTACAACAATGTGGATAAATGGTCGAATAATCTACCATGACTTCCAGTAACCACCTCTTCTCTCGAGGCCTTCAGAAGCTTTGCAAGCGAGTTTTAAGTGCAAAACATCTCATCCAAATATCATCAAGAATACAAACGCATCTCACGTCATGTGCTTTCATATGGTTTATTTTCCATCTCCAATATTTTTATTTTTATTACTTTTATGACTATCATTCTCTCGCTTCACGACCACGATGGTCTCATTTTCCTTGCTTGTTAATAAATTCTTCAACTGGAATAACGTAGTGGGTATCAGATGAGGGAAGATATAAACGAATGAACATTTCTACTGGCGAGTAATCAACATAGGTGATCCATCCGCGTCTTACTTCTTGCATTCTTAACAACTATTTAGTCTCCTAACAGTCCTCTATTGGGTCTCTGCTCATACCCGCATAATGTTTGCTTTTGTCTTAAAAATTTTCCTTTCTTTTCTTATTTCAGTTTTGCCAGAGCACTATATTCATCTGGGTCTATGCCAACGTTGTGCACATAAACGACTTTACGTCAGTATTATCTCAGTATAACACTTTTGTCGCTTTCGATCAGCTAAGAATTTCAATATCGTTTGTCAACATAAGCAAAATGCACATTCTCCTATATCAATGTATTTACAGATTTCAGTAGCTAAAAAGTCTCCATGATCATGTAAAGGATTTTGCATTAGATGAAACGAAGCATCTAAGGAGTGAAGAACAGAATGAAATGAATTTATTTCTCTGCGAATGAATTCGGGAAATATGCATCATCTTCGTCACGTTTGTTACGTGATTGGGCAAGCAATTCACCTGAGATTATGCTTTCCTTGTAGACACGCAATTAGGGTTTTTTGTGATATTCGCATTTCTTGGTTTCGGTTATACAAACGTTCCGTAAGAATGAATGCTTCATCTAAAAATTTGTGCAAAACTTACTATGATTTGCATAAAACGCGCTCCACCATTTGCTTGCCTTTGCATTTGCAACGTTTGCATTAAAAACCAATTTGCATTTGCATATTTCCTATCACCGAAACTTGAATTTAAGTGAATTTGAGCCTAAGTTCCCTCACCTCCCGCCGACTTCCCTCATTGAGATATCCTAAAATATAAGTGTCGTCTAATTTTCTACATGCGCATTTCATTCGTTATTGGTTGATGTTTTTGTTGTGCTCTCCATCTTTATTTTCTGTCAAAGAACATAGCACTTTAAGTGACAAATAAAGGTTTCCGAAGTTTTTTCCTCAGATTTTAGAGCGCTATCGAGGAAATTCGATTAGCTTTGCATTAAACTCTCTAAACTGTTTTTTCTCTATTAATGCCTTGTCTTTCATCAAATTTTTGAAATTTACCACCAAGCTAATTTTGATCTAAGTCACAATCTACAACCGATTAAAAAGTCCAGCCGTGCCATATGTCAGAAACGTTATTTCCCATCAAGTCAATGCATCCCTTTGGTGAAGAATATTTCTCTACAACCTTGCTAAACTTTCTTTAGCAAGCTTTCATTGTTGCTTATTTCGTTCAAAGCATGTCTGACTTACATCAATCCCTCTTCGGCTAGATTTTCATTTGCGCTGGGTATATGTTGCAGAGTAGAGGGCTGCCATTATTTTGCAATTTTTGCGAGCAGGACCGTTTTGTGTGCCTGCACCTATGCGTCTGTATCCGCGCGATCGTTCGACGATTCCGGTAGGGAACTACTGAAGCAAGAAATTCAATGCATATAATCTGAACCACAGCGGATCCGGTAGTAGATTTCAAGTTGATTGATCGCCGCCGAAAAGAAGTGTTGATATTTACAAATGTCAAGAGGTGTCTAGAAAATTTCACACATTTTACACCCATCGGATTGCGTTTTTCGCAATCGACCAGGTTGCATAGATTGATTCAGTTTAGATACTAAAACGTCATTGTGCTTTCCTAGGGACATATAAAGATCTTGAAAAGCAAGGCAGATGAGAGGGGAGGAGGAGGAGTGTCCTCTGTGCGCTCATGTCTAATGTAAAATGCTTTCATATTTGCTGGCAGTTTATGAATGCAGTTGATTTGATGAGCGTAAGTTCAAAAAACCACATCATTCTATTCATCTGATATGCTATTTCATTTGCAGCTAGATAAAATATATCAAAACGGGAACACCCCTTTGTGTTTTTGGATACGAAGAGGTTGCTCGAGCACTCTGGAAAATGTCTGAGGGACTTATTGAATCCTGAAATTTCTGGAAATTGTCAAGAAGTGTTTGTATGTCTGCTCGCTTTTCTTCACCATATTTCAGCTATATCCGTTTCAGCAAACTAAATAACATTCACAGGAAATTTGTTCACATAATTTGCCTGCTCCCGCTCCGAAAATCCGCAGCCATTTGTAATTTCTTGAATGTTATGCGCCATTTGAGTCCTAATGGGGCGTATTATTTTGTGATGAAATGGCAGTTATAAAATTCAAAAGAGTTCTCCATTTATATGATAAAGCGTATAGTATACTTCAACTGTCTAATACAACTATAAGAGCGGCAAGCTTTTATCTTGTATTAAATTTAAAAGCTGGTCGTCAATTTGCTCATCTACATGAATGCGTTTTTTATGCGCCTTTGCAAGCAAGTTTGCGTTCGCAAAGCACATTATGACAGCGTCGTGCTCGTGCATGTGTATGTATGTATGTATTTGTGTGTATGTCTGTGTGTGCGTGTATCTGTGCGTGGGTGTGTGTCTGTGTGTTCATGTGTCCACGTACGTTTGCACTTATGAGTTTCTCCGGTAGTTTCAATTCGAGAGCCAATGAATGTAGCAGTGTGTAATTTTAAAGAGTATAACGAATGCCGTTAGATGATGATCTGCTGTACTACGTCTCAAATTAAACTCCCAATTTCGAGACGTACGTATATTGAAAGATGAAAAAAAAAATGCTGTGAGCATTTTATATTGATCGGTTTTTCGTTTTGTCCCTGCGAGGCTACAAAAAAAGCGAATCCCTTGTGGGCTTATGTGGGCGTTTAGGTCATCAAAACTATAAAGGTATTATTTCGCATATTAATTATTTATTGATAACTTGTGAAACTGGTTAACTAGGTGAGCGGAAGCAAAAGTGCATATCGTGCCACCTTCGTTGGCACACCGTCGGCACGCTTCCTCACTTGTCGTCACGTTGTAACGCTCTGCACATGAACATATTGTGCTCTTGAATTGCTTATCAATGAGTATCTCTATCGACTCATCGAGTATAAACATAAAATGTTGTACAATAATTAATTGAATAGAGAGTGAAATTAATCAAAAGGACAATGCACGAAGAGGAAAATTGATAGAATTTATTAATGATTGTTGACATATTGTCGAATTACCTACGATCAATACGCAGACTACTTTGCCAGAACTCAGAATATTACAACGATCGTCTACAGTTTGTGTGCTTTTATAGCGAACAATCGTAAAAGTTTATTGCTACCTACATTTTTGAAATGTTGCTCGTGTTTTTCCTCTTGCGCCATAAAACATGTTAATCTGCAAACTTGAAGCTCATGCTTAATATATATTTTTCATCGCTAACTAACCTATATATTCTCACTGTTTTAAGATGGCAGTGCTATATTTCGTGTCATTATTGTCACTATGTGAGGTGGCATTTTAACAGTTCGCCGATAATTGATGTGTGACGCAGTGAATGACAGTGCATAGAGCATAACTGCATTTCGAGTTGAAAATTTCGATCTTACTTGAAGAACTAATTATGCAGATTCTTGATGCGTGCTTCTATAGGTGCTTAGCAATAAAACTTCAGTGAAGTTCAGTCTTAGGAACATGAGTTGATACCTTTCATATTGATTCAAAAGATTGATAGACTGAAACGAAGCAAAAAATGCCTAGAATCAAAAAAAGAGCAGCTATTGAATTATGCTTGCTTTTTGTCGTTTTTCAGCAAGTTTTGTAATACTTAAATATCGATGCTTTTCTTCGAACATACTCCCACTGTTTTCTTCAAAATTCTATACGCTTGTCATACATTCACGCTGTAATAAAACTCAACCTCTCTTCGATTCACTATGAAATTGCACGTTTTGCAAAAAGAAATGTCTCGTTTTCCTTTTTTAGCATTGACAATTTCAATTCTGAAAATAGCATATAGAGCGCAATGTACTATCATTAATACTTCAAACAAACGCTCCTTTCTTTTAGAATTAAATAGTTTTCATCTAACTCTTGTCATTCCCATTACAATAACGCTGATTTTATAAGTCAACTTCAGCAATATGTTACACTTCAATTGCTCCAGGAAGACAGGAACAATCTGATAACTATTGCTGTGCTGAGAAATAGCTAGAGGAAGATGACGTTACAATACGGCGAGCAGGTAATATAAGGCAAATGAGGTTGCATTCGAAACTGTCCGTCAGGTCGGCGAATGGGCTAGAAGATTTCAATCATGCCCTCTCAAAATATCTTACTATATGAGATTATTATCTTATGTTCTACCTCATTATTCGCTTCGCTCTTCCTCAATGCATTTTTCTTTTAGCTCATATGCCTCAGTTCAATGTATTTTCATGCAAGGGTTTGTTGGTACAAATTTCTCAGCCATTATTTACAGTGTATTACGCATAACTCGAAACTTGCTAATCTTTGATTGTTCACAAACTTACTTTACATCAGTACATTTGTGGGAGTTTCTTGTTTCCATAATTGTTCCATTACCTATAAAATTCTATTCCGCAACTCAAAAAACTCTCTCTACTTTGCACAAAAACCAACTGCTAATTTTTTAAATTGTTTTGCCACATCCGAATCCAATCAGTTGTTCTTTCTTTATTTCATTGGTAAATTTCCGCATTCTTCAAAAGCTGCCTACCGCAACAGAAATTATTCTCAGTGAAGTAGGAAATTCTTAAGTGCTAAAAAGACGGCAATCCATTCAAGAGACGCTACCTTTAGGGAAATCCAGTTGTGCACCTTTCTGTCTTATTTTTTGAAGAGAGGATTACATCTTCCAAAAAATAGGTTCTCCTGCAACTATCACTACCTCAAATCTATTTCGGATATCAAATATGTTATATAAATCGTTGTTTCGGTTTCATTATCGAATTTTACCACTGCTTACACATTTCCTAAAAGTACATAGTGGACCGATACGATACATATATTTGTTGTATTAGGCAATTAACAAAATGAGACAGACTCTTGCACTCTTAAGGTCGTAACATTTGTTTCTTATTCTCCTCTTAGGCTTATTAAGTTTGCTTCTCCTGCATCACCCCCCCCCCCCCTCCCCTCCCCCATTTCCTCCTTTATTCCCTTCACGTCTTTGATTTCGTCCCTCTCATCTTCTTCCTGTTCCACATAGCTTTCGCCCCTTAACCGATGCATTGCCACCCGATCGCGAAACGTTCTGATGATGATTTTCGTTGTTACTATTTTTACTAGTTAAAGATCCTGCCCTCATTTGTTAATTTAATGCAATTCCCTCAAAAAAAAAGTTTGCATATCTGTTCAATTCTCACTTGTGATTTTCTGTCGCTAATAAATCCTCCTTCCTTAGCGCAATTTACATGTGCATATTTTATTGGAAGAATTAACACATAACATGTGAGAAATGAACACCTTTATAATAAACAGATAGGAAAACGCAATAGATGAATTGGCACATTATGCACTTTTACATTCCACTAAACAAACTTATTAGTTCCATAGTTTGCCGGCAAATAATAAACTGTAAGCAATAGTGCAGTTATTTTTCAACTGATCCTATTGCTCGCAAAAATTCCTCGTATGAAAGTTTCTTTTTTTTTGCATCTTAGTCACCTGGAAAATGAAGAACAATCGGATGTCAAATACATATATGTCATCTTCTTTTGAATGCTTAAGTATCTGTAACACTTTTCAGAAAAATTCACCTAAAAAGTTGTCTTATTGTGTACATTATATCTATCAGAATTTTCAACTCTAGCTTCAATAACTTTCAATTTTAAACTAATAGAGACAAACAAAGAAGCACAAAGACAAACACACACCTACGCATACAATTAGATACGAATGCACTTTACACAAATGCTTGAAAAAATTTTTTGTATACTACATACGAATAATAACATTCTCATAGAATGTCATTTGAAAAGGCAAAAAAATGCATTTACTTCTTTCATTTGTCATATTTTCAATCGTATTCATTTCCTATGTTTCGAAAATGAAATCATTTTTTTCAAATAGATGATAGTATCATGACGATTAACAATAAAAAAAAAATACTTTCAAATATATTTTTTAATGTTCATTTTTATATTTGGAATAGAATTTCTTTTTTTCCGCAAGCGCATTTAGTAGGGAAAATTTATTGAACAATTTGTTCAACAAATTCATTTATTTTGTGAAAAAGTCGTCGAATAAAATTTTCTCGTTTAAACGTTTACAATAATTTATGAACGTCGTTTGGTGCAAATTTCAGCAATGCGACAACGTGTAATTATTATTTTCGCCCTCTTATTACAGGTTTGCTATTTTCTTCGCTTTTTTTTTCGGTTTATGGATTTTTGATATTCTACAATCTATCATTTTCGAAATTTTTAGAAACACTAGATCCTTTTATAATAAGAAATTTTTCATATATATCTATTTAACAATTGAACAATTTACCTCTCAATATTTCCCATAATTGCGGAGAGGAGAGGGGTAACGCATTTCCTAATAAAAGCTCCAACGATTACATTCAAGAAAAATCCACCAGTTTGTGTCAAAAGCAAATGTTAGTTTACAGTACATCCATGTTATAATGAATGCACACATTATTAACGACAAAGAAGGAATGAAAAAATGTTGCATCTGTTTTGAATTATGCAAAAAAAATACTGTCAAACGTCAAGCATATTTCGAGGGTATAGTTTAATATACTTCATTTAATATCATGAAATTTTCTGGAATTACTGACATTGAAGTAGATCGACAAGTTGAAGAGTGGTCGAATTTGAGGATGAAAATTTATTTGGATTACATGCTTATTGTATCGGGTCGAAACTATCGTTGAGCAAAAAATTTTCATTTATAAATCACGTCCAATTTTAGAGGCTATTTTAGCGAAATTTTTCCAGTGGATCAGTTTAAAGCGAAGTCGTATACAGGAGCCCACTTGAGGTGGGGGTAAGGCAACGTATAAAGGAGTTGAGGTGGTGAGATAGGAGAAGATGAATTATCTTCTGAACATCAAATGAAAGCAGTGGAAAAATTAGATCGCTAGAGCAGTCTATTGTTCTTGATATCCACTGTTCTCGACAGCCACCATTTAAACCATACTTCTCTATGAAATCAAATTGCAGAAAACGTTTGCGATTCTTCACTTATGAATGATTAGTGTTTTTCAGTTCCCCTCAGCACTCCTACCTCCCCCATTTCCTCACCTTGGCATTATTATAAGCAGTTCTTCGAAGATGCACCAAAGAGATTGAAAAGATAGTTGAAGAACGAACATCGAAGAAAAGCAAAACTGCACTAGTAATTGTGACAAATATTGTGTGGGTTAAAAATTGCGATTTATGAGATCAACTTTGCGAGAGAAAATGACAGAATTTTAACAAGTTTAAATTTGCATGTAAAAATCAGCACGTATCAATATCTATATCTATATCTATCTATCTATCTATCTATCTATCTATCTATCTATCTATATATATATATATATATATATATATATATATATATATATATATATATATATATATATATATGCTTCACAAAAATGGTGCAACGCAAACTTGTACTGTAAAAGTGATGTTTCTGTGGACCTAGAAGTGATCGAAAATATTGAAATGAGACTTTTGTTTTGTACTGTATCGCTGTTTAACCGTCACGTGGTTGCCTCCAACTAGAAGTGAAAATGCATTTGTTTTTAGCATCGCATACAATTAAATACTACATCGAAGGTTATATACAACAGAACTGAATGGTTTGCACATTTAGACTAACAGAAAAGAGAGCTTCTTCATCTGTGCTTGCTGCAGATTGCTGGTGCGCAATACGGAGAGGTCGGTCCTCCATCGCCGTCGCCACCTCCGAGTTATTACGGTCCTTGTCCTACATGTGATCATTACGGCGGTTATCCAGAATCTTCATCTCACATAGCGTCTTCACCATCGCTTGAACAGACTGTGTCAAGCTCACTATATCAGCCGGCTTCCGGACCAACCCCTCCTGCTCCACAGAAGGATCAAGCTACAAGTAAACTACCAAGCTCGACTCAAACCCCTGATTCATCTCTTACCACTACTGACGAATGGCTGGCAACAACAACGGAATCATTGGACCTTTCAACAGAGACATCAACTGCATCCTTGGAAACCCACTCTACAGAATCACCTATAACAAGCTCACCAAGCATCATATTTCGAACTGGCACAAAATTTACTCTAGAAACTTCCCAAGTTACGTTGAAAGCCTCATCTACAACCGAAATATTAAAGAAAGAGCATAGCTCAACAAATGCCATGCCATTATCCTCTACGACAACATCGAAGAACGTACAATCAACTTCCTCGTCACAATCTACTCAGCATCAAGGAGATCAAGAAATTGTAAGTGTTATGAATAATATTGTAGCTGTTTCGGTCTAAAATTTCATTCGCTCATATCAATAGGCGTTCCTTAGATTGAAAAATATTTAGGGAAAATCGTAATGAGAGGAAATTAGGGAATTATTTAGGCTAAATTTGGAAGCATTCATATGGCTGTTTAAGGGAGAGAAATCGTTTGAAATGGTGCAGCAGAGAAGGCAATGCGCCAATCGAATCATTTCGGGAATTATTTAATTTCTGCTTCTTCCCCAGAGATTTCTTATGTGATTTCCTAAATTTTCTTCCTATATCTCGGGAAACTACCATCTGTTCCACTCCAACGTTTTGCCGAGAAATTTCCTCAAAATTCTTTTATTATGTAAATTTGTGAATTCTATGAATTTATTTCCATTGATATCATTCATTTTGTTCACATTCAAATTCTGTAGATATTTTAATTGGAACCATAAATACAGTTTTTGCAATAATTTTAAAGAACTTCTTCAATGAATATCGTTGCTCATTAGCAAACATTTAAATATCGTTTCCAGTTCCAATAATTTAAACAAATCCATTGCACAGTTTCATTAAACAACTTGCTTTGAAATATTATTAATGAGAGTATGTAACATTTTATTCTACTAATAAATCATCAGCTAAAATCATCACAGCAATTATTTAGCAATCATCGAAACCAGTCGACCTACCGCCACATACACCAATTAACGCACCCTCATTGCCTGAAGGAAAACTTGCGAAAGGTGTTCCGCCAAGCCGGATCCCACCAAGAGCTGATGACAACGAGGTAGCTCCTACCGAACCAGAAGAGGTAGCCGAAGAAAAATTCGCTTTCACAGGTAAAGCCTTCAACAGTCAAGGCCCATTTTGTGCTAACAAGGTGTACCATCTTATAGTATTCGTGTTGCAAAAGAAAAAAAGCGCCAGAAGGTTTTCTGATGCGTTCAGTGAGCTCCTAGATTTCAATTTGCTTAGAGAAGGACAGTTCATCATGGATGACTAGTGCTTCAAACTGCAAGTTGCTGCAAATACGTACTTTCCAAAGGTTCAGCACTACTTCATGTTGAAAGTGACTACAGCATTTACTGCAGATTCCACCGGTGAAACCGATGCGACTAGTCCCTCCACCGCTTCCGCTTACGAAAACAGCGTTATATGAGGCTGAGTTTAACGAAGAAACTCATCACTTTTTTTCGTTATGATCATAATATGCACGATAGCGAGTTTGGATGCAAAAATGTGACCCTTACTTTCGAAAAAAATCAGCTATTCACATGGCTCAGACTATTATTAGCTAAATTGAATGAAGAATCAAAAGAATAGCAATTTTTGTAGGCACTGATTTCGCTTGAAAATTTCCTTTCATCAAAGAGAATTATTCGGCTCAATTTTTGACAAAAAAGCCTTTCTCATGTTGCCAACCAGAAATGATGATGCTCGTTTAACTAACAAAAGAAAAAAGAGATTCTTGAGTGTAATTCGACTTTGTCTTTTCTTTCAAAGTGATGGGTGCATTTAATAAATAAAAACGAGTTGTTCTGTTCTTTCTATCATGTTTTCTTTTCTAAGATTTATTTTTTTATGATGATTAAAAAATGGAGTGAAAAATTTTTCTTGGCTTATATTCAAAGTGTCACAATCAATCAAAAAAAAGCGATCGATGATCTTAAATAATTTTTATACAAACAAGTTATTCGATGAACGTTAACTGCTTATACTGCGTTGAATGCGTACAAGTGCGTTGTCAATAATTCCATCCAAAAGGTTACAATTGCTATACATTTTATGTGTAAAAATGAAAATCAGCAAATTAAATGCGAAATACTTTGCATTGCCAATTTTGAACAAGTTAACTCTTCACGGCGCAAATCACAACGATCCTCGATTAATCGCTGTCGATGGAGTTGTGCTGGAAAATGTGCGAAATGACGTTCAACAAGATCGTTTTGACAGCCGGTTGAACACTGCCTATTGTGTACTCGCTAATTTAGTCATCCCATTAGTGTAAACCGGATGTTGCTCATTTAGTATTATTTCGATCTTTATACGCTCTCTATGCGTTGCATAAAAATAAATTACATATCGAAAGCCACACTGAATTGTTCGTTTGAAAGCGGCACGCATATCTGACACCTAGACTAAGTTGCTTGCTTCTTGCCATCTTCGATGATTGCTCCCGGAAAAATTTGGTGTAAACTCATATCCAATTGAATCATTCATTAGCTTTTTGTTCATAGGAAGTAATTCCATTGATGAAAACATAAATGGAAGACTTGGAAAGATATACAAGAAAAATCGTATAAGAGAGAGGACGATGCCAATCGTGTACAACGAATCCATTTGCATTATGATTCCTCTCATCTTTTATTTAAAAAAAAAGAAAAGAGAGATAACATCGAATGGCTGAAAAAGTATAAAACCATCGAATTTCAAAAAGGTTAATTCGTGCTTTATATTAGTAAGTATCATGGATCCATCCATAAACATATATTACCTTTGCGAAAACTAGTGGACACCAATTAGCATATGTAAAGAATTTAAATATCAAATTCAACGAATAACCGCATTAAAATTGTGGCGTTGCGCTATTCTTTTTTCTTTGTTTTTTTGCTGCAAATACCAGCTTGACTTTGGAAGCGAGATGTCATATGGCAACAACCTTCCATTGTTCAATGAATTCTACGATGTGATATTATTAGCTATTCATAGGCTTATTTTATCTATATGCAAATAACTATTAGCTTTTTAGGCTATTTGTAGACTTTTTGTTTTTCTAGACGCAAGTACATACAAAAAATTTTTCTTGCTAAAATTTTCTCACCGAGTTTCTTTTCGAGTCATGCAAAACAAAATTTTTTTTTAAAGAGTAGGACTTGAAAACAAAATAAATATTTGTGCTAGCGTAGATGTACCATAGCCATCTTTTTTCCTGAGGTATGGCCTGCACTCACCTGTATTAGGACATGGGACATCGTCAATTTGATGACAGAAATTGAAGTGAAAAATGCAAGGAGCAGCAAGGACTGCAACCCCACCCTTTGTCTATCGGGGTGATGCCACTACTCTTTGCACATCTCTACCAAGGGGTTAACGATAACTTAACACAGGTGCACGTTTTTTACATCAAAGCCATGCTACGACATATAACTTGAACAAATCCTTACTTTTGTCTTATGTTTATGTTGAACGAGCTAATAGAATGCGCTTTAGCATGAAAGGCACAATGAAAGTTTGGGTATTATCGTAATAGCCCGAGTAGCGAAAGATGAGTGCTGCAGTCATTGCTGCTCGCTGCAATTTTCGATTTTGTCTATGTGATGATGTAAATAA
This sequence comes from Baylisascaris procyonis, assembly GCA_037389465.1. NCBI lineage: Eukaryota > Metazoa > Nematoda > Chromadorea > Rhabditida > Ascarididae > Baylisascaris > Baylisascaris procyonis. The sequence continues at coordinate 3,321,724 of JAZARR010000146.1, forward strand.
CACCATATAAGTGAACATATGCAAATTCATTGGATGAAAGTGAAAAGTAAGAGCTGAAGGCGAATAATATAATAGTCGAATAGTGTGTAAATGATTCTCTACCTACGAAACTTTCTCTGTTTCTGTTTTTAAAGTCGGCAGTAACGAAACAGTTCAACAAGTGGAGAAACGCACCACAAGAACTGGCACCAAATGCACTTTTTACACCTCTGTCTATTGACCAAACAGTTCCATGACTAGTAGACTGATATGCGAGATAGCTGATGAACATATCCTTCATTTAATCCCACCATTTACAAAAAATCTGTGAAAAATTTGTTTTTTTAATGCAACGCGATCCACATAAAATATGTTTTTAAATGCTTCAAAGTGCACGCATTTTTATTGGAGCATTTTAAACCTAATTAACTTAGTAAAAGGCAATGGGTCAACTTCGAAGATGGTGACCTATACTGCACTGTACCACACAATTCATAGCTTCGGCTTTACTGCCGCCTGAGTTGAAATCACTGGAAAAATTGATAGACACTAAGACCATACGCAGACGTACACATACACGCGAATACCATACATTCATGCACGCATGCCATATGCAATCGCACACATGCGCGCAGATGCATAAATGCATATGTGCACAATTGCACAAATGCGCAGTTGCAGAGGTGCACATTTGCGTGCTTGCACATTTCTACACATGCACAAATACACACGGGTGCAGACGTATACAAATGCATACATACACATATGCGCAAATACCCACACACATGTACGTGCACACGCAGACGCACACAGACATGCATGCACACATATGCACGAATACATTCATAAATGCGAGCAGACACGAATTACCACAAAGCAATTAAAGCACAAAAGCGAGCAGTTAGCACTTTTGAGTGAAATTATCTCCGAAAAAAGAAAAAAGAAATTAAGAGTAAAAAGTGCTAACAATGGCTTAATTTTTGAGATTGTCTTTCTGATACATTATTCGTTGTCGACTCTACAAGTTCGGTGAGGCGATATTTTGAACGTCATCGTCAATATGTCCTCAATACCGTGAACTTGCTCGAAGCGATTGGCGATAAGGGCACTCGTATTGGAGGTAACAATTCATTATGATCCGATATGCTTATCATTTTTTAAGAGAACAATTACACTTGTGTAAGAAGCAATTTGCACTCATCCCATTCACTTTGGTAAAGCTATTCTCATTATTTACGTGCTCTAATGTTCATTATTAATTAAGCATCGAATTGTCGAAAATCACTTTTTTTCCAACTTTACCATTTAAAAATGAAGTTGTCACTTTAAAGCCACATTAGACCACATCGCTTGAGCCTGTAAATGAGAGTTGACAGCTTGTAAAACGATAGAGTCCCAATTTGCATAAAGTAGCATTTTTGACAACCATGGCGTATTCTTGTATGCCTTATATCTATCACGTGATTTTGAATATTCACATTTATAATGAGTATGCATAGTAAGTAAATTTCTTTAATTATATTATTGCCTTAATGCCTGAAATATCTGATATTTTTATCAACTCGCTCATCTCTTTGATGAATTATTTAGTGAAAAATAATATTTACTCATTTTTTCAGTGATCGTATATAGCAGTAAACAACGAAAGCAAATAAAAATTCCCTTTGGTACGCATAAAAATCGAACTGAAGTCGAGATCGCCATTAAAGGTTGGGTGAATACCATCGCAGTTCATAGTCTTCTTATCTTAATCGAAATTCTCTACGAATGCGTATACGTTCTTCCATTTGCTACGAATGTAATTCGATTAGCATTCACATGAGCGAAGTCGGCTCATTTTGCGCTTCTAATCGCCCTCTTCGCGTTTTCGCATCATTTTTGTTGATTTAGGTCATCAAAAGATTCTCAGAGATTCGAAAAGAATGTGCATGATTCCAAAGGATATCTCTGAGAAATGCGAGGAATAGATAGTCAGGGGAAGGGGAAGATTAGGGAAAAAATGGAAAATTCGTTTCACTTTCAACAATTTAATAATTACAGTTGTTTCATTTGCTATCATAATTTACGATTCCGGAGGCCAACGAAACCTATTGCACATTTCAATAAAAAGGTTTTAATCTTTGAAATGAACCTATGCAAAGTTCAAAGTAGCCAGAAATATATCCTCTTGTATACGACGTTGCAAAACGGTGGGATAATGCTGCAGTTATACTAATACTACCTAATAAAAACAAGCAACGCAATTTTAGAGTTGCCGTATTTTTCGGGAATAACTGCTACGGGTGCAGCTCTCAATCTGAGTCTCGAAGCACTTCGTACACGACGTCCCAATGTGCCGACTAATGTTGTTGTCATTACTGACGGATTCAGGTTGAATACGACTTCAATGTCAACATATCTACGTCGATGCATATATTTCATTGAGATTATATTACACAGTTTTCGTTTTTATCTTCGATTAAAATTCGGCACAATGATTTGCCATGAATTACTCGTATATTTGGCCATATGTGCTTATTCAGAAATCCTTTCAGTTACCGAACGGGTAATTTTATCAACCAGAAAAGTTCATATAAGCCAAGAAACTTGCCTCTTCTATATAATACTTCTAGGTATTTACTTTGATTCCGGTTTATAGCCGGAATCAAAGTAAATTATACTTTTTTCGTCGTCATATTTCTGTTTGGATATTAACTGATTACATGTAACGATATTTGAAATGATTCCTTCCATCTAGAGCATGAAGAAATAGTATAAAGTCTGATATCAAGATTAATAAAATGTTTCAGCTTCGCTTCAACGGTGCTTCTTATGTAGTAACAACGCTTTGCAGTTACGATATTGTTGATGGGCCTGCCAAGGAATTACATCGACTCCCGAATGTGCGCACTTTTACGGTCACTGTGACAGACGCATGGAGAGAGTCAGCTCCTTCATCACTTTTTACACGTTTTCTACAGATGAAAACTTTTTCACTATTTCATAAATAGAAAATTTCCACTCGATTCATGAAGAAAAAATTTAAGTTACTGCATTAAATGAACACGAAGCTCGAAGTCTGATCCATTCCTATCTCCTAGAAAATCGTAGAAGCAAAGTATTATATTTATCGTTTGCATCATATTCGTCTGAATTCGTCAACTTTATGAAAATATTCCTCAACCATCGAATATCATCGTAAAATAAATTTTTTACAAAAATTTTTGCTAAAGTTGTTGCATATTTTTTGCAACATTGAATTGTTATTATTCAATTCAGTGATTCGCATTTTGTTAAGATTTGAGCTTCAAACAATTGCTGGAAATCCACACAGAGTATTCAAAGGAATGGCATCTGTGCCACAATTAGTTACTGCTCTCAAATCTTGCAATTCTGGTCCACGTAAAGGTGACGCGATTCCAGATGAACCAAGTGTCGATTCGTTCCTCTCGAGTTAGTTACATTTTAAGTATCTTTTTATTAGCAAATATCATACCAAGGTGGCCTTTCTATCCCCCTGTCAGCGCGTTTCTTTTATTTCTCAGGCGAAACTTACGAGACTGACGTCTAAACCGATTCTGCGTGCAGACTTCATACACAACCTACCCACCTCGTCGTTTTATGATTCCTTATAATTTCCCTTTAAGTTCGAACCCCGCTGACCATGAAATGTTTTTGCGAGTATATTCACTCCAATAGGGCAAGCATATATCCAGTACAAGATACTCTCTTACGTTGGCCTCGCCTTTTCTCAGCCGACCTCTTGCGAACGATTCCGTGGCATTGAAAGAGCAGAGGGGGGGGGGGGGGAGTGGAAGGGATTCTTAGAACGTTACCCAAAATTTCGATGGTTGATAATTCTTTTACAATGAAGCCTTGATCTTATGAGATCATTGGGCAGTTGCTCACGTTTACAGAGTCAGATGATATCACTCTTTCTGGAATGAAACTTTATAGCTCCTGTTGCAACGAAGCATTAGTATCAAAAGGAATTTCATTAATCGCTTCGAATGATTTCGAGATGAGAAATAATTTGCTTAAAAGGATTGCAGCACCCTATCCACTTCCCTTCTCGCATTTTTGAAAAACCATTCAACGGTGGATCTAAGCGTAATTTTGTTGCCATCCAACCTTACCTATTTTTTTTTCCGCTCAGAGAGCAACCGCGCATTATATTCTCTATTTCATCGGTGGCTTTTTTACTAATCAAACAAAACCTTCTCTTCTTCTCTCAACTACATCACTGTTAAAGCGGATGGAGGAGTTTATCTGTTTTTCTTTTAGCTGCTTAACTCAAGAATTCATTGATGCAATTTTCTACTGCAAGTGAAATAATTTCAGCAGTCACAGTGATGCAAGAGAACATCCTTCTGACAGATTTGAGAGGTATTTATTGTTCATTTCAAAGAAGAAAACTTCGATCTTCTGTGAATATTTGTGTAAAAATACATTTCAAAAATGAATTGAGAAATATCCTGTAGAGAAATATCTTTAAAAGGCGGTTAATCCTCGAGGCTTTTTGCATCGGAATGGTAACATTTTTTAACCTAAAAATGTGATCAAAGATCATTTCAGGTAGGTCCCCTACTGCAACAACATCAACAACAACAACAACGGCCGCAACAAATGCGCCAATTCTCTCTACAACACAGAAAAAAACATTGAAGACGAAACCATTAAACGACGTGAACCATAAAATTAAGCCAACATCGAAGCACAAAACGACTAAATCGAAATCGTCGTCAAGTTTGAGCTCTTCTAGTTCGAGTTCGAGGTCAGGTGAACAAGAGGCAAAAAGTACGGCGTGAGACTCTTCAATGCTCATTATTTTCATAGTATCTTCTTCAATTCAACACAGAGGTCTTCTACAATAAATAACATACTGTACTATAAAAATTCAGCCAATTTTTGATAAGAAAACTGTGATGATGCAAGGAATCGAATAAATATCTACAAAAGTTGGCATTAGCTCAAGTAAAAAAATATAGATAACCATATAGATAAGTGCGTAATCAAAGTGGCCGTTCTAGCGAAATACTTTCTAAATATTAACGAAAAAACGCCATCTTAATTTATAGGACTTAGTTGAGCGAAAAATATCCAAATGTTGAAATGTTCCCATTCCCACTCTCCCTTCTAATATAGAATTATAAATCGATTTTTTCTTGGAATTTCAGTGAAGATCGTTATAGTGACAGAACTTATCTCCATATTTTCAATTTTTCGTTCCATTCCTACACAAGTAAGTAATTCAAATCTTATTCCATCCGTACATCACAATCAAATACTTTAGAAGATCTTATTTAGTTATTTTAAGCAGTTAGTTTATTTCGATTAATTTATATTCATATCCACTTGTTTCCGTCTAATATATTCACAACAATTGTATATATCGAAGTGCACTTACAACAGAGTGTAAATTAAGCCAGCACACCGCCGCCAGAAATGCCATCGAGTCGAGCATCAACAACGACATTGGAAAGAATTCTAGAGTCGTCTACATCGACAAAACGCATCACTGCAATAACATCTTTGAGCACAACCGAACCTTCCACAACACACAAATCGACCACTCCTATTGTCAGACAACAGACATCAGCAACACAGTGAGTTGCTAATGCAACCAACAATGAAGCTTCTTTTGAAATGCTACCTTTAATGCTTCACCTCTTTCAAACTCCCGAAGATCACAGCACTTTTTAATGTGAAGCTTTTTTCTCAGCGAAAACAGCCGATCGACACATTAATATTAAATACTGTATTTTTATCCTCCTATTTGACCCCTATTGACCTCTTCCTTTCTGATCGAAAAGTTGAGGATAATTAGTTACTTCAACTACATATTTTGCGATCATAAAGGCAAATTTTTTCTAGCCTAAAATTATTTTTTTGGGGAAATTCAAAAAAGCATCTATTGTCATTATTTGTTTTACGGGCCTACTTCGGCTCTTTTACAATTCAGCAGTTAGTTATTTTTCATAAATGAAGTTTAATTTGCTCATCATCTAGGAAAGTGTATTTGTGAATCGTATTATAATACGCGATATTGGAATTAGTTTTCTTTCTGCCATCGTAATTTGAGATTTACTTAGCGCATCGGAAACGATTACGAAGAAAGAGACTACAGCTACAGCTTCGAGTAGAACGCCACTGAAGATTGTACCGCCTACATCTTTCAAGACCAACGGAAAAGGTAACCCGTTGAGAACTTTTTTATCGTGTGTAATCGAAGTTTTCGTATCGCAAAATTGCAGAAGTTAATCTGCAGTTTTAATTAATAGCATTCGTTCAGGCTGTCGATTTGATATTATGATCGTGCTGGACGCATCCGGTTCGCTGCAAACACGATTCCAGCGACAACTTGAGTTAACGATCCGACTCGTTGACAGACTCACAATTGGATCTGAAGATGCTCGCGTTGCTGTAATCAAATACGCTGGGCGTCGGAAATCAAAACTTGCTATTCCATTCAAGTAAACTTCAAACTATTACCTTCAAGCAATAGACTCGTTTCCAAGGTCTGGTTCAGAAGCAGGATCAAACTTAGAGCACCAAGCTCAAGCACCACTGAGGGTGGAGGTGAGATGGGTATGTCTCCGAAAAGTGAGACACTCTTACGAACGGGCGAACCGTCACGTGTTGCGGTTGACGACCAGAGTTTCATACCTTACTTCTTGCCAACCTCTGAGCTCCACACGGCGTTTTTACATCGGCGTTTATATGATGATAAAGAAAGGAACAAATATTAATGTCTATTGCCATTGGAATTCAATTTATTCTGCATTCAAATTATATTTGAACTGTGCTTTTGTTCAATATTAGATAAGCATTTCAGAAAGTTATCTTAAAGACACTAAAGACTTTAAATCAATGAAGAGTCGATGTTAGTTGTCGAGTTGTTACAATATTTTAAATGTCGGCTTCAGATCGATTGCTAACGATTGAAATTCTCCATGAAAATGAACAAATCTACTCATATATTTCTCAGGCAAATGAAGCAATATTTGTGAAAGCAAATGAAACAAATTTAATGTGATGGTAATAATGGAACAGATTTATATGAGAATATTTCTAAAATTAAAAAAAAAAAATGCTTACTTGCAGTAAGTATAACGATAAAGAATCATTGCAAGCGGCCCTTAAAAAGGTGGGATTCATTGGTGGTACAACGTATACGAACGAAGCGCTTTTGAAAGCGGATGAGGTGATAAGTGATGCGGATGGACGTCGAAGTCAAGCCTCACCTATTGTCATCGTCTTCACAGATGGATTCAGTCATGATGATCCCGCACCAGGTACAAAATAAACCGCATAAATAGTTGTTACAGAGGCTATCTGTATTTTTCATTTGCAAGATCAACTGTACCGACTGTAGCGTTTTATATATAGCAGATACTCTCCATAGATTTCAAGGTCGAGCCCATCAGTTGCCATCAGCATTGCGATATCACATTGCAACTGCAAGGTTCAGATAATCAAACTCAGATTTAGTCGCTGTAATCCGAAAACATTCCTACAAAATGTTTAAGGCTTACTCAGTTCGACTTCCCTTATTTGTATGCATGAGGGCATGATGAGAAGCGAATGAAATACTTCACATTATTTCATGAATCTCTCTACTATTTTACCAGATAAGTGGAATTTAACATTATTCCTTGCATGGAGCACATCTCTTGAATAAGAAGCTTTCAGACGCCCTGCTGAGAGCTACGAGAGGCGGAGGTTCCACCTAAACAGATCCTTAACGCTCTTCTCAGGACACAGAAGAAATAGAGAACCCCTTGAATAGAATGAAACATCACTTGAATGGAATATCACTCCTGTACTCTCTTTCAAAACTCAGGGATTTGCATGAGGATTTGCGTAGGGATTTATGCAGGGAAATAAGGAATATATAAGTTAGTGATAAGAGCGAAAGAATAACCAAATGGAGAATTCAGGGGCGATTATGCTGCGAAAAAAAGGCATTCCGATATATGCTGTTGGCATAAACGATGTCTATCCTGTTAACATGCACGAGCTTGTGGTAAGTGTTCTCATTTTTAAACGATTGCCTCATTGTAGATAATGTAAAGGAATTGAACGGCGGTAAGTATTGACGGAAGTCTGTTCAGAATGCACAATTGAGCATTTATGTATTTCAGACGAAATCGCCCAAATCAACCACTTCATCTCAGTGAAATATAGCAACTCAAAGCAAATATACAGCTGACTCTTGAACAACACTGGTTTTATTCACTGACCTGGCCACTGACCATTGACCAGTGGATATTTCTCTCAATTATTGTACTGGAAATTTTTCACAAATTTGCAACAATCTGAAAAAAATTGACAAACGAACAACATAGCACAGGAATAACGAAAAAAAAGAAAAAGTTAGGCATATTATTTATGCCTAAAATATACGTCGATCGATATTAGTCTACATTATTAAGTATTCTCATAAAATATGCATAGATCTACTTTTAAAAAATTTAATATTAATCAAAAACTAACGCAAATAAACAATCACAGATCTTGTTTCATGCTCTAGGCAGTCGACAGAATCTAAACAAACATAAAGATACAGTATTCAATGGACCAGCTTATTAGTGAACGGTATAAGCTTACGGTATCAATAAGTACCCTACGGTATCGTAAATTTATTTTCTGTGCCCTGCAATCTTGTTAATAGCGCCCATTTTTCTCTAGCTTACTTTATTATAAGAAAAAATCATAACTGCATGGGCGATTGATGCTTCCCCTCCCCTCACCCGTAACCCTTGTCCAAGGCGTCACGTTCTTCAAGAGCCATTTTTCAAGAGTTATTTGTTGACAATGAAAGGTGCCAAAAATCTAACGAGGATAACAAATATTATAATAAAAACAGTGCAAATTTAAAGGCTTCCAAGAGCAATCCCACTAATAAGAGATTATCACTCAGGAAACTTTCTGAAAAGAAATTTTTTAAATTTCATTCTTCGAATCATTCTCATTCTGTGACCTCCAATTCTTTTTGCGTTGGCATTTTGCCAATTTCCATTTCACAGTGCGTATATTTATGCTCACCTTTCAACATCTGGATAACCTTACTCAAATTTTCCTGCCATTTACGAAAATATTTTTTTGCGTTATACTTCTAATAAGTAGGTCAAATAAACGATATATTACAGACGATTGCTGGCGAAGAATCACGAGTATTCATAGACAAGAAGACCGCACAATTCGAGAATGAATTAGCCGAGCTAACGAAAGGATGTTCGAAGATGCGGTAAAAAAAGGGAGAGAATTGTGCTTTTCGATTCGCGTTAATTAAACCCTCAGAGAGCTCTACCTGAGATCATTTACGCAATCGATATTATCGAAGTCGTTATAGCATTAAATTACTTCAAAACATTGTATGAATTCTTTCAGCTGAAAAAAAAGAAACTGCCACTGAAGAAAGCAACAAAATAAATGTACTGAATATCACTGCTTCTGGAAGTTGGATGAATGCCAAATTTGAATTTTAACTAAACAAAAGTTTTCGAGGTGCAAACTTTGCGACTTTTTTCTGTCGATAAACAATTTGCGGACGCTATATGTACATAATATTTTTTATTGGACTTGTGCCATATTGTACCGTATGCCGTACAATTTACCGTATAGCCTCGAATAAATACACCACTTCGTAAAACCTCTTTTACCCTCCACTCAGTCACCTTCAGAGCATTTAGTGATCTACATATGGCATCTGGGGAGTCAATGGTGTTTATATGGTACACACACTAGCAAACAAATAGACTGTTTAAGTGGGTGATTCAAGCGACGAGCCAATGATCATCATTCGTGCTGGTTCATCTTGCTTGACTAATAGCTTGGAAATTAAGTTTTGTGGAACTTGAACAGTGTAACCTGCCGACAAATTTTGATAGCATACAAAATAAGCCTTCGCTATGAAAATAATTTCGCACTTGCGATAGTGAATTCGGTTGCGAATAGCTTATTCGTATAGGAAAGAACTATGAAACTTCTCTGCTACTACAAAAGTTTCGAGTCCGATTTTTTCATATTTAAAGATGCCTTCAACTTGAACGCAGCATGTCACAGATAAAAGAAAAAGCTCACACAGAGCATTAAAATATGATGAGCGGCAAAAAGAAAAATAAAGAAAGAATAACGGAAATAAACAGCTAAAGAATTATTGAAAATAACGTAGAAGTACTCAAAGATCTACAAAATATTAGCATGGTGCTTGGTGCATATGGCACAGCAATTTTCGCAAATTATTTCTCAACACTCTCATTCCCGTAGACCAATTTCCTGAAGCGGTAAATTGTAGTTGAGAGAATTTTCCGAATGAAAAAAAAAAGATTAGCTAGAACAATCGATAAGTCTTTAAAGTTGGCTATTATTAAGAGTTGGATGCAAAGCTGGAATTCATAAATGTAAGAAAGAATTTTATAGTTTTACATGCATGTAAAGTTTCATTGAAAATTGGCTTCGATGATGTAACGTTCTCCATAATTCAATGTGACGTTATCATTCCTTTCTTACTGATTTTATTACTTTCTGGAATAGATCGGATGCATTTACATTTCCTTTATATTTTCACGATCACCTGTCTTTTTTCATCATGCCGTCATATTTTTTATAAGCAAGCAATGGAATACTGCCAGTTTTTTTGAAATTAAAGTTGTTCTAAATTTTAATGCCAGATTATATATGTTCTTTTGTTGTCTGAATGAAATGGAAATAAGAAATTGAAATAAACGAATTAATTGCTTACCATTTGAATGGAATGGATAGAACTCCAAAAATTCTATGAAGAAAATTAGGTATTTTATTGTGCACTAGATGGACCAAACTTCTAAAGTCAATAACCCAACATCTGAATATGAATAGCACTCACGATTTTAGTGTTTATTAAGTGAGAAATGAGCTTAATGCAATCACTCTAAAGTCCTGCGATGGCCTGACGAAATGCTCAGGTCATTGTTTGGCAACTTCGGCGAAATCCTCCTACATATAACAAAGTTTCACCATGAAAATGTATTCTTGTAGTCAGTGCCTGGTAAAACTCATCCCGTTCTGAAGTTATATATATATATATATATATATATATATATATATATATATATATATATATATATATATATATATATATATATATATGTATATATGTATATATGCGTGCGTGCGTGGGTCTGTGGGTGTGTTCGTGCGAGTGTGTGTGGGTGTGCGTGAGTGTGTGTGTTTTTCATATTCGGGATTTTTTTTACAAATCCACGCCCGCATCCAATGCAAAAAAGAAGCAGAAAATGCAACAGGCACACAAAAATATATCACCAAAAATGCTTAAGTATGAAAAAGCGTACGACCCGGGTAACCTGGGTAAGAATAATAACTTGGGAAATTAATGAAAAAAAGGTTTAATTACCCAAGTTCGAGTTTGGCATGCTACGATTTTGGCTCAAAGATCCGGAACGTCAGCATAAATGGTCACTTCATCTCTACTCGACGCATCACCTGGTCCTAACCAAGAAAATATTATACATTTATGTTTTTTAATGAAAGAATGACATTCCTATTTCGTTTGTTAGATAACGTTGATGAGATGGTAAAACAGATTTCGAGTCCCTGCGTTAAACTTCCACGCACACATACTCCCACTCACACACACACGATTTCACGCACTCGTTCCCACAATCGCACGCAAACGCACGCAAACACACGCCACACACACACCACACACACACACACACACCACACACACACACACCACACACACACACACCACACACACCACATACCCACCACACACACACACCACACACACACCACACACACACCACACACATACCACACACACACCACACACCACACACCACACGCCACACATTTTTTTTAATTTTTCTTTTTTTATATTTTTCAGTTTCCTGGAAAAATTCAGAATCTCTTACAGTAAATGAAAAATTTTGACCACAGTAAGATTTTTTTTAGAAACTAGAAAAAAGAAAAAATAGAAAAATTGTCCAGAAAATTTAAGGATAGAGAAAAAATTAAAAAAAAAATCTAAGAAGGAAGCTCTTCATTGTGGATGAGCAGATTAATTCCGACATGAGGGGTTTAGTTTTTTGCAGGACTGCGCTGGAACGCGAGTGAAATTGCGTTTCAACGTCCAGCGCAGGAAGGAGGAGGAGGCCAAATTATTCAGACGAAGACGAGCGCCGATCGACGACGATACGTGTAAGCAGTCTTAATTCACATTTTTAGATTCTGGTAGTCGTTTCAAGATTTGGAATACTACACTTAAAACCTTCCACATAAAAGTTCTTCCTCTTGCAGATCGGACCATTCGTATTGCATGACACAAAGGATTTATTTAGCAAATCATAAGCTTTCTAATTTTTTAGGTTTTTATTGCTGGTCCATGCTGTTCACTACCTTTTTTAGTTTCTTAAGTGTAAGAAAGTTTAGAAAGGATATTTTTTACACACCTAAGATTTTTTAATTGAGAAAATTTAGAAACATTTTTAGATTTTTAGAACACTTAAATTTTTTACACTTGGAATTTTGAGAAATTTGGAAATTCGATTTTTTTGAATTAAAAAATTTTTTACCCAATTCCTAAGTATTTATTCTTCCTCCTAATAGCTAGACGTCTTCTAGTTGTTTAAAAAAAAAAATCGATTTTTTAAATCATTTTTTTTGAAGCCAGACTTTTCAACTGTATTTTTTTTTTATTTTTTAATTTCCTGGAAAAATTCAGAATCTTTTTCAGTAAATGAAAAATTTTGACCACTTGATAGGATTTTTTTAGGAACTAGAAAAAAGGAAAAAAATAGAAAAATTGCACAGAAAATTCAAGAATAAAGAAAGTGTTTAAAAAAAGGATAAATCTAGGAAAAAAGTACTTCACTGTGGAAGAGCAGTGTGATGCCGAAACAGGCGTTTAGTTTTTTGCAGGACTGTGTTGGAACGCAGGTTAAGTGGCGTTTCAACATGGTGCGCACGCAGGAGGTGGAGGTGGAAAAATTATGGTGAAGACGAGCGCTTTTCGACGAGAAACGGGTAATTGGTCTTAATTCACATTTTTAGATTCTGATAGTTGTTTAAAGGTTTGGAATAGTACACTTAAAGCCTTCCTTATAAAAGTTCTTCCTCACACAGATCGGATCATTCTCATTGCATGACAAAGAAATTATTCAGCAGGTCACACGGTTTCTGATTTTAAGTCTTTTTTCTGCTCCTCACTCTTCACCAGTTTTTTAGCTACTTGAATTTAAGAAACTTTAGAAGAGAATACGTTTTTACACACCTAAGACTTTTAGTTCAGAAAATTTAGAACCATCTTTAGATTTTTAGAACACTTCAGTTCTTTATACTTGTGATCTCAAGAAATTTGAAAAATTCGATTTTTTTAATTTAAAAATTTGTTTACTCAACTCACAAGTTTCTGTTCTTTTTCTTATTATTTAGAACTCTCCTATTTGTTTCAAAAATTGGACTTATTATCAATTTTTCGAGATGAGAACTTTTTCAATTAAAATTTTTTTATTTTTTAATTTATTGGAAAAATTCAGAACCTTTTTCAGTGAAATAGAAAATCTTGCCCACTTAAAAACTTTTTTCAGAAATTAGAAAAGAGAAAAAATTGAAAACTTGTTCAGAAAATTTGAAAATAAAGAAGAAATTTCGAAAAAAATAAATCTAAGAAAAAAGTTCCTCTTCATTGTGGAAGAAACAGTGTGATGCCGACATCAAACGTTTAGTTGTTTGCATGACTATATAGGAATTGGTGTGACGTCATTGTCGACGTTCAACCGACAGAGCACCTTGAGGTCGACGTTCCGTGCAGAGGTGCCTACAGACTGCTGAAAAGGACGTGCGCCGACTCGACTTGGGAGCAAGTAGCAACTCGCTGAAGCGGGCGAGTTTCGACGATTGTTTCGCAAGGGATTTCACTGGACGAGCGAGGGACTCGAAAAACTTCGTTGTGTCGTTTGTTTTTGTAATATGTGCTGTGAAGTAAGCTTTGGGTAATGCTGTTGTATTAAAGTGTGCTATTTAATGCTTATTCACGTTTCTTAAACATTTCTCTCTCAGCAGTGTATGATGCGGAATTACTCCGGGTCCCACCGTGGCACATTTGCCTTTTATATCTATAGAGAAACAGTGCAAATGGTAGAGTAGAGATTGGGCTACCTATCGTTTGGGTGGTACTCAAGTGGTTCACGTTCGCTTGTGTTTCAAATATGCGGACTCCATTTAAAGCACACCTGTGTAGGGATTGCTACGAATCTTCTAGGTGGATTCCCTTCATTATATTATACCGAATGGGTTGAGTTTTTTGGGAAATTATCCCCCTTCTTACTGTGTTTCATATTAGTTTCCCCTTATTCCGCATTTATGTTGACACTTCTGAGAGAAATGTGCACTGCTAATTTTTTTGGATTTTTCAAATTGTTATATTTGATAGGGTTGCAATTGTCCGCTTCGCGATTTGTAATGACAGGTCAGCATCCCCGTAGTTATGAATTTTATTCGCGTTTATTTACCATTAACAGACTTTGCATTTTAAACGACCGGCGGCCGTCTAATTTGCACGTACTGTGGTTGTTAGTTTTTCGTTTAGCAATAACAGACGTTGCATTTTAAACAACCGACGGCCGTCTAGCTTGCGCGTGCTGTACTTTGTAGTTTTTTTCTTATGGAGGCGATATTTAGAAGTTTCAACCGCTATCGGTTGTTCTCGACTGTTTTTATGTTTTTAGTGGTTTTCGTAGATCGTTTTTGTACTAACAATGGGTTTCTTTTTATAGTTTTTTTTTTTTGCACTTGGATGGGTTTCCTGGACTGTTTCTTCTAACTAGGGTGGGGTTTCGTGGGCTCATTTTGGTATTTAGAATTTTCTTGTGGACTCCTCCCTATTTAGGATAGTTTTCTTGGACTTTTTTCGATTTAGGATGGGTTTTTTGGACTCTTTTTATGTTTAGGTTGGGTTTTCGACTCCTTTTTGTACTTAATGTGGTTTCTGGACTCTTTTTTGTATTTAGTTTGTGTTTTGGACTGCCTTTTGTGTCTAGAGTGAGTTTTTTGTGGACTTTTTTGTGTACTTAGGATGGGTTTTCTGAACTGCTTTTGTGATTGGGATAAGGTTTCTTTTACTCATTTTTTATTTAGAATTTTCTTGTGGACTCCTCCCTATTTAGGATAGATCTTTTGGACTTTTTTCCATTCAGGATGGGTTTTTTGGACTCTTTTTATATTCAGGTTGGGTTTTGGACTCTTGTTTGTATTATTTTGGTTTTTGGACTGTTATTTTATTTAGAATGGATTTTTTCTGTACTGTTTGTGGATTTTTTCTGGAATCGCTTAGCTTCAACAGTCGTTGCATTTTAAACGACCGCCGCCGTTTAAAGTGCACGCACGGTGTTTTATAGTTCTGTAGTTGAGATGATGTTTGTAAATTTCGACTGCTTATGAATGGACTTGTATTACTTTTTTGTATTTTTCGTATGCTCAGTCGTTGTATTTCAGGTTGCGATATTGTATAGTTGCTTGTTTTATTCTTTGTCTTTCCGTTAATTAGATGCTGTTTTTTTCTATCAATGAATTCGATTCATAAATGTTGCTTTTTGGCATTCCACTATTGACCATTATAGTATTCTAAAAGGCGCCTGATGATTTTCTATTATTAATAGTTTTACAAAGTTTTTGCGGAGATAGGGTGATTTTTTTCGACGAATAAGCTTGCAGTTTTGTGTGCATAGGCACCTTTGAGGCGAATATCATCCTGTTAGCGGCCGAGTGTTCGCCGTCGAAAAGAATTTGAATCCAACTGAAGAAGAAATCGATGCTCCACGCAGTGAATATTGCACTCAACTAAAAAATCTTTTCAGTGAATATAAAACGAATTTTGGAATCGATAAGAATAATACTCTTAATATTTATTGATCGATTTATTCTTATTGTTATTTATGAGATAATCTCCTATTGTGTTGTATAAAATAAATGATTTTGTACCTTTGAGCACTTTTTCTTGTTTATTTCTGAAACCTGATGTGGAATCTGGATCTTATTAAGCCAAAAAATTACGAATCAAGCCTTCTCAAGCTGCACGTCTAGTCTTAATTAACCTTAAATTAGAGGTGAACAGATAATAGAGACCAGAAATGAGATTGAAAGCCGATAAGACTTGAGATAAATGTCGCACAGTATCAGTTTTGTTTTTTCTGCTTCAAGCACTGAAGAAGTCTCAAATAGAGTGCATTGGACTGCAAGAGATTGCAACTCATAGCGTACTATTTTAAGAAACTTCATACGAGAGAAGGAAATAGTGTAGGCTGAGTGGCAGGCTAGTGATTAATGCTCAGAGATTTTTTCAAATTCTCGTACTAAGGATGTCTTTCCTCGGACAAGTAACACTTGAGGTGGTCCTAAATGATCACTTTTTTTTTGCTAATATTTCAGCATTCTTGCCATTTCTGAAATGCTGTTGTAAGCCCTGACTTTGCAGTCGGCTATGGAGGAGGAGAAAACATAGACTGCGATAAGAAAACATGACCAAGCAACGCTCAGCGGAAGCTCATAGCCTCCATCATGCCTTGGAAAATATTTCAGTCAAGAAGACAAGAAAACGTGACTGAACAAGGCACGTGACCTTTTCGCTGAGCGGCTGTGCATGAAAAAGTGTGCTGAAAACACACTTTCTCATACGTGATTGAGCCAGCTCTTGTCAGTACCATCCAGCACCAGAATCTATGGGAGTAACAACGGACCCGGACAACAAACGATGACCATAAGAAAAGGCAGGTGGAAAATGTAGCCTTATACTTACTTACTGGTTGCTTCTGTTACAAATAATGTGTATAGACAACGGCTAGTCGGTCTGCCTTCTGATTGACCAGTCAGCAACATTTTTAATTGCCACTCTGAACAAAGCAAAATCCGAGGAACTGAAATCTAAACGGTATCCTTATTACGCCTTTCATTTCAAGAAAACTTTACATCGAAATAACGCAAAAAACCATCCATAAAATAAAATAGCAATAATCTTACATTTCCATGCCGTAGTACTCTGTTTGAACTGTCATATGCTTTGCACAACTGATGTGAAAAGTCTTGTTCAACATGCTCTCGAAGAGCAAATATATATATATATATATATATATATATATATATATATATAAACTCTTATATAATCTACGCGCTACAATTTACTATTTGAGGTGGTTTTTCTCCCTCACTTCACTTTTATTAATGAATGCATCTAGTGGTAGGTGAAATGGAAATTCTATGCCAATAGATAATTATAAGCAGGAATTTGAAGCCATTTTAATTGGAAATCTTTATGTGACTAGCGCTACTAATAAATACAGTTGTGAAGCAAGCAGATCATTAGCCCATCTGATGACCACTCCCATAAAAAATGTACTTTTTAGGAAATGCTTTTCTGCAGAAATATTCTTGTGTATCTTGAAAATCGTTATTTATGATCTATTTCTAATCTTATTTGCATTTGCGTAATACATGAGATGCGTTTGTTTTATTCTAATTCGTCTAAAGTTTAGAACGTTGCGATCACCACTTTCCTTCGTTTTCTTCCCTGCCCTCCGCCTTCCCTCTACCCCCTTCCCGCAGCTATTGACTGATGTAGCAATGAGAGGCAATAAAATTGCATTGTGCACATATGAAAACGGCGAAGCAAATGAGGATTTGTCATCAGATAATAAGCAATAAATAAGCTCACGCTTGGCGATAATATAATACAGCCACTGTTCATACACGGATTTGTCAAAACTATTCTATAAGTTTCTGTTCTCTGTGGGCGGTGTGGTAAATGGCGTATTCGCCACTGGATTTATACCATAAGCAGATCCTGCGTTAACATTGTTGTTTTCTATACCGAGACTATTGAGTGATGTTATTCCAAAATTGCTGTCGCCCACTTGAGTTGTGTTCAATGAGGAACCAAAATTAGGATTACCTAAAATAGATCAGAATTAAAGTTATTGATATTGGTAAGGATGAACCTAAATATTAGTCTTAATCACCGTATCTTTCATCTAAACTTTCAGCTCATAAATTGTGCTATACTATAATTAGATTATGCAAATTACTGCACACATCAGTTTTATATGGAACGCTCCTTTTTTTGAAGAAAACTATGAGATTACGAAATGGAACGGTAGTGCAAAGTGTGTGTTTTGCTTTTTGCTCATGGCTAGTTGAAGATAATCATAATCATTTAGATCATGTTTCCAAATGTAACCGATGTGATCTTTCCATCATCTAATTCCCAGATATCTATAAAGGTAGCATAGACCTTGACTAGCTTCCTTCAATATTTCTCTAACCACTAACTCATTTAGATTCACATCTGGGACGATACTCAGATGGGAGGCGGATGATAGTATATGAGGGATGCGACGCTAAAAGTCAAAGTGATATCTAATGTGTTGGAAAAGAATGTGAACTGGTTTGCCTCATGCTGCAATCGAAGAGGCGACCTTCTGTTTAAAAGGCAGACGTTCTGCATCTGAGGCAATGATTCAGATGTTACGGTATTAGGGTTAGGGCCCTCTCTAAGGCAGAATAGTATTCTTGCTTTAAAGAAAGGTGTAAAACTCGCGCCTCACGCTGGAATCGAACCATAGACCTTCTGTTTACGAGACAGACGCTCTGCCCCTGAGCCAATGAGGCAGACGGCGCAAGACTAGGGTCAGGCCCTTGAAATTCAGAGTAATATCCTTATCCAGGACAAAAACATGCAATAGGTGAATCATGCTGGAATCGAACCAGCGATCTTCTGTTTACTAGACAGACGCTCTAATTCTGAGCCAATGAATCAGATGGAACATTATTAGGGTCAGGGCCCTCTCTGCTGCAGAATAATATCCTTGCTTTAGAGAAAGATGTAAAATATCCCCACGCTGGAATCGAACCAGTGGCCTTGTGTTTACTAGACAGACGCTCTGCCTCTGAGCCAAAGATGCAGACGATGAATGATCAGGGGCAGCACACCAAGGTCAAAAGCACTATCTGTTCTCTTGGAAAATAATGTGAACTGCGTGCCTCATGCTGGAATCGAACCAGCGACCTTCCGTTTACAAGACAGACGCTCTGCCCCTGAGCCAATGAGGCAGATGGCGCAAGATTAGGGTCAGGCCCTTGAAATTCAGTATAATATAATTGTCTAGGACAAAAACATAAATAGATGAATCATGCTTAAATCGAACCAGCGACCTTGTGTTTCCTAGACAGACGCTCAATTCTGAGCCAATGAATCAGATGGAACATTATTAGGGTCAGGGCCCTCTCTGCTGCAGAATAATATCCTTCCTTTAGAGAAAGGTGTGAAATACGTGCCTCACGCTGGAATCGAACCAGTGGCCTTGTGTTTACTAGACAGACGCTCTGCCTCTGAGCCAAAGAGTCAGACGATGAATGGTCAGGGGCAGCACACCAAATGTCAAAGGCACTATCTGTTCTCTTGGAAAATGATGTGAACTGTGTGCCTCATGCTGGAATCGAACCAGCGACCTTCTGTTCACAAGACAGACGCTCTGCCCCTGAGCCAATGAGGCAGATGGCGCAAGATTAGGGTCAGGCCCTTGAAATTCAGTATAATATAATTGTCTAGGACAAAAACATGAAATAGATGAATCATGCTTAAATCGAACCAGCGACCTTGTGTTTCCTAGACAGACGCTCAATTCTGAGCCAATGAATCAGATGGAACATTATTAGGGTCAGGGCCCTCTCTGCTGCAGAATAATATCCTTCCTTTAGAGAAAGGTGTGAAATACGTGCCTCACGCTGGAATCGAACCAGTGGCCTTGTGTTTACTAGACAGACGCTCTGCCTCTGAGCAAAAGATGCAGACGATGAATGATCAGGGGCAGCACACCAAGGTCAAAAGCACTATCTGTTCTCTTGGAAAATAATGTGAACTGTGTGCCTCATGCTGGAATCGAACCAGCGACCTTCTGTTTACAAGACAGACGCTCTGCCCCTGAGCCAATGAGGCAGATGGCGCAGGATTACGGTCAGGCCCTTGAAATTCAGAATAATATCCTTGTCTAGGACAAAAACATGGAATAGGTGAATCATGCCGGAATCGAACCAGCGACCTTCTGTTTACAAGACAGACGCTCTGCCCCTGAGCCAATGAGGCAGATGGCGCAAGATTAGGGTCAGGCCCTTGAAATTCAGTATAATATAATTGTCTAGGACAAAAACATGAAATAGATGAATCATGCTTAAATCGAACCAGCGACCTTGTGTTTCCTAGACAGACGCTCAATTCTGAGCCAATGAATCAGATGGAACATTATTAGGGTCAGGGCCCTCTCTGCTGCAGAATAATATCCTTCCTTTAGAGAAAGGTGTGAAATACGTGCCTCACGCTGGAATCGAACCAGTGGCCTTGTGTTTACTAGACAGACGCTCTGCCTCTGAGCCAAAGATGCAGACGATGAATGATCAGGGGCAGCACACCAAGGTCAAAAGCACTATCTGTTCTCTTGGAAAATAATGTGAACTGCGTGCCTCATGCTGGAATCGAACCAGCGACCTTCCGTTTACAAGACAGACGCTCTGCCCCTGAGCCAATGAGGCAGATGGCGCAAGATTAGGGTCAGGCCCTTGAAATTCAGTATAATATAATTGTCTAGGACAAAAACATGAAATAGATGAATCATGCTTAAATCGAACCAGCGACCTTGTGTTTCCTAGACAGACGCTCAATTCTGAGCCAATGAATCAGATGGAACATTATTAGGGTCAGGGCCCTCTCTGCTGCAGAATAATATCCTTCCTTTAGAGAAAGGTGTGAAATACGTGCCTCACGCTGGAATCGAACCAGTGGCCTTGTGTTTACTAGACAGACGCTCTGCCTCTGAGCCAAAGATGCAGACGATGAATGATCAGGGGCAGCACACCAAGGTCAAAAGCACTATCTGTTCTCTTGGAAAATAATGTGAACTGTGTGCCTCATGCTGGAATCGAACCAGCGACCTTCTGTTTACAAGACAGACGCTCTGCCCCTGAGCCAATGAGGCAGATGGCGCAGGATTACGGTCAGGCCCTTGAAATTCAGAATAATATCCTTGTCTAGGACAAAAACATGGAATAGGTGAATCATGCCGGAATCGAACCAGCGACCTTCTGTTTACAAGACAGACGCTCTGTTCCTAGGCCAATTAGGCACATCTTGCAATGTCAGGTGCAGGACGTTCAAGATCAGAGTAATATCATTATGTTGGAAAAGAAGATGAACACTTTGCCACATGTTGGAATAAAACCAGCGGCCTTCTGTTTACAAGACAGACGCTCTTCCCCAGAGCCAAGCAACAGATGGCGCAACATAAGGGCCGGTGAACTCTCAAAACTAGAGCAATATCCGTGCTTTCGAGAAAGATGTCAACTATGTGCATCATGCTGGAGTCGAACCAGCGACATTCTGTTTAATAGACAGACACTCTGCCTCTGAGTCAATGAGGCAGTCGATGAAAGACCACGGGCAACACCCTAAAGGTCAGAAGTGCTATCTGTTCTATTGGAAAAGAATGTGAACTGTGTGCCTCATGTTAGAATCGAACCAGCGGCCTTCTGTTTACATGACAGACGCTATGTACTGAGGAAAATTTGCATCAGGTGATTCCGTTGCTATATCCGTTTAGTACAAAAATCTGCATCAGGTGAATGTAGACGGAGAGTTGGGGTTCTCCCTAGAGTAGACCTGTTGCATTACCTCAGCCAGCGGCTGAATGCTTGAAATGTTTTATTTGAAGTGGCCTGGGTGAAATTTTGTTTCCTATAGCACTGCATGAGTCATAAGTCTGCGTTCTTATGGTACATAAAAAGTAGGTCCTCATTCGTACTAGCTTTCTCCATCCTCTTCAAAAATTGCTGCTCAGCGGCGGGAGCAGCTGCTAGCACAGATGAGGCCGCTTTTTATTGCGGGAACTATTTGCCTATTGCAAAGGCGAGACGAAGAGAAAAAGTAACCATAGCGTGCATTTGCCCTCCATTCCGAAATCTTTACGAAGCTGTTCCCCATTCATCACCAGTTGTTTTGGTCATATTTCCCCTGTGCTGTTCAGCGGCGGGAACAGCATCTGGTATGAGTGGGGACAGCTTCGCCCATCCCTCTCTTGTTCTTGTTGACATTTATTTTCAATTAGGAAGGAAGAGAGTTCCAGTAGGGTTAAGCGGCTCTTTTTGATGATATTGGGGACCTTTGGTAGGCGCGGTTGACGGGCCGGTGATGATGTAGCAGTATAACAGAAGAAGGGGGAATATTGCAGCGTCCGATATGTGGTGACCAGTAGTTGCACAGCTGTGAGGACCATATTGTGGTAGGGAGCTTTTTTGTACACATTCAAAGACCGTAGCGAAGACTGGACTGTAAAAGGGGCGAAATCGGTAAGAATGTGGGAGCAGCAGTGTTGGTAGGACTATGGGTGGAGCAGTGTACTACGAACAACCGGTGTTATTTTATCTGCAGGATTGTGGACGTGTCGGAGTGAGGACGGCATCGGGTCTCGAGATCCAGCGGGAGAAGGAGAAGGGAACAAAGTCGATATTCAGGCGCGACGTACTGTGGGATTGATAGAGACGAGCCGGACCGCCGATGAAACAAGCAAGCAGTCTTAATTCATTTTTTAGATTCTAATAGTCCTTCGAAGATTTGAAATACTACACTTAAAGCCTTCCATGTAAAAGTTCTTCCTCACACACATTGGATCGTTCGTATAACATGGGAAAGAAATTATTCAGCAGATCACACGCTTTCTGATTTTTAAGTTTTTTTCTCCTGCTCCGCACTGTTCACTACTTTTTTCAGTTTCTTGGATTTAAGAAACTTTAGAAGAGAATATGTTTTTACACACCTAAGATTTTTTTAGTTCAGAAAATTCAAAACCGTTTTTAGATTTTTAGAGCACTTAAATTCTTTATACCTAGAATTTCAAAAAATTTAAAAATTCGATTTTTTTAATTAAATTTTTTAATCAGTTCCTAAGTTTTCTTTTTTTTTATTATTTACAACTCTCTTATTGCTTTAAGAAAACTGGAATTTTTTTCAATTTTTCGAAATCAGAACTTTTGGCACTATTGCAGAGAACGATGGCACCGCGCTTGCGAACCGCGAACGCAGCTGCGCTCGTGCTCCACGCCGCGTACGCCCCACTACAGTACTCTGCACTTGCAAGCTAATGCTAACGCGCATCACAGAAACTCGAAAACCTGTAATGGAAACATGCAGCTTTTTTCAACCGTTCAATTCACGATGCCAAATAATGTTCCTCTGCAAAATTTCAGCTCAATTGATGCGCAGAAAGTGCACTTGTGGGGGACCACCGTTCTCTGCAGCGTTCCAATGGCGCATCACAGAAACTCGAAAACTTGTAATAGAAACATGCTGTTTTTTTTTCACCCGTTCAGTTCAGAATGGATAAAATACATGAAACAAAAGAAATAAATAAAATAAATAACATACTTAATAAAATAAATAAAATAAAATAAATAAGATAAAATAAGTTGGGATGAAATAGATAGAACGAAATTAAAAAAACTAAAAATTAACTAAAAGAAAACAAAACTGAAAGAAAATTGAACTAAAAGAAATTGACTAGAGGTAAACTAAACTAAAATGAAACTAAACTGAAATGTAACTACTGGATATTAGTGAATGTCATGGTATATTCTTTGATGTTATTGCGTATATTGCATCTTATTGTATTATAATGTGTATTGTAGTATATCATCGTATAATAATGTATATTACTGTATATTATTTTATATCATTCTAGTGTATTGCATATTATTGTACATTATTTTATATTCTCGTATATTTCTGTATATTACTACATTTTTTTGTACATTGTTGTATATTATTGTATAGTATTGTATGTTATCGTATATTATTGTAAATTGTTGTCTACTATTATATATTATTGTAAATTATTGCATATTATTGTGTAGTATTGCACATTGTTGCATATTATTGTCTATTATTCTATATTGTTGGATATTATCGTATATTACTTATATTATTGTATATTATTGTCAGTAATCACAGTGATCACAATTATATGCAATAACATGCAATAATGCGCAATAATATACAATAATATACAATAATATAAAATAATATACAATTTTAAACGATATCAGGCAATAATATAAATAATACCGAACAATATGCAATAGTATGCAATAATCTGCAATAATATACAATAATATACGATGATATAGAATAATATATAATAATATACAGTAACATGCACAACATACAATAATATCCCATAGTATGCAATAATATGCAATAATACAGAATAATATACAATAATAGAGAATAATATACAATAATACACAATAATATACAGTATTGTACAACAGCGTACATTGAAATGCAGTAACGTACAATAATATACAATAAAATAGAACGGTATACAATAATATACGATAATATACAATAATATCCAGTAGTAGACAACAGTATACAATAATATACGATAACATGCAATACTATACAATAATATACAACAATAGCAATATTATCCATTAATATCCAATAATATCCAATATTGTAGAATGATATGCAATAAGATACAGTATATGCAATGAGACAAAAGAATATACCATGATATTCACTAATATCCAATAGTTCCATTTTAGTTTAGTTTCATTTTAGTTTAGTTCACCTCTAGTTAATTTCTTTTAGTTCAATTTTCTTTCAGTTTTGTTTTCTTTTAGTTATTTTCTTTAGTTTTACTCATTCCATTTTATCTATTTCATTCTATTTATTTTATCTTATTTTATTCTGTTTATTTTAATTGTTTTATTTGTTGTATTTTATTTGTTTTATTTTATTTTTTATCTCCTTTTGTTTATCTTACATATTTCATTTAATTTAACTTATTTATTTTGACTCTCCGCAGTCCTCCTTTTGACTCTGCGGGGTGTCCATAAGTCATATGCGGTCCTTCACTCCTTCACATCATTATTTGGCATTCTGAATTGAACGGATGAAAAAAAAATCGCATGTTTCTATTAGAAGTCTTCGAGTTTCTGTGATGCGCGTTAGCATTAGCTTGCAAAGTGCAGAGTACGGTAGTGGGGCGTACGCGGCGTGGAGCACGAGCGCAGCTGCGTTCGCGGTTCGCAAGCGCGGTGCCATTGTTCTCTGCAATAGTGCCGAGTTTATTTGTGAATGAAACAGTAGAAGATGAAAGAAATTTCACAGAGCGGAAGCGAAAATTTTGTAATATTCAAAACGAAAACTCTGCAATGCTTAGTTTTTCTCAATGCGGTGAAGGTGAAGAGATTCATTGGAATTTCCTGTTGGTGGGGTTCCATTTACGCAGTGAAACTTTTGAGGAACGAGAAATTACACATACATACTAGTAACCTTTAAAAGACGTTGCTGCTACCCGTGTTAACGACCGCTGCCCCTTTACCTGTCTTTTTATCGATTTGGGGGAGATATGAGTCGACGTAAAAAAGGTTCCTCTTTTTTCTTGGATTATGACTTATTCTGATAGAGTTTTTAATGTTTCATGAAATTTCTGGTCTTTTTTTTTCAAATCTTTCCTCTTCATGATATATTGTTAGGTTCATAGCGACGAATGAATACGGCCGCTTCGCGCGCAAACCGCGTGTGGCCTCCCTCTATCTTTCCGTTGCGCGTACGCTTGTGGCTGAGTGCGTTGACCCCGGTGCTTCATCCCCGAACGATATGACATAAGTGTGGAGTGCGTTTTGCAGTGTGATGCTTTACCTTAATCTCGTTTTTTCTTTTTATTTTATTGGTGATATGTGAGATTTGATATTATCGGCCAAGCTGGGAATCTACCAAATAGGGGGATGAGGAATACGCGCCTAGGCAACGATACAGCTGAATTTCTGATCCCCCATAAGTTGACTTTTTTCCGCTTGTGGTCAGGTGTAAGTATCAAGTCACCATTTATGAATGCTCATGGCGCACTGTCACACTTGAATAGTCATCCAGTAAGTGCACGGAAAACGCTAAAATACCCGAATCGCATTTGTTCGAACGCGAGAAATTAGCACGTCATTGGTCACGAAATGCTAGAAACCATTCACGGCGTATTTATCCATAATGCAGACTACCAGGCTTGCTCAAAAACATCTTAGGCGCTTTTATAAAGGAAAAGAAAGCAAATGCTGAACTAGAACTTCGAAGTGCACAGAAACGAGAACTGCACTCACAAGGCCACGGATTCCATTTTTTGTAGCCCAGTACAGCGGGTTTTCCGCGGTAGCCAAAAGGTCCCAGATTGTGGTATATTAATCCGTAATTCCATCAAGGCCAACATTTTCGAACCTTCATAAACGATGTTTTTGGAGCCATCAATCCTTAAAACATGCTTCTGTTGACGACTAGGCAACCTTAGGAAGTAGGCACCAGAAAGTCCGCCACTGTTTCCCATGTTTTTTTTTCCAATGCGTTTTTTTACAATCTCGAAGTATTTGTGTGCATCTATAATTGTAGCCCATGTGCGTATGAAATGTTTAGTCTCGGGTCTCTACATTTGGACAGGGTATGCTGATAGAATGGAAAAGTTTTAATAGTTATAGCTGCCTCCTTCTACGAAGAAATATAAACCAAAGAATCGAAGATATTCGATGTGGTTTGCGACCCTACGTACAGCCACAATGTGCCTACTTTTTTGTCTTGTTTAAGTACCGTTGAGCGCTGTCTAGCAGGTGCAAGTGTAAGGTAGGAGATGTGGATAAAACGTACCTGTAGAACAAAAAAAAATATTTCCACGGTCCAGGTTTATTAGATCGGCCGCGTCCCACTCAATTTCATCGGAACGGTCGCGTTTTACTTATTTTTCGGGCTGTCTGCGGCTTTGTGATTGTGACGCTGTAACCACATTTAAACCTAAACCAGTTTAAACTGTTGTAGCCAACCTGGCTGACTGCTTCGTTTTTCAGGAAAGAATGTCGGGTATTGCGGTAGGGCGACTGGCGGAGGAGCGTAAGGCGTGGCGCAAGGACCATCCTTTCGGTTTCATCGCGAGGCCGGCGCTGAACTCGGACGGCACGCGCAATTTGTTCCACTGGGAGTGTGCCATTCCGGGGAAAAAAGGAACAATTTGGGAAGGAGGATTGTATCGGGTAATGTGTTTTACTGTGCTTTATGTGTTTTCCATTCTTATCTGTATGCAGTATGATTAGAGTGATAAAGTGGTGCACTTGCTGGTGATCAGAAATTAACTTACGATCCTCTTTCGTCTCCCATTTTTATGTCCTTTACTAGGTAATAATAATAATAGTAATAATAATCTTTATTCGTACAATAAAAAAAGCTTGGAATTATATGTACAATATATATATAGGGAAACAAAGCATATGTAATACCAGCATTGGACATAACGATGCGCTTAAAAACCCAAAAAGATAGTTAGTGAGAACAAATATTGGAGATCAGTTGAAAAGGTAATATATGTTATGAGTAGTACATATATGATGGTTACTCATAACTGATATGAGGCGCATATCGTCGACAGATCACACTGCTCCAAACGTCTCTTAAAGCATGACAAGTTACGAGCCATTACCACATCATATGGTAAAAAGTTCCAGGTGGGAGCAGCACAGTAAGCAAAAGATTTAAGCACATCAGTTCGATTAGTTGATTTCCTTTCGATTTGGAGAGGGTGAAGCCTCGAGCGCAGTGCAAACTTTGTAAAGGAGAAAATGCTCTCGAATGGAATGCCTGAGAAACCTTTAACGATCTTAAAACATAAATGTAAATCGAACTGAGCTCTGCGATGCCACAGATGTTTCAAGTCAGGAATACGAAGCCTCTGTTCCTAATTAGGTTGGAACGGTCCATGGAGAGCTTTCCTAAAAGCTGCCTTAGTGAAGCGTCGTTGAACTCTCTCAATTATCTCGATATCCTTTTTTCGCGGACACGGACCAGACCTGACTACAGTATTCCAAAATGGGGCGGCAGTAAGCAACGAAACCTTTCCGATAATTTTCTATGCAGCTGTACTGCACGGCACGCGGAATGCAATCCACAATATGAGCTTTCCTTCGCGAAATTTCTACACAATGATTATTCCAGCCAAGGTCAGAACTCACATAAACACCTAGATCCTTCATTACTTCCTTTGCAGGAAGATCGAGAACACAAAAACGCAGGGGACATTCAGTCAACAAATTTACGTCCAGGAAAAAGCATTTCTCAGCAGATATATCGAGCTGCCATAACTGTGACCACTTTTCTAATGAAACCATGTCCCGACATAATACGTTTTAATCGAGTTGGGGCTCAATGATTTATCTGTATATCTTCACATCATCAGCATAAAGCTTGCAACAGCTTGATAAGTTCTTTGGAAGATCGTTTACATAAAGCAGAAATAGAAGAGGCCCTAGAACACTATCCTGCGGCACCCCACTAAGCAAAGAATGTAGCGAAGACAAGGCATTCCCAACTTTCCCTTCACTTTCACCTCTTTTTCTACTCAGTTTTCTTCTGCAGCCCAAATTACTTACCCAGTTAACGCTATTTCATTGTAGAGGTATCTTTTAAAGTAAAACTTCCTTTTTTTAGGCAACCGTCACTGGTAAAAGTAAATGATCACAGTCACCATTTACCTTTAAGTTTGGCATGTTGAACAAAATGGCTAAGAATTCTCAGTGTTGCCATTTTTCCAGTTATCACCATTAATAATGCGCCATTCTTTTTGCCATTTTAGCACCATTTTTCCGCTGGTTATGGTTTCAAAAGATGCTCATTTCGTTAGGCATGCTTAGATTTCATCCAAGAAAATGTTGCAGCATCCTAAGGATCGGCATTTTTTCCTCGTATAAATATATCAAAAAAAAAAAATCGGCAACTTTGAATAATTGCTGGGTAATGATGACGTGGTTAACGTGCAAGCCACTTCTGTTTGATATTTTAATGCTGTAGTGATTTTATGTACTCACGAATGGAATTGTTGATTGATATTTATTATGCGTTAATATTTTGCGGTGAAAACTGAGGTGTCTATAAAGCTTAAAAAAGAGCGCTGTGGGTTATGCCTATGAAGCAAGTGAAAAAATGAAATGAGTGGAGTCTATGGTGAGGGATCTGCTGTACCGATCACATCCTATCATAAATGTTCATCTTTTATAGAACTCAGGAAGTATATGCTTACTGTTGCGGGAAGTTAGAAGGTATTATCACAGCAATTGTTTATACGATCAACGAAAGAGAAATAGGAAATATGGATGTTTTTTCACTCTCCATCGTCAAAATTTAATTTGCTCCATTAATTTGAATTTCATCGATGCATTTATCTATTAAAAGTTTTTATAGCTTCGAATGCAATTCAAGGATGACTATCCATCTATGCCACCTAAGTGCAAGTTTGATCCACCTCTCTTTCATCCGAACGTATATCCATCGGGTACGGTGTGTCTGTCACTGCTAGATGAGACCAAGGTGCTTCTTGTTTGTTTCTCTTTTTTTTGCATCCGGCAATTTGTATCTTTCGAGCAGTCAAACGGTGAGCGCCCAAATTTTATAACGCCTTGTGCGAGATTTTACTATTCCTAGTTAGGATTCATGATTTCTGATGGAGGTTAATGGAGCAGTGCTTACGTTGCAGCACACGCCGCCAAAAAATTTCTTCCAAATATGTTGTTGCTTCCCATCTAGAGAAACGTATTTAGCTTTATAGAGTGCTTGAGATCTTCGGTAGCAAAATAGTGTCCGATTATCCATAGAGATGAGTTCGAGAAAATAGGGAGCACGAGTCCTAAGTGGCAATAATGGATTTCTCGCCGAAGCGGATTTTCTTGTCGAAAATTTTCTATTGATAGCGTCAGTATATGGAGGAATTCTACCCCGAAGAAAAAAGTTAGACTCTTCAGCAGTTATGTAGCGTTTGACTTTCTACTGGAACACACGAGAAATGCATCGAGAGGGACCGACCCTCATGTGAATAATTTTTAGCCATAAAAAGGCGTCATTGGTGCAAACCGTTTCCTGTTTGTTTTCACTTCGCATAACAGAAGTTAAAATTCTTGCAGGATTGGAAAGCGTCAATAACTATTCGCGAACTTTTATTGGGTATCCAAGATTTGCTCGATAACCCAAACATTGAGGATCCTGCTCAGGCGGATGCTTACCAGATTTACTGTCAGAATCGGTCAGTCTTGGAACTTATTTTTGAATTTAATTAATTTTTTATGCTTTAGTCCTACTCTTCTTATCTTATCGAATTCATCTTTTAGGGTTTTCACCAGCTTGCGAGTTGCATCGATTAGAATTGATGATCACTGAATTGACTAACGCATAAGCAATCCTAGTTTCATGTTGCAGTGGAGAGTATGAGAAGCGAGTCCGCCGGCAGGCGATGCAGTCCGCCTCCGATCTTGTCTTGAAGGAGTTCGTGGACTGACTGAAGGCAAAGTTTCAAAGGAGCCTTATTTCACATCTGGACATCGTAACGCTGCATCCGGTCTACCCCACTACTTCATTTTACGAAGCATCTGTTATAAGTAATGGTCTGCAGTTTTGAAGTTATTTCTTATATAAGATCTCTTGCACAGCATACTCATGTACTCATTCCTCTTATCATATGCCTTCATCAGATTCTATATGCAAACCTCAAACTCGATCTAACATAAGGTCCATATTTTGCCTTTAACTTGAGTAGCACCTTCTCTGATTGAATTCATGTCACGCTTTGCTAACAGTTCCGCAACGTGATGGTGGTCCGAGAGTACTGATAGAGTTTACTAACTGCTTGTCAGACTTTTGGTTCTGTTTCAGACTGAAGTTGGGCTGGCTGAAGCATCGAATGGGTGTTTTCTTGACAAGTTGGCGTTCCTCAGAGGCTTTGTTTAGTGAATTGAGTAGGGTGAGAACATTCCAGGGGTAATAAGGAAGAGGGGAAAGGATACTATTCACTGTGTGGTCACCTCGTGTCGATCGATAAATACAGATGAATGTCTTTATAATCCTTTCAGATCAAGTTAAGAGAGAGTTGTAATGCTGTCTCACTGCCTTCTTTTTTTGCAGAAGGTTTGGAGGACACTTGGCAAATGCTACTTTATGCTTCCCACTTTTTGCGGTTTATCATTTCTTCCATAAAATTTATCACTCACCTCATTCGTTACGGATCCCATATTCACTTTAATGGTCCTGGCTAAGAGGAGAGAGGGGAGAATAATGGAAAAGGAAGCGATAAGACGGATAAAGAACTTGACGAGGGTGATGGTCTCAAGGTTAGGAGGTGGAGGTGGAGGAGGGAGGGGAAGAGGAGGAAAACTTGCTAATTCTGATCCTCACGTGGTGGGAACGCAGCTCATGCGCTTGAATGGTCACGATTGAAAGCAATTCAACTGGGAAGCATTCTTTTTGGCAATAATTGTAAGATTTTTGAACATTGAAAGTACACATATGGGATTTACAAATGTAATGGAATCCACGAAGTTGTGTTGATGAGAATGACTTTGACATAGTTTACAAGTTTCGCGAGCTGTCTTCCCCTTCTGCTCTCCCCTCCCCCTTTATCCTTATTCTTATGTATCGCACAAAGGTTTAAATATGAGCTAATCAAATTGGTATCGTTTTTGTGATTTTGATAGTTTGTATGTTCTTCTGTTATATTTAGGCGTTCGGTCTCTCTTCATCGATTGTCAAAGTTTCCCACATTAATAAATCACCCCAACTTCAGTGATGAAAAAAGATTCCTTTTCAATATTTATGACTTAAGTGATAGACGTGCTCATTGCTAACTGAAATGATTCATAATAAAACATCTTTAGTGCATAGGGACCCTCTTCATCTTAGAGGGTTTCTCGTTTTTTGTCCTCACTCCTTTAAAATTAAAAATTCGGCCATTTCGTCTATGAGCATGCGATTTTGTTGTATTTGATTGTAGTGCATAAGATGTGCACATTCGATGCAGTGTTGTGATATTTTGGTTTCATGTAATTAAACTGTTTGTTTTTTTGTTTTTTTTTTGCTCGATTTTATTACACGTTAAAGGCGAATATCCAATATTTATGACAAGTTGTGCAATTAGATTTCAGTTGACCTATTTTTACGCCAATCTAAGTGTTTTTGGATGAGTGGAAAAGAATGGGAAAGACTGCTTTTTTCACGAATTGCCCGTATTGTTCGATTGATGAAGTTGCGAATATAACTGGGCTGCGGCATGTGTAACAATATAAGTTGAAAGTGATGAATGGTGTTGACTGCATTTAAAAAAATAAATCTTTACAAGATGGACACTGAAAGAAGATAAATGAGACTGACTACGGGAGTAGGGGAATCGCCGATCCTGCCACACATGAGAATCCATGGCCCTGTGAAAGTAGTTACGTCTCTGTTCTACTTTCTCGTTTTACCTTTGCATAAAGAGCAAAATGAATTTCTATTATACGAGCGAATGGTGGTCAAGTATTTTGCTTCTGATTAAGCAAAAATTTGGTACTTTATCGTGTGTGCAAGTGTGTCATAGTTGTTTTACATGCCTATAAACGACCACTTTATATTTGTATGAATGCGATGAGGTGGGAAGTGATTATGACCATTGATGAGGGAGCATTTTACCACTGGCTGTTTCTGTAGATTGCGGACGAGTTTTTCAACCTGTTTCATTCTGGTTTCATTCATATCCATTGTCCTTCTTTTATGTTTCGTATCGTCGACTGTTTAACGTCGTCCGATGGTAAACTTGTGTCTTAAGCGGCGCTTGGAGCAGTGTGACTTGACTGTGGAACCCGCCTCGCTTCCCTACGATGGTAACTAAATATTTACCTATCTTATTTTCCCATATTCATGTCTGCATTCCCGTATCTCTCCATTCCTCACGATCTCTACTATTTTTCTCTAATTTCGCTTTCTAGACGCTGCACTTTTTATGGTTTTAGATGTTCATGCTGTCTGTCCCTTTGCATGTTTATTTGTCAGACGCGTGTTTTATGCTTTATTGCGAAATAAAGGTGTTTTTGTTGTATATGCAAATGCATGTTTATATTTGACGTATTCACTGACTGCGTTGTTTACTGCGCGATCGGTTGAAATGAACTCCGAATAGACTCCTTGGTTCCGTCCTACCGAGCCACTTCACCCCAGCACCTTCATCGGCAGAAAGGTGCTGGAGTTAGTCCTCGTCCTCCTGAGCGGAGCAACGGTGAATCGGCTTCTCAACATTCGATAGGCAGGAAACAAACTTAGGCCTAACCTTTGCACAATCTCACAACTCTTAAACGGAAGTGGAAGCGATATGAAGGACATTTATTCGTAATGAATGCTTTATTGATTAAAATAAGTTTAATAAATAGTGTGCTAATTCATCAGTTGCCCTCTCAGAGCAAATGCCCTCTGCATTCCCGTGTTGTGAGCAAATCATGCCCTCTCAGAGCAAATCAACAAATTGCACAAATTCCCGTGTTGTGATGTTACTTAATGTGTGATGCTGTAAAGTACATGTTTGTCAGTACTGTTCGTATGAGTAAATCAGTAGTATTAATGTGTTGTTTTGACTCAGGAAACACTGGGAAAACTTTTTCAGAGATTCTCAAATAATTTTCCCATGTCTCCTTGAATTTTCCCAATTCCCTGTGTTGGTGGAAAATGATTGTTATGCGGTAGTTTTTGCTCCGGCGAGTGAGTCTCTAAGAGGGTGAAACTCCTTTCGTATCACAAAAGTGTCAATCAGTGTTGAAACGTTAATCTCACTATTAGCAGATAGCGTAAGCGTGAGCATGAACCTGAATTCAAACTTAATGACCGCCTAGCTAAAGTACAACTGTCGTAACGATGTGACGAATAGTGCTCTAATGTGGTGAATGTCGCCGACGCTGTATTTCCAGTTGTTGTGGTATGAGGAAGCGTTAACTACGCATTGGCTGTTTCTTTTCCCACGTTTTATCTAACTCATCTTTCAATTTTGGCGATGAATTGGTTTTAGAGCGCAACAGCAATCGGTAATCTTGGTCGTTGTATTTTCTGAACAGTGCAAAATTGCAGCTACCTTTGAACACGTCAGTTAATCGCTATAATGGCCGATGCACTAACTGGTATAACGTTGGTTCGAAAAGATGGTTCTAAAGTTCGTCTTTTGATTTATTCTTTAAACAGAAAAAAAAAAGAATCAACTTTCCACTTTATATTACAAGTGTGCAAAAAAAAGTCTATCATGTTTCTTTTGTTGTATACGAAACGTTGATCCACGAACATTTTATCATCGTAATTAAGATTGTTTAGATACGGCGAAATCGGATTTGAAACATTGCTCAGACTATACCTACCGAATTCAACTGTTTATAACATTTCCGCTTTGTGAATTTAAACTACGATACTCGTCTGATAGACATACCCACGCATATTATAGATGTACGCATAGGCTAGGAGATTGCGTGCGTTTTTCCCGTTGTTTAAGATGACTTGTTTATTCTCATTTCTATTTCTTTTTTAAAGCGTTGAGCTTAAATTTGAGTGTTTACTATGTTTTAGAGTTTTTAACTGTGTTATATCATTATTGGTTGAAGGTACCTGCTGAAGAGCATCTGAAGGGAAAGGTGGTAGCGCTATATTTCTCGGCAGGCTGGTGTCCACCTTGTCGTCAATTTTCACCAAAACTGAAGGTTTGCAGATTTAGGCTTATTGTTACATTTGAATGGCTACTTAATGTAAACAGAAAGAACAGCGTGCACACTCCTTTGTTGAAAGGCATGAGTGCCGTGCAGTGCACTTACTTGTTCAGTTTCGACTCCTGCTTGGAGTGCTGTATTAAGTTATCGTTGCTGAGTCCATCTCACTTGTTGACATTATCCATCGTAAGATTATTGCTGCTTATCATTGATAGTTTTTCATTTTGGAAATCAACATTAATTATTTTATCCGTTTTTACAGGAGAAATGCCATCTTTGCATTCCAGAGCTAAGGAATCTATTGGTCTTCAGTGATTTTTAACGAAGAAAATTACTGAATTATTGTTATGGATCGGGTTGCAGCGCTTTTATGAGAAAGTAGTCGAGAAAGAGAAAAAGCAATTTGAAGTGGTGTTCGTGTCGAAAGATGAAGAAGAGGACGATCTTTTCGAATATTATGATGAACATCAAGGCAATTGGTGTTATATCGAATTCGGCAATCCGGCCATAAAGTAAGCTTTATGATTTTTTGCCGGAAGAACATAAGAGGTTGGGGGAGGGGGAGGGGGTTAAGAAACGGTTAGGACTGCTGCGGACTTTTTCTGC
This sequence comes from Baylisascaris procyonis, assembly GCA_037389465.1. Classification (NCBI taxonomy): domain Eukaryota; kingdom Metazoa; phylum Nematoda; class Chromadorea; order Rhabditida; family Ascarididae; genus Baylisascaris; species Baylisascaris procyonis. The sequence goes on from JAZARR010000146.1 coordinate 3,356,896, forward strand.
GTAGATGAAAAGTGAGTCACAAATATTTTTTCTGAAGTTTCTTTAAAACAGTGTTCAGTTGACCATTTTTATCTGAGTATTGCTCCATCCGATCGTATCAGTGTAAAATCAGAGGATACGCTTGAATTGTTCCGACTGTTTTTTTTTTTTCTCTGATTGTGACCATCTCGTTCTCTCTCCATTCATCTCTAAATGAACGTCACCTTCTTACCTTTTGTAAAAAAAGGCGATACATATGTCGTTGCAGTGTGTTGTTGCCGGATCATTTTCAACTCAGTTAGACACGTCATTTTGCCTCCTTTTTAAAATATTTTTTGCGGTGCTTTATAGGTAAACGGGTTCACAGTTTTAGGAGTAGAGGATCACCTTGTAGCCGAATAGTGGGCTGTGGCATATAATTTCATCGTTTAACAAAGGTTCTTTCACTAAGAATCTGGGTGAATTGCCTACAGGTTGTCGATGGTTCGTTCACTCGTTGGAACTGTTTTCAGGCAGTTGCTTGAAAAGTACAATGTGAAGGTGATTCCGGCTTTGCGCATTATAAAGGCTGATGGCAGTGTTGCGGTGGAAGATGCACGAAGTCAGGTGGCGGACAGGGGCACCGACGAACCTCTAGCGCTGTTCGAAGAATGGCAAAAGGCAACTCAATAGGTGATCAGCTGCCAACTTCGCAGCTTTCCTTGTTGTGCTTCCCCATCTTATTTTTTTCCAATCATTTAATCTATTTGTTTCAACTCAGATATTATCCGCCTGGCCAGATTCATTTTATTTGTTATCGCTAATTTATTGCTTTTAAGTTAATAGCTTATTTTACTTACCAACATTTATATTCGTGCATTAATGGAATTCTAATCGTTCGCGTTTCGTAGAGTGCCTTCCCATAGCAGAATACTTCGATTATTTGCTGTCACGTGCGTTGATTCATTTTAAATAACCCCGTGGTCAATGTGTCCTAGGGACATTGGTGTCATCTTATCGTTACTACCCTGATTGAAGAAGTGCTTTCAAGTAATGTCATTCGAGGAGATCATTTTTCAATTTGCAGACACGTCTTGAAACCACTAGGGAGGAGAATCGGAAGGAAATGACGCAGGCGGTAGGGGAAAACTCCCTCGGTTCACATCCCTTTTTATACTATGCTCGCTTAGCAGTTATCAACTAGGTCACACTTTGTCGGAGGAAGGAGGAGTGATTTTCCAAGGAAAATGGGCTTTTCCAGCGAAATAGTCGACAATCTCGAAGATTATACTCAGTGAAAATCTGCCTATCGCATTGATTTCGAGGCCATTATCTGTTTCAAAATTCATCCAAATTTTCAGCGAACGGTTTTCTTCCATTGTCGAGTCATGAAACTTCTTTAGGGTTCTTGTAATAACGAAGGTAACTTCTGCCTCGGGTCTGTTGCAGCACGAACACATCCAAATCTGTTTTACCACTTTCCTCCGTTGTATGTTGTATTGCTTACAAGTATCAAGCCCAGATTCGAGTATACTTTACCTATTGGCACCTGTCCATTGTTGTGTGGGCGGTGACGTTTAAGCTTTCCTTGGATAACGTTTAAGCTTAGATAGAAGCCTCCTCCTTGAAGGATTATAGTCAAGAACTTTTCCGCAAATGCGCTCCCAATAAAGCTCGGATTCTTGCACAACATCATTCGACGTCAACCTATCTATCTGTCAAAACAAGAGATAAAACAGACTAGCAATTCGAGAAAATTAAAAAACTACTCTTTGCCTCAGCACAGCAAAAAATAGAAACCCATACTGAAACTTTACTTATGCAAGTCCAATCAGTGCATTTTTGCAAGCTCTGGGCAAGGAGGTGCATCCCCCCCTTCCCCCTGAAAACGATGAAGTGTTTTTCAAAAATCAGGAATCACATTTTTCCTATCTAAACTTTTTCAGCTGCCTCTTTCGAGACATGGGTCTGCCGCCACTTGATACGAAGTCATTTAGAATCACTGGCAGCTTAAACCAAGTAAAAAGGGAAACGGAAATGCCTGCAAGTGCATAAAAGATAAGCGCAAAAGTGATAGAAAATAACGTTATGTGAAGGCACGGCCTACCAAGTTAAAATTGATTTACATGGATGTGAAGAAAGTAGAACAAAACTTTCGACCGGCAGTATTTTCAAAAACGTTGAGCATTTGAAAGCGAGCTGCGATGGATGGAGATAGGTTGTACCCGATGCTCATACGTGGGGACACTGGCAAAAGCTTATCACTAGATGACCATAAACGCTTTTCTGGCCTGTTTCTTGAGAATAGAGTGAAAGTACCACCTATCGACGAAAATGTAGACAAAGCAATTGCTTGCGCTGCTTGTTTCATTACTAATCGAGATGACTAGGTCTGCTTGGCATCTACATCATTCAGATAAATTTAGCTTGCCTACTGCGGAAATACAGGTGTCACACCTTTTATGCCAATTACAATAAGTCGCAAAATGAAACCTTAGCTTCCTGCCGCCGATTCATTACATTTGGTTTCACTTGCTTGCAACGCTTCTTCAGCCAAGATACCTTATGCAGTTGATTTTCTTTCCAAGGAGAGGTCAGTTTGAAAGTCGTCCCTCCGGAATATTTAATAATCATCCCTCATTACTTTCTATTCTTTGCTCCCTCCCTCCCAACATGCATCTACGCATCTTTTGATTACGGGAACCTGATCAGTCTTGCAGTTCTGAGCAAACAGCTGTGAGCATGCAAACGGTTAGGATCAAAACAATGCATTTCTCAAAAGCACAAGTTTTAATGAAGGCAGCTTAATATGACATTTAAAAAGTGATGAATAAAACTTGCTAACAAGGATATCACTATGCAAGCTTAACCTTCCATGCATCTTCAACAGCGCTCAATAGCATACTACCTTGCTTGCTGAACTCGATATTTACCTATGGAGAGCATTCCCAAGAACCATCCTCAACTCGACGTTCGTTCAAGATCGTCCTCGAGAAGCAATTACATAAAGCATTTGAATGGATAGCGCAGTAAAACATCAACAAAAGAGTGCACCAACAAAGTACACATCTCACAGTTGATTCATCCTTAATTTCATTCACCGACCATCATTCTACTCTTTTCCTCCAGTTCACTCGTCACACAGAAGTGTGTTACATATAAATGCAGATATATCGCGCAATAAATAAGGAAAATACAAAAGAAACAGGATGTGTACATGACATGACACTTAATTCTCGTCCTGGTTGGGCAATCGTTTCTCGCACCCTTCGACCGAACAGGGATTCGATTAACGCAAAAAGTGGTTGGGGAAGATGTAAGAAAGGAAGCCACAAAACATGTCATTGTCGCTATACGCCGCATATTTCAAGTGTTTATACTGTTAATGTCGTAATACTGACCTCTAGAAACGTATCAAGTATGACGCAACAATAATATCAGAAATTGATAAACTGATCTGAGGTAAATGAACTACAAACTACGAGAACATGAAAACAAGCAACAATGAATTGACGACTGGAAGACACCGTGGCACAATGAAACGAATGAGCAAAGTACGCATTGACCATAATATAAATTGATGGTCAAATTCGCCAACGACATACTTTTTGAATGCACAACATTGCATACGTATTTTTCGCATCTATTAACGCACACATACGGACTTATATCAATTATGCGAAGTCGCCGCAAACTGCGAATTTGGAGGTTGGATTGTAGTTTTAACGCTGCTACAGTTAGACAACGCTTCTTCTGGGTGACCGCCGAATGAGCGGCGGGAAATTCAAATGAACTACACTCTGCATCACACCCTTGAAATTCTCACTGATAAAGTTAATATTTTTTGGATTAGGATGTATGGAAAATGCGGCAACATACAAAGGCTCAGTGGAGGGAGTCGACTGAAGTTGAAGGTTTCCTCTCAGTAACGTTTTATGGCCGATAGTTCCAAGCGGGAGTTCATTTTAAAATGGCAGCCAGTGTTTGTTTTTGTTCATTGCTAGAAAAGGATAACATATGTGTTCGGAGCTGTCAGAGCTTTGACTCCCTTCACTCAGTCGTTGTATGTTCCTCATCTCGATTTTACCTGCAGCATTCGTGCAGGAACCCACTGGCAACAATCATACACTCAAATAACATTTTTTTTTTTTTTTTTTTGAAAATCACAACATTCCATAATCTCCATAGTCCATAGTCAGTGATATTCCATAATTCAAAGCTCATACAGCATCTGAGACATCACAATCACACCTTTATGATGCGTTCCCCCAAAGGTAAAGTGAACTCATCGACTCATTTCTGTCAATTACTGTATTATCATCATCGCATTACCATATTCAGTGAAATTCCATAGGGAAAACGACTAAAATGTGTTAATAAGTGCCGCTCAGATGCTCACTAATGCCGGCGAGCTTTTTGCAATTCGAAGTACTCGCTGATGTTGAAGTTCTTGGAAGAGTGACACCATCAAATCGTTATTAACGTTACAGCAGATACAGCTCAAATCCAAGTAGGATCAATGGGAAGAAATCATTCAAAATTTGTCAGTGAGGGACTCCGAAAATCTCACCCACTGGGAACATGACGCCTTTCAACAAATGAATGGGAATCCTGAAGAATTGAGGGCACATTTAGAGGAACTCGAACTTACAGGTGCTAAATTGCAATTTCTAGCTGAACATTTCTAATAGAAGTTCGATAACATAAGTAGGCAATCACTGTCACGCTCTTCAACACTCTCCATCAGCAACGCCGCGAAATGACCAAACGCAGCAATGACTACTTGCGAACGCATGTATGCTTCTTTAGTCACTGTCACAGAATACACACGCGTCTAGTGAATGTGGAGAGTAGTTCGCAACAATCACACATACTTGATGAACATAATTTAGAGATTTGGGCTAACTTTGATGAGAGATTTGTCTATTCGAATCATAAATAATTCAGAGATAATTTACTCAAATTTTACGTTCTTCTCATCAAGGGACAGGTGAGTGGACTAACATTAACCTGTAGTTGCTGAGTTCAGTGTTCACGAATACCGAAAGAGTAAGAGTGAAATATCAATTCTTCCAAAGGAATTGCTGTTATTGAATCTTTTTATTCACTAAATTTATAATTTTGAAAAAAGAAAAGCAGAAAGTTCATGTAAGTAATGAGGTTAATTAGAATATATGCGCATATTTCTATTTATATTTTATTGACTTATACAATGTGCTGAAATTAGTGAAAAACTAAACGTCGAACGAAATGGAACAAATATGAAGTAAAATTAGTTATAATCAACAAAATGAAGCGTATATTTATTGTTAGCATACGGTAGTGGTCAATTAGTCGAACGAAACGAAAAAGCGCATTGCATGGCAATTTCTTTGGCGAGCGTTGCCTCACTTTAATTTTTTTTTTTTTTTTATTCGTATATTTATCGTACTATGATTGCTTTCATATAAGATGAATGTAGTGTTCAATGCGGCGAACTCTTTTCTCCTATAAATTTATATTATTATTAATGTATGTGTATCGCTTAGAATCTCAATAATGAACTGAAAAATTTTTGTATATCGATATAATATTCGTTATGAATTTGGAGTAATAAATTAGCAGCGGTTCTTTTTTTTTTTTTAATGCAAACTCACTCATTCCATCGAGTAGTCATAATTCATCAAGTAGTTATCTAATCATAGTAATGTTTTATTACATATTGTTCTTCTAAAGTACTGATCTTACTTTGCCTTTATTCTATCAACTGCTATTAATTTTAGAATTGTTGTTGCTTAACTGATGAAAAAATTTCTCTAATACAGTGCCATTAAATTTCAAAATTGGAGAATTATCAAAAATGAAGAAAGTACCATAAATTTTAGTACGCGATTCGAATAATATATCATCTATTTCTTTAGAACTGTTGTCTTTGCAATCGATTTAATTGCTTTCGAATTTAATTTCCCACAAATTAACATCGTCTATTTCTCGTATAGATTAATTTAAAATGAAGCCTTAACAACAGATATACGCTTGAAAATGTTTTTATGTCATCTTGAAAATTTTTGCATAAATGCATTATGACGATTTTACATCTGTTCATTTTTCTATTTCGATCGATTGTATAACGAAAAATCAAATGTCACAAATTACACGCAGAGATTTATTGATGATTTATTGCCCACAACAAATCGCTTATTTCAATAGGTAGTTGAGAATATTTCCAATATGTGGGCTGAGAATAATTCATAAATAATTTAATTTTTTATATTTTTTTCAGTGCAAAAAATATAAGCGAATTATTATAAAGGCGAATAAATCCTTTAATATATGAAATGGTTATATATTTTTATATAATGTGTTATAATTTTAAAAAATTAGCCAACATTTTGTTTATTATTTTGATTGAATATTTGCGTTTATCGTTCCAATAAATAATGCCTTTAATTCATCTATTATGATGAAATGAAAAATTATTATTTTATTGCATTTTTACCCAGTAGTAAGAGGAGAAAATCATCGGAAATAAATCATTTGCAAGTTTTTATTGGATGTAATCTGACAGAAGAATATTCAACTTCGATTTCGTTATTATTTTTGCATAAATACGTTTCCATTCGTTTTGAACATCATTTAAGGAGAAAGCTATGGGTTTCACTCAGCGTTGCTACGTATTTGCCAAAGGTAGAAGTATTCATCAGTTGATGTGTTGTATAGATTTGATTTGAGTAGAAATGGCAAACACTCGCTAATTTCATGACTAGGAAGTTAGGCTAACAAATTAAGAAATCTGGAAAGTATTTTTTTTTTCTTAAACTATGCCAAATTAAAGAAGAGGCATTATAAAATAGTTTCTTCCCATTTAAAAGGAATATTTCCATATTGAAATAACGCTTTTAATTCACCTATTGCGACGAAATAAAAAATTAGTATTATTTTATTGAATTTGTGCCATTCAATAATTTATTATATCTAAAAGAAGAAGAATTTATAAATGATCGCATATTCAATCATCAATCATAATGAGCAATAGACAATGATTGAATAAATGCCAATAGGTTACAATTAGGGATTTAATTAGAATCAATATTTTTCTTATTATTATGCGATTAATGGCAACACTATAGAATATAATCGAAGCAATTCACTTAACTATTTATAGCACAATGTAAAATAGACTTTCAACATTAATCGTTATAAAAATTTCCTTATAATTCAATGAACGAATAACAATGATATCGATGAATATGAGAATAGAAAACTTCTTCGTTAGATTTTGCGTAGCGTTTTTTAATAGAAATTGTGTCGCTTTTTTGATGTAGTTGGTTATGTTTGAATTCGACTCAATAACGAGAGAGTATTATTGAGAGTGGACGAATCAAAGTAAACTAGCCTAAAAAGTTACAGGATTGCTTCAATCATATTCCATACTAATATCATCTTTATAGCTTCAAGCGCAAATTCATGGCTTTACGGGGCACGCCTCCAGGTTTCGTCTCAAAATGAGGTAATTAAACTTGCAAGTGCGAACTTCATTCACAAGTCGGATGTTGAATTGTAACAACGTTAAAGACGCTTCTAAGCAATGAGATATTGCAACCTAATAAACTATACCGGAAGATGCGATGATAAGAGTACAACTACAGCTGAACTTCCATTGAAGTTATAAAAAAAAAAAAACAACCATCGGGATCAAAATGTGATCGCGTAGACAGTAGATCGACGTTGCGGAGCGCAGCTTTTTTCTTTTCCATTGCTTTCTTTTAAATCTGTTTTGAGGACACAGCAAATCATTATCGACGTTTAGGCTATGTTTTTTGCTCGATCTTTTAACGGTCACTTTTTTCTCTTCTTTGCATATTTTGGAACTTTTCGAATATTCATTTCATGATATTTTTCAGCCGTTTTGTTCATTTCTTCATATCTTCTGAAAATTTGAATATTTCTTTCAGAACATCTACAATTCTTCTTTGCATTCGAGTGGGTTCGTGATCTTTCTGCTCAATAATCAAAGTTTTTGACGAAGTTTTAGCCTGTTTATGCTTAACTGCTATTTGAAATTCTGCAAATATTGCATTAAATATGTTGATATTTGATTATTATATTTATTCTATAGATGTGACTTTGGTGGAATTGGGCAGCCGAAGTGATTCAGCAGGCCCATTCTTTTTCCATTAATTGTTATAACAGTGAATGATGGATAGTCAATGGTCCAAACTTTTATCGGCTGACGATGATAGAGTTTTATAAGCTATAATTGCAAGTGCAAGATTGCTGTAGAATCATTTCAGAGTGATATCAAGGTGCTCAGCGGAAGTCGGAGCCGATAAAATCAACGAACTCGAACACTAACACCACAAATAACTGAATGTAACCACTCAGTAATTAATGAGCATTAAAAATCATATGATAACAAAGATATGCAATCCATATCGGTTAAATGTTGTTCATTTTGTTGCCACCAAAATATCCTATTAAATCGTTTGCTGCTGCTATTGAATCATTTCTCTATTTCCAAATTATCAAGTTTTATTTTCTTGAGAAATACAATTGTAGAAATGCTAATTTTTCTTATCAATAAATTAATTTTATATTATGTATTTCAATGGATCGATAATTCTCTGGGAAATTTTGTGAAAATTTCAAAAACATCAAAATAGTTGGAATTTGAGATTAAATTTCGTACAGTAAAATAACTCTCTGAGAAAATCACATCAAAAAAAAAAATTTTTTTTCCCCTATATTATAAAATTACTGTAAAATTGAACGCTTCAAATATTATGCTCTCTATCGCCTATGAAATTCATTTCATTATTCGTAAGGCATTCATCAATCATTGTTTATTAAGGTGGATATTTTCTTTGTCGCTAATTAAAATGTCGATTCGGCAATAACGACGCTTCACTGATGAAATGAATGCTAAATCGAATGAAAGGGATCGTCGAGAATGCATCGATCTGCAAACGTGTAATCAAACGACCTTTATCGCACGAATCGACGATCGTTGATTCTCGCTTCAGTTACCCGCACATATCGGTATAAGTAGTCTAATTCAGACGTTTTATTAACGCTTGACGGGTTTCGAGTATTGGCTGCCCATCGCGATAGTCTTAGTTACATCTGCTTCGTTGAGTATTTCTGTAAAATCTGAGACATCCTCGTCATTGTTTCATTTTTCAATTTTCATTCAATCTATCTATCGTAAAAGTAGATTCGAATCTCTTATTGCTTTTACTGAAAATCTTATCGTTTTTGCTTTCATCTATATTCCATAGATTTCTTGCTTTAAGTCATTCTTTCCCTCTTCCATTTTTTTCACACAAATGGAAATTTTTAGTGGCTAAATATTCATCATACTCATATCCGCTGACTACCGTGAATATTTTTTTTGAGCAATCTCCATAGAAGTTTTCCTCTTTATAATTCTAATGATTCACTAAAGTTTTTAACTGCTTATATAACATAGCTATAAACAGTATAAAAGAGTAAAGCATCTATAGGCAAAAGAAAATGAAGACTGTCTATGCAAGATTATAAAAATGCATCCACAAACAATAGAGGATAACAAAAGCCATGCATACCATATCGGTTGCTTGTAACCTGATAATATTCGGTCAGCTAAAGGGGAAAATTGATCAAAGAGTACAACTCATAATGAACTTTACGAGATATAATTAGAAGTGAATGAGAAAAAATTTCTTTTCACTTCAATTTGATGGCTTTTTTCTATGCAATTCCACTCGCTATAAGAAACTGAACAAATAAAACAATTAGATATATTGATGTTGGCCTATAGGTTTGCTCAAACGGTTAATAAAATATTGTGCTAGAACAAATATGACTTTTAAAAAAAGAATTCCTCATTCGATAATTCTATTTTTGACATTTTGTATGGCTTTTTCCGATCTAGAATACAAACGATGATCCACTCGCTAGAAAACATATCGAAAACTAATAGTAGTCAATGCTGAAAATTAGTGTTAAATATATGCATATGAGAGTATATAATTATGGATGAAGGATAGTCGGTAAATTCAATTCTGTTAGCGACGAAAAAAATGCTGACAATCGATAAGTGGACTAGCTGCATCGCTTGTCAAGCTATGTTATTAACAAATGTATTTGAAATAAAATTTTTGTTCATTTTTTTATGAACTGTGTATGTCTTCTTAAACAATGCAATTGCCAATCTTGCTATAGTTGTTAGCATTCATATTGTAGAATTTGAGCAAGAGATTTATTAAGATAAGAGGTAAGAAGGATTTTTACATTGATTTCAGTAGGGTATCTCCCACCAACTTGTCAGCTAAGAAATTCTCAGAAAGATGCAACTTTTGCACTCAACTGGCGTTACTTTGCAAATGAAGAGGATTTTCGAATTTTTAATTGAACGTTATAACGCACATCAACCTGTGCAACGATGATACGAACATCATCATCGAATTCAAATCTGTCCTTTAAATGGAAAAGTTAACGTTTTTCGATGTTAATGTTAGAGATTACCGATCACTTTGATTCAACAACCCAATTTGAGACAGCAGTTCAAGTGAAATAGAATCGAAAAAAACGATACCTCTAAAAAGAATAGATAGTCAGATGCATGTAATAAATGCTATTGCTTATTGAATTGATTGATTAGCTCATCATCGCTATTCACGTGCTTATTCCTATAGGTGTTAAAAATATGACTATAAAATGAAGAGTTACCTCAGCAGAATGCCACGAAATGCAGCAACTGCTTTAGCTGCGCACAACAATGTCATCGAACAACGGATGTGACATTTATTCACAACTCTATCCGGATCCGTCGAGTAGTCCTATAGCGATCGGATCATTCACGATCCTATACACGCTTATCTTCCTGATGGGAATTATTGGCAATTCAACGCTCATTTATGTCACTCTACAAAATCGTACATTACAAGTTGGTGTTGTGAATTTCACTAGATCCTGCAATAATTAGTCCGTGTTGCTCGGTTGCTTCTTTCCTTTTTAGATTTAGATTGAAAAATTGCTAATATTGCTTAACAAACTGTTGAATAACTAGCAGATGAACTTTTTTGTCTTAACAGCTTTTTTTCTGTATTGAAGTGAATACAAAACTATGTATATTTTTAGACCGTACAGAATATGTTTATCTTAAATTTGGCTGCCAGTGATGTTATAATGTGTATGCTTTCGGTGCCTGTAACTCCTGTAACGAATATTTATAAAAATTGGTTTTTTGGTGCACTATTATGTCGTCTCATTCCTTATGTGCAAGGAGTTTCCGTCCTCATCAGCACGTTCAGTCTTGGTGCAATCGCTCTTGATCGGTTAGTAATTAAATAATTGAGAACATCTTTTTGCTTGCAGATTTTATAATTTTTACGTTTTTCGCACTTATCTAAAATTTATTCGAGCATTCATTTTCGATATTAGCGTGTTCTTGATGCAAAATTCCGATGAAAGAAGTATTGAGCGCAATATAAATTTCTACGTATATGATGTTTGAAGTGAAGCTTTCAACGTTAAATATTGATGTTAAGTATCGAAATTGTTGCCCGACGATCCCAATTTTCTTCGTTTTTGAATCCTTTTCTTTTCATCAGTAATATATGAACGAGGAATAGATTAGAATGTGTACTGCTTAGAAGAGCTTTATGTAATTTACTATATAGATAAAGCTGTATATATATATATATATATATATATATATATATATATATATATATAAACTTACTATATAGCTAATAGAGTTGCTATTTTGTATTTGAGTGATCAAGCTTCACTTGAGTAGTTGCTATACGTACCTAATTTTTCGTTTTAAGAATAGCACCAATATTTACACTTTTAAATAGAAGGATTGAGCCGAGTAAAAATATTAATTAATACATTTTCTATAGTTTTTTGAATGAATTACAACATAATTTTACTAGGTAATGAGTGAGTAAGAATGTTGCAACGAATGCAAAAAGATCAATTTAATGTCACAATTGACCTCGAACGCATTATGCTATTTACAGATATGTGTTAGTGGTACATCCACATGCACGTTCTCTAAGCAAACATGGCGCTATGGTGGTTACTACGATTCTATGGACGTTATCCATATTTGTTACATTACCCTATGCATTTTTTATGACTGTTGAATCTTACCCGGTTTGTGTGTGTGTGTGTGTGTGTGTGTGTTGTTCATTATTCTTTCGCATATTATTTTCAGGAAATAAAACCTCATAACCAACTTCAGAAAGTGTGATTTTTTAATAAAAATATTCCAATGAAAACGAAATTAAAGTTATTCATAGGAGATTTTTTGAATTGTATGAACGGGAATTCCCAAAGGAAGAGGGTTTAAGAATATTTGAATTCGAGACAGAATTTTCCTTCTTTTATTTCTAAAAGAGTAAACTAAATCGGATATCAATTGCATATCCGGATACCATACTCTTGCCGTAGTTTGTAGTTTAGACATTCTTACCACAGAATTTAATATAACAATCTTTAAGCGCTAGAACGCATCTGCAATTTAATTTGCTACCAAATTATTCTGTATTTTCGATTGCAACAATGTTTACGCAATGTTATACGAAGCGTAACGATGTTCAACAATGAGAAGTGGAAACAATGTTATGTTCAACAAAGTACAATTATGCTATTCATCTATAGAGGTGAAAAAAAAAGAAAGACTTCCACATGCATACGTAACATTGCGCTAACATATATGATAAGAAATAAGCTCAAATCAACGTCATCGTTATATTCATCGAATATTAGTGCTTATGGGGGGATATATTTGAAGGGGGTATGCGGTGAATTTTGTACAGAGAAATGGCCGAATGCATCGAGTCGACGTGCTTATACAATGGTCGTGCTAGTGGCACAATTCGTGATTCCATTTATGGTGATGGCATTTTGCTATGCGACGATATTTGCACGACTACGCACCAGGGCACGTCTGCGATTGCAACGTATCAACGAGCGTTGCTCAATTGTGCGCGAGAAAACAAACTTACCATCGAGCATACGTCGTCCTGATTTTAAGACTGTCAGGAGTGAGGTTCGTTCTTCTTAGCACTACCAGTTCGGATGCACATAAAACGTTGTCGATGGAATGGTGTGCATAGCCATAATATTTAGTGCTGGGTTATGACACTATATGTAGTGCGGGCAACTAATACTTTTTGCATGTTCAGGTTCTATCGTCTTATAAGGGCAGATCTAAAGCGCTTCATGGATAAACTTAAGTTGTAAAGGTTTGAAAACCTTAATTGTAGTTATACACCTAATCTTCAGCATGAAACGATGGTTAGTACTTTCTCGGACCCTCTCCTTCCGTGTTGCAGTTGCCTCATATGGTTAAATGAATGCTATGCTTAAACCTGAATGAAGGCTTAAGCTTAAGTACATGGTCTAAACTTAGTCTTAGATTCAGGCCCAACCCTACATCCGACGTTCTAGACAAACTGGATTTGTGCTCAAAAGCTAGTAAAGTTGGAATTTCGAACGTATAAAAATAAAGATTGTCATGATGTTGAAATGTTGCACCACAAACGATTGGTTTTATATCTATCCTATTTCTTTCCTTTACCGTTTTTTAAGATGTCAATCTTCCCGCCCTCAGCCCATATTTTTCGAGATCATGGACATGTATGATGACATTTCACATACATATGCGATCACCACCTATTTCATAACAAACGGTACTAAATGAATGCCGTCGTCGATAGTGCCATCACCTTTCTCTTGCAAGCGAAACAAGAGTTATACTACTGCGCGGTTCCAATTGTTTAGTAGAGGTAATAGATCGAAACACGGTGTCTTGAAGCAATAGATGTTGCAACTCGAAACATCTCGAAGCGGATTACAAACCCGAAAAAAATGAGAAAGCAAAGCAGTGTGGGACTTGCTGATCTAGGTGAAGAGACCCTACGTCGCCAGTTTCCATGCTGGGATGAATTTGCTCTATGGCACCATGTACTCACATAATACCGCTGCTTCAGCTCATTAATGCAGAAGCAACGATGGTTTTTTTCATTGCGTGACACTCAATTTTAATTGCAAGTACCGCTGATATTTTTCGAAACAAATGCAACCTACTGTTGTTGCTTCACGTGGTACCTAACGAGTACCAATTTCAGAGCAGTGATATTTGTATGACGCAAGAGAGGGTTCGTCACCATCTTTTAAAACAGACACGACGTACAACAATGATTCTTGTGAGTATGGTGCTTTTCTTTGCTCTCACTTGGTTACCACACAACCTTATCTCCCTAATCATCGAGTACGATGAATCGAATCGATTTTTTCACACGTTCGGCATCGACAATATGAGCTTATCTTATCTCATCAATCTCTTCACACATAGGTCTTTTTCATTTTCCGTTTTTATTCTTTAAAGAAAAAAAAGCTCATAAGCACAGTTCTTTATCTTTAAAGCTAAGAAAAAACTTTGTGAACCTATTCACATCGCTTAAAAACCTCTCGTTTACTTTTTTAGTGGTCTTCATCGTCGACATTAGTTCTATTGATATGATGTATGATAGAATTAGAGGGGACAAATCAAGTGATACTTTTAAAAAATTATTTCAAGCAATAATTTAGCTCTTGCTGCGCTTGGAAGGAAGCCAATTTTAAATGACCTCATTGGCGATTGATTCCATTCGAAATGAAAACTTTTTTTTTGAAAGATTAAAGTGGCAAATTGCGTGACTTACGAATCGAATATTTAATTTTTTCGGGTTTTGAATAATATAGCAGTGAGAAATCGCAGTAATAGTACTAGTAGTATAACTATTACTGCAAAACTTTAACGCCTACGCAGAGCAATCAACTATGACGAGAATCAATAAACGATTCAAAAATCAAATTCGAAGAATTTTATGTCTCTATAACTCCTCACATCTGAGATCAGTATACAACGTTAAGTAATTAAGAAACGGAGAAGTAATAAACATTTTAAAGTTTATGGTAGAACATTCATGTAAGGTGCGCAGCCTTAAATACTGTTTTCTACTTTTTGCGCCTATAACTATATAAGTAACTTTAGCTTGTATACTTTTTATTAAGTATATTAATATAAGCGGCTTTTTTTTTCAGTGTGGCAATGACAAATAATATCGCAAATCCGGTATTATACGCTTGGCTCAATCCGACATTTCGTGATCTGGTCATACAAACATGTTGCAGAAGATATCAACGCAACAATATGTATTCCTTGAAACCTTGAAATCTTCTGCGAAGTGCACAAAAAATTATAGTTGAATTAGGACGTGTTATTTTCCTCAAGCAATTTCATCCTATTTCATACAAATCACCAATTATTTTGCAGATACGATCACATAGTTTAAGTTTCTCGTATAGCTGAATAAATAGAAATTGCTTGTGAAAACAATGAAATATTTTTAAAAAATAATATTCGTCACAATTGTTGCACATTTTTATGATAAAAGAGATCATTTTGCAGGACATGTGATGCGAATACGCCAAAAATTTCAAACAACGCTGTGAGTAACTTTACTGGAAAAGCTTTATATAAAAGTGGCCACGAACTTGGACGCATCCCACAGTTGGGAACAGCAACATATGACGACAAAATTCATATGCACTACCGTCAGAAGAATGGCGACGAGGGTGTCTCATGTGCTGATAAACTGACCGAGGCGAAACATCCGAGTGTTCTGCACCGCCATCAAGTTCCATCAAGTCAGCACAACACTGAAAAATCAAATGAGGCCACTATGGCTTCACTTGCCAATAATATGATGGCTCTCTCGAGGATATGTGAAAAAGGCAAAGTTGGCCAAGACGCTGTGACGTTGGCCGTTCACGATACGGATATCTTTATTTAGTGCAATAAGTAGTCTTAGTTATATGACTGCAATTAAACGAAATGTGCGTCTAGTCGGTTTATTGTGGTGAATAAAGCATTGACATAGATAAACTCTTGATAAAAATTCACTGGAAAGTAAAATATACTGCAGCTTGAATGTTTTTAAGTGTTCAACAATTGGCATTTTTTTCGCCGCCCCTTCAACGGTAACAAAAATTATTCGTATTTTTGTTCCCCTTTTCTTGTTAATTTTAATCTCTTTAACAAAATGCATCTGCCTGATCTTCGTGCAGTGTATCGATTAAACAAATGTGCAGAAAATGTTGGAGCAGCGATCAGAAGAGCAGAAAAAAACTAGAACGATGATTCAAGTTCTCAATAAATTGTAGTTATAAACTCTTCTTTATTTGTCTTTCCCAAAAAATGCATTAGTTGCTCATCTCTTCGGGAATAATATAAAGCTGTAACGATAATTTCTACTTCAGCACTGCGGCTTTTTCTTTTTTTTTCTATGCAATATCAGTGCCTTCGCTGCTATAGTGTACTTAATCTGGGACCTCTCCACTCTATCAAATGATGAAGTTTTTATCTCTTCATGCACAAATTATGCAACACCCATAATATATGATCACTTCTTTGCCGTTGTTTAGTAGAGTTTTAAAATATATGACTTTTCCTAATACATTCAATATGTTCATAAATATAATGGGAAACAAATTGCAAATTAATATTGATTCCCTTCTGAATAAAAACAATATTATAATCTCAAGAAATTAAAAAAAAAAAAGAAAATCGAAATGATGTACATAATTTTTCATTTCATAAATGCAATTTTTTCAATGAGAAGAATTGATGCGAGAAGTTTAGAGCGCTCATTTGACAATATTTCATAAATTGATTAATTTTTCAATAGTATTTCATTCCACTAAAATATCGGACAATTAGAGCGTTTTGTATTCAGCACTGATTTTGATTAAAATCGATAATTTCTAAGATAGTAATTCGCAACACTTGAAAGAAATTGAAGATACTGATTAAGTAAGCTGCAACCAGTAACAGTGTGATTGTATAAACCGTCATATCAGTATTATATGATGAAATTTCAAAAAAAAAGCGCCTAAAAAGTGCTCTCAAACGATTTTAAAAAATTGGAAATTGAAATATTGACTCTTAAATTCTATGACTTGAAGAACTGACCTGAATGCAATAGGCATCAAGGTGGTGGCTAATATATTTGATTTATCGGCAAATGCAACACACTTGATTGCACAAGTACAATTTAACAAAGCCAATTGAGACAGCCGATTAAATAGGCAACAATGGTGCAGCCATTAAGAATAGTTAATACTTCATTACAAATATTCATCGTCATTTAAAAGAAAACCGCTGCAAGAATGCATTTCATAGAGATGACTGGAGGTGATTGCACTTAAGATTACGTGGAAATCGTTCAGAATATCGATAGTTAAGAGGATAATACAAATAAAAAGATATACTGCATTAGTTAATCGAGGACCACTCTCAAACATATCTAATTTTTGTTGCTACTGTGGATCATTCTTAAATCGATAGCTGCCATGAATAAAATTCGACCACTTGTAGGTTAGGAAGAATTGAACGCCATTCTTGAATAGTAAATCCGCTTCCGTTTGAAAGCTGTGAAAAATGGAGTGGAAAACATCGAAATAAAATCCTTTCCTAGAATGAAGATCACTAACAGGAAAGAAATAAAATACCTTGTTCTTCGAACGACAGAAAACATTGGCTACTGATTATTTAGAATATAGATATTTTCAATGATATTTTAGTAGGCCTATTTCCACTGATTTTCTATTCTCACACATATCAATACTTTTTACTTGGATTCTGTTGTATCTTTTCATCCGCAATCGTTTTAAACTAATTCATTTATCGATATATAGCACTTACACCTCATCGATGCATAGCAACAATCAAAGTCTACGATATACGAAGTTGTTAGAATGCATGCTATGGCCCTTCGTATTTCGCTGAGAAAAGCTTTCAAGAGGATTAAGCGATGGGGGATTGTGTGAATGAACGAGATTCAACTAAGGGTTATGCATATCCATTGGGTGTGATGCGTTAATTCTTTACGGATTTTTGTTTCTCTAAGCGATACTTTGTGTTCATAAAAGCGATGAACGGCATATGGATTAATGGATTTTGCTTCACTTTAAGCATTAAGCCCTAATCCTTTGAGGATGAATCCCACATAAATCTCCCTACAGTGCGCTTCTCCTCAATTCTTCGAGCTGCCTCATTAACTAAACTTCTTGTCGCTTTTCGCATTACTTCAAGTTGTTGATATATTATACTTTTCAATAGAAGTTGAGCTCAAAATATAGAATACAGAAGACATGGTTAAGGAGATAAGAAATTGAAATGCGAGCGTGATCGTCTACGAAAACGAGAGATTTGCGGTACGTATGAGAAATTCCTTTCTTCAATTGCTATATATTTGGATTGGTTTACATTAATCAATCTTCGAGTTGCCTCGTATTCAAACGATTTTTCACCAAGTTAGGAATAATGTTAGCAAAAATTTTTACAGGAAATTTCCTGCCGTATCGTCGATGATATTTGAGGAGGATCATATAACATTCATATAAAATGTTATCTTAGAAATTTACTTATATTTCTCTTCTATATAACTTTAAAATAAGGTGAAATTTGATTGTTGAGTCGTTAACTCTAAGGTATTGAAGCGAGAAAAACGTTGAATGCTAATAGATTATATTCCTTCTTTACGATTAGTGATTAGTTTAGGGCGATGTTGTCCGATGCATTGCTCGTTCTTTTACCGAGTGTCGGCTTTGCACAATGTGTCGCTAGTATCTTTCTTCTCATCGTTTTCCTTAAAGTTAAAAGGCAAATCAACGTCTATATGACTGGACTTGCAATCGCCGGTATGTCTCTTATCCTTTAAACAATTTTATTTCGTTTATATGAAGTTTTACTTGTCTCATTGCAAAAACAGTGTAGGGTGCTTTGTAGTGAGTAACTTTTAGAAAGTAGCTCATCTTCTTTGTGTACAAAAAGCTTTACCTTTACCTGTTATCTTCTTTGTAAAAATTCTCGAACTTCATGTTTGCGACCATAAAAAGAATAAGAGCCAGCATTAATTGTTCGGCTTGGTGTAAATGTTTGCTCTATACATTTAAAAAGTGTTTAGCAGATGAAGGATTTTAAATATGCCGATTTTTTCATCGCAACCAATAGGACCCATCAAACCATCCAATGAAGAAGTTGAAAAAAATTTCTCATCGATCCTCGTACCATGCATTCAGGCTCAGGTGTGAAAATTGGAAAAATTTGGCGTTTGATGCCCTGTTCAAGCATAGAGTTTGAACATGTTGAGCTTATCGAGAAATAATAGGGAATTCCACATAGAGAAATCCGAGGACCCAGAGCTTTTTCTCTCAGTTTCAGAAGAGAAAGTTACATTGCTCTTCTAAACTTGCCCTTTCGAACATATACCAATAATCACGTTTTCCATCTACCCATGGATAATAACTTTTCCTAATCGTATCTAATTGCTGAACGGTTAAACTGGCTTGTCGTTGCATATTTTTTTGTAGAATAAGCGCCGTATTTTAACTTAATCACTTTATTCACAATTATTCATACATAAGTGCGAATATTCGTGGCAAATGATCTTATCTCTACTCATTTTATCACAATATTGTTTATTAAATAAGTGTCCAACTAATATACGTTAATAGATGCCATTCATTTCATTAATTAATTAAAAGGTATTCATTTCAATTTTTCTGCAAGGAAAAGAGTGATTAAGTCAAAAAAGATATTTGTATCTATCGGTACGCAAGATCAAATTCCATAAAAATCGAACATACATTTTACTATGTTGGATGTTTTTTTGAGTTTTGAGCCAACTGAAGTCCGGCTCAGACTGAGAATGAACAGACTGAGAATCATAACACGAGGTTGATGACTACTGAAAACTTCCGCGGTAGCTCGGTGGTAGAGCACTCGCCCCGCAAGCGAGAGGTCGCGGGTTCGTCCCCGTCTGCGGGCAAGTTTTCATTGGTCATCAAAAACACTCATTACATTTTACTAATCGCAAAAATAATTTCCCCAATTTCGTTGCAATCATTATTTAGATTTCCTCGCTGGTGTTGGAGCTATCTATGCTTCATTCTTCGCTATATATATGACAATTTATGGTGAGACCGAAAAGGTAATTCTTTATGTGTCAAAACGTTTTAAATTATTTAATGATATTTATTAGACAATAGTTTGCAAACTTATATTTAGCGGATGTGATAATCACCTATCATACTTTGTTATAAATTTATTGATATGCGAATAGACAATAGACCTACAGCTAGACTCATGTAAACACAGACAAATTATATGCTGCAGATAAGTGCGTTCTGAATGCATTTCTTTTTTTTATATCTTGCACTCAGTAATGTTTCTACTATTGTTGATTTGATAGGTAAGAGAAGAGAAAAGACATCCTGATGGAAATTACCCACTTGGTTGAATGAAACTACCCACTTGATGGAGTACCTAACAAGTATTGTACAATCGATGTTCCTTTTCCATTCCCACACGCCACTCTCTCTTACTTCGCCAATTCTATTTTAACGAAGTAAATGTGCTTAATGCGCTGAAATGATTGAAATCTTTAAAAAAAAACATTCACTTTAAAAAACTGAGCATCGCATAATGTTCATAGAAATATTTACTAGTCAGTATTTCCGGATGAAAATGCCCCCCCCCCCACAATATATTTCTTTATTGGCTTCAACAAGGGGATGCTAACTGAGGAGATTGCTGTCAAAGTATGTTAGGGAGGCTTGTGGAAGTTTGTTTCGATGATTAATCCTAAACGATTAAAGCATATTAATGAGAGGGGTAGATGAATGCAATCGAGTTGCAGGAAATCAAAAGTCTTCAGTGCCTTATACGTGGATTCTTCATTACGATTTGGATGCATAGCGATACAGCACAAGTGATTTTCCTTATCGTTGCATCAGTTAATCATCTAGCTGCCGTTCTTGTGCCAGCAAAATATGCCAAGGTAGAACATATAACATATATTTATCTCATTTCTTATGTTCATCCTCGAAAGTCTCATTGAAGTCGCTTCTGAAGAGTAAAGCGACTTCAATGAGAAGCTTAGTATTAAAATGTCAGAATATTTCTCTATGAAGCAAAGTTTCAGGCATAAGCTAATTTTGAGTTCATGAACAGACGCATCTCATCGGGGAAATCTTCTCGTTTCGCAAAAAAGGCCTTCCACACAGTGGCGTTAGAGCATTTGAAAATTGACTACATAAAATTTTCGAAGAAATAACGAAAACAGCTATCATTAAGACTCTTAGATGCTTGTGTCGCTTTTCAAATCTTCTAGACCACCCATCACGCTAAGCGGAAACTTAACGATTTGCTTCATCGTTTTGTCGCCTTTCTCAATTCGTAATTTATTATCTGGCTTTCTGCGTAATTCGCTCGCGATAAGTAATTTGTTTTGTAGCGCAGAGACGAGACGGGAGGGTAACGTTGATTTGAGGTGCATGGAGGTTAAGGGCATTAGCTCCTAGTTCATGCGTGCCCGTCATGAAAATTCTTATGATTCTATAGACTCCCAGGTGATAGTGAAAAAGCTTTGAAGGGCGGAAAAGTACAGGATCTAAGAAATTCTATAGGTCACACAAACTTCGACAGCTTTATAAAAATTGTAGAAATCGTCCACAACTCGTGCTTCTTCTTCAAAGTATTGTAGGATATAGTGCACATAGAGAAGATGCAGTTCGAGTTGAGGAATATGATTGAGACGAGCTGCTTCTTATTCTATCGCTCCTGAAGCAAAAGTTGTGGTGCATGTAGAGAGGTACTGAAGATGTTGCAAGGGAGGAAGATATTTCAGAGAAGAATAAAAGGACTGAGCCCAAAAAAAAACCAACTTTCTAATGAAAGAGAACATTTGGAAATGAACTAAAACTTGTAGATATTAAGTTACTGTTTTTCATCACGCTCTACCCTACTCACTGCCATACTTGTCTCAGCTACATTCAATTTCGATCTTCCTTTATTCAACAAAAAAATCAGAAAAAACTTTGCAATGTGGGAATTTTTTCGTGAGGAAAGCACATTTTAATGACCAAAAATGCCGAAGAAAATCGGGTTTGGTACGTTTCATTGCAGAATTAACTGCTATTTACAGTCTTCACTTCAAGAAGAACTTCGCACTTGGGCATTGGAATTTGAAATGTTCAATAAAACAATCCGAAAATAATTCACTGATCAGGAAAGGAAAGAGAATCCGAAAAACTTAGTGCAACAAAATTGATTATATTTTGTTTCGGAAGATTTGGCAAGGACGACCTGATATTAACTGCTTAAAGCAAAATAAAACGTCTAAAACAAGATTGCATAAGGATTGTAGCACGAGTTGATTTATTTTGGTATGAAAATATGGCCTTAGATAAACTTCGCATTAATAAATGTAATAATAGAGTTGTTAATGTGAAGTTAATGAAGATTGTTAAAAATGTGAGTGTTAAAATATCAATCAAGGGTGAAACAATTACGAATGATAATGACATAGAGGTACAAAGCCAAAAACAAAAAATAATTATTCCTCGGTGACCTTGAATATCCTCATGGTGCAAACGAGGGGGCTGATAGAAGGGGGACTAGAGAGAGCTGAGGTGGCACAATGAATCTAAGCTCTTTTGTCTTCACTATTTCTGGAATTGGCATCACATTTCGCAAACAATGAAGTAATTTTTATTTCCACAGCTATTATTGCTTGAATCTTATCTGTTATGTTTCACGCAAGCATACATTCATGCAATACTTTTATGACCTGAGTAACAAATATTACAAATTAGGCATCGTCACACTGCAATGGAGCACTCGTGATAGCCCTGCTACTTATGCTGTCAGCCACATTAGCACTACCTATGTGGATATCAGCAGTGAAGGAGCAAAGCAACAGTTCCGTCTCTGCATTTTGCCCTCTTCCCGACGTTATCGGTAACGTTTTTCGACAAACTTTCCCATCGTCTACTGTTGGAATCGTATTTAAATAAATAGACTAATAAACAAGTGTATATATGGTAGTACTGATACTAGGTAATTTAAGGTGAATTTCTTTCCGGTGTTTTATATGAAGTCTGCTCAATATGAAGCACTCATGTAATTGATGAAGATGTATACCCACTAAATTCCGTCGACAGTATCAAAGTTCTTCGTCAGTTTTTACACAATTTCACACCCCTTCAAATTTTCCCCAATTTGAGGGCGTCGTGAAACAACCTCTTTTAAATACTAGAAATGGTTAGTTGATTAATGTTAACTACATTCTTATTGGGTGTATTATTTTCTTGATGCTTATTACATTTGGTGTTTGAAAAATGTGCGATGGAAGAGATTTTTTCATTTGAGGCGATGATATAGAAGAAATGCATTTACGAATGCGGATATGGGCACCTATCTGTTCACTTGCTCTTCTTGGTATGGCGATGTGTCTATTTCTTATCAGGCAAATGAAACAAAGTTGGAGATATGCGATCAACGGCAATTCTCCCATCGATAAACAGGTGTCTAGCAAGGCGAAAGTTTCTTTTTCGAATAAGCGTATGTGACTGGCGGCTGTTGGAAACGCTCTTATCCGCTGTGAGGAAATAAGTGGGAAGAGCGATGACAACAAATTATATGTGTGTGAAAATGATAGCGTGAAAAGATTTTCTGATTTGTTGCATATTATCAAGATGGGTGTTTTTTGGATGGTTTGAACGCAAAGATCATTAGAGCTTAAAATGACGATGTGTAGGAAATAAATGGATGGAGGTGAGAAAGTCCCCTGGTACCAACTTGGGCCATGCTGGTTTTTTCACCTACTGAAGCACAAAGGACTTCAAAATGTGGGTCATTTTAGCTCAATTGATCGCTCATGAAAACTATAAAAGTTTGTGGAATTGAACAATAGAAATTATGAAGGGGAAACGAAGAAAATTTTATCATATGAAGATATAGCTAAAATTTCTACTGTAAGTGAAAAAAATTTTCCAGATAATCCCCTAGGACTTGACAAATCCCCCTTTCTTCTATTCCTTCCCTTCCTCTTTTTCCCTTCTTTCTCCCTACTTCTCTGCCTTCGCTAATCCTCTTCCCTCTCCATTTCTTAAAGCGATTATCCTCTTTCACGGATGCCAATATCTTCTGCGCTAAACAACTCACTTAGGAGAGCTCATATAGTCGCACTTATTGCCGAAGGATTTCCACATCAATTAAATGTTTCAGTCATTTGCTATCAGCATATCAAATATCCTATAAAGCTGCAGTATCTCATTAATCGATAGAAAGTGGATCACGAGGTGATCGATCAGTTTTCATGGCTACATGAAAAGCTTTCTTTGAAACGTTGAAAACATTGCAGCATTTCATCTGCGTTCTTATTCGTGCTATCCTTTGCGTATTGAGTGTGAATTTACCATTTATGTTCATCGATGATAAATCGATCAATTCAACACTCTGTATGAATCGTGACTATATATCACGTGTAATTTATGCAATCGCTATATGCGTTTCTCAACCATTCATTTATTTTGCTTTATTGGCCACATTTCGTGAAGATATTAATCTCGTATTTAAACGATATAGTCATAACACTAAACGACAATGGATCTCTGCTGGTGAGATTTTTAATCACTTCTGAGTACAGATATTTTGATTATTTTACCGTAAGACAACCGATTTCGTTGTTTTGAAATTTCGATCGCGGGTTTCGTCGTTCGTTAAGTGATTCCGTTGCATTTGAGATCAGTAAAGTTACGCCATTCATATTGCTTCTTCCTTCCCTTTCCTACCTCATTGTTGGTGGAATTTAAGTATCCCCTATTTCTAAGGTAACGATGTGGAAAACCACTAGCGGAAATGACTCAGTGCTATGAAACGAGAATGGTGACGAAGTTTTGGAGCTTAGAAAACTTATGAATAAGAAATCGATGTTGTGATGAAATGCTCATCCAATAAAAAAATGATTTTTTGCTCGTAGCTTATTACCAATCTCTTCCTGAATTCATCACAGATGGGATTTCGGTGGAATTCTTTTAGAAATATAAAAGCATAATTGATTCAGAAGTCGGTCGATGTAGCAGAAATTTTATTAGTCTATCACTTTATATGATTATCGATCTCTTTATCTTAATAAGAGACTGAATTTATGGCATTACAGGAATGAAATATAGCAAACGTGCAGTTTAACGCTTTTTGAGCAGTCATATTCACGTAGAAAGATAATACTCGTTAACTGATCGAAAATATTCGGTTGCAACTAAGATCCGGTTGAATTCGAGTACGTTTCAAAAATACCAATCATTTACCGACCAAAGGCATTTGGTGAAAACCGAAGAAATCTAAACAAGTTAGGGCCGAATTTCGGTCAATTAAAATCGAACGTATTTTCGGCTCCCTACCGATATACGGTCGATGGGTTGCCGTCACTATTTCAAAAGTACATTCTGGTAATCGTTATAGACTAGTGCTGAGGTAAGTAGTACCTTGTCTTCTTTGTTTGAGGATAGGATATTTGATTTGTGAGATTAGTAAACAGGTAATTGGGGCACTATGTTCATTTTCGAATTTGAATGTTTTGCAAATTTGTTTCAAATGTAAGTCGATGCTATTATAGATGACCCACCAGTCGAAATGGGGGATGGCATCGCTACAACTGTTACTCAATTCGGAAGTTGGTACTCATCGGCCGGCAACATAATCGGTGAAGCAGGTTTACCATTGCCCGATAATAGCAACAAAGAGCGCAGTATCTCATTCTACGACTCACCCGTTAACACCAACAATCCGAGCATATCGAATGCCTATAGAATGTCTGCGATGAGGAATACTATGCGTGCCGAGAAATAACTTGAGATTGAAAATGGTTGCTATTTTAAACGCTATAATTATGTCATTTAGAGTTCTCCAGGATATCACTTCAGTGCATTCGACAAGTTAAAACAAAGAATGCCATTTGATGATGGAACAGAAAACTGTAAGGAATTAGTTTCAGTCATTTTTGCTGAGTTAGAAACTGGTTTCAGAAATCATTGCACCACAGCAACTACTCGAGCACAGGAACTCAAAATGAGCTGTTGGTTGCTGTCGAGGTTACACTGAGAAGTCGAATGCTTTCATTCTCTCGAACTTTGCATTGACCTCAAAATTTATGAGATAACAACTATTATGAGCTGGACCGGTGTGTTTCCTGTCTTTGATCCTAACAGTGGAACAGAATACGGAGGACCTCAAAAATATACCCGTGATCGTTATGATACCTGTGGTCCTTACGTGTAAATAACTATTATCTGTTTTGGATTACTGCTGTCAAAAATATAGGTTTCAACGAAAACTTCACACCCATATATACGGTTTGATGATCGCTTGCGGATTTTTATAGTGCTTGAAGCGTTGAAACGAAATTCGTCGTTACTCGTTGTGCCTCAATTTCGATGGTGATTGGTGTAGTTTATCGATAAATATTCTCTACTCGTTTCGGTGTTTAGTATTAAAATATGATTTTATTGGTACAATATGATTTCAGCTGTGATTTTCTTTTGTATTTATTCATATTTGTTCAATTTCAGCATAATAAACTTACTATTCTGTTATGCTTCGTTCTTGTCTCATAAACACTTCTCTATGGAATCTCATTTCTCATAAAGTGATCTTAAAACATTGTAAACGAATTCTTTATTCGTAACCATCACTTTTATATCGAAAAAAAAAAAAAAAAACAACTAAAAAGTGACAAACGTACTAGTGAAGCAATATCGTTGCAAATAAATATAATAAATATTTCATTGAGTATTTCAAATTTTCTGACGCAACTATTTTTCTATAAAATATAGATGGTTAAATAAATGATTTGCTAAGTAAACGCAGTATATTTCTTTTTTCGCTTTCTATATTCGCTTTTTCACTCTCGAGAAGATCGGCACCTATTGGGATGTTTTCAAAAAACTTCAGTAAATATCTTATAATCATTGAAAGCTTCTTATGAAAGTCCTATCAAGTTCGATGGTATATCTCTAACAACATCAACACTTGTAAAGCGATAGATGTAGCATACAAGTAACAAATGCTATACCTCTAGTCGCTTTCTGTCGAGCAAGCAACCATCGTACGTGGATAATGCGTAATCGTCTCACCAGGATTTCGGTAAATGGCAAACAATTTTGAATGACCACATCTCGGAAACGACGTGTCATAAGGAAAAAAAAGGCACGTTTCAGTGTTCAAGGGCAATCCATAACGGGCTGACTTATTCACTACCTCACCGGAATCTTCAATAAAATCATCTAGCCATTTCTCGCAGGGTGAATGTGTTTGAAACCGAAAATTCAACGAACGTTTCGATGAAAAGGTTCGATGTCTTTCGGCCCGTTGTCCCGAAATGCTCAAACATATGTCTAATTTTTCGTTATCACATTTGTTTACCGAGATGTATTCGCTTCAAGACCATTTGCTATGTGCGAAAACTACTGCTCACCAAACTGATCAGCTGCATATTGAATTTAACGCGCTATCGACGGATAATCGTGTCAGATAGCTGGCACAATATGCGTTTTTTTGTAGATGAAATGAATTTTAATTTATAATCACTTTTTCTGTACTAGCGATGACCAGAAAGTTGCATTTTTTTTCTAATGCTTTATCCATTATTTCATTCAAGAGAACAAAACCCTCACCTTTTCAGGCGTATTTCCAAAAATAATCACTTTATCATTCGTAATTTGCGCAGCAATTGACACATCGCATTGAAGTTTACTAGTTCATCAGTGTTTTGTTGTATTCGTTTGTACATATGCATTGATGTCGGTGTAGTTTGATCTATATCCTCACTGCTATGAGCAATTTTCTTTATTCGTATGAATAAAGACGATTCAATTCAATTCAATCCAAAGCATTGCGGATAACGCTAACTTTTCTACATAAACGGATGCCAAAGAGTCTATTTTGGCAACGTTTCCTCTCATAGCATTAATAATCACATTATTCTAACCATACATATAATAAACTCCGATTGAACGAAAATCGTGGGTGGCAGAAATTTTTTGAGAAACTGAACGAAAACTTCCTCAAAGGTGAAAATTTTCTATGTTCCCGCTGTTTAATGTATAAATTTTATAGTTTTCTTTCATCAGTTCTTCTCCATCTATCGAAAAATCACCTTCGCAATGCGCCATTTTCCACCTGTACCATTTGTACGGTATGTATGCTGAGGACAAAAAGAAAGAAAGCCAAGTTTCCTGGTCGTTAATGTTTCTGAGTAGCCAGCACTTCGACTCGCTTGAGTCCCTTTAATGGAAACCTGTAGTTCCGTGTCTCTCCTTAAGCACCATAGAGCAATTCTTTGCGGAAGCTTTTTATATTCAAGTGGCTTTGCACCTTCAGCATTGATTGCTTATGGTGCATGGGTGCACTCACTTTTGTGGTCAACCTTATCTGCGTTGCGATTTGCCGTCCTTTTTTTCCATCTCGTCTCTTTGAAAGATGCTGAGTGGAAGAACACCGACGGCATTCGACAACGATAAGAGACATCTTTTGCACTCATAGCAACGTCGTCTTCTTCAAGTGCTCAGCAGATGCACGTAGTTTGTGCGCGTAAGCACTTATTTTATGCTTGTCGCTTGTGTGCGCGGCAACGTTTTGTTCAGCATTGCTAATGTACGAGAACGTCTTCCAGCATGCGTTAAGTGCTCCGAGCAGTCTTGTCTTCATCAGCGCGAGGATGAGGTAGTGGGGGGAGAGGGCGGGGGGGGGGGGGTAGGGTAAAAGGGAACGAGTGGTAAAATGGAGAGAGAGTGCTTGTGCGGTAGCCGGTAGCGTCACTGCATGTCCGGCAGTGCGCCGCCACCTAGATCATTGTCTGTCGACGTATATCTATCTGTTCATCATTGCGTCTATTCCGTTTCTCGTTGAAGAGTTGAAATTCACCACACCTTTTCACCGTCGACGCATCCATTCATATTCCATTCATCGCTTCTACAAATCTTCCCCGTTTGCATAAATTCTCTCCACTATAGCCAACCTGAAATAATGAAACATTTTTGCATTGTTGGTTAATATAAAACGATTGCATTAAAAAAAAACTCTACATTCATATTTGTTTAAGTTATATACTTTATACTAGATTCTTTATAACTTATGCTGTTATATAAATGTTCAATTTGCAAGTATTTTTCGATACGTACGCAATGTGATAGCGCAAGCGTTCAGCTTTGACCCGTGTTGGCGATGCGGTACGAGCTGCGTAGCGTGTTTACAATGTGCATACGCTGTGCTATTCAATTTTTGTGAATGGCTATTGATTGCAGTCGTCAAAAGTGTTGCGTTGCTCCCTTCCATACGGCATGCTTCCAAAAAATTGTGCATCTCTTATCAGTGCTAACACATTTATTAAGGTTATCATCCTATATATTTGTTCGATATCTGTGTGATAATTGCTTTCATTGGGGTTTTTTTAAAGTTAAGCACACCCTTTGTTTCGGGTACTATTAGGGTACAGGTAGTATAAAAGTATCAGAATAAAGGTGAATATATTTTCGATGGAATTTTATTGTATCACTAGAATATTCCTCTCAAAATGTTTTTTGTTTGCTTGGAGCAGTTAGGCATAAATAGGGAAAGTACCACTTAGTGTAGACTTCGACGTGCAAAAGCGATTAACTCACCTGTCTACTGAATTTAATATAGTCTTCTCCCTCCTCTCCCCTCCCCACCCATCTCCCCCTTCTGCCTCCTCGCCTCGCCTTCCATGATTTGCATCATTCGCACTTCTTAAAATTTCAGAGTTTTGTAGAAGATTCGTCATTAATTTGTTTACTGACGAAAACACCGCATCACCCCCCCCCCCCCATCTGAGGCCTATTTTAAGGACATTTCATCCTTAAATAAACTAGCTGCTTGTTTTATCGTGTATCATGTACCGTTAAGCAATATAAAATATCAATAATTGTGTTTGAAAGTGCGGCTTAGATAATTTAGTACGCCAGAGATTGCGATTTCGAATGTAATATAGGTATATGAACAAAAAAAGAAAAAAAAATTGGTGAAGCATTTTCGTTTCGCATCACTAAATATATTATAGACGAGAATCATTTTTTTTTTTTAGCGTTTTAGCTGATAGTCTTCTCATTTAATCACCCTTATTTACTAGACATAAACTTTGTTTCTTTCACTGATAGCGAGGGTAATGAACAATCGTTTATTGCCTTGTCATTTGCATTGTGTTGCATAGTGCCACAGTGATGCTTCAATTTTGTGAACACTAGTCTTAATATTTGAAGTGTTACGATAGAAATCAATTTCACAGAAATAATAGTACCATTGCATACTTCAATGCTGAGGTTATTTAGGTTGCCGCAGTTATGCTTATGAATGAATTCACTACAATGGAACTGTAGTTGTTTCGAAACGTTAACTCCTTACGATCCACTCTGTGCTGAGGTGAATTTATCCACAGGTATCTATGGGTGGGAATTTTTAGACACTATATTTTCTCGATTCGTCAACAATAATTCCCCATTATCTTCAAAAAAATTACACGGAAGTAAGTTTTTAGATGTATTTTACTCTTTATTCTTCGCCCTTTTCAGTGAAGTTTCTGCCCGAAGGCTGTATGCTGCTTTCATTTTCCGCATTTTCTTCATGTGCCACATTAAGATTCCCTTTCTAGTTAGTCGGAATGAACGAGAGGAAAGGTTGTTCACTTATGCATCAAATCTTTGCTATTACATGTTATGAGTATATATGGCTGGTGACTGTTCAAAGAGTTTTAAGTGAAAAAAAAAGTTTGTTTTATTTGGTTTATGAAATCATGGAGTGAAAATCAATCTTCTTCCCTGATAAGAATCCGTGGAATTTTACACGTTTTCTTTGCATAACGTTTTGGTATGATTTTACCTGCCGGGTCGGCAATAGTTTTTATTGTTTTTAAACTCTTAAGAAATTCATTGATCAGTGGGTTTGCTTTCACCTATAACCTTTTCTATGCGTTTGTGGAAATTAGTCCATTGATGTTTGAAAATCACTGAAGCTAGCAGTTATGAAGTTTAATGCATATCATGTATACCATTAGAACGATTGCAAATTTTATTTGATGTTCCTTTTGAATGATGTTTATTGGCTATGTGAATGGCTAGTTCATCATTGTGTCCTTTAAACGAGTGGTTGTCGTTGAGCGATCGATTAAGCAGTATCGTAGTTTCCAATGTAATGGATCCGCATCATACTACATACATTCTTCGTGCACTGAAGCGGTAACAGTGGTTGCCTAACAATTACCTCTGATTGAATCTTTCAGAAAAGGACAAATCAAAGCAGGAAGGCGTCGAACGTGAGGCTCCCCGTCTAGCTCGGGGTAACCAGCTCCTTCAACGTATATATTCACACATTTTTATTATTACAATTTTAAGTGTTTTTCCCGTTCGTGGATCACATCGCTAGCGCACATCTTTGTGCGCTACATTATCTGAAGAGCGAACGACAGCGTCAATCGAGTTGCACTCGAACGCTGTGAACACTTCGCTGAATGGCTAGTATCACTCTCAGGATGGTTTAGCCATATATACATATCTCGTTGCTTGCCTCTCATCTATCAAACTCTGCCGTTGTGCGTCCTCAACCGGAACGAAGACATTCCTCAAACGTCATCGCGATGATCACAAATGAAGCTTTCCAGAAACTTCTCTATGATCTATTCTGTACATGGCATGGCGTTAGACGTCATTATGACCCACCAATCACTGATACGGATGAACAACGCCTTTCTAAGGTTATTTTTTCATTCCAATTCATATCTTTAATTTGTAGTTCACCACAACGAAATGAAATAATTCTAATCGATAGCAACATACTCACTATTTTGCTTGAGGGATTGTTATTGTTTTCAACGTAGTTCATTGTATCTAAAAGTCTGCGGTGTATCTTGTCAAAGGATCCCAACGATTCTCCGTTATCATTTGCTATCGTACCATCGTGTAGAGCACACATACAAGAAATCTTATACAGCGTGAATCATTCGTTGTACATTTCGTTTCGAGCGAATAATCGCTAAAGTAATAACTCCTGTGTGAAAACTAACTAAGGTAAGGCAAACTTTAAGTTGTTTTTTATTTACCAGAAAGGATCACTATTATATCTAAAAAAAAGACATGGTATAAGGGGCAAAGAACCAATCACATGTAAACTCAAAGCCCATCAGCTCCATTTATTTACGAGGAATCTGTTCGTGATGCAGTTTATTGCGCGTTTGCCGTCGTTGTGTAAACTCAAATGAAGTCCAGTGAGTTATATTTTAGGGACCTTAATCCTGGTTGGAAAAGTTCTTTGCTGATAGTGGGACGATATTCAGAAGGTTCTTTCGAGTACAGCGAAATAATCCCATCGTGGATGGTGGTTCCGTTCTGCTGCTACGAGTTGTCTTCTTCCTCTTCCTGTCCATACTTCCTTCCCTTTGCGTACTGTTTGGGATGACGGGAAATCCTTCCTTGCCTTCTCTCCAGCTACGCTTTTGGCGCATAAATATAAATTCCCTACGGTTTTACAATTCTTTCCGCAGCAAATAGTATGCAAACGGTACTCAACGGCAAAAATATCGCATGAAGGTCTGTACAACTCTCGAACTTAAAAGAAGCAACTCTGCTTCCCGTAGGGGGTACAAAATACTGCACCTATATTACCTGTGTTTTTTATCTACGACAACCTAGATTTACTCAAGCTCTTACTTATATGCTTTCCAACCCAAAAGACAAACTGATATCGAAATATGCTAATAGTTTATTCATCGCAAGTCGAACCTTATCACCTGGTGATTTCCCGTGTTTGCCTGGTAATAGTGGTCTGGTAGAAATGATTTTTAATGGCAGCCATTAGCACCTGCTGCAGACGAACCGCATGTGAACGGTTTATCCATTCAAATGAAGCACTGTTATCGTACAAATGATGTCATAGAAATGCCAAAGAACATTTGCAAATAGTACATTAGATGAAAGTAATATCGATTGTTGAGGCATTTACAACCGCATAAGACCTTTATCGATATCAAAGTGGTCTCTTTTTTTTCTTCCACAATCTTCATATTTGTCACATTTTATCTTATGTCAGTGAAAAAGAATGGCATTTTATTTGGGTGATGGGAATTTGAAATTAAAAG
Source organism: Baylisascaris procyonis (assembly GCA_037389465.1). NCBI lineage: Eukaryota > Metazoa > Nematoda > Chromadorea > Rhabditida > Ascarididae > Baylisascaris > Baylisascaris procyonis. The sequence goes on from JAZARR010000146.1 coordinate 3,389,859, forward strand.
CAACAAAAATTAGAAACATTAAAACGTGTAAATGAAAAAACGAACATCTCGACTATATTTGTTTGCAAACGACGCCATAGCAGTTCTGTTCAAAATGTTTTGCTAATAAGAACGATACTTTCGAAGGGGAACATTAGCAATCAATAGATACGTCAAAATATTCTAGATGAAGAATGGATGCAAAAAGGTATTGAAAGGAGGAGAGGATATTGCTTTTTAGAGGTCACAGTAATGGACCTCAGGTTATCACTAAATATTGACTGCACCAAAAAAAGGTCATCAGCCTTGAAACTCAAAGAAATTTTTCATTATTTGCACTGAAGATTCTGAAAATTAAAGTGACCAATTTGCAAAATTATGAGGAAGTTCACTTCCCTCACTTTTTTATTATTCTGAGGTTATCGACGATAATGCGTTACATGTTCTCACCTCCTATCGTCAACTTTACCGTACTTACTGATAATACCGCTAGTGGACATTAGGAGTACTCGTCATCTCTGACCTTCAATATGTTGTGGGAGAATTCCTCATCACATACGTCGCATTATTAGTGTATAGCTTTTTCTATCTAAAAATACTTAGTGCCACTAGGAAGTAATGGAACCTTAAGAATATCCCATAGAATGGAAACCTGAATTAGGTTTTAGTTGAATGCCGAAATTTTAGGTTAGGAGGGAGCTGAAAATTGAAGGAGGCAGTGATTTTAGGACATTCATGATAAGAGCAATTGCAATAGTTTTTAGCGGTAGTTTTATAAAATTATCGATGATAGAACTTTATAGTGGATGTGAATTTCTTTCATATATTACCATATATCTGCATTAATTATCGTTAGCTTAATTTATACCTTCTATTAGCAGTAATTGTTTACTTTCAGGTGAAGAATATGATTTGCAAGTTACTATCGGAAGTTGACGCTAGAGTAACTCGCGTTAAAACGGAATTCACCGCCGAAAAGCAGGTTGCTAAATACATACATTAATGCATACCAATGTAATGTGCCTGTAGAAAGTACACAGGATTGCATCCTGGGGCATTGATACAGTTAGTTTGAGACACGAAATGCTTTAGTTTATAGTTTCACAACTGATGTAGAAGAAAACTAGGGAAGAAAAACTTGGATTTTAATTAATTTGTATTCGATAAGGTCCCCTTTAATCCTTCCTATCGTATACCTGATCTTGCCCATTGTCCTACAGTTTGCTGTGGATGTACAAGCCACAGTTGACTTCACAGTTAAAAGTTTATTCTCCCTTAGTAATCAGAAAAACCAAGCTACACCAAAGAAGGTTAGGTGGTGGGGGGGGAGAGGAGGGGAGGGATGTGGTGGGGCGGGGGGGGGGGGAGAGAATTGGAAGAATTTTCATGAAGTGGCCTATCACAGCTGATGGCTGCGACTGCAACTGATCTTTTTCTGCTGACCCTTTTATAGGCCTCAGCGCTTGACCTTGCCCCTGTTCCCAAATCTCTTCATTTTTTTCGCGGTGTCATCAAGGTCCTCTTTTCCCATACTTGATCCTGGCCTACTCATGATAGGAGCACACCTATTGTCTCCTTACAGATGACTTTATGGATAAGTTGACCTCCTCCAAACTGCTGTCACCAGCTGCAAGTTGATTTCGAGCCAAGATATTTTTCCACTGAAGAAATTATTTCGTAGCAGAAACGGAAATGGAAAAAAAATGCACCGAAAAAGGGGTTTTTTCTCGCCTAAAGACATTGCACCGTTCATTTATCACTTGAGGTTGCAACCAAGCATAGTTGATGAGAGGGGTTTGATCATTTATGAGTATACTGTAGAAGTTCGGCGAATAAGAGTATAATCTGCCTAATTCAGCATTATTTTTTCTTCCTTACGCAAGTTTTACCTAATGGTATGTATGTGATATTTTTATGTTCGTCCAATCGACGGAGATTTCTTTCTGGAATGAACACCTTCTACCCTTGAACCGGATGATTGCAAGGGGTTTTTTAAGGAAAACTTCTGACTTTTCGGCTTGAAAACAAGGAGGTTTTCAATTGCAGTTGTAGATTTTTAAAGTGAATATTGCTGATAAAACTTTTTTCGTTCTAATTTTTCTAATAAGGGGACCCTTAAAATGTTGCGAATTTTATTTGAATCAATCAATTTTTCATTGTGTTCTCGATTTTGTAATTCATTTCCTCTTGTAGCGAGTTGATGAATTCTACTTGCAGATATGATCCATGCTCTTCGATCGTTGGTGAAACGAATAAACTCATTACTTCGTCGTTCTGTTTGAAATACATGCATTAGTCCTCTGATCTAAGATCTGTAAAATTAGAAAAGAAATGCCTAGACAGCAAGTGTTAGGCGTAACAAAATAATGTGTTATTGTAGCACATTCCTTTGTTATGTATAACATTTCATATTGTTACGAATTTCTTGTCAAAGCTAAAATGATCTTTCATACTCCTATCAAGTGCTGATGTCACACACTAACATTCGATTATAGAAGGTATTCATTGCAGGAATTTTATGAGGAATGGACGATGTTAACTTGGAACGTTCTTTGCATAACAAGTCGTCTACAGAATAGTCTTTCTATATGCGTTACATCACCTGAAGATAAGGTGATCTTCTCAAGACTCAACAATGCACTTGTTGAACTCGTCAATAATTCCAGGTTCGACGTTTGTTTTTTGCCTTTAGTTTTGAGTGTTATGCTTATCGCTGTACTTAATTTAATTTCATCTTTATGAATATTTCGTTACTTTTACAATTCTAAAGGACGAGTAAAGTTGTCTTAATAATTCAATTGACAGCACTTTTCAATGTTATTATTTAGAGAGTAATAATGAGTGACGCAGTATCTAGGACGGCAATAGCCCATTGTATGTGGGATGGATTTAGAGAACGAAAAGGGGGAGTAACATTATTTCCTTTAAATCGATGCAATGATAGTGGTTGTTCATCTCGTTTTTAGTGCTCTCTTAGCTGTGCTTACTTGCTAATTCAGTCTTATATCCTTTCTTAAAAATTTTTCTTTTGGGATTTGTGGGGAGAGGGGAGGGGGGGGGAGGTGGTGGTGTGAGTAAAGGAAGGTCTGAGAACTCAAAGGTTGAGGGTGCCCATTAATAGTCTGTTAGTGGGTGGATCAGCTAATTGTGAATCGCTCCTTTCTTATTCCATTCCTTTCACGAAAAAATCGACGATTCCAAATCCGCATCCGCCAACTGTTCAAGGTTTATTCGATGTTGTTTGTTGTGCATAACGAAAATGACGAGTGATATAATCTTAAGGGAATCAATAACGCCACCGGTGATCAACGCAAATGATCCCAATTATATGGCGTTTTCGGCGTCGATGAGCGATGCAATGCATTCGTTGCATAGTCTTTATAAGGTTACATATTTTTGCATTTCCTCCATTCAGTACTTTTCAAGTTTGGTTTTTTTTTTCATTTCAAGAAACGAATTGTTGATATAATTTATTTAGAAAGTTTTCGCGATTCGAAAGTGAAGAATTGAAAATTTTTCATTCATTCATCTGCTGGATAAGAGTGAAGCATTGAAGTTCATGAGGAATTAAAATCTATTTTATTTGAGATGAGTGCTCAGGATAAGGCACGATTATTTAGTGTTTCACAAAAAATCTATCTCTCTATACGTGGTTTCGCCGAATAGCCAATATACATCTTTATCTGTCGGGCAGGTAAAGCTAGCCGAGGATGACGTTCAGAGGGCGTAGTAATACGTGCAACATGTATGTTGTTTTTTGTGCTAAAAAATGGTTTCTGATTGTTCGATAGTCTGCATTGAAATTCTATGTGGCAATGCCGAAACAATATAAATTAGTGGGAAAGCTGATAAGTGACGTAATGTGAGAAGTAGGCGACTGACACCTGCATTCATCCAGCCGTAAAATTCAAAAAAAAAAGTTTTTGGAAACTCACGAATGAGTATCTGAGGCATCCGACGAACGAAGAGAGCAGTAATTTAGGTTTCAAGACCTAATTTTTCATTCATCAATTGCTTCCGGATGCATCTAAATCTGTACTCATTTAGAATAAAATCAGTTTTTGCTGTTCCTCGGTGATCAGCTTGGAGAATGTTCATTGTTGGCAAAGATCGTTGATTTCAGATTCATGCCACCTTTATGGCCTTGTGATCAGCCCATTTTTTAAAAAGAGTGTTGAATTTTTTATTTTTTATTTTTTGATTTATAGCTCCCAGAATGCCAAAAGTGATCGCTTTATGTTCATTACTCATATATCGTTTTATATTAAAAGCTTGCCGGAGACTATGTTTTTCAAATTTCCATCTGAAAGCAGTTTGTTCATCAGAAATTTTTTCAATTAGTTTCATAGATGACAGAGAGGCCACAGAGGATAAGGTTGTCGTCAATAGATTATCATTGCTTCCAAATGTCTGTCGTCACCAATAGTTCGGTGTTGTCGGTCTTTATATGCAAAATTATAATTAAGTGAGTATGTCATCTTTAGCGACTAAATATTCGATTTATTTCGCTTAAATTTTTCATCGGATTATAGGCGCTGAATAGTGCACCTCTCCTTTCTGCTGCCGATATCGAAAGCTTTCATCTACATCTCCATCAATTTGCTGAGGAGAAGCTTATACCCTGCATTGAGCTTTTTAAGGTAATTTAATCTTTGATCCTTTTTGGGTTTATTTTTGCGTTCGCAATTTTTTTACATTAATGCCTTTTCTTATTCTTTTTTATTTTTATTGATAAGAATTTAGTCATTGATTTTTTTTATAAATAAATAAATTCTCCTTCCTTCTTTTTTTGGTTCGTCTTGACTTGAATATATGTCAGCATATTCTTTTATTGCTTTGCTTTATTGATTGCTGCAAAAGTTTAATGAAAACGAATCGCTGTCATACGAATCGACTGTAATTATGTTCACTTCGTCTTCTCTTTTACTCAAATATCCCTCCCCCTCCAAAAAAAAAAAAAAAAAATTAAGGCAGATGTCATAAACCGATCGTTCGTTGAGGTCTCATTTTATTTGCATAAGCAGCCTTCGTTAGTTTTTGTTGCATAATTGCTCAAATGCTTCTGTAAATATTCTGATAGTAGGATGTACCTCACTTATGGAATATTTGATGATTGTAATTGCAAGACCAACTAAGAGATAGATGGAACATATTCTTTTTCTCTCCTGGTTTTTCATCCTTCCTAAATTTGCTCACCTTCGATGCCTATGTCCAACTCTAATCAGACTGATCTAAAGGGCTGCAAGGGTTTCGTTTAGGTTCGATTCTTTGCAGAGCTTTTGCAACGAACATAGTGTTCGTCTGTGGAATGAGGTACGTGCCGCACAGGTGCAACGTATGTGTGACTTTCAAGCGATGCCCGTTGAGCCTGTCACACGGCTTGTTTCTTTCTATAGCCATATGATGTATACTCTTGGCGTCCTTGGTGCACGCCTTCAGGTATTGACTTTATTTGCGTCTTTTTATTGGAGAAATAATTCAAATCAGCTAATGCAAGTTTTTCTATATCATCAGATCATTTAAACAATTTTCCTTAACCGAGGGCTTATCCAATTTCACGGCGTCCGTAATTGGTCAGTTTATATTGGTCAGTGCTGAGAAAACAATTAAAATGTTCGAACGACAACATTTAGTGGGCCGTTTCATGACAAGGGGCAGAGGTTTATGGCAAGTGCTAAAGCGCGTTTCATATGAATGACTCGGACTCCATGTTATATCTTTCGGTTCCACACAGTATTGGATACTGATGTGTTTGATTGTTAAGGGATTCCGCTACGAGTTGACGATGAATCGTAAAATGTTCGGTTCATTCGATCCAGTTCAACCGCTTAGTGAGGCGGTATTTGCGGCGCTCGAGTTGCTAATGTCGGATTGTGTGCTGGCCACTGAACCGTCGACGAATGCGATTCTCGTCACCAATAATCTTTTCTCGATGAATTGTGGCGCACTCGCACGTGGCGTTGTCTTCAAGGATTTTGAAATACAGGTTATATCCGAGGAGACTGCCGAACAAATTCAGGTGAATCACCTGTTCGTTTTGATTTATTCGAATTTTTCCTGGTCTTCCTTTGAAGCCTTTTTTTTCTTAAATTGATGAAATCTTTTTACTGCAGCAGGTTTTATACCTTCTCCGATTGTTTAGCGATAGCAGGAAAGATCGTTAGGCAAAAGGTAATTAAAACGGCAAACTTGCTAAAAACTGCATTTCCATTCTTTTTCAAAATTTTATCATCGCCGAATCGGGCATTCTGTTCCTTTTTATAATTTTTAATTTTCTATTGCCAAACTGAATCAGTAACATATATTTTTCATCTCCTTAAGTTGCTTCTTCCTTATATATTGAAAATTTAACATTTTAACTAGAAACTTCTTTTTTGAATAGTTTATATAAATTTTATTTCTTCGAAAAGTTTTAAATCGCCAATGCAAAAATCATTTTTTATTGGTTGTTTTTGCACTTTATTAAATGTCTCAGTGGTAAGAGGAGGATGGGGAGGGATCATTTCATTCGAGATGCTCCAAGTCTTTTTGGGGCTTTTTTTCTTCATCGCTGAAGTCTGCCATTGCTGCGAGAGGAGTTCACATAAAAATTGTTCGCTATAAACTGAATATTATTGAATCTTAAGTAAATGGTTAGTACGGCACTATTAAATTCGATTTCTAGTGTTTTTTTTTCGATTCGATAATAGCATCGAAACAATAGATGGAGCGTAATATTAAGGAGAATGAAGCCATTATGCTTGACTTTTTCTCATTTTGGCTGCATTTTAATTGTGTGGAGAAATCGAATTTTTTCAAAGTCAGCATTCTTTTTGATGCTTTACCATTCTTTTTGATCTTTATGCTAATGAGCGGTTTGCTAGAAGGTACAGATGTGTCGACAGTCTTTCGGTGGTCGCCGTTGAACAAGCGTGAAGTTTATTAGAGCATCCTATAGCCTCAAATAGGGCTCCCTCATCCTCCCTCTGCGATTTTCCACTGGACCGTTCTTGAAATGCGGCCACTTGTAAAGGATGAACTTATTTACCTATTCAAGAATTGGATGGTATTTAGCCACTTAAAAGTTTCCTTATAATACTTACTGGTCCTTATTAGGGTGATAAACTCAGGGCTGCTATTCGAAATTATGCTATAGGGGCACACGCGTTTTTCTTGAGTTGCTTGCGCTAGAGGTCTGCAGTTGCGCAAAGAAAACATGAGAGTTGGCGAGGCGCAAAGGTGCTGATTGCAGTCGGAGATGCGACGTCAAAAGATGCTCCGGCAGCCGTCGCCGATCGGGGCGGTGCCTTCGGCGGCACTTCTCGCCATGAAACCGACCTCAGGAACAAAACGCAGCAGTGGTAACAATCTCAATCAAGGTCGATTTAGCTTAACAGACTTTACGAACTGAGCGTGCGATTATTTCGAAACAACTTCTTAAATGTGACGACTTTGTTTTTTCATGTAGTCGAGAATAATAAAACTAATGGAGCTTTCAAAAGATGTGACAGCTATCCGGCGACACTTGACTGTGGGTGGTATCAACCTGTCGAATTTTTTTAAATGAATTATTGGGTGATTTTTGATTTGAAAATTGGCTGGTCGGAGGTTTTATAGCAATTAAAAAGAAACGTTTTATGCGGGAAGCAAACTTGTTCGTTATTTATAGCTTCAAAAGCTCCATAAGTTTTCTACAGGCTAATATCTGAAGAATTGGTTGTTGAATTTATAAATGTTTTTCACTTTCTCGCATAATATTGGGGTTTTTTTTTTCAGAACATAGCGGTGGAAGTGCGGCTCACAAAAAATCCGACGTCAATAGTAAAGAATCGGTTGTGATCTATCCAGCGTACAACTCAAAGAATCGCTATTGGGCAGCTACCTATCCGCATCTGCTATGTACTACTAGACAAAAAGGACGTCATTCGACAAGTAATTCATATCAGGTAAATGGGGTTTTATTTGAATATTTCAAAATGCTAAATTTGCATATTTCTCTAATCTCTCAAGTTTTTCTCGAATCATTATACTTTCGATAATTCGTATGTTTGATTGATCGGCGTTCGTTATTGTGATCAACAAAACTTGCGTAGTTTTGCTGCAGTGTTTTTTTTTTTTTTTCAATTGATGCTAAAGTCTAATATCTGACTTCTTTACTTTATCGTCATTTCATCATTGAAATTCTGGTCGTAAACCTTCATAAGGAAAAAGTTTATAAACGATTTATTTTGCACACTATCAGGCCACTTCGTCCAATATTAACATATGCAAATTATCAAAAAAAAAAAAAATTCTTCCTGATCTATTCAAGAAAAGCAATCTTTAAAAAAAAAAAAAAATTAAATGTTCTATGCAATTTTCATATAATTGATCAAATAAAAAGTTTTATTTATCAAGTTTTAGGATCTTTCTCCATCATTGATAGAGGGGCGCTCATCTGGTAAACGACCAATTTTTTATTTTCACGTTCGTGCGACGATGTTTTCGCCATCAGGGCAATTCGCAACGGCACATACTCTCTCATTACCCTTCACAATCGCTACTAGGCGCAATCAGGTACTTGCATATTCTATTTCTACATGCTTGTGTCTATCGCTATCTTGCTATAAATCGATTCAACGCCAATGTGAGGGAACTACTATTTTCACTCTATTCATATAAGTAACAACGGTTTATTTTCGGCTGCGTGATTAGCACTTTGCCAAATGTCATGAAGTGGGGGGGGGGGGGGGAGTGTACTGAAATAAATATATGAGCGCATACTGGGTATCGATCAGCCCTTATGATTGACTGAATTGCCAGTGATCTCTTTAATTTGATATGGCTCTATTCTCTTTTCTAAGAATATAGTAGCGGTCAAATTTTTTTATAGGATTGCCAAGTGCAACGGATGATGAGTTCTTATACGGCCACGTGCTTCTGGCTTTATGGAAGTAAGGCGCAGGATGGCCTTCTCTTGAATTGGGTCGATACAGGTATGAGTTGATTTGGCGGCGTATTTATTGTCACCTGTATTGGTTGCATTTTCTTTTTAATGCTAAGTTTTAAACGCATTTTAAAGTTATTCGCTGTATTTTTTTCCACTAATTTTTTTTAATATAACGTTTTTCATGCATATCAAGTGTGCATTTTTTTTTTTTCAATTGTTTTGATTCATGATTGCTAAAAGAAGTTCAGGGCATTTTTATTCCATCGTAAGTTTTATGCAACAAGCTGTTTTATAGGTCTTCAATGGGAAAACTTCAAGAAGTTGTTCATGCAACATTTTAAAGTTAATGCGGATGTTACACGAGGTCTTCAGGATCGCGACTTTGATCTGCTGCGCTACAAACTACAATGCCACGACTGTCAATCTGGAGATATTGGTGCACGTATCAATGGCGCTCAACGTTAGCTTATTTTGATTGAAGAAAATGAAAATTATTCGGATCTCTCTTGCTCGAATTCTTAAAGTTAAGGCCACCATTCCGACAAGCACTTCTCAGTGCCATGACTTTAGTTGATAGTATTGCTAGCTGATACAATGTTTGAAAAAAATTTTATGCACTTTGTATGAAAAGTATCTTCGAAAATTTGACATTCGCGGGTTTAAAATGATATGAGCACAAAGCTCGGACAACAGTTAAATGGTCATTTGAATGGAAAAATGATAGAGGATATTTTTGGTTGCCCAAATAGTGTCTGGTTTGATTACTTATAGTGGCTTGGTTTAGCGTTGTTATAGTTCTTGAAAGTGATCTTATCTTAGTCTATAAAAGACATGTTGCATTCAATTTCAGAGATCGTCACGTTTAAGAATGTGCTATGTCCGCATTTGCGATACGAATGTGGGAATACAAACGTTCGTTTTAGTGTGTGGCGTGGCATGCTTGAGCTTCTGCAGATTTTCCAGGCAAGATCCGCTTTAAATGCGCGCTTTTTATAGCAGTAGTTGCTTCGACAGTTTTCCATACCTTTGTTGATTTTGGTTTTTTTCTTTTTTGTTTTTTTAGCAGTGAGTTTAATAGTTAGTGGTACATTGAAGGTTATGCAAGCAGGGGTGTAAAATGAGTGGGCGCGCTATAGCTTGCGATAGAGGAAAGGAAGGGAGATTGAGTGGCATCCCATGTCGCTGAGAAATTGTTCTGCGACGAGGGAGGGGGAGCGGGTTCTAAGAGGTTCCATACGATAAGGTGCATTGAGCATCGCTTTTTCCCAACTGGGATTAATTGTGAGATAGCTTTGATGATAGTAGTGGTCGTTTCGCAGTGTTAACGTCGTTTCGGATCATTTATAATGACGTCGTCGTTGACGTCTCTCACAATTTTGTATCCTTTCGTCATCATTGGCGTCCTTGTCGACATTTGTAAGTCTTCCAGGACTTGCGAAATAATGTGCGCAAACTGTGGGAGAAGAATCTTCTCATGGGATTCCTCGAATTTGATCAGGTAAGTTTTAGTTATGCTCTTCAGCTCTCTTCAGTGATATGATTTTGCCGCTGACACCAGTCTGTTGCTCAAAGGTTTCGTGTGAATCACTGCTTTGTTTTATAATGCTTTGAATTTTATGACATTGAGAATCCTTTAAATGAAAATTCAAAGTAATCTTTCGAAATGTTTTTGAAATCGTTGATTTTCGTTTCTTTAATTGTTTTTCTTCATTGTAAGTCAGCAATGAATGCCTGAAATATAGGGATCTTTCGTTTGGGGAGGGGAGGGTGTCTAAATGGATTAAAATGAACCCCACGACAATATCCGATTTAAACAAATTAGTGAATGTGCATGAATTATTCTTATCCGGTGATGAAGTATCCATCGCGTCACATAAGCCATTCACACCAGCATCGAAATCTAAAAGGGGAATGTGGGAAGAAATTTATTATGAAATATGCGCTTATTGGAGAATTGGCGACGTGTTTCCTCTTAAATTTGTTTATAATCACTCTGAGTGCTTATAAGATGTTGAGAAGTGCAAAATCATTGATTATTGCATTCGCAGATAGTGCCGATATTGATAATATTTCTTCTAGGTGGCTGAAATATTGGAGTCACATCAATCGGCACTAGTGATGCGATTATCATTTGTGACGGGTGGTACGATATGTCTAACCGTGAAGTCGAGCGCGCATGCTGTTGGTCAAGGTACAACAGCACCTATCCATCTGGAGCCACTTGATCTGAAACGTCTCCAGGCAAAATGTCTCAAGGATTATCTTCGCGATATTGCCGATGCCGAAAAGGTCTCGTTATCAAACGTTATCCGGTTAAGTGCAGCATTAATTTGGACATAAAAAGGAAAAGCGCCGAGTAAAGAGGACAGGTGCTCATGATCTTACGATTCAGAAAGCTCGGTTGAAGTGCTGTTTGAAATGTGCAGAAGGAGAATTTGAGCGTTGAAATGTGCCTAGGTTTCACGGTGTTTATTGCCAATAAACGTTTGAAATTTTTTGTTTCGATACAAGATTTTTTTGCTTGTGATAGGGTTGATGCTTTATGAATCGTCTTGTAACGAATTGTACAATGAAATAGAAGGAAGAATTCCATACTGAAATTCCGCATGAAGCTGTTATTTCTTGGAGTTGTTGTCGCTTTCTCAAAATCGTAACAGATAAAGCGCGTTTAAAATCTCTCAAATATTTTGTTATTGTCTCAGAAATTTCATGAAATTGTGTGTGAATGTGACTTTTATTTTGGCTTGAGGGTTTCACCTGTTGGTAGTATTTGTTCTGTTTATTCCTTTTTCCTTCTTTTAGAAACGACCATTCGCTTTTCTAGACGTTTTTAGAGTATTTTTCACAGTATAAAGTGCCGGTTAAAATGCTTGAAATAACGTAAATTAAGGCTGTTGTTTAGGTGAAGTACATTGTGAATGCGAATCTGGAGCTTGTTCGAATCCGAGACGTGCTAGGTGAATTTAATGACTCATCGCCGAATGGAGACGATGAACTCGTTAGTCGTGACATCTCATCGAATGTCACACATTCGGGTGATATTGACGCTATGCAACATATTAGGTATGTATACCTGGTTCATTGTTCTTTCTAATGTTCGATTTACACTTATCGGATACTTCACAGTTAGCCATTATCCCGGTCTTAGTACCGACAGGATGGATACCGTTGTGTTCTTTGGCGAAATTGAGATCTGCTACGAGTTACCTCCAACTGCTATACTTTGCACATTCTTCATCATGTTTTGGGAAGTTTGGTGGTAAATATTGGAATTTTTGGTGATAGATAATTGTCCCGGGAACTGCAATTTCGGTAGGCTCCGATAATTTAGTGCAATGCTAGTGGAGCCATTGTCTATGCTGAAATGCGCAGCAGTTTCAAATTACATTAACGATTCTTTTCTCGTAAATATTGTTAAGGAACTTACTTATTCGTTGTATGGAACCAGGGAGTTTTGCAAGAATGTGTGCACAAAAAAATGAAACATTTGAATCACTCTGATTGTTTCTGCGCTTTTACTTTTAGTTTTCACACAATTGTATATAAAAAATGACCTGATACAAAATGAGATCTCGTTTTCGAGGTTTTGGCATGCGCGTTTCTGTGGGATTGATGAGACGGGGAAGGAGCATGGTGGGAGGAGGGATGGGGCTACGAGGTGTGAAGTTTTTGAAAAGCACTATCTCGCCAACAGGGCGTTATCCGATGAAAGCAAATCCACTTTCGGATTCCTTTGCATTCAGTGAGGTTTTTCTCGAAACAACGACAGATTTTTTCTCGCTTCAGTTAACATTAATGAAACCAATCTTTGGATCTAGATAGGCAAGAGACGTGTTCCTCTTCATACTTAGTAAAAACAGCTGGCAGATGCCTTTGCATCTTCAAAAATCAACGCACAAGCATTGCTTCCGAAGACTAGGTTTGTGTTGTGTGTGGCGTAAACATGTTGTTTGGTTCGGGAGATGCGTAATGTTGTTACAACTTAAAGGTTCACAGCTATGCGCATAGCAGTTGTGACGTGTAAGGTGAAGCCACCGAGCAGCGATTATACGGTTGAGTTGGACAATGGACCACACGAGAAGCGGTTTGCACGAGCTAGCGCCTTCTCAGGACGTCTACCAGCCACACGCTACTCGCAAGATGATTTCGTACGCGAGCTCACTCAGTTGATGAACTTCCACGGCAAATGTAAGCAGGTGTGTCTTTCATACTTTCATTCCCGGTCTTTGCTACGTTCCATCGCAATGGTTTTTTGAAGTGCGAAAAGTCGATTGCAAGCATAAGTAAGGAATAAAACATTGCAAAAACACCACTTTTCAAAAATTAGGAAGTTTATAGCGTTGCAATTTTGTAAGAGTGCAAAAGCCTTCGCCTCGTTTTCTTGTCATCGTAATGAATTGATGACTCAAAAATAATTCAGTATTCGGAGTGGTGGTTTCATTTGTGTTTAACCTTGGCATAGGGTCTGCATTGCTTGTTTATTGTAAAAGGTAAGTTCGAAGCAAACGGAAATGGTCATCTCATAGGGAATGTCTTAGTTGCGGCAGATGCGGCAAACATGCAGAATTTGTTAATATCTCAATTTATCGTTGTTTTCATCGTTGTCGTCGTGTGTTTTACAAGTTGTTGAACTTCAGGATGTGATCGACGCTCTAGAGTTAGTGCGTAGTGAGAACCTGCTCGTAAGCAGGGCCCACAACGGCAGTGTTGCACCGCCACCATCACATTCGCACACACCATCACCGTTAGGTGGAGTGTATGCGCTTCCCACGAATGGTAACAATATCCCCACTCCGGCCGTTAGTCCGAACTTGTTGATCGCTCCACATTCGATCTATGAGCAACAGCCGATGAACACAATGGTCGACCCTTCAGCTCAATTCAAATATGCCAACTACCAATGATGGCACTCAACCAGTCTTTTACTCGTAAATCTTTTCGCTGTTTCTTTTTTTTTGTTGTGAGATTGTTGTAGTTCGATTCGATTGCTGAATGGTCATTATTCTTCCCTTGATTATTATGTATGTGTTGTATGTCACTGTAAATTGCGTTTTTAGAAATATGAATTTTTCTTTATCTCTGTAATATGGAAATTGTGCTTTGAAAAATTTCATTTCTGGTCCAACTTTCCGCTGATATTCTTCACTGCGGATATTAGCTGATTCTGCGCTCGAATCTGATATTCAGCAGCTTTTATACTATCTATTCTCATTTGATATGCAGCTAATGAACTATTTTATCATTGTCTATGCTTTTAGATGTCAGAGAATTGATAAAAAGATTTGATATATCGCTATTTTTGAAGTCCTTTTAGTGGAATTTATCGCTTTGAAAAATTTCTCAACTTGAGGGAGCGTTTAATTTCAAACAAGGGGCTGTTGGAAATTTCTGAAAAAAAAGTTATGCTCAGTGAAAGTATTGTTTAAATTTCGAATTGCAAACAGTTCCAAAATTCGAAACAATTCCAAACAGTTCAAAATTTGAATTGCAAACAATCTAACATGTGGTCTCCATATTGAAACGATTCCATCATTAATGCGTAGGGAATGTTGATCACGCTTAGTCGAGCATTTAATATCGTCGTTTGAGGTGGAAAATGCTATTGTCATAAAATATATAGTTTATATTTAATGATAAAAATAATATTTATTGTTTATCAAAATTATTGTGTGAATTTTTATGAAATACGTTGAATTTTTTATCATATTGCCTCGTTTGTTTTTCTTGTTTTTTTTTGTGTGTGTGTGTGTGTTTGATCGAAGGCGAAGGTGTAGAATTTCGTTGGTACGGGTGTATACGCCTTCATAACCGCCTCGCCTTTATTTTCATTTTTTTCATTCGTTTTTTTTTTTATTGGCGCATCCCTCATTTATATTCATATTTCGATACAATGTTGATGGTTTTTCTAATATTAGTGATAGTTGCTTTTTCATATTTCTTACTGGCAAATATTGCACCAAATTTTGTAATATTCAAAACATTAGTCGAAAAAAAAAAACTTTAGCATCTTGATTTATAACGTTCAATTTTTGGTGATAATAAAAGAAACGTTAAATTTTTGAGGCAACTGTTGCGCCAGTTTATTTATGGATCGCTTATTTTAATCGAAATGTTTTATTTGCTTATAACGCTTGATGCAAGAGTACCTCGTAAAGAAGTGCCCTTTTTGAAGTGAAAACATTAAAACAAGAGGATCTGTTGCATTCGCAGAGTTGACAGCATTTCTTATCATTATAAACACATTATCAGCGGTGATTAACTCACTTATGAAAATGATAAATTATATAATTTGAATCGGTGAATTGAGTAAAGTGAATGCGTTTTCTTATGAATATTGGTAAATTTGTAGGCTATTAGGTGCGCAATGTTGTTGGCTTTAAGTTGGTGAACCTTATTTCCCCATATTGGCAATTTTTTATGAACTATACTATGCTATATCACGGTGAACTTTGACGTGCTATTTTCTTAGTACTCTTTATCGGAGAATAATGATTTCCCAACAGGCGAAAATGCAAGCGAGAAAACAGATGACGAGAGGGAAGAGTACTTAGCTATGCAACGGTCATTAAAATTTTTCAACTATTCATAGTTTTTCTGATGCAGTTTGGTAGACGTTATGCAATGATAATTTTCTTGCACTGTGTATATTTCCTGCTAGTGCATAGTTCGACCTGGAAAAAAACGATTGGGCGCTCCATTTTATCGTTCGAATAAATTCTTTGAAAGCGCCTTTTTAATGAGGAACTTCTCGAAGATTGAAATTTTTGAAAATGCAGGCGCATGAAAAAAAAAGGAGTCAGAAAGGATTCTATATGACAAAGCGCGAAGTACGGCATTTGCGACTACCGTTTAACTTCTAAGCGCATTTTTCTATTTTCACTGTTGTAAATCCGCTATCGTCTGGCCACTGCGAAATGAATGCCCTCATGCTACAGGGCAACAGAGTAGAAACCGAACTTGGTATGGCAGTCTTACAAACTGGCTACAAATGTCCGAGGAGTAAGGGATGTGAAATGGTGGGTCTGAGTGCCACAGATGCTGCCAAACATCTGACACGACTTGAAGCTGAATTGCAGAGCTGGCAAAAGCATTCGGCTATCTTAGACGCCTGATAAAACAACATGCATAGCCAATAACGCTTGAAGAACCGTGAAGAATAGCAGGTAAAGAAGCTCAAGATTGCACTGAAAAGAGGCCACTTATCAAAACTCTCCAAGAGCTCCTGCCGCTGCGCGTACATGACCTTTGCCGCCTTCAAGGATGGCTACTGAAGAAGGTCAAGAAGCAGAGTGTGGCAGAAATAAATGCGTCAGTTTATGCTTCGACCAGTGTTCACGTTTGGAGCGGAAGGCTTATCAAGGATTTGTTTATTGCGACAACGGTCCACTACATTGGAGATGAATCTCTCAAAAATGTGTTCTTGGGCTTAAAGGAATGATCGAGAATCACAGTGCGCATACCGTTAAACAGGCTTATCCGGGAACGGTAACTGCTGGAAAAAAATAACGTTGAATTTCCTCAAAAATTCTCCAACCACCATCTCAGAGTTATGCGCAATTGGCAAGGGGTTGACCACACAATTGATAACACCGAACATCGCAGCTTAGGTGAGCTCAACAGGCTAGCCGTTCGTCGTAGTTGAATTTCTTTCTACTACTTTCACTCGCATAGTGGAGAATGGAATAGAAATAAAAAGCAAATTGAAGAAAACACATGCTTTATCGAAATTATAGAAATAATAAAAACGAATACGTGAACATAGAGCAGTTGGCCACATTTGCTGATATTATTGAAGAATGAAAATAGAAATTCATCGCTGCCTTTTTCGAATGCTTTACCTATACCACCAATTACGTTAGTGTACCATATCAATTTCAGGTGGAAGCATAGTCCGAAAATGGTGCGATATACCTGTTCTTTTTCGAAAAATTGATCCAATGTTGTGCTCATCCCGCATTTCAAAAATTAGACTTTACTGTACTTGTACTTAGCAGTAACCTTTTGTTTGCCTTTGTACTTTACAACTGGAAAAAAGTGGATGGAATAGGTGAGGATGATGCGCCTCGGGAAAACTGTCTTGCTCACTGTCTTATTGAATTGTTATAGTACCCTACCGTAGTTGATATAGATACAGCTACGGTACAAATAGTACAATATTTTCTGGTATAGGAGCATCACTGCTTTGTGGCTCCAGACAGTAGCTCGCACTGCCTTGGAGCTGGGCAAAGAGTTCGATGTCATTTCGCTTGTAAATCATGCATTTATGTGGATGGGTTTTTCCTCTGTGTTCATGCTGTTCTTCCGCCAAAGATAGGGGAAACTTAGGCGCCCGTCTTTCCCGAGTTACGATGCCCAAGTTTCTCCAAGCAACGAAATATGAGGAAAACTTCTAACGCAATCGTGGAGAAATTTCTAGGTTTCCCTCGTCTTTCATTGTTTTCTTTTTGATTTTTACCTCTATCAATTTGCTTTCCCTGACTTTCCCATCGATACCGGCAAAACTTATCTTGGTTTTTCTTAAAGTCAGGCGTTAAACTTATCTTTTCTTCCTAAAACTTCATTGTTTTCTGAAATTAGGCGTCAGTGCACAAATTTTGTGCAACAAACTTCATAAATTTCTAGTCGAGAGTCCGCATTGTCTTGGTGCTAAATTTATATTTGTGAGATATCGGCGGCCTCTTCTTTTTTTAACCGTCAGATCTTTTGGTAACTTTGCTGATAATAAATTTCCAGCATTTCCTTTCGAAAATTTTATTAAACTGTTTCCTGAGTTTGGGACTGGGCTTCTCAATTTGTGCCCCATTTTTCTTTTTAGTTACATTTGTGGCAGCCGTTTGTTTGGAGCCATTTTGAGCTATTATTGCTAGGCTTAAACTCCCTACGGTGCATTAATTTCGTCGATATGTAAAGTTTTTGAAACCTTCGTTAAAGATGTCACTTTGCAGCACGCCTACAATCACAACGTTGCAAATCAGGCACAGTTTGGTTTGCTGTAGGGGCGTTCAACTATGCTACAGTTGCCACCCTGCTTGAACGATTGGATCACGACGTTCAATGAAGAAGTCCCAAACGAGTAGTGTATGTAGACTACGCCAAGTCATTTGATACAGTTTCCCCTAGCAATCGCTTGAGAAACTAGAGATGTGGAGTCACTAACGCTTTGCTTATTTACTTGTAACGAAACTTCAATTTCTGCATTAGTATTAGGATTCCGTTCTAGTATTTTATATTAGTATTTCGTCTTGAGAATGTTTTTGTGAGCTTCAAATGTTATTCATATTGCTTTGGTAGGTCTAGTATTAAACATAGATCAAATAAATATTGCTCTACGCGTTACTGCTGTTAGCACGGTGCAGTCAACATCTGCATTCGGATTCATCGATTATCAATCATCGTCGCTTATGTTTCTGGTTTGACTTCTTTCGAATATATGGTTTAATGTATATTAACTTACACTCTATACCTAAATTTATAGATAAATTCTGAATGTGCCTTAGTTTTCATATAGGCTCTTCTACTGTTACCATTCTTAAGCCTTGATTTTCCTTTATTATTTCGGACTATGGGATAGGTTAGTCTATCGTGTAAAACTTTTATATTCACTCAAATTTTTCTTAATTTATATTTTTCATTTATTTAGATAAGAGTCACTTTTCCATTCATTTCTAATTTTCTACTATTAGTAAAGCTGCCTATATAGATTCTTATACTAACGGGGTTATGGTTTCGTTCTGACGATGGCCCACTCATAACTTAGGTGCACACGTCAACGGATAAGGATCGAAACATGGTCACCTTTTGTTCCCATAGATAATCTATTCGCACCTTCCTTCGTGCATTCTTAACATCTACCCAGCCTCGTCTACAACTTTATCTAACTACACGTTTACTAGTTTATTCATTATTCTATTTTTTTTTTTAAATTCAATAAAGTCTATTCGGTTTTGCTCAGTCTTTACTTAAACAAATGCTATTTAAAGTAATTCAAGGCACACCTTTGCAATTGTTTTTTCTACTAGATCAACTCTCAGAACTGCTAAAAGTCTACCCAAACATTTGTTTCTTATAATACTGCAATGTTTAATAAAACCTATCTATACATTTGTTTTATCTTCATAAAACTTTTAAGCGTGTTGCAAATGATCTGCTTGCAAATTTGATTTCCCTCTATAAAACCATAAATTTTAACTGAAATTTGCATATACACTTCAAAAATTAAATGGATAAGAACTGTCCTCATAAATCCCACCTTCGAAGTAAAGATTGAATATTCGCTGTCAGACGCGCATGCAGCACTCAGCGGAATTCTATAGTTAGGGCTTTTTCTGTTTGTGTTGTACGTTAGGGGCGTATATCTGTGGCCCATTTTATAAACAGACGATTGGTTTCCACGATATGTAGAAGGATTTCAACACCTTTAATGATTGGGCGAAGATATAGTAATTCAAAGCTTCTACTAATAAACAACATGAATTTTCAGAGTGAGTACACAGTAAGAGTAGACGATACTCATGTGTTTCCAGCAGATGACGATACACATACCAGGATAGAAAAAACTTGCCGTACCCTTAAATGGAATGTTCAATGTTCAGAAATCCCCCCCCCCCCCCCCCCCCTGCCTTCTCAAAGCAGTTCGAAGCAACAAACTGCACACTGAGATGCTTTCATCGTAAACGTGTTGAATACTTTCGAAAAGCCTTTATAATTTACTTTCGTTCCGTTCTTGAGTACTGTTGAGTGATGTACTCATTGCAAGCAAGTGATGGTGTAAAATGCTCTCGAAACGTTAAAAAAAAAAAAAAACGTTTATTAGATCAGCTTTTCGAGAAATTTCTTCTAGCTCATAGCAACCCAACTACAAGATCTGATTGAAAATTTTCGACTTTGAGCCTCTGAAATGATATCGTTTTAAAGCGCATTTGTTGTTTCGCTTTATGATTGCAGGATGTTTTATATAAGTATTCATTTCCAAGATGTTTTCATTATTGCGATCATTCGAGAAAGTTTATACTCACAAGTATCACATTCGATTTGAGATTTGTACATTTTCTATTTTGTTCAATAGTTTCCTATAAAAAAACTATACGAACTTTTGTTCTTTCTTTCTTCTTCACAATAAATATTTATTATGTATTTCGAATCTTTTGTTGCTTCCACTTTATCTATTTTACTTCAATAAGATGGTTCGACTATTATCGATTTTTCTCATATCAATACATTGCGTTACGCAGATTTTCTTTGTTCTTTTGTGCACTTACTTACTAAAGATTAACGACTATTTACAGAATTCGTACTTCAGAAAATGATTTGATGTTTATAGATGAATTTACTCTAATTATTTACAGTTTGCATTGCGGAACGAGAGCAGTTTTATTAATTGGTGATCTTAAATTGCAATGGTGAGCGCTACAGTGCTCTATCACGGCTGGCAAGAGAATTCCATGATTTCTACCTTTCTATGATCCAACTGGAGAATGGTGGCAAGAAAAATCCGCTCGATTTGTCCTTTGCCAGTGAAGTACCATTATCCCCCATCTCCCGGTTCAGGTTTTTTATCGTTTTTCAAACAGTGGTGATTAGTAAAATTGCCGAGTTCGATCACAGTTGGTGGATTGTCAAAAACTCGCCGCTGTAGTGCATCAAGCTCTATACTTTGAGCTTTTAAGGTGTCCGATAGATAATTTAGTTTCATCGTTTCTCAATTTTCAAAGCATTATTTCAAACTGTCCATGACTTTAAACGATTCTCAGATATTGAAATCAATTCAGCATGAGTTAATTAAACGGTTGCATGAATGCCTCTAATCCCTTTTGATGTATAATCGGAGATTTCAGTGAAGAGTAATAAAACTTTTGCAGACGAAAACTATTTTGATATGATAAGGACCAATAAAATTGTTTATTGAAATTGTGAGGCTGATCTGTAGAGGTCTCTTTCAGCTCATTGCATCAGACAATATTACTGCATCTAATGCTTTGAAAATGATAGAAGAAATTATAGAACTGGCATTCACGAACAACTCTTCTCGAATACCGTGGCTAGAACTTGTATTAATATCAACCATGATACACTGGCCCTTAAGAAAACAGTCATTGGACTTTCTCGACAACAATCATATTTCTGTAAATTAATGTGTTCGTAGTTCGTCCGCAGTTACCTCTGTTATTCCGTCCTCTCTATATAATTTGATTCTTCTTTACTTCTACTTTTCTTGTTTCATTTCAATGTCTGTGGCAACGTAGTTTCTTTCCCGTCGACGGGAAAATAAGTTTTCTTATTTCCTACAATAGGCATTAGTAAGTTATCGCTCACCTTTATCGAAGTTGATTAACGGCTCATGCACATCTGCTATTTACATTTGACACACCAATTACACTAGAGGCAAGACATTAAAGAATTTCAATTGTATTGTTCTAAAAAGTTCTCTAAGATAAAGAAACATGTAACATTTCTGTAAGAAATATAACCTGTCTATCCGTTAGGTAGTTTCACCTCGTGAGCTACAAAACTTGCAGTGAGAAAATTTGATGAATGAAGTTTGCGCCATAGGATCTTACCAAAGCAACCTGTATCCTGCTATATTTCGATTGGTCATCTTATGTATGGGTTAGTAACAGTTAGAAATTAGCATTAAACTTATGGTACAATTTTCTTTCGTAGCCGATAGATTGGAATCGAAAACCGATGTTGGTTCACTCGTGTTCAAGAAACGAGGAGAACTAGTTCAACAAAGAGTTTTTGCTAGCGCATCGATTGAGTGCACCAATTTGGTTACCATCGAAAAGTATTGATGAGCGATTCATCATCGGCCAACAATGTCTGAAAATATATCGTCCACTCCTGAATGTATGCGGCAATAATCGACGGTTATTTTTAGAGTTATCCTGACTCATTTACCTGCTGATATCTGATCGCTTCTATATATAATTTTTAGAATTATCATTGAAGGCTACTTTCCAGTGTTAATTCTCTTTTCCCCGCTAATTTTCATCCTCCCTGACCTCAAACTTGCTCTTAGAAATGACATCAAAACTTTGTGTTATGCAAATAAAACTCGCATATCTTTCAGCACTTTGCAGCATGCGACCACTATTTTATTTAAATGAGGGAACTCTGTGTTATATACGAAAAAAGTCAGTGATTATAGATACATTTGCAAAGCACTAAATACTGTACTAGAAGAAAGAATATTGCTGTTGTGGTGTGGCGTATGTAAATATACGTCTAACATCTAGTGCATTACTGTTTTTTTTTTTTTTTGCTTACCAGAAACCGCGTTGTGTAATATTCTCAGCCGTATATTATGTCGATCAACTGTAGTGATATGGGGACATTTTCTCGTTTTTAATCTTTCACCTATTAAACACCATTCTCATGAAGCATTCATAGCGTCGCATTGCAAATCGACGCACAACATGTGCTGTTGGATATGGATTCTATAATAAAATAATTGATCAATGCTTTTATTTTACTACTTTTAGACATTCCTATGTTTATTCAGATATTTGTGGTTGGTTTCCTTTTATATTCATTTATCTCTCAATGGTTTCTTAAATGTTAACATTTACTTTCTGCGAGTACGTAATATGTGCACACGAAATGGAGTTATGAGGCCACATTTGTGCATCTTAATTTCAAAGTTGTAGCATTCTTTTTGATGAAGTCTTCAGATGCCATAAACTGAATCCAACTCAATTGACTAAATGGCCTCTAAATAACTGAGGTTCGCTATTCGTTCCATTGTTATGAACGTTTAATGTTTCCGTTGTGTGGTCTTCACTCCACCATGTATTGTCCGAATTGTTTTTATACTCTTCACGATGAATCGAACGGCTTCGACCACTCTCGTCTAGACTATAGATATCAGAGTATAAATAAGCTATTGTGTCTTTAGGAATTATTATCTGAAAAGGACGCATTTCCGGTTTATTACAATATAAATTCCTCATTTCTATGTTTACTATTGGAATCGTTTATTGTCTAGCAGATAATTTTTGGAACTTTTCGAAATTTTTAACCTGTTATTATTCATTTAATGATGATTTAGTCCATATATCTTAAGTTTGATTTATCCTATATTGCTAACGTTTTCGGCGATATTCGATAAAGTCTATGCGGGGGGTTTCTTTCTCTTAATGGTACACCATATGATTGTTGAGCGCTTACGGATCGGTGTAATCGGTTGTGAAGGACAAGTCAAGTTTAGAAGTATTCAGCTTGTTGCGTGCGATGAGCATATCTTTCTTCACTGTATTTCATGCATGTTTCTATGTGCACAAACTTTGCAAATGCTGCTGGCTAAATGACGCTCATCGTCGAACGATGACATATATATATATATATATATATATATATATATATATATATATATATATATATATATATATATATATATATATATATATATATATATATATATATATATATATATATATATATATATATATATGTGTGTGTGTATGCTTCTTCTAGCATTCAATTTGCTGTGCTGATGCGTTTTTCCTTCTTTTTTATTTTTATTTTCTATCTTATGTTTCTCATGCGTATGGTGGAACGACCCTGTCTATCGAAAGCTCTTCTCATTGCAGATCGTACCTAGAGTTAGTTGCAGGATTTCCCTTCCCATCCTCACCTCTGTTCTTTAAATCCTTCTCCAATGGAATCCTCTGTAATAGCGAAATAGCCGCACTTCTGCATCCCTTTGTTTCACATTTCAATTTGACGTTTCATTGGAAGTTGTTGTTTCAGTTCAAATTACATGCTTCAATGAATAAAATATTCTGTTCAAGTATAACGAAACGTTTGAAAGTGCTCAGGCTTAATACAGCTGAAAAACTGTAGATATTTCTCCATGCAGATACTACGGTATAATTTAATTCCAATTTCTTTGTTTTATTCTTATTTAGACGTTTTTTTAATTGAGTTATTTCCCACTTTCGAGCTCTTCAAAGAGGTTATTAGATTGTTGCTTGGCATTACTGATCAAGAACTCACATCAACAACGCACTACCGTAAATTAGGATACACTACAGTTGCGATACTGTGCATGATGACAATTGTTATTCGCCTATACATATGACGATGATAAATCTAAACCGACACGAGTCAATCTATCAAAACGATCGATAAATTAATGGAAAATAAGATTTTGTTGCAGAAAATTGCACTCAATTTTTGATGCAATTAAGCGATAAAACTGAGAAAAATTTAAAACGAAAAAAATGCATTTATATGAAAGAGATAAATTTTCATTTAGCACATATTTTGGCTCGTTTTTCTTTAATTTCCAATCAGTTTTTTTTTCAGTAACACACATATGATGATTGTTCTTTTTTTCATACTTTTAGCGTCAACGTTACGTGATTAGCACGTGGTTTCTTTTTTGCTAATACTCTCTTTGTTCTATTTTCGTATATCTTTCGATGCTTCAAACGAAGGGCACAAGATTGAAAGATTTTTCACCGTTTAGTATTCTTCTTTGATCGGTTGTTTTTCGCACACATGCGGCTATACGAGTGAAATCATTGATCACTTGGTACTAAAAAATTATCAACTTTTTGATGCATTCATTTAGTACCGTATCTCTTTTTTTCCACTTCACTGACCTAGTTGAAATGATTTGACGATTAGCACTTGAATTTGCCTATCTGATCGGCCATAAATTTCAGGTTTTAATAATATGGAATGTGACCATAAAGTTCAGCACGCTGTGGTTGAAAAACGGAAATACGTAAAACTTTTGGCCTTTTTGGCCGATCGAACAATAAAGGCTGTCCTTAAAAGTATTTGCGTTTGATGGATGCGTCACTTGTTTGAAATTTCAGAAGGGTTAATATAGAGGCAGAAAATGTTGCTTCACTGGATATATCATTACAACCGTGTGCAACTTTGCAAAAAAACAAAAGGGAGGGGGGAAGTCGTAATTAGTGGATGATGTATTCGAATTATCGGTGATAAAGCGGTAAAATTGCATTGTACGAATGAGCATAAAGAAAAGCACTTCACCTAAAGAATCTTTAAGCCCTTTCAAATAATTCTTTATAAGTTAGCTGTATTGATGATGAACATAAATGTGTACGACTATGTGAAGAGCGGATGACACTAACTACTAAATAACAACTTTCTGAGGTGATCAATGCGCATAGCTTTCAGTGATGGGTCCTGAAGACATTTCTTACAATCTTTTTCAGTCATTTATGATTTCAACAATTACATCATTTATGAATCTTCTATTCTAATTACATCATTTGAATACATCATTGAATATCACTGCAGAATTTGTTTTCGATAATCATATTCAATGATGTAATTAGAATAGAAGATAATTCATAAAATTATTAACATATGTGCGAATAGATCCTTGGTTTCTTTCTTCATATGAAATAGGATGTTGGGCTTCTTTATCGAAAGAAAAAAGAGACAGTTTGTGTAGTGACGAATGCAATCGCGTGATTTCAAAAACGAAGAATTGCGTATGAACGACACACACCATTCGAACAGTGAATTTGGACACAATTTGAGACAGTGAAATGGATTCGTCACTTATTTCGTGTTCCAATTACAATTCCATTTCGCATTTCAGTTATAGTTCAGTTGCCTGACGATCTTGAATTCTCCATTTGGGCACGATCGACTCCTTTTCCGTTTTCTAACAATATTTGATCTATTTATGGCGTCCAAATTTGTGAGATCGTTTTAGCTGAATTTTAAGTCAAGTTTCTGCATTGTTTTCCTTGAAAATGTAAAATGCAGGATAAGTTAGATTGGCAAACCCATCGCGGTCGCCTCGCTTTTAACGAGAAAACAATGCTATTGTGCCCCTCCTCTTATGCAACCCTTCTTTGCGGTTGTTCTCAAAAGAACTCCTCGTCCCGCTATCCTCCATTCCCTCTATCCCATCCTCTTTGCCATTTGAATACCTTGTTCTAATTTGCATATGGCTATTGAGATTAGAAATCACACGAGTGTTTTTGAAGGTCTATAAAACAGAGATTCTAACTTCGCCACTGGAAGGAAGACGTGATGGAAAAGTCGGAAAGGAAGGTAGTAGGATGAGATGGGAAGAGGGGATGGTAGGAAGGGGAAGGGAATCATCGCAACCGTTATCGATAGATAGTCGATAAATTGAGGCAGAATGCCACTCTTTTTCCATTAATCCTCATGTAGTGCCTCTCAAAATACCATCCATAGTGCGCAGTATATATTGCATAAAATTTTCATGATTTCGGTTTTTATTGCATCCATATACTGAGATGTGAAAAACTTTTTTTGCCTCGATTTTTGATGAATTTGGTGGCAAATGCAAAAAAAAATCTTTTTTATTGAAAATTTCTCAGTTTATATCGTATATTTGATGAAATATTGGATGTGATGAATGTTGATGCAAATGTTTCGACTGATCGTTTTTATGTTTCCGCATTGGTTGCAAAAAAAGAAAAGAAAAAAAAACTCATCGTGAAGGGAATTTATCTGAGAGTGTGCATTTGTGTTTTAAACTCACAAGCTGCAACAAAATGGGTTCAGGCAATCTGCCAAGTTTTCTTTAATCATTTAAATTCTATACGAGTTTCGAATGTTGCATCTTTGATTAAACCATTTTCGTGTTCTTTTACAGCTTTTTTCAGCGTTTTTTTTTGCCGATTAAGTAGCAGAGACGTTGATAGGAAACTCGCTTCTTCTTATCAGCTGCCCTAACTCACATCTTTTGATTGTATCGGATATTTGATCGATTTTCTTGAAAGTTCAGCTAGTATTGGATTTACATCTATTATTAATCTTAGCGATTGCAGAATAAAAGGTTCTGAAAAAGTTCGAATATGCAGCACAAGAGGTTTTCAATTCCAAGAGGTTTTTCTTTCAGAAAAAAACTTTGTAAGCATGAATTGTAGCATATTTTGCAGAGAGTCTCTTTCATTGACTTGTTTTTTAGAACGTTTAACATTCAACAACACCTATACCCCGCTTTCTTTAATTCTAAGTTGAGAAACATTTCTCGCACTGAGTATAAATTCAAGCGACATTTCTCCGAGTGTATAAATTTAAAGGCCATGTAATGTTGCAGTTAGTGCTGCCTTCATTAAAGTAGTGCTTATAAACAATGCGCCTTCGTTAGCCATTCGAATGAGGTGATGGTCTATAGTGCGGTTTGTTGAATTCTCTTTTATGGAAGAGAATCGCTCTCATCTAATTGTGCTTATACCGTTTCCGTAACTTGGCTGACAAGATATTGTCGTCGACCTAAAAAAATATTATTTAAAATATTCTGCATAAAGATTCCACGAAAAAAAGTTTTGCGGTTTGTGGGCAGTGCTGTGCAGAGCACAGTCGGTCGAAGCAGCCAGTCGGCTGTGTTCAATTTGGCTGCACGCAACGCGTTAGTGCCGATGCTCGTGTATGCGGCGGCGAGGCAATGGCTCTGGTGCCGCTTGCTTTTTGTATTCGGAGCAGCCCCATCCTTCTGTTAAACTTTATTATGGGCACTCTAACAGCTGCTATCCAGGCTCTTCTCACTTTCCTGACTGCTGCTCATTTCGTATTCGCTAGCATTCGTTGTTCAGCTAGTTTCTATAGTTTCATTCATTTGCTTAAAATTAGATGGCCGAATTTCATTCTTGCAACTTCACAAAGATTTTCTCACATAAACACATTTTGTCAACAAACAAATTCTTTTGAAAAGCAATAATAATGAAAAGCGATCTCCTATCTTTACTAACGTCACATCTATCGTTAATCTAAAGTACGAAACTATTTCAAGTTATTGCTGAAGTAGGCATATGGAAAATGTTGACAATGGACAGAGATAAATGTTAAAATTTAGTAGGCAAACTAGTGCATTACGTATCCACCTAGCTGCCACAGAACCTTGTGTAAATATGAAGAAGCAAAGCGGAGTCAGTCAGTTGGACGCGACACAAGATTTTGAGACGTTCGTGCGGCACGCGTTCACCCGCTTTTCCTCGGCGTTAGCTTAGCACGCCAAAGTGGTGTGCTTTGTTTCAATTTTATTCAATTTTATAATCCATATATTCGGGAAGATAAAGTGAGATATCAGTGATATGACATTTAAATACATTGCTTGCTATTGTACTAATCTCAAAAATCTCGTTAAATTTGCTCGTTATTTTGCTAGTGGGCGATCTTTTATAGACGTGATAGAAGCTGGAAAAAATGCAAACGAATAGCTCTTGAAGTTTATCATATTCAGATATATGAAAGAGACCACTAATATGATCTATTGAAGTCAGATGTGCAAATTCATTCGCTCAGAATTTCCTATTTAATGTAAATCCATGACAATGAAACGAAAGCTAACTGGGCCAGTTGAATACTGTTTCAATATCTAAATACTTAGCCAACGAGCACATACGCACGCCCAATGCAATTGTTATGTACTGAATTTATTCATTTGATAATATAAATTGTGATGTTTCATCTTTCTGCACTTTTCGTTTTGCATTTGCATTTATTATTCCCTTGCGATCTTCGTTTGTTTAAAAAAAAACGATGCATTTTTAGCAATGATTCATCATATAATGCTTTTATTCTTATTTTTTTATGATTTGTTCTCAGCAAGTAAATTTCATTTGTTTAAAGTTTTTTTATCACTATCTTTTAAGATAGATCATTTGAGTAGGGTTACGTTACTATACTCAATCGGAGGTCACTAAGAGGACGGATAAGTAATGGATGACCGTTTTGTCTGGCCTATTTCATTTGCTGCATTTGTAGTTCTAGTTTGGCAATTGCACAATTGCTAATAATATTCTTTTACCGTTGAAAGCAGCAATAAATTCCGGAGGCAACGTTGTGACGTTGTGGAAAACGGCTTGGAAGTGCAACTGCTAGCGTCTTTTTTTTTGCCCCCTCATAGGCTACATTCAGCGCACAATGTTGTCGCCATCTCAAATGACACAATAAGAGAGAGGTCGATTTGTTAGACGTACACACTTGCAGCACATTTCACCATCATTTCTTCGTGCTAGCAAATAATCGAAACGGGAGATGGCTTCGAATAGTTTTAGGTTATCGAAATGACACATGCAACACCTTTTGTATGAATTGCAGTGTTTTTAAGTCCTTTCATTGCATATATTTTCAATTGAAAACTGAGTCGTTAGAAAGTGCTTTCATACTTCACTATATGAGCATAATTTCCTCTAATTTTTTCTCCTCACTTTTATGCATTTTCAATGACAGTATATAAGATGAAATGAGGAGAGAATAAAGCAAAAATAAAATATGAAACTGAAATTGAATTGGAATTCAAATATTTTTTCTCGTTTAAATATTTATAGACAATTATTGGCATCTTTTTTTTTCTCGTTTCCTTCTCATCGATTTTTCGCTTCATTTGTATTTACGTTAATTTTCGTATGGGATACTATTTTTAATGCAATATGATGGCAACTTGATGTCACCTTTGAAAATCTCACTTAAATTGTGTATAATTAGCGCTTCATGGCATGAGTGTTGCTGAATCTTGTGTTGCATCTAAGCATGCGTTTTATTGACAATTCGTATTTATATATGACCATTTGAAAACAACAATTTTTGAAACGATATGTAAGTTTCATGTGATGATTGAGCATGCGAATATTTCATTTTTCAATCGTTGAGTCACAACCATCGAAATCATGCCTTTCCTTTTCACATACTTCCGTTCTTTTTTGGCAAAGAAGTGCATCATTGTACAATCACTTCTTTGCGCATGTATGTCTTCGTCTGTTTGTGTGCCGTATAACTTCTTTCACCTTGCGACATTGGAATTTGGTAAGTGTCATCTCTGTTACAATTAATCCTTCCTACCGCTTTTCGTGTTCGTCGTTTATTTGTCTCAGTTATGGACGCTTAATGGCTTCCTTCTGTTTGCCTAAGCAGATCTATTTTATAACCGATCGAGTATGAGCGAAATAACGGATTTTTGACGCTAAAAATTTCCGCATTCGTCAATTTCGTAGGATAGGCGATGAATGCATATTTGGTGGCACTTCTATATTTCTGCTTGAAGTGCAATATGATGCACAGTACGCTAGCCTCTCTGGCATTTTCTCCAATTTGTTTCCTTTTTTTTTTCTGAGGTGTTTCCAAAACAAAAAACAAAAAAAAAAAATTCGTATCGATCAATGAGCTGTCAAAAATTTTAGAACTCTTTCACTTTCAAGTGATGATTTTATTATCAGTTTTCTCCATATTTCACCTTCCCATTGCTAATTTTCTTATCGCATTTACTCCAATAGTAACTGAAGTAAGTTCTGTAGTGAACATTTGAATAAGAGATGTTTTATTTCGTCTACTATCTGCGTCTCGTTTACTTTGATTCCTTTTCGGTTGTCTAGATTTAGCCTTGTGCAAAAAAAAAAAAATCATTCACCCCAGTAATTCTATAGAGCAAATTTACGAACAATTTTCAAGCGCTTCTTTCGAGGACTTTCTTTGCTTTTGTTTTCATCATTGAAGTATGTGTGCTACAGCTTTTTGCATATGTGCTGCTACGATGAATATTACGATCTAATTTATGCATAACAAAAAATGAACATATCAAATAAGATATATTAGCACGTCAGTGAATGAACATCAGTGAATTTTTAAGTAACTTAGAAAAACTGTTATATTTAAAAGTCATTGCTCTATACAATTAATGTTTATGCTTACTTTTAACGTATATGATATTCCACTATCTTTCTAACGTTGTTTTTTTTTCAGCTTTCTATAACGAATCTATTTTCTTTCTTCGATTGCAAAATAAAGCTCAATTTTTTGCGTGCAATTGTTAGCTTATTTTAATGGCCCATTTTATGGAGATGAGCTTTAACTTAATAAAACTGGCATAAGATAGCTTTTTGTCTCATCCATATAAAATATATAGCATAAAAGAATGGCTAAATTATCTCAAAATGAGATTAATTGCTCGTTAATACAATTGCTAATGTGGATAGTTTTTTTTTTTTTTTTTTTTTGTAAATTTAAATCTTCACCGATAGTCTAACAAAAATTTTATCGTTTATCGATTATCACTCATCAAATAGTTGAAAATATCTTATAAATATTTTTTATGTCTAATGATCGATGAGAAATTTATGTCAATTAAAAAACTTTCAAGGGAATTTGATTCTCTTACTCAAAACAATGAAAAGAATTGAAAAAAGCAAAAAAAAAAAAAATTCTTCCATTACTTCGCTGAAATAGCGAAATGGCACTACCAACGAAAAAATGAGGAGAAATTTTCACGGAAGACAAACTTTCGCTCGAATCTTGTTTGAGTATTTGTTGCAGTAGTTTGCGATCCCTTTTCACACTGCCCCACACGAAGATGTGCAGCACTGATCTCTTCTATTATTATGCCTACCTCATTTCTACCCCCTCTCCCTATTCTCCCTGCCTTCCCCTATCCTATTTTGGCATCGCAAATCCAATGTCGGGTTTGTGTAACCATTTATGAATAGAGGGTATTTGATATATCTTACGATGTAAATAGACCTGCTGATTGCCCTATACCTCGAATTGTTTGAAAGTTAATCTAATTGTACATTTTATCAGCTCCTTCTAGAAGACGTTCCAGTGTTTTTGGGCAAGCGATTCAACGGCATTGCTTTGTTTGATGATTTAAAAATAACTCAAAATCTCCATAGCCGAATACTTCACAAAATTAAGAATTCGTTTCACTTACTATTAAATAGAGCTATCAACAGCGCATTTCTATAATTCAGATTTTCTAGACAATTTTATGAATGAGAATGAGCGAAAATTTTTGAAATTTATAAAATATAAATATATATTATCTTTGATAGTTCATTCGAATATTGTTTATAGCAACTACATTTTCTTTATTTATAGAAATTGTGTCTTTTATTAACTTTTATGCGCTAATTTTCAAAAATCGCATCCTTAAAGTTGTTGATCGCTTTAAATGGTTGCCAACGCATCCAGAAAACCGCAAGAAGTCACAAAATCAACCGGGAGCTAATTGACAATTCAGTCAATCAATGGAAGTGGATAGGTTGTCAGTAATGTGCTGAACAACTCTTGCTGCAATTGCAAGCAAATTAATAACGAAAGCAAGCAAAAATAGTGTCAGTGCATACGATGAAATAGCCATGAATGCTATCGACTTCTTTAATTAGCCCATTGTAACAAAATTTTAGGCCGTAAAGTCGTTGGACTTCCGGTTCTAACTTCCGGTTCCAACTTCAGCCTGTTAGTACATTCAAGAAGATGGATGATTGCTTGTAAAGTTTTGATGTTACATATCTTTGTGTTAACAGTTGTTGACTACTTCATATTTCACATTCATACAGTCTTCGGTTTTATCGGCCTTCAGTAGTGATTAGAAGAACATCTTGCTGTGAGGACGTCTCGTTTTTTGCCGTTGATTGTCTTGTTGGTCTTCACCTAGTGGAGGTGAATTTTTTCTCAGGTTTGTTGGAAGCAGCAGTAAAAGAATGACAAGGTGATCGGAGGTAATCCGGTAAAATGGAAAGTCTTGGCCTTCAACGCGTTTGCTTTGACGCAGAAGACAGACCACCCCCTTCATATTGGAATAAGGAAGCTCTTAGCGATACAAACCGACAGCAGAATGATAGTTCTCGGTCGCAGGGAGGCACCTCATGTACAACAACTGTTCCAAAGATTTCGAAGATTGATCCTCAAGGTTTGCAGTGTTAAATCTTACGACGATTGCATTAGCAATCATTCACTCTTTATTCATCTTTGCTCGCATAATAGAAAACACCAAAGAGAAACAGTGTTTCAACAGATTGCAATTTCTCATTTTTCTTGAAAATTTCAGTTTTCTGTTGTTTAATTACTTTTCAGTGGGTGTAACAATCATACAATATTGGTGAAATGTAATCACCTTTGTGAAACATCAAATGGGATATTACGATCGAGATTACTTGCCGTCAGCATTACTTTAATATATCTCTTCGTTAGCTTGGACTAATGTGTAAATGGGGAGAAAATGCATAGAACGCATCTATGGAGTTGAGTGTTGTCGTAGAGCAAGAAGATTGATGTAATCTGTGGATGAATGCCGAAGAATTGCTGATTACAGAATGGTTAAAAGCGCCTGAGTTTGTGCCACGTTCAAGAAAAACACTTGCTGAATCGTTTCGAAATGATAATATTCCTTTCGATAACAACTCAACTCCGAACTATCTACCGGATACTCCAATGATGCCGACTAACGGATTTACGACTATCCCTGAGCCAACGGCACCCTACTCATCGATACCAACTATCATCGATATGCCCCAACCAGTTTTCCCTCCTCATGGTAATGTTGCCTTTTTGGTTGAATTTGGAAACTATAATTGCTCTATTCTTTCCCTTTCATTCACACATCACCTGTCTATTTCAATTCAATAAATTGCACGTTAAATAATCTGTTGAATTGACATCCTTCCCAGGCAACTGTTTGAAGGGGCCGTTACATAGAGAATTACTGCTAATATATGAACGAATGAACAGATTATTTTAACCTCGCTATATATATATATATATATATATATATATATATATATATATATATATATATATATATATATATATATATATATATATATATATATATATATATATATGTTGTAGACCTTCTAGTTTGCCCGTTTCCTATTAGCCCATCCGGCAAATATCACGCAGTAATCGTAATCAACTTTAATTTATCTCATTCTGAACAGATGAACTCATTTCTATGAAGAAAATGGATAAGATCGGAACACTAAGCTAGAATCCGAACAGCTGACAGTTTTCATTTTTATTTTAACTAGTGGGCCACTAAATGCCCTGTTCTATCATAGGGTTTGATGAGAGCGAACTGAAGAAGATGGACGAAAGGGAAACGTTAAAACATTCGAAACATTTTTGAGGTGCAACAGGATTTCCAATGGCACAACCGGCGCGCTATCCATTACCACGACCGGTTGGTCTCATGCGTTTCCCTGTGCCACGTATTGCTCCTACACCATTCCTCATCCGTCCACCTCTTGGACTTGTTCCACCTGGATATTCGGCTAATATCACTCAGATTAATGGTTTGTTCCCTCATTTTTTTCTAATGGCTCATCCATTGAATGCGCGCATTTGTATCTACCTTAAATGACCTTGATGAACCTATATATTGACGAAGTTCCAAAAATATTTCGGAATAACAGCATTGTGGATTAAGATTGTTCACAAAACCGTTACAGTGAAAAAAGTATTCTTATTTACATGTTGTATTTACTGGTATATGCTATGAGAATTCAGTGTTACTCATAGTGATTGGTATTCATGAATTTAAAAATGAGTTTCTTGTAGCCAAAAAAAAAATTTATAGTGGAAGGTAATTCGAAAATTAGTGAAACGTTTCAACTTTTCCCAACAGTATTGCGTTGAAGATTTGTAAAGCAGTATCATCGTTTCATTTTACTGTCATAACTTTTAATTGTTATTCAGAAGTATTTATAATCAGAGCGACGCACAAGCAAAGGTTAACCTAGCGCATTCAAGAAAGATGCACGAAAGCCTTTCTTTGGCCTTTCTTTGAAAGCTATCACGAAAGCTCTCTCTTCCTGAAAACCCCTTGGAAATGCCTTTCCATCTTCTGATTGTCACCGCCTAAGGTCTAATGGTATAGCTTTCACCATCAACCAACATCTTCCAATGTGCATGATATTGTCAGGACCAAGGGCGAAGTTGAATGAAACTGCTCTCTATGTGTTTGGCTGTTTGCATTCTCGTAGATGTTTTCTGTCGTTTTTTTTTCACCAAAAATTATTCCACTCTCGTCGTCAAATTTTTCTAGCATATATTTGATAAGCTTTCGTTCATTCACTTTCATCACAAATTTTATTGATTCATTGCAATGAATTTTTAATTTTTCAGCGGGCATTGGGCCACCAATCCCAGCGCTGGTTCTTAAAAAGAAACGACGTAAGCGTCATAGGCGACTAAAGGAATTCGTTAACAATCAAACAGAGGTATTGAAATCGACTGAAATTCTCCTTCAAAATCATTTTATTTCTAAATTAATGATTCATAAATGCGCATTTGCTCACGCGGAGTGATGTTTATTGACGAAAATCAGCCACTTCTCATCGAATCGATTTGCTAAATTATTTTAAAATTCTTAACCTTACAGAAAAACTAGCGTTATATCATTGGATCGGTACTGCTGCTAATGGCCTCATTAAGTTTTTGATTATTGTTCATCTCGCAATGCTCTCCGTTAATGCATTCGTTCACGTATACTTCAAATCCATGTGTGTTCGATCCTAATAAGAAACCATATCTTGTGGTGAAGGAGATTAAATAGCGGTGAAAGAGAAGGGAATGGTGTGTTATTTATGGCTAGTATTAAATAAAATTATTGTTCATTATTAGCCATTTCATTGTAAGTGTTGGCATTCCAAAGTTTCCATCGTTCGTACTATTCATTAGAACATATCATTATTTCTAATGTATTTGTGACTATTTAACGAAAAATATGTAGTTATTCAAAAAGTAGTAATTTTCTATCGATTTCAAATTTCAGACCTCCTTTTCGATTACTTTCATTCAACAACAATGATACCCCTAGTTATTGATTCTCCAGAATATAGGAAATCGACTTATTTAATCCCCGTCTAGTTACCAAAAACATTCATCGTTAACATCACAATGAGATTGGAATTCTCGATGCATCCAGAAAGTATTTTCCTAATTTGTTTTGGATTGTATCAATTGGTGCTGAATTTATACACAGCATCCACATTTGAGTGCGGTATGTTGTGAGTGAGTCGTATTGATGGTGCTTATTAATTTATTTAAGAACAAGGCTTCATCGAGCTCTGCACATCCAGCCGATCCGAATGGTTATGCCAGTGATGGAGATGAGATTTCAACGAGAGAATCGACTCAAATTCGACAACAGGTTGCAGCCTCAGAGCCAGACCTCTCGAAGGTTGTTGACTGAGGATGAAAATTTCACAGTCCTGCCTGTTTATCGTACAGTCGTAGGTCATATTTAAATAATCTGCAAGCAGTATATCATCACTGATTAATGTTGTCGATGTGGTTTCACTACACGATGGTGAGGCACCAATCCTGAAATTTATGCCGACCATATGTAGCTGCACTTGATCGATCCATCATTGTTATGTGTTTTGTAAGGTGGGCGATAGAAGTGAATTTGTCAGAGTAGAGTCATAAACAAATTCAAGAATCTTTTGCACCAATGAGATGCCTCTTTTTGGGAATTTAGACTCTCTGTCTGCCATAGATACCGTCATTCATAAGTTGTTTAGTTTTTAACGATGTAAATTTAAAAAAAAAACATTTGTTTTAAATCGATGAAAATGGTGCGAATCGCATTTTATTTATAGGGTACCACTTATAAGCAACCATCTGAGGAATCGGCCAATATTGAAGGAAGTCTACTGCGTGGATCATGTCCTGATCTTTCAGATTCTCAGCTTCAATTATGGGACAATCTTCTTGTGAGTTATAGCATTCACTATCGTTTCATTATTCAAAACGATTATTTTTGGAATCTTACTGTTGTCATTGATAGATCATGCATCGCTGCAAATTATTGGCATCGCTTGATGTAAATATGAGTTTAATTTGCTGTGTTTTCCATCCTTCGATAGTTTTCTATTGATTATCATTGAAAAATTACTATAGAATAATTTGATCATCACTTATATTTTGAAAACTTCAAACAATATATGAATAATCATTGCAATAATAATGCCAAAATTTTAAAGCTTCATTTTTATATGAATTGTTTTTAGTTTAACGCAGTGGTCGATGAACAACAACGATTAGACAACGAAGCAACCAGCTCACTTCAGGATCGCTCCAATTCACGTTCAGGTCAGTGTAGATCCATAGTGACAATAAACTATGAACTCTAAAAAATTATAAATCAAGTTATTGTGTTGAATTTCAACGTTCGTGTCTGTTCATTCATTCGTATAGTTCAACGGCAGCTCCCTTTACACGAAATCAAATATAATTTCTTAGAATGGCTTATTCTGCCTTTCCTCCACCCACTTCCCCTTCCTTCCATCTCCCCAGCAAACTCCCGTCTGCTGGTTTCATTCCAGAAAATCACAGCTGTGTTCGTCGAAATTGAAGGATATTTTGACCTTTGATATTCGATGATTTAAGTTATTGAAATTTACGAAAAAGATGCGGAGACACCTCTGGATCTTCCACCATGGGAACCAACCACTGTAAAAGTGACGTCATAATTGAAAAAAAAGTTCCGCCTCGTGTCTTATGATTTCGAGTCAAGTCCAGAATTGACTGCATTACAGACTGTAGTTTTTACTACTACAAGTATTATCTAGAAGCAATAAAAAAATGCAGAGCAAAATGTTGAAACAAAAAGGTTATAGTCATGAGAATATGCAAATTAGTGCGCTATCTCATCGGTTGTCACAATGATTACGAATTCTTGATTTCATGTTGTAAAAAGCAACAAATTCCCGATAAGATTAAATACGCTGCATTCATTTCGAGGTGTGTTTCTCTCGTTGACTGAACAATGCTATTACACTGCTATTACAACAAAATTTACAACATTCTCATTTTTTTAAATATCCTTTGCAAATTTTTGTGAAAGTGCTTGTGTTTATGTGTTTTAATCTGCATATTAACCTCACTGTGCAGATCGATTGGAGCTAGCCTTATGAAATTTGTTAGATGATTTTGCATGAAAATATACGATTTCAGTCAAAAAAAAAAAGAAATCGCTAAACGATTTCATCTCTTATAACTTATTGAATCTCATAGATTTTAGAGGCTATTAATCAGCTATACTCGTTAAGTACAGGTAATTGTTAAATCCTGAATAAGTTGGCCGAACGCTTCCATCCGTATTCACTATCAGTATTTCAATATTTGTTATGCGCAGAGTTTCACATAAAAATATCACGTGTATTGCATATTTCGAAGCGCTCGACAGGTGTGTTAGTATATGGGAATTCATTTAGGTGAACTGATAAGCACGGCTGTAGGCGTCAAATTGTACGTGATTTGTACTAAAGGAAACTATTACAATTACCGTTATTGTTTATGGTGTTTTCCTTTTTATATAATATTAGCTGCTCGGTATTTGCTAACGAAATGAGTGCATAGAAGTCTCTAAGAAAATGAGTGAAAGATATATCTCACTAAGTCGGCAATCTGCTTTTACTTCTATATTCATGAAAGAGTATTTAGATGGTCGGACACATATGGAATATGAGGTTGCCTCACGAGCAGTATTATCGGCAATGGACTCTGCACTACACGTTGATGGAATATGCTCAAAGGAAATTAGGCGACTCGATAAACAACTTCAAGGTGAAAAGCGATTTATTAACTCGCTGAAAAGTTCCCTCTGATTGATGAAAAAGTTGAAATTTCCAAATTTTAAATTTTTATTTCAAAGGTGGGGATGTTTTTTTCAAGCAAAAATACGATTAATATTCGAGGCCAGAAGTCACAGAATAAATTCGGCATTTTATAATCGTTGTATTGCAAGAAGCAATAAACGATGCCAACATATTAATCAACAATTAAAGTTATAAATATGTGTTTCTTGTTTGTTTTTTTTTTTCTTCAGGAATGTTCGTAAGATTTGATGATTTCTTCAAGAAATCGTAAATAATTTTTTTAAAAAGAAAAACGGTGAATATGATAATTCTTGAGATGTTTATCGGTTAAACTATTCAGAAAACTTTTCTTTTCTCCTCAACACTTTGAAAAAAGTTCTTGGAGAGAAATATATTTTCTTTGTTTTTTTTTAAATTATTAATGGAGTTTTATTGGGTTATTTTAATTTCAAAAATTTAAATAGGCAAAGCGATAGTATACTTTATTTCAGATGTATAGAAACAAACTTTGTTTTCACTATATATAATTGAAAGAGGATAACGGAAGGATTGTAAAGAAATGGAGTTCCATTTAGGTGGAAATTTATCTCCTCTAGCGGTTTAGAGGTGGTGGGGTTATTTGAGGAGAGAGAGAGTTTATTCCAGGATCGGCAGTAAGTTATGCATATGCGATCCGCCAATTTAAGGAAAAGGAATGGAAGATTCGTTCTGTGAGGATCATCTAATACAACGTCTAAGAGAAAATGACGAGAATCGTTTTGTTGATTCGCCTGCATCAACAACGAAGAGCCTTAAAGCTGAAATCGAAGAATTGTCATTCAGGCCTACAATTTCGGTATTCCATCTAATTATTGACTGTAGCAAAAAAAGAAAGAAAATGCGATGAGTGTTTTTAATCATAATAGTTCTCATTTTGAATCCTCATAGTCTACTTATATATTACTGCATCGTCAGTCTTATACTTCAATACTTATTGTACACTTCAATTACTCATATATTCCCAAATGCTTCAATTACGTGCGTTCCAGTTATACACCTCAATTAC
Organism: Baylisascaris procyonis; assembly: GCA_037389465.1. Taxonomy (NCBI): domain Eukaryota; kingdom Metazoa; phylum Nematoda; class Chromadorea; order Rhabditida; family Ascarididae; genus Baylisascaris; species Baylisascaris procyonis. Next base: position 3,429,130 of record JAZARR010000146.1, read on the forward strand.
GCGATTATATATATATTTGCAGTATTTCTTGAACTATAGTATATTACTGTATAGAGTATAGAGTATAGAGTATAGAGTATAGAGTATAGAGTATAGTATAGTATAGTATAGTATAGTATAGTATAGTATAGTATAGTATAGTATAGATAGTATAGTATAGTATAGTATAGTATAGTATAGATAGTATAGTATAGTATAGTATAGTATAGTATAGTATAGTATAGTATAGATAGTATAGTATAGTATAGTATAGTATAGTATAGTATAGTATAGTACAGTATAGTATAGTATAGTATAGTATAGTATAGTATAGTACAGTATAGTATAGTATATATATATATATATATATATATATTCATTACTGCAGAGTATTTTAATTCTGGCGTTATTTGTTTGATTACTTATTTATTGAGATTGAATAACTTTTGCAAGTAACTGAATTGTAATTCTGTATGTATCATAAGAGAAACGTTTTCCTCAAAAGTACCATACTTTAATCGATATTCACATAATTTAGATATAATCGGCGAATTTGAATTTCAATTAGAAATGATTTCAATTTGAGCGTTATGTATTAAAATTTTCTTATTAGAATCGCAATTACTCGTTGTGGAAATTATTTCATAGCTGATTATCTGAATTTATAGCAATACGGATATCCACAAGTTAATCCAATGCGTGCTCATATGGCAACTTTCAATCCGGAATATAATACCATCTCTTCATCGATTGTCGATAGAAAAGATGTTCGTCAATAGAGTTATTTTTCGTTTAATATCGTTACTAATTGTAAAGCCTCATATAGTTTAATCATTCTCGTTTATTATATAATAAAAACTAAAAAGTTTCAAATTTCCTAATAAATTTCATCATAAAATATCGTCATTATTATTTATTCTTTTGAGGACATCATCGCTGGGCAAAGCTTCTTCTAAATAGAATGTTATTCGACTTCTTATCAAATATGCGGCCACGTAAAGAGATCACGTAGGGCGAAATATATTGATGAATTTATTTTAGGGTTACGTGGAAGATTGCTTCGAGGGAATGCACATTCGCGTTAACACTTTTGATGAAGGCGATGTAAGTTGCATCTCTTTATATTGTCTCATTGATTCATTACTTCCACTCATAATTCCAATTGTCATTTATAATCAATTTAAATTCTTGTCAACCTATCTTTTCCATTTTAATTATTCTTCATATATTTAATTTAATTTAATTTAATTAGTTGCTGAGAGGACGAAATTTTTTGCGAGCAAATTTTATTAGCATTTATTAGAGAATAATTGTCCGAGTTTCGAAATGAACTCTTTTACTGATCGTGAATAAAGTCGACAGTTTGTTCGAATTTTATTCTATCGGTAGAAAACTCCTACTCAAAAAGATTATTCGTTTTGTTCATGAAAAAATTTCCTCGTGTGGAAAAAAAAATTTTTTTTTATCATTACATAATATGTTATGTTGTGATAATAGTTGTCATAGATTACTCCCGACAAGTATAGATAATCTTTTCGTCTTAACAAAAGTTTTCTATCAGCAAAAAAAAAAAAAGAATTCCTATCAACCTAAAAAAAAACTATTTCTCACTTGTGATGGAAATTTTTTTTTAAATTTATTTACCTCGCCAAATTTATTTTATTTTATTTTGCATAAATTTTACTTTGCACATAGATACGAAAAACATTCAGTAACTCGAATTTTTATGTAAATTTTCAAGCATATTTAATTAGAGTTGCTCATATTATTCGTTCACTTTATTACTAGATTGAATAGTAAGCAGTAAGAAGTTTGAACTTGAATATTGAACCTTTATAAGTATTCGCCATTTATGAAACGTTTAAAATTATTGTTAATTAACGAAAGAAAGTATCAACGCCACAATCGATAAATGAGAGTTTCTTTTAATAGGGAAATTTAATTTGCAATACATTTTTTATGGGGATTTATTCTGAAATAGTAACGAAGTTAACGAAAGAGTGTTATTGATCTGTGGAAAGTAAGCAAGAAATTATAACGCTTTCTGCGAATAAAAATTCATCTCATTCGTATAAAGTTTACTTGCAGATTTTATTTAACTATACAATTTCAATTCAATATCATTTTCAATGTTTTGAAAACAAATGGATTATCTGTTACATTATCTTCTTTATTAGGTGTACCATGGTATTATCGTTTTTCCTAGTAGATCTATATACTGATGCTTTTTTTTTGTCATTTTTTAATAGGCATATCTCAGGAAAAATCTTTTTTTGAGAGAAAAACCGAAGTGTAAAAACGTTCCAGATGAGATGAGATGGCTTGATGAGGAATTGATTTCACATGGTTACCAACATAAAAATAAAATATTGCAAAGTGATATTTTCTTCTTTTTTTTTTCACTGATATGACCGCACAAAGGTGCCACAAAAAAACGCGCTTTCGTGCCGTTTCAACCGGTATAAAATAGAAATTCGGCCATTATGAAACAAAAATTTTGACATCTTTAGCTGTCTATGTGTCATTTTAAATGATAGATTAATATGAAAGATGATTTATGAAACCTAATCTATGATGTATGTTATGTCTATCATATTTCGTAATTTTAGCTTAAGTTGAAACTGCCGAACACATAGACAGACACATATGCATACATGCAGACATTACATTTGCTTAGTGCGCTTTTGCAAAGCGAATTAGGAAAAGTGCGTACAGATTTGACGGTCAAACCTAATCGAATATTCCCCATCGCGTTTGCACATTTGAAGAAAAGGCTTTTTGAAAATTTCACGCAAAGTTTTATTTGTGACGTGAGATGATCATGAACATCGCTTATTTTAACATTTACCACGCTATTTTTTTTTTTTTTTTTTTTGGAAATGGAAAGTGACACATGTTTGCAAGTGTTGGACAATAGAATGCAAATTCAGCGAAAGAGAGACAGGATAGGAGTTGCAAGGGGGTGATGGTGGATGAATGTGAAGACGATCAACAAATGGCTAAAGGTCTGCGGAACCTCCCAGTGAGGTGTTTAACTCAGATCGACGTTTAACCTCAACAAAAACATTTTCTCGCTCACGTCATATAGTAGTTAATCAAACTTCCTAGCGTTATATTCATTCATGTGATGTTTCCGTACGAATCTCATAGAGTTGATCTACATATCACATGAATGGCGCTAAAAAATAACGCAAAAACTTTTGCAACACAAATATGCATAAATATGGTGCCATTGTTAAAATAAACTAATAGCCGGTGGCATTTTCTTTGCATATTACTGAGTATGAAAGATAAGCAATGTGCACCAAAAAAAAAAAAAAAACGCGCGATATGTCGTCCTATTTCGTTGCCCGTTGCTTACAATGTAGCTGCAAGAAATTCCTGAATTCTCTGCGTTTTTTTTTTTTTTTTTTGCACAGATGAGTACAACACCCGCCATTCCCTTTTCTATTACTCAATGTCTGTTGGCTTAGTTCGTGGATTTGATGCTCTGGATTCGAATTGCACAATGTTGGGAAATTTTCAATTATTTGTTTCTAATTTTTAGTAAACCATTTTTTAAAGAATAATTTTTTTTTTCAAATATTTTCATTGTCTGCGTTATTTGATTGTGCTTCATGATTGCCTATACAGGAAATGAAAAATCCTTTAAAAGTTCACATACTTTTTACGGCATTAATGCGCTTTCTTCAAGTTTTATGCTGCAGCCATGTTTTAAAAAGTGCTGCATTCCTTAGGGGACTTTCAGAAAATTCAATGTTAATGAAATATAAAGTTGTCCCTATTTAATGAATAAATACACACAATTAAAGCGAAGATGAATAGTTCACTGTATTCGAACAAATTTCCGATCCCGACGTTTTTTTTTTTAATTTTACAATTTATTTTACGGTTGTTTTCAATTCGAATGATGAATTTCAGGAGCTGGCACTATCGGATTCAGAATTACCACAACCATCTCGATTTCAGCAAATTCAATGGGCGCTGCAAAGAGGGAAGAAGCATTACGAGAGACTCGTCCCACCGGAAAGAGTCTGCTGCACGTTAATGTAAAATATGTGCAGTATGTTGATTTGCCCGAGAATCACATTTGCAAAACAATTTTCTTTTCGAAGTCGATCAAAATTTATTGCTGTCTCGACATTTAATATAATTTCCGACCCCCTTACCCCCTATCCCCCTCCCCTCTCCCCCACTTCATTGTCCCATCAACGGTTTTATTAAAACCATCAATTCATAAGTGTACAGTCATTTTTTATACCTACTTCCGCAATTTTTTTTTAACATGTGAGCCTATGACACATCACTAATTTGAAAGGTCGAATTTCACTTCGGAAAATTTTTTCAGTAGTCACCGACGTTTGAAATTTTAAAAACTTGCAATTCCATTTCGGTTATTTGCAATAATGAACCATCGATATCTATCTGTTGAAATTAATCAAACTAATACGCAGAAAGCAATTCCTCTAGAAAATGAAGCAATATCTATCGACCGAAGTAAATATCTATCGAACCTAGGCCATTTCCAATTCCATTTTCAATGTAAACACACCGGTGTGTCTGAGTAAGAAATAAAAAATCGATTAGCTTTTTGAAGGTAACGATGAGATTAATATGGGCATATCGAATGTGGAACTTATTATTTCACGCAAACATCGAATGCTTTTATTTGTTGCTTATACCATTTTCAATGTAATGCATCATCGACAAACATTTCATTCGATTTTTTCATTTATTTGCTTAGAAGGATGATTGATCCTTAATGCAATTTTTTTTTTTTATTGTATTGATTTACTTAATTGTTCAGCGAAATGCCTTTGTAAAATTACGTCAATCTTTGAGGATTCAAAATGTGCATTACAATTCTTTTTTCTTTTTTTTTTTGAAAAACGTTTCTGATAATTTTGAATAAGCTTTAAAGTGGTCAGTGGTCAATACTATCCACTGACCATCGTTTTATATAATTGCTGAACGAAGAAAAATTCAATTTTTAATAAATTTAATTGAATTTCAATTGCGTCATATGTACTTTTTTTAATGTAACCGTCGATGTGATTTTCCACAATAAGTGATTTTAATTCTTTTCAATATAGATTATAGAACCATATATGATTTTTTTAAATATGGTAATGATTCAAATTTTTCGTTCATTTTTTTTTCAGTATGATGCAATAGGAATTCAGCGAATTTCATTTTTCGATTGAATTTATCATCAAAAAGTGGCTTTTTGTTTTATGTTTATTATTATTATCAACATTCGACTCTATTAAAAACTCTCTATCGTAATATTAACGTTGAGAGACTTTCAATTAATGTGAAATAATAAGATCATGGAAAAAAACTTTGAAAAACTTGAAAAAAAAATTCTTTTTTTAGATTAAAAAAACTAATAATTACTTATAATTAGTGCCATACTTCATAAACTTCATAAATTGCCTTATTTTAATCTTCCAATAAAACTCACCATACGTACGGATCAATGATATCGGAAATTAAAGGGATGATAATGACTTAATAGAAAGTTCTGTGAAGTTCTCTAAGAGCGATAGATTTCCCACCGAAAGAGAGAGAAGATTCAATCCAAGTTTGCTAGAATACAATGAAAAATCGCAACATAAAAAGTGAAAACTGCGCAATTTTGCATTACGTTTAAATTTTCTCTTTCAGGAAATTCAAATAAGAGGAAACATTTTATCAAAGATGAGATTTGTTGTCTGTTGAAACGACATCGTTCTTGCCACTTTGATGATGTCGCATTTTTTTATGCAAATGTTTTCGATTGTTTTCTTGTTTTATTATAAAGCGTTTGCATTAAATGGAATTACCGATACAATTACCAGTGAAAGTTGTCGTTTGGGAAAGGAAATAAGATATCTGTGGAGATATGATAGGTGCGAGTGAAAGTATTACTCTATCGGATATTGTAATGTCATTTGAATATCAACTCTATAATATTCGACGTATTTTTTAAGTGCCAGCCGTTGAAGTTGGTACATAGATAATGGGCAACAATAGGTTGGCACTAATCGTTTTGTTCACAGGTTTGCAACAATTATACAATGTTATTTTGCATTGCAATATAACGCAACAATCGGATATCAATGTGACGACATTCAGTAATCATATTTGCAAAAGATTGCTTACGTTCATTATCCTTCTGAAGATCAGGCAGTTTTATAAGTGCAAAATCACCACTTTTTTCATTAATTTATATGGGTGCAGTCGAACAATTGGCAACTATTTTTTGAAATGTTTACATATATTAACATGCGTTCCATATTTTTTGCTTCTAGTATTCCATTTCAAAGTATTTCTCTTCCCGCTCCCTTTCACTCCCCCCCCCTTTCCTCCCTTCCCCGAATATGTACTGACTTGCGGGGTGGTGAATTTCATGAGTTCTTCTGCCTACCCTCTTGCTTCTGCCTCACCTTCAATATAAGCCTCTTCATCAGTATAACATGAACCTTTCTCGTTGTCCCGTTCAGTGTACATTCGTTCCAAAATTTAGCGAACAACGTCAATAAACTTATTCAAATGCTCTCGACTCTAATACACTTCGATTTTTAAAAATGATGAATGCCATAGGCTCATGGGCTTATGGATGTGAAAATACGATAGTTCATTGGCGTAGAAAACAAGAACAATTGCAACGTTAGGCGAATTAGGTGAGCAGTCGCATTTTTATGCAGCAAGTGATATAGACGGTCACCGAAATTAAATAGAGTAATATTGAGAAACAAATGACTCATCGAAGGAACCTTCTTTTCCAGAAAAACGAAAAATTCCAACCTTCATACAGTAGTTTGCAAAAAAAAGTAAAAAATCGTGCAAACGGCAATGAGTTCATGTTTGTTTGGCTATCTATCGATCGAAAACATGTGCAAATGCACGTTTGTTGCTCGACAAAGTTGTTGACTATGCCCCAGAGTGCAGCTGTAAATATCCATCTGTCTATCGGCGGTGTCAGAAAGTGATGCAAGACGATCACGAGGCTGAATTGATGCTAACTTGCAATAATGATATCGATCAATGAAATGGGCTGCATTATGTCTTATGAAAGTCATAGGTTTTGCCAATATTCCATTTCGATTGCTTCATATTACTCCATAATAGATGGACAAGTTTTTTTTAAAGATATATTTTTGCAACGATATTTGCTGTTATTTTGCTTTCAGAATTTTTTTTTAAACATTTTTATATATCGAAAAAAAAAACAACTTTTTAAAGTAATTTTTTATAAAAACAAAGTGGAATATCTTTATTGGTATAGATGATTTCTTCGTTTTTTTTTTTTTATTATTTGCATAAAATTATAGAATGATATGGAATTATAGGGAAATATTTGCAGCGTTCACAATAAAATGCAGTGAGATTTGAGTTCGTTTACTTCGTTTACGTTATGATGGATTATTTGCGTAATTTTGCGTTTACTAGATCCGATCTCGGTCCCAATTCTGACTGGTACTGGGAACGCTAATGAGGGAGGGATTTAATTTAGACGTCAACTTTTACATTTATGCAATATTGCAGCAAATGAAAGCCTAGTTTATTGTGAAGGATGATTTTTGAAAATGAAAATACGCGAGTTTTCGTTAACAAGAATAATAAAGTTTATTCTAATTTGAATAATTGTTGTTTGTTGGGGGGAAGGGTGAGGGGGGGGGGGGGTAGGGGAGGGGAAGGCAGCTATTACCATCATGACGCAGGATGCCATCTTTATCAATGTTGCAGTGTGGTGGTCGGGACCTAGCGGCAAGCGCCTCTTTGAAGAGATGGGCACGGCGAGCCGTAATAAGGTGACATACGTAAAGCTTCCAAGCTTTACTTACTGCCACCTTTCGGACACCCCTCTTACACGTCCGCAGTGAACCCATCGGCAGCCCCAAAAAAGTTTTTGGTGCTATCCGACAGACATGTTGCAGAATCAATTAATTAGCTTACACTAACCAGTTCAGTATTGCGCTTAACTTTATAGCCTTAAGGAAGATTGTATGCTACAGAAGTGGGGAAGTCGTGGTCTTCAAAAAGGACCGCTGACTTTATCAGGAAGTGGCAGGGATGAAACATCTCTACCTGATACCAAAGACGATACGAAATGTCATTTCCGGCGAAAATCTGATGCCACTGAAACTGCTCACTTTAAAATATATGCATTTTGTGATGGGTCCTATATTGGCGTTTCAATGTTGCTGAAGTTTTTGTCACATAGCTTAGATTTTAATGTTACATGCACAGTGCCAACAAAATGATTCATTGGGACCTCATTCTACTCGTAGCATCATTGCTGCTTCATTTGATAAGCTTAATTATATGTTCCCTTCGTGACATCATTTTCGTCTATTTCGACGATTTTTCCGTTCCCATGAAGTTGTAGGGGATTTTCGAAGGAAATTTTTGTATGAGACGACCACTCATTGACTCATATCAAGTTAGCTCAGGCTCAGTGATAGACGTTTTCTCTGTGCTTCTCTGCTTATGTTTTGCAAACCTGTTACTTATTATTTCAGTATGAGTGAATCTCTGATGGTTTATGTGATTAGGAGCATCTGTGGTTCTTCCACAAGTTTTACTGTTCACGTATTTTGGCTATTTAGTAGCTGAACAAGGCGTGCTAGAAGTGTACCGCGCAAACAGCACACATGAATTTGTTGCAGTCTATTATTGATGTGGTTACGCTGAGTTGATATATCTGTCCTTCCATAATCAATCGAATTTCTAAAACTTTAGGCTTACAGCAGTATCAGTAGTAAGAAACTTTAAAGATCTCTTTTACATTGTCACTGGATATATCCCATTAGATGTCGTGTTATACATCCTATATAGTATTAAAGATCTCGAAAAATGGTCCCATTAACACATTTGGCTGATACACATCGATACTTTCTTGAACTCTCACTTATGTCATCTACAACCTCCCTCTTACATTCACATCTTTTCTCACTTGCTATGATGCCTTTATGCCTTATTCAATTTGTAAAATTTCCTTCACATAGTGACAGTTTTTCTTATATACCTCTGCCATTTACGCCTCGCAAGTGATCATCATGTCCCTCCCTCCCCCCTCTCCCCCATCTTGTATTTGTTTGGGGAAGTTTATTCGCCTTTTCTGCAATCATTTCTGTGCGTTCACCAATAAATCATGTGCGAATTTTTGCGTAAATATACTGCTGCATCAAACTTTGCAAGCACAACTTCTAGAACGTAGCCCAAGAGGCGAGGGGAGGGAGGGGGAGGTGGGGGAGACCGCTGTTATGGGATGTACTATGAGAGATCAAATATTATGAGATGTGATGAAAAACTACTTCCTACAACCTTCTAGTGAGGCTGTGCAAAACATCACAGCAGGTCCAATGACGGTGCGAACATTTCCAGCTTGGAAGGGGAGAGGGCAATGAAAAGTTGAAGCAATACTATTTCAAAAATAAAGCATCGCACGAACGAAACGATTCTATTTTGAGGCCTTTTGATGCTCAATCTCAGTCAAATTAGCCAAAGGTTCAGAATTCAAATCCATCTCCACAGTTAAACCATGTCTTCAACAGTGGGGAAAGGATCTCTTCCGTTTTGGCTACGACCCTATGTGTGACTAATTCCTTAAATGTTTGAACAAAAGGTTCAAGTTCGCGGTCTTTCATTTCTCTGAACTTTTGAACATCTCTCTTCTATTTGAATGCAATCTTCTGTTTTTCTCATTTTTCAAAGATTTCTGTTCGAAAGAAACTTCCAATTCAATTGGTCAAGCTTCCTCTAGGCGCTTAATTTTATTGTTTTTGCCTTTTTACTTATCCTTATTTTATTGTTTTTACATGTTTATTTATCCTTTTCTCACATTGTGGTCTGAGTGGTCGTTCGTGAATTGGAATTGATGTCTCTCAAAACAGCAATCCCGCTACAGTGCTTTTAGGATGTGGATTTAGCTTCGTTTTGGTGTCCTCTGGAACCCATCTAGTTCATTTTGAGGATTATTCGTTGCAGATGGGACATTGATCATTCACATCTAATATTTGATTCGTCTATGTTGTTATAATCGTCAAGCGGTGGCACTTCGATCCGTTAACGAAGCGAATCGACCGTTGAAGTTTTGCAGAATTCATTTACCGAGTTCATTGCGGTGAAATTCGCTAGAAATCATGAGAGACGTGTCATATATAAGTTGTTAGTTGTTTTTTTTTTTTTTTTTTAATAACTTAGAAACATGCTGAGGACATGCTATGCGAGATGGGCGTTGAAAAATGTTTGAGGTGAATCCGGGATCAAAGGTTTGTATCGGAAGGGAGGTGTTTTATATGGCGGTCGTGTGAGGCTTGTATTTTTCGACGTCAATGGTTTATTTTAGTTGTTCTGGCTATGTTATATGCGCTAGTCTAATTTTAATTCCCTTTATTTACTTTGTATACTTTTGATAATAGTTTATTTATGTTTATCTTTATTCGTATTATGGTGATAAAATATGGGACTTATGAAGTGAAAAATTGCAAGCAGAAAAATTTTGCGCTTAGTGCGCTTCCATGGTTTTTCCAACATCATTTAGTCATCCCTCGGAATTTCTTAGGACTCATGACTTTGCTGTTCCCTCCCCTCCCCCCTCCTCCCCCCCTCTATTCTCATGACTACATTAAAGTTTAGATCATTCGAAGGATTTTCGAGAAGGCTTTGAAAATATTCAGGAAACCTCGAGGATTTTAAAAAGTCTTTGAATTTCTGAGTGCAATGAAGCGAACTTCCTGTTTTGCTCACTCCAAGTCGTAGGTGCCCATCACGCGTTTTTATGATGTGCTGCTTATTTTTTTATTGGCGAATGAGAGAAGCTTCAATGATGGAAATCGACGGGTATAGCGTACACTTTAAAACCATTTCACGTACCCGATTGAACGTATGATCTATAAGTTGTGAACGCTTAGAGCTGTTATGAATATGAATGCGAGGAAAAGTGGGTTTTTTTAATTTTCTATATATAGTCACTGAGATATCCCATTATTGGGTATTGTTTTGCCCATTTGTGGGGTCGTGTCTTTCTTAAATTGCATCCAGCGTGAGATGGAGTGCAAAAAACGCATATCGTGAAGATTTTAGTGATTGGTTTCGCCACTTATTACATTCGACAACATCAATTTTTTCGTTAACCGCTTATAAATATGGTATGCCTAGAATTCCATAAATCTAGTTCCATTATGAAGCGTAACTATGCGATGTTGAATTCATTATGGTTACAGTTATATCTCCTGAGGCGAGTAATTTAGGAATAACGGTAAAAGAGGTCGTGAATGCGGACCACCGATGGGCAAGAGGAGGAGGATCAAGAAGTGCATAGAACGGATGTCATAAACAACGATGATGACACTTCTGAACGACGCAGAGGTTGTGATCAACTGAGTGGTGATGAGGTTCGTTTTATTCAACGTATCATCATAATCCCTTCGAATATCACATTATGCTGCAATCTATAGTTTGCACAAAGAGAATTGAAATAATATTTATTTATATATTTCCGATAATATTTCCTACTTTAGGTTAAAGATTGAGCACACCTAATTACTTTTAGACAAACGATCGTGATCTTATGATAATGGAAGAAACAATCGGTAACGAAGATTATGTGGATGGTGAAGATTCGCCAATTAGTGATGGTGGGAAGTTGATTCTCGAACAGGATCGCTTTCTACCTATCGGTTTGTCTCTTTATGCTAACGCTTCCCTATAAACTTCTATGAAAGGAGCCAAATGCGATTTGGTGCAGAGGCAGAGCTTCGAAAGAAAGTTTGATGATTTCATGATCACTACGAAGGGTCCCATCGTCGACAAACTTGCACTCAGCTTTTCTACTTTTAACTTCTTCTATGGAATCATTTCTTTCATTACCTTATCAGGCTTGCTGCTTTTTCTGTTCTAATATCGGCTTGACTTCTTGTCTAAAGTTCATTTCTATCTTTTGGTTCTAATGAATTGTTTGTTGCCCTAAACTGCACTGCATAATGTCCTATCTTGCTTCAGTTCTCCTCCGCGATTCATCGGAGTCCGTAATAATTTAGCGTAATAAACATGTTTATCCCACTTTTTTTTAGGTGTGGATAGTGGTTCCGTGTTACTATAATGAAGAGCATTTCCATCAGTCGGGTTAATAAACAAAAAATTCTGAGATGAAAATAAGCTATGAATCTCTTGCTTTATCGCATCAACTACCGATGCTAGAGTTGGAATTTTTCAAGGTTTATTGTTGTGGTTGCTGCGATGTGTCGAGTGAATAGACGACTTCAGGTTTGAATTGTCTATTCACACTGTGACATATGTGATGATCAACGATCAGCTTATTCGGCTGTCTGCGAGTTTGTCTGCAGCGTTATGTTATGATTTTTTAGCTGATGTTTTGTAGTATTAGCAGAATTTTTTTGCATGCAAATTTTCCTTTGACGGTATATGGTTAAGAACGAAAACGAGACGATGCGCTTCGACTTTGCAAAGTTGATCGCATTTTCAGTGAATCCAATCTGTAAAATATTCCGAATTTTCAGCGAATATCAGCCGTTTAATGAAAAATGTGATCCCTTCGACCGGAAAGGTGGCTAAAGATGCGAAGGAATGTGTGCAGGAATGTGTCTCCGAATTCATTTCATTCCTCACTTCAGAAGCTAGCGATAGATGCGTCTATGTGAGCTGCATTCTTTTCAAATTCATTGTTATCATCGAACACTGCACGCCTATAATAAATTCTTATGCTTTCTTTGCTTGTTTTTATTTTATTTAATTACAGCTGATGTTGAAAAGGTAGAATCCTAAATAGTGCTAAAATTTTTTATTATAAAAACTAAGCAATATAAAAATTAAAAATTAAGCAGTATTTCGAGTGGAAATCAACGAACATTTCAAGTGTTGTGTTCTTTTATAGATATGTATATATTAATCTTAAATTTGTTGACTTCTTTCGTCTTTTAATGTTTTTTTTTTCGTTTATTGCAGTTGATATAATCTTTTATTTTTTCTTAGGAAAAGAGGAAAACGATCACTGGTGAGGATTTATTGGGTGCACTCAATTCCCTCGGCTTTGAAAATTATGTCGATCCACTAGCAAACTATATTAAAAAGTTTGTCGCTTCTATATCCTTTGTGTAATCATTTCCAATATCCAAACTTTTATATTTTCTTCTCTTTATGCTTACGCTGAGCTATGAAATGAAGTTTTATTGCTACATAAACTTCGGTTTTAAAAACTTCGCTGACGTTTATATTAGCTGCTTCTAAGAGGCGTGCTGTAGAGCGCAGATGGGTAAATTAATGTTAGCGTACGGAAATGAAAAATTTTACAAATTGCGTTCACTTCAAAGCATGCAATATTTGAAATTCTTAAATCATAGTCAAGGTGATACGCTTTTCAGCTATAGTTTAAAGGCAACCGCAGTGAAAAAATTCCCCTTTTATCGAATTTTGCCAAATGCGCCATGAAGATCTCATCCGTACGGATTCTTATGGTGCATTTTTTCGCTTATCATTGTTGCATCTTTTTTTAAAGTTTTTTGAGGCAGACATTTACATCAGACTGGTTTCACAGTCTTATTCCTTTAAAATCTGGTAAAATGTTTATCAAAAATACAGTATTGTTGAAGGATCGGCGTCCGCGATCGAGAATTCTCCCGATGGATATGATACCTCTTTTCCCGCTTTGCCTCTAATTCCGAGTTTATCGCATGAGTGGTTTAGTTGAGCACTTCGCCTATCATTTATATTTCCATTGATTCCTGGTCCTCATTTTTAATGCAAAACGTTCTATGTTAGAGATATGAATGCGTTATTTTTTCTCAGTTTTTGAAACCTTCGGCTTTTTGGGCAAGCAGACAGTTTTTGAGACTATTATAGCTTGGAGTTTTTAGCGAAGTAAACTCATTTTGCGTAGCTGAGGCCTGATCCGATAAGTCGATTCCCATGTCGATATACGCAGAAGCACTTCATCTTCTTTCGTTATTCCTTTTCCCCAATATTATGCGAGCACAACTGAACTATCTTGATCTGACCGGAGTACACTTATATTGGAAGAGGTTTAATGTTCTCGGATTGTCGGCCGAATCTTTCATTTCACAATTTATCTGCAAATGATTAGCTAAATTTTTTCCCCATTTTTTTTAAAAAGGAAAGAATGGATCTTACTTTATATTTTTATGCTTATCAAATCAAAAGGATTGAAGATAACAATATTTGAAGGCTTGTCCTTGCAAATCGCAAATTCAAAAATTTGAGTGGGGCAGAAAGCTGGTCTGCAATTATTTGCAGTACATTTATATATTAATTTCATTGTAGATAAATGATATTTTTTGTAGATATCGTGAAGCCAACCGATCGGATCGAAGCAGTGACTCTGGATGCTCGCCGTCCACTTTTGTGCATTCGTCGGTTCGTTCATCTTTTCATCTCTCATCAATCTTAGGCCTTTTTAAAATTTTTCCTGAAAGGCTTTTGAGTGCTTAGCTAACAGATCAAAATTTGAAAAAATCTTTATGACTGAAGGTCAGAGACATCTTAAACTAACTTGCAATTGATCCGGTGGCCAAGTTTGTGTCCACAGCCAAGTGTTTATGTCATTGCAGATATATTGTTTTCTTGTTTATGACCCTGCCTCGATTTCTCCATAAACTCGTACTGAAAACACGTCGTCTTTGGAAAATAGGAAGACATTTTGCTTAATTCACTACTCTTAGTTGATTCAATTCGGAGTCGAAAGTATAATAACTTTAAAAAGCAGGAATGATGATTCACTGTGATTCATACGATATGTGCAAGGGATAACTCGATTTCCGCCACCGTCTTACGTCGAAAATAAGATTTTGTACGGCAAGTGATTTTATGATTTCACTACTGAGCCTTCATGCTGTGAGTCGGCCACACGTCGTGATGGCTATGAGTGGGAGAGTAGGTACACGGCGAGCGATGTACATATCGCTTATAACTTGTGAGTAACGCTGTATGATAGATGTATGCCTGTTTCTTTCTCTCCCAATATCATACGTCATTCTCTTTTCCATGCTGTTCACCACATTCGACAACCGAGGACTATGTGCAATTAGTTGGTTGTTTATAGCCGACCTATTATATGCTTTAAATAGATTATACATTGATATACTTTGTTAAGGCAGGTGAGGAGTCACAACCACAAAGCGAGAATGCGATGCAAACGAATGTGATCAGTCTGCAAAGTGTGCCGATACCCGTGGGAGGAGAGTGCTCTCCGCAGATCATCCTTGCAGGTAACAGTTTTATCCGTCTTTTCCTTATAGTATTTTTAAGGAAAAGGTTCCACAATAAGGTGAATCTTTTTATCAAAAGTGAAGGTGAACTGACTTGTTCTTGAAGGGTTACTAATCTCCATCATGTCCTTTTCCCACACCAATTATCTGTCAGTCGCATGCAACTGTCTGCAACTTCCGGCTATCATTACCGTGTAGCCTGGCACCGATACACGTGCAGACCCTGAAAGTGCATTTTCATTAGCATTCAAGTAGGTATGAAGGGATGTAAAAAATGTTTTGTGTATTACAATGGTGGAGTAACGCATCGATGTTCGTAAAGAAATAAATGTTACACTTATCGTCTAAATCCATAAACCATTCAATAATTCAGAGTATCTTTTTTCGCTGTGAGTTTTTGCATGCTGCGTCCATCAGAACGACCCGTACCTTTTATGTTTTCGTTAGGTCGTTGTTGAGAACTGGAAAGCCCATTGCTTCCTCCAAAATTGAGGAGTGGAATAGCAATTTGAGCTTCTCTTGACGACAATGCTTGACAAGCACATGCAGCAGCTATTGATAGTCGATGAGATTGTTATGTGAAAAGAAGATTCTTAGGGCATTTGAGTAATTTTCATACATTCCATTTTATTAAATGCGATGCTTTATTTTAGAGTTGATAAGTTTTATTATAGGAGAAGAAAACAGTGGATCAGCATTGCGGGTGCTTACAAGTGGAAACGTTCAGCATCTACAGTTGCTGATGGATCCATCGACGGGTCAACACTACATCAACGTACAAACAAGTAATGGTACACAACAACTACTCCCTGTGCAGGTTTGCTTGAATGTGTTTTTGTGTACTTCGGTTATATGATAGCTGAGAACTTCAGCTGTGCAAAGATCGGTAAACTTAACGCGGATTCGATCCGATTTAATGCTTGATTGCGTTGTTGGTCATTTTATCCGAATCGAAACGCTGTGATCTTCCTCGATCAGGGTGATTTGCTATTATCCTCAAAACGATTCCACTCTATTCATACCATCCTCTTGGTACCTATCGCTTCCATCGATAATTTTAACTTTATATACAAAGCAATGATGAATTACAAGCACATAGGCCGGTACAGATATAATGCTTTGCATGCTAGGGCGGGGAAAATCGCGATGCGAATTTTTACATTGACAAGAACTTATCTACGGAGAAGAAGAGGAGAGAGGTAGGGGAAGAAGACATCTCTTCTTCCCTGTTCTTCCCCCCCCCCCCCTTCCTCAAGAGGGGAAGGGTATGGGTATTGAGAACCATCAAGAATTACAGTCATTGAGAATTTTTGCTGCCAGATAAACGTGGGAGAATTTTAGCAGCATTACTTAGTAACTGATTAAATTTGTAGTTTCGAGGTATTTGTCGTAGCGGTTGTTATGGGATTCGTTACAAGTTTGATATCGTAAGTGTTTCAGACTGCAGGAAGCATCACATCAGTGGAGGGACGGAGTGAAGATATGGAGCAGGGTGGACAATCACCCCAACTTGCAAGTGGACATCAATACACACAAATGGGTGCAGAGCATGCATCCGGTAATGTGATGAGTGGATATACACAGCAATATTCGGTTGGTGCGAATCATCTATCTCGGAAGCGATTGCACGACGACAGTCAACTTCGTTTTGTGCACTTCGATTAATTTATTTAGTGGGAAAGGATGACCAAAAAAAAATGGAAAACGATAACTCGGAGATGTACTCTTCGATCCTATTCTTGAGGCTCTTGAGGCTCCTATTCTTGAGGCTCATTCGATCCTATGCAGGCTCATTAGGCTTATTAGGCTGAGCATGAGGAGAGGAGGAAAGGAAGAGGTTGTTAGAGGGTTTATTATTATATTTTGTGAGTGTTGTTTTCGTTTGATCTCTTTCAGGGCAACTCTTTAAAAGGGAATACATTTATATCACATGTGAGCATAAGTTTTATATATTTTCGTGATTGTCATCTCTGAAATGATCGTTATCCATTTTAGGATTATAGTAAAACTACTGATAAACTTGTGCTAATGATGACTAAAAGCATGATGACCTCATCATTACTACATTATTATTACTAATCAGTTGTTTCGTTTTAATTAATTTTTCAGTAAGTCGCTAATGATATCGATATACAGTGATTATGATAATGATTTTATGTGAAAATAAATTAAAATATAATTTACTAATAAGATTGTAATTTCTTGTAGATTTATTATTTCATATACTAATTGCTTTCTTGCTGCTTCCTCATTCACTCATTTTTTTTTTTTTTTTTTTTTTGTAGAATAATCCATTTACGTCGAAAGTTTAATTTTTGGTTTATAAATGATTTTTTTTTTCTCCATTCGTTATTATAGTGTTTTTATTTGTAATTCATTTTTATTTACGTTATATAAATATTTCAATTTTATTTTTTATGTTGATGGTAATTTCAGATTAAATCCTTTCATTATTTCTGTAGCCATTGTGAATTAGACAATTGATTACTTGTGGATGTTATTATTGTTCAGACTGTATTATCTTTTTAATGTGTATTTTGTTGTTTTCTTCTTATCAGGTTTCCTTTTATTTAGACGGATCCATGCTTGACTTTTATTTTCAGTTTATTTACTTCGAAGTGCTTCATTCATGAAATATTGTTGTAATATTTTCAAATGTTTTTAATCCTACTGTAAATTTAAATTGTATAAAATTTGCCGTTTGCATTTGGTTTAAACAATTGTTTGTCTTTTTTTTGTATATCGAAATATTACGATTACTATTTGTCATTTGCACATCATACCCATATTCCTTTCTATAAATAATTTATATATATATATATATATATATATATATATATATATATATATATATATATATATATATATATATATATATATATATATATATATATATATATATATATATATATATATATATATATATATGGAAGAAATATAATCGAGTCATAACATTATCACTCATATATAGCAGCACTTTTCGATGTTTTAGCAATTCGGCAATTTTTTCTTTCAGATTTCTTCTTTATGAGTTTATTCTATTCGAAATAAAATAAAAAACATATCTTAAAATTTAGAAATTTTTTGTCCGTATTTTCATTGGAATACTTTCAACATCTTCGGTGATATTGAAGCACATTTCCAACTGCCTTTAATCTGAAGATCCGATACGATACTATGCGGAAAAAGAGGGTCGTATCGAGTCTATCATGTCTTAAAGTGGTATCTTAAAATCACTTGATACGCAAGTTAGACCCGCGGTTAAATCCATCGGCACAGCAACATTTATTGGTTTATGTTCATGCTAACGGATCATCAAAGAAGATTTTGTCGGTACTGAAGGTAAAATAAACTTGGACTTGTTGATTTGGTCTCTAAAGATGGATGGTACTCACTGCTATTATGTGTATTCTGCCAATTCTAAAATTAACCTTACCAAAGGTTTTCGGCGATTCTGTTACCATTCTGAAATCATATGCTGGAGTTCAGATTGTGCAGTGTACAGTGCTGCAGCAGTTGAATATAAGTAGAAAGTTACATGCTGAAAAATACCCCGAAGTCTGATATACGCGAATAACGAGCCGAACGGAACCATTTATATTCGTTTCCCAGAAGCCAAGGCTTCTTGTAACATGGTTGCAGGTGATTTTGAAACGGTAACGAATGCTTTATAGTTGCTGTACAATCATTTGGTGGTTTTGTTGCGCTTGTCGAACTGCACCACCGTATGCTTGTGGCGTTTTGCCAATTTACCGATCGGCTATTGAAATATTTCAGGGAGTGATATCTTCACTTAATTGGTGTCTATTTTGTTGCAGTGATGTTGAGGTGGAATTTTCATTCCTATTATTTACGGCGTTTAATCCCAACATCGTAGGGTTGAGGAGGGGAAGGGGGGGGGGGAAAGGAGTGGGTATTTCTTGTTCTTATAACTTTTCTTATTTAAATTTTCATTGCCATGAGAAAAGCTTCATTGGGTGCATATGTGACTATTTTTCCAGATTTTCGTTTTCTCACTGGGATATTGATGCTATCCCCTTGTTGCCAGTGGACTTACACCACTACCTTTTCATGAGACTTAGGTAAGGGAAATTTTGGATCTTGCATTGCACTTGATTTTAAGCTGTTGAGCGCTAATGAGATTTCAGCGGCGGCTAGAACAGCTATCGGGTTTATGCAACGACCACAAGAAGGTGCGTTGAAACTGATTGAGGCCAGATTCGGGTGACTAGCATTTAATCTGCCTAACTTGGTATGGTGATGATGTAAGTCCGCTCCTGAATCCGTTACCTGTAGCGTACAGCATCCGGATCGGGCGTAACGTAGACTACTTTGGGATGGTTCCGGTCAATCTCAAATGTGTTTCAGCATTTCAGTGTCACTTTCGTGCAGACAGCATGATGATCATTGGGTTCATCCTTGCAGCTGTAATCAGCTCAACACTTGGTTTGTTTCTACGCCTTTCTTTCTGCGCTCGTTATTTTCACACTTGAAGTTGTGCTAGTGGACGTTCAGTGCACTAGCTCGCATCTCGTTGTGGTGATCGACACAATGAAGCTTAGATGGTAGAAGCAAGGTTTGAGTCACCATACTTCGCAGATATGGAGCTATTTAGGTGCAGTTTTCCAAAAAAAAGGAAAAAAATTCTGCTGGTATATGACCCAACTGATTTTTAAATGAGCTGACTAGGCCTGAAAATAAAGTTGATTGTGCGTTAAAAAGCGACAGCATATTTATTCACTGTTGGTCGGTGATCTCCATTTTCTATTCAAGGAAGATGGAAAAGTGGATAAACTCAATGGGCGTAGATGAAAATGAGGTTCCGATTTAGCGGACTGTCTATGCGCAACGAGAATGTGGTCATGCTGTAGCGACTCTATAGATCGAAAAATGCTCTTTTATCGAAATTGTGCCAAAAAAAATAGTATCGCTTTAAAAACGATATGTTTAGTGACTTTTGTTATATAAACTTAAAAAATATTTTTAAAGAAAATTAAGGATGAGTTCATAAGATGTAATCGTAAAATTCTTCATAGATACGAATAATAAAAATTGAATTAAAATCAGTGAAGTGATATGCAAAACAATGAGAACGTTGCATTTGTTGATGTTTTATTCCTCAATCATTGATATGAATACGTCTGAATGATACGCTTAGTCCTTTGATTCATATAAAAAAAGGAAAGAAATTTTAGAAAATGACAAAACAGTTACGAGTGAGTTTTTTTTTTTTTTTGCTTTCGATATATCATTCATTCCATGAGTCGACCTTGAAACATCGTTTTGAAGCGGAAGCTCTAATAGTAAAGTGTTTTTGAGTATTCGGAGTTGTTAGAGTAAGACTGTACATGAGGTGCACGTTTGCATGTTTAAATAATGTGTGTAGTGGTTTTAATCTTGGCAAGAATGGCCTCAGCTCATTGCTATTAATTGTTACGAAATCTAGGTATGGGAGCTGTGGGAGCTACTTTTTCTAAGAGGATAAAGGATCGAATTGAAATTCTTCATGTATTCCTATTCCTTTGTTTCGTTCGCAGTATCTTCTGAAAGTATATATATATATATATATATATATATATATATATATATTTGTATATTTGTTTCGATATGTGGATAGGTGAAGATTTTTTCGTGTGTTACTACAATTACCTGAGAATTTAAAGCATTATTCAAACTTAAAGCGTATTTTTTCTTATATTTTCAGCGGCAAATTGCGAATCTCCGAAGTATTCGTCGACGACATTTTCGACAACGGATGCGTTTTTCCACTTTAGTACGACGTATATTGTCGAATTCACGTTACAATGTGCAAATAATCCAAAGGTTTTTCTTTTCATAGTTTGCTGCATATAAACAATCATTATGTTCTTGACCATGGCAACCTTGATTTAAGCAGGTGTTTTATTAATTTTGCGATTGTCGAATGTTTCTGCCGTTGTTGAGGAAATTTTAGCTATGATTAACTTGAATGATATGAGGCTGTAATATATTCGTTTACAATCACACTTCACTTATTTGTGACTGGTTAAAGGATAATAAGCGATGATGGTGAAAGTTTCAAAAAAATACAGCCGTGTTCGTTTTTTATGAAGTATTTGATTGAACTATGTTTATATTAATTAAATGATTCATTAGTCTTTGATGAACCGAAGGAAAAGTGTTAGAAAAATAGTGATTGTTAAATATAGCGTTATGTATTATGCCAGGTAAGAGGTGTGCATTACATGAGATGCATGTGTAAACAGTGTTTTACACAGTGGATTCACGATAAACGAATGCATTTTTGAAGTTTTGTGGATGTTTATTCAGAATGGATGTTTTTGTATGAGCAGTTCGGTTATGATGAGTTAATCGTACAACGTGCCTAAAGTTTTGTGTATAGATTAATTCAACAGTTTGTACTTCCGGCACAAAAATGCGATTGAATATTATAACACAGGTTCAAGTTGAACCACAACACTTGTCCATAAATAAGCATGATATATCAGGTAGGCGTAAAAAGTTTAAAAAAAAAGGATAAGGATGGAAAGAACATTTTTTAAAATGCCTGACATTCCTATATGCGTGTTTGCGTGCTTTTTTTACCCCTGGAATAAGCTCTTTAGGATACGCAACCCTTTTATGAAGGTTTATATAATTGCAGCTCTCAAATGAGTCTTGTAGCAAATTGTTTTTAGCACTAGTTGATTTCCTCTGACCATCGTTGCTCTAGATCAGTTCCGCACAAGTTCCCTAGGTCGCCCATGTGAAGGTGGGCTTATATTATTGGCTACTGTATAGAATTGGGTGAATCGGCATGTATTTGAAGGAGTGCATCATTTCCGTATTCATGCCTTGAACGTATTTCTTCATACGTTTCAAAAAATGCTCGTAGTGAGTGCCAGCTGTTGGTTTTTCTTTAGTTCTTATTTGACTACCTGTGAACTGCTTTAAGGACATGGCGATTTATGGTGTCGTGAACGGGAAAGCATATCAAGCAGCCGTTCTTGAGGAGACTTCGAAGCATCAGATCTCATGGCAACTAGACCACGAGCAGTCGGGTGCACAGATATTCAATGTGCATATATACGATGAAGATGGTTATGCCGCTTATCGCAAGGTAATTTTTTCGAATTTCTGTTATGTGTACACATTATCGCAACCTTATCAGTCGAATGCAACAGCATTATTGTTTTTGAGAAGCCGTGGTCATTGCTTCTTTGATTTTTACATCCTTTGCAATTACGATTGATCTATGTTTGATCGTAGTATTTTTCGTGCTGATTGCAATTGTCTAACAGTTGGAACTCGGCGGATTTTCGTTCACTCTACCAAACGTTTCAGGCGGAACGGCATAACGAAGACCCGAGCAAAGTGAAGCCACTTTTCACCGTCGACTTGAAGCATCCGGTACGTATCTTTTCGGTGATCGCTGGTGGTTGTTTTCATCATTTTTGATGCGTTTTTTTTATAATTTATTGGTGCGATTAAGCATTTCACGGATAGGCGTTTATCGATTTATAACTGATGAAGGTGTCCGTTTCTGGCTTGTTGGTTCCCTTCTTCTGTGGACAGTTGGAGACATTACATTGAATTGAGCGCGATGAGTAGAAGATGCGTTTAGGGAATGTATTTAATGAGCGATGATGCGTCCTCTTTGTTCATTTTTAGTAATCTTTAGCTCAGGTCCCGCTATGTTTCCAAGCAGAGGAGGTTGGTGTTGTCTGGCAAAGAACCTTCAGCAGATTACGATTTCTAGGGCATATACATGTCCTGAGGTTGCATTGCGGTATGAGGTGTGTATGAGATAACAACTTCGGCTACCGTGACTCACTGAATTCTGTTGAAAAAGCGGAAGTCACGATGCCGGCAGTACTTCCGACGCCTAGACAAATTATTTCAGGGCGTTTCGAAGGCATCGCCAGTGGCTTCTGAAACAGTGGTGACTTTGTTGGCTTTGGCATGGCTCTACGTCGCGTATACTTTCAAAAGTCAGCTAATGTCATGAACAGCTTGACGAGTTCGTTTTCAGATTGTGCTCATATCTTCAGCTGATGTGTACTTGTTGTTGAAGATGTCGAATCGTACGCGTGTTGCGCATGTGAGACTATATACGTTGCTTTTGTACTGATCTTGCTGAAGCGAAAATGTTAGAATGTCGTTTATGATGAGATTCTTTAAATGTCTAGTGCCTTCAAAAACCTGACATACTTACAGATCCCATTAATTAAACAGTTGTAATTTTGGTAGAACTTTTACTTTTCGGGGGTTTATTCTTTGAATCACTATAGAATTTCGTATATTTGAATTTTTAAGCGAGATTTTAATCATGCAAATTAATGCGTTATTTTATTTTATTTTTTTAGAGAACTTGTTTGTCATCAAATGTTGAAAGGCATCGTGGGTGGCCGTTCTCCCTTAGATGTGAGCTTATCGATGCGAGGTATTTGAGCATGATTGATTGTTGCATATGAAATTATTGCCGTTCTTTTTTCAAATACGGTATAACCCACCGCCTGATTTGTTTTCTCTATTATTCTTTGCCTTTCAGGTTTTTATTAATTTATTTACGGTGTCTTTGTTTGAAGTTGTTGTTCGTCGTATAATGTGATAAATTCTACGTTGATTAATTGACCTTTAATGCGCATCTTATTTGGTTATGACCGTTTAATTTTTACTTCACAAGTACGCTTCGCTTTATTCTATAGAAATTCGGCGTGTGGTCGTTTTCACGCTTGATAATGGTGACGATTAATGGCTAATGCCTGATGTGGCGTTTGATGGTGAAGGTGGGTCATTTGGTCTAGGTTAAACCCTTACGCGGCGTCTAATTTAGTTAAAACTTTACCTTGCCCTGTAAATGACTCGGCTGGATCACTCGAATTAACCCAGTTGGTTCCAATCCAACCAGAGTCGTTGTCGATAGAGGATTTAATCCGCATCCATATCATGATTTGTTATGCCGATCGTTGTTGTGAACGGCATTGGGATCGAATTCAACACCGACCTCTACCTGATGCGGTTGAGACTTTGTAAGAAAATCAGAAAGTATTTGCATGATCTTAGGAAAATATAAATATTCTTTCCAGGCAAAAAAGCCTTCAGAATTGTATTGTTCTCTCTCCTCCCCTTCCCCCTCTCTACATCCTTTCTTCCAAAAAAAAGATGACAAACTTGTGTTGCTTTCTCCCATCCCTTCTCCTCTCTCTACAACCTTCCTCTCAGAAAAGTTAGTAAAGTTACGTTGCCCTCTTCCAGCCCCTTCCTTTCTGACTCTTTCCTCCCAAAAGGTTGTCAAAGCTTTGTTGTCCTCCCCCTCTCTCTCTCTCCTCTCCAGCCTCTTCATGGTGCATTGTGTTGTCCTCTCCCTCCTCCATCCTTCTCCTCTCCACGCTCTTGCTCACCGCCACCAAAAAAAGCTGATTACTTTCCTGCAGCACGTAATTTTTTGGCTAATTCTGCCGGCTGGAATAGTCGCAATTTTAAACTTGTTTGCGCACTACCTAGTTATTCAATCACGCACGTTTAGTGGCACATTCTAAGAACACAGACAGACTTCAAGAGAATTGTTGTTGAGAAGCATAACTCAATTATTATTAACATTTAACTGAAGGGGAAAGCAAAATTCTATAAACTCTTTGCATTGCCCGTCAATTGGTCATGGACATTGAATTTGTGCCACTGCATAGCATTCGTTGCTGTTATTGCTGTAATGCATGATGACCAAATTCAAAACATATACTAGGCTTAGGGTGATTATTCAGCTTTTTTTCGCTTATATGGAGGGCAATTTTTGTTCATTATTTCTTATTCTGGATTTTGGTTTTTTTTTTTGGGGGGGGGGGAGGGGATTCTATGTTATTTAGTGTTGGAAGGGTTACACCTGTATTACATCTTTAAACTTTTTTAGCTTCAGATCACCTCACTGAGATTCGATGGCGTAATTCACCATTGTTCCTGAATTGTGTATCCTTTTGGTCTTGAACGAACCCTTTTCCTTCCTTCCTTCAGTTACGCTTCCCTCTCTACTCCACTCTTTAGTCTCCTTTCGTCTCTAATGAATCATGTTTGTGGAATTCGCTGCGCGAGAGAAGTCTCCCAAATGTTCGTTGATTTTGATATTGGTTTGCGTTTAATATGCTGAATAATGTAAATTAACAAAAAGCTTTATCGTTAAAGGTGTGGGATGATGTCGGTGAGGTTGAGGTTGGGCGCCCACCTAATCAGGTTCGAGTATGGCCTCGTTAAGCCGGCATGTTCGTTTGCATATGACGCTTATTTGTGGCGTAGCTGCTTTCGTTGGTCGTGTCGTTCGCTGTGTTGCTGCAATAATCAACGAGCCTCATCGCTTCCATCCTCACGAATCTCTCCACTCACTCCGATGGCCCTTCAGAACCAACAGGTGTCCCACCTGTGCTTGTCAAATCATGTAAGTCTCACCAGCTTCGTGATTTATTGTCATATTTAGCAGCTAATATTTATTGATATAGAAGTAAACGTCGCGTTTCGAGTATCGTGAAACATTTTACCCAGAAAACTCTTGAGATGCGCCTTTATAACTATGGAACTCTGTCCAAAAATGACGTCATTCACTTGTTCTCATCTTTTACTGGTTAATTCTATGCTTCTTCGTTATTCAAGCTCGTTGAAACTTTGTTTGCGATTGTGTTAGCAATCTCTTTCATTTATGATGGATTGCAAAAAAAGAAGTCTTTGGATTATTTCTCATATTTCAACGATTAGTTGCTCTAAATTCTTATCGCTAAATTCATATTGCTTATTGTTGTGAATGTTGTCTGACTAGCAGATTTTCACAATGGATCTATGCTTTTAATTTGAGAATAATCGAAATTTAGAATCGAAGGATGTGGCGAATTACAATGGATGATGAAGAGAAGAAAAGGAAACGTGCTGAAATTGAAAAGTTAAAAAAGGTTTCTTTCTTTTTTTTAGATGTTTATTTTTCACTTTTTTCTTTCAATTATCTTCTCTATGCTCAAATTAAGTGAAATTTCTGGTAGTTTTTGACATTGCTGGTGTAGTTTTACTTTTATTTTGTCAACATATGCAATATGCTACAGTTATTCGATGATGTCCAGTATGTTGAATTTACAGGTAGAAATTTTATTTGGAAATTAAGAAGTGTATAAGTGAAAAATTTTAATATTTAATTGGGTTGTTGAGTGCATATCGGCACATGTGCACATAGATGTGCGCATTAAATGCGGGTTCATAGACAACTATTATGCACTTATATTGCAGTTTCATTGGTACGGGTTGAGTGGACGTAAGCACTTTTCAAGTCGGTTAAAATTTTCTCAATATAAAAACGAAAAAATCGCATTTTTAAACTGCAATTTGCCGTTCTTATCTCCCTCCTGTTCAAAGAGAATCTCCCGTCGAATCTTTTAAGGTGAGTGGTACCGATTTCCAGTCCCACCTTCCTCCCCCCACTTCCTTCTAGGTAGAAGAACAAACTTTTTTTGAAAACAAAAAAATGACAAACTGGTTTTGAATCTGTTCGCTTATGTCATCATAGT
Source organism: Baylisascaris procyonis (assembly GCA_037389465.1). Classification (NCBI taxonomy): domain Eukaryota; kingdom Metazoa; phylum Nematoda; class Chromadorea; order Rhabditida; family Ascarididae; genus Baylisascaris; species Baylisascaris procyonis. The sequence continues at coordinate 3,455,858 of JAZARR010000146.1, forward strand.
ACCATATAGCCTTTTCTATATGTTGTCGTAATATAATGTATTCGTTTCGATATGGTGGTAATGCCATCGATACCACTGTCGGAATTTATATGGGTATGTTGGGAATTACGAAGAGGGAATATGGATGGTAATGTATTGTTTAATATTAAAGAACGATCTTGATACGTACGATTCTCGCTTTGATCAATTTTTTTAATATAAAACTTACTAATATGCATACTTGTTAGAGAATAGGTGATTTGTTAGTATTGATGAAATAAGACTAGTTGATCGATAGAATATCATTTCAAATGTAAATTTTGTTGTAATTTATTGCTTTAAGGAGGAACGACCGGTGGGATTGTTTGCAAAGGTGAAATATTATGTGAAACGCTATTGGTATATTGCGATACCTGTACACTTTGTGGGCAGTTTAATGTGGTTTGGCGCATTATATGCTGCAGTGAGAAGGTTGCGTTTTATTTATTGATTTTTATTCTTTAGGCTGATACGTTTACCTACCCTAGGGAATCATTCTTTCCTTATGCTGGGTTTTTTCTTCTTGTTCATTTTCGATTCGACCATCTAAAATTCTCCGTTCACTGATTCCTTCCATCGTTCTGATGCATCGTTTGCAAAGTGCTGATAAGAATTGTGCATCTAACTGTGAAAGCCTTATCTCCTTATCTCGCATGTGAGGAGAAAGGGGAAAAGGAGAGGGGATTCAGAACTTTCATTTCTTTTTGCACTTGTTAAAGGCTTATAAATCTCATCACTAGAATATTAGCATTTTCTTTTCTTTATATCGGAAGGAAAAATAAGTGGGAAAAATTTTTTGAAACAAGCCAATCAAAGAGTTTTTCTTTGTACAAGTTCTTGAAGTGCATCATCTCAATAGAAGTTAGCGATTGCAGATGCATCCGGCGATATCGCCCCGAAGTTATTTAAATATTAATCTTTTGCTACGTTTATTTAACGGAAACTTTTTCAGTGGTATCGATATAATTGGCCTTCTAGAGCACTTGCATCTTCCGGAGTCATTGATAGATCGAGTGAAGAACACCCCACCAAGTGCTGGGGTCTTAGTGCTTACACTTATTTTATTCAAGGTACTCATTGGGGATTTTATTTGCAATTGTTTTATTTACTTTATTTGTGACTTGTGTGCATTAACTGAGGACGATAGTCAAGATGCTTGAGAAGCTCATTTTTGTTCCGTTTTAGAGCAGTGCGTTACGTGGCGTTGCCATTGTCACTCGATGGTACCCTTCATCCTTTCTTTTTTAACGGTGACCATTTTTTTTTTAATCTAGCAGTTGTGCTGTGACAAACATGCCGATCGGTGCTCTTATCGAGTGATCTTTCTGTCGTCGATCCTTGTATGAGCGATCCGTAAAATACGTTCCCATCCCGGCGATTACTGATTTGCGCTAAATCAGTTGAATATATCAATCCAATAACAAAACTAAGATATACCGGGCACAGACAGCGGGCAGCATTTGCTAACAAAACCATAGGATAATTGCTTGAGGCAGCAAATGGCGAATATGCAAATTTGCTACAGTTGGCCGACTTTTAGCCGTCAGCAGTTGGTTGGCCGTTTTCCCGATCACCAAAAAGAAAAGTACTTGAATTGTGTTTTTCTGAGTCACCTGATTTGTTCAAGTTCGTTTCTTCATATTGAGACTGATGGAATATAATTGTGAAGCAACCTCAGTGCATGTTTCTTATTCATCTGTGCATAGTGGAATTCAACATTCGGCTTTCTTAACGCGAGCACCTTTAAACGTTTTGCGAGATTTAGCGCTTCACTTTTATTCATAACTGCTAGAGGTTTTTGCAACTAGAAGATGTTTTTTATCGAGTGTTTTTATTTTAAAAACATAAAAACAAATAGTTGTTCTTTGAATTTTTTTTTGAAGACAATTGTTTTTTTCTTTCTTTAAATAACCACTAGAGTTTTGATGTCGTAACATTAAATCTAATTTTATCAACTGTGCACATTTTATTTTTTATTTTGTTCACAATAAGAGAAAATCTTATAGGTTGCTTCACCACTTCGATATGCGACAACATTAGCGGGCATACAAATTGTCTTTTCGACATTGAAGCGAATGGGCAAATTACCGATCGCCAAAGAAGTGGAATATGAAATTCGTTCAAAATATGAGAGTGAATTGAAGCGTATTGGAAGACGTTATCACAAATACAGCAAATCGGGTGTAAGAGCGATGAAGCGTCGTTCGGATGACAAGCAATGAGTCGACATTGCGAATCTTGTGGATCGAGAATGCTCGAAATAACTCTAATTTCGGGCAGATTCCCACTTAACAGTATTATAGGTTTTTTTTTTTTTTTTTTTTTCAGCAGTACGATTCCAGATGTGATGAAGTGTAATTTCGAATGCACCTTTTTTTATTGGTGCTATAACATGATTGAATGATTAACTTGTTCTGTCCATATTCAGTTGTATACTCTTATGCAATTGCATACCAACTAATTTGCTCGTATATTTCCTAAGTTGTTTTGAGAGTATAAACAGTGGGCGAATCACGATACGTCAACAATTTGACGAGAATATCTAGCATCTTTCCCACCAAGTAGGTTATTCGTATAGGACACCGCACACAAAGGCGCATTTGTCGTTGTGTTTTTCACAGTACTCCAACTCCACAATGTCGGCCTCTTCACTGAAACTCATTTGGGGGATGGTGAGGAAGTGATGGGAGGGTGGGGGGGGGGGGGGAGAGGCGATAAAGCTGAAGAAGCCAGTCTCGAATTTGGAATTCTCAGCAATGCATAGCCGGTTGTTAAAAGAGCGCTAGAATGCAGGAATTAGTATTTTATCAATTTTGGTTGTATATAGAGAAGTACAGAAGTTTATGATAATCGATAGATGGTATAATAGTGCATTAATAGTCAGATACCTGCATTTACAGGTGCCGTGCAACGATTCGAGCCTGTATTAATAGATGTGTGAATCCCTAACCAAAAAAGATGACATTTGATACAATCAATCATTGGCCGATAATGATATATCTATATGAATGAGGTATTGCTTATCATAAAAACGCATTTTCCTACTTATGCAGTTTTTTTTTCTTTTCGTTAAGCCTCCTAGTCTATATATGACTTCGACTGGGGGATATGTTTCTATTGATGTTCCAACTTAAAAACTCTCATTGATTTTTTCATCGTTTTCCTTGAATCGGTCCTGATGAATAAATAAAAAAAAGTTTTGATGTTATTGTGGATTATTTTCTATACTTATTTTGTTCAATAATAGCTTATGGCCGTTGCTTGATAACGAAGAAAGCAGATCGTTTCCGATATCGTGGCGTATTTTAAATCTCATCTTGTCGGATTCGTGTTTGATTTTTCTTCCAAAATTTTGCTTCTAAAATTTTTTTTTTGTCCATGAAAAAAGTATATGGAAATTTTTCCAATCTTTTTTTTTTCATTTTTATGAAATGAAAAAGTGTTAAGTTTATGGTTCGACGGTACAGTTTTATAGATTAGGTTTTTTTTTTTTTGCGCAATTGTTTCAAAAATTCCTCACTACAAATAGTGATTATTTTTCTCAATTTTCTAAAGCTTCTCATATGTTTTTCATCTTTTCCGAAAACTTATTCCATTAATTGTTTTTAATGCATGTCTATTGGTTATTTATGAGGCGCGCTATCCCCATTTCAATTTGTAACTGCTGTTGATTCGTATTTCCATGATTAGTTAAAGTTGTACGCTTGTGTTATAAACTCGCAAATTTATGATTGTGATTGTGTTTTAATGTTGTTATTTATTGTTGTTTCTGCAATTAGCATATACGAAAACAATTTATTTTGTTTTATTCGATGTTTTAACTCATTTAGATGAGTTGTTTATTTCGATGGCCTTGATGTGTGCTTTCCCATTGAAATATTATCAACATTTGGTCATGTGAAAATTTACTTATTGTTTAACACTGTATCCATTGTTCCATTGTTGAGAAAATAAAAGTTTTTTTTTTTAATGTTGAAAAAAATATTTGTCTGTAAGTTTATATACAGGGTTTATTTTCCCTTTTTTTTATTTTCTTATTTTGAGATATTCTGATTGATACAACGAATTACGACGAATTGATGATAGAGGTTTTCTTTCGCTTGAAATGCGCCATTAATGGAGAACCCCCTTTAATCAGTGATCGGTTCGGCTATCAATCATTTCAGCCGATATGTTGCTAGATTTTATTTCAGGATAAGTTCCTTGTACTGAATCACTTTCGTTTTTCTCAGCTGGAATCGTTCTTCGATGTTATTATCTTCGACTAAAATATTCTTTCCCATGCGTCTTTCCTCTTCGACTTGGGTACATTAGTGGGAATAAGCTGACATCAAAAGGGAAGGAAATGGGAAAGTGTGGGGATGAATGTTTCGATTAGGAGACCCTTTTTGGGAGCTTTGTGAACTGAGAGATGTCTAGCATTTCTTTTGCTTTACGTGCTTGCACGGATTCTTCCTATGTAAAGCATCGGAATGTTCCGTGTCAGCGTAATATATTTTAAATATAATATTTGTCGTTATATCCGGTGTTTCGTTATTTGTACCCAGGTTATTGTTGTGAAATTGAATCTCCTTATCAAAAAAACCTAGCCGACTGTTCCGTTTAGCAGCATTGCAAGAGGTTGTTCAATACCGGGACAATCCCGCCGTTGCTTATGGCTTACCCCATCACCATATCGTCTATTTCTATAGATGAAAAAGTACACTTTTGAAAGTAAACCATTAGCACCATGGTGAGTTTTGCTTGAGGCTAGTGATCTTCGCATCGATGAAGCATTCATGAGGTCACTTTATTTACATCTCAACTTGAAGCGATCCATTATGCGGTATTTCTCTGTGATGAAACATCTTAGCATATCATATGATTGTGCATCTTCAGAACATTTTGAATGTTTTCGATTGGGTATAACACCGTTCGAAGAATGGCATCTTCACAAGCTTCATCGATTCGTTCGCTGATTGCCGTTTGTCAGATGACAGCGACACACGACCCGGAGGAGAACTTCCAAACCGCATTTTCGATGATGCATAGAGCCAAGGAACGTGATGCTAAGGTGAGTGACGCTTACCTTTGTTTGTATTTATCGCTGGGTTCATAGAAATGTTTGAGCATTGCTCGGTCATATTTAACATGGACTCAGTGAATTAACGCAAGTTGGTGAAATTGGGGGAAGGACGAGGAGAATTAGAAGAGGAGACTGAAATAAATAAGGGATTATTGAATGCACTCATTAGTCTAAATTTTTTTCCAAGTCTATCATATTCATTCCATCAACGATTTTCTTACTTAATTCTTGTTATTGAAATATCTTTATCTCAATATTTTATTCTGCATGTACGGTAAGGGTCCAATAAAGGAAAGGTGGTGCACTAACCAGTTGCGCTGTTATGAAAGTTTTTGACTTTGCGATTGCAGCGATAATGATTGCTGATGATTTTAGCATTTGATGCGAAATGCGGTTGCATATTAATTTCGTTATTTCGTTTTTCAGATGGTTTTCTTTCCGGAATGTTTCGATTTTGTTGGCCGTACTCGAGAAGAATGTATTTCCATGGCGGTGGACGAGGATTGCGAATATATAAATCGTTATAAACAATGTGCTAAGGAACTCGGCCTTTGGCTCTCGCTTGGTGGTTTCCATCAGAAGGTTTGTATTCGTTTGTGATCTCCTCTCATTGATCGTTCATTTGAAACAGTTACACTCTCTTCCTTTTTAATGTTTAAATTATAGCTCTTTAATGACCATAATTTTTTTTCATGTTGGCTTAGATTAGAGTCATTATTTCGATTGATTTTGATCATAGACAAGTATATTATATGATTCATGTTCAAGTTCGATGATGTTTTCGTAATATTTTCTGTTCATATGGAAGTTTTAAAGTTTCGAAATTTGACAAAAATATTATTTTAATGAAACTTTTTTAACAAATATTTTTTTCAATTAATTTGTAAGCACTTATTGAGCGTTCTGTTTAACCGTTCATCCATTTACGGGAACAATGGATATTTGGTGCTTGTTTGATTTCTTCTAGCATTTTCCTCATATAAAATGCTGAGATGGGATATGGGATATAGGAAGTTATCGTGGAAGTAAGTGGAGTTGCAAATATTATCGATTGTGCTTACAGTGAACATGTTTAATTGAGTTTAGCTGTGTTTTTTCATTCCACTGGAGAATTTATTGATCCTTTCGATAATAGGCAGTTGACTTATTTATAGATACGGCGATGATTTTCGATAGCTGGTTTTGCTTCCTTATTTTTTTTTTAAATTGAAATATGCAACCAAAGCAAAAAAAAAATCGTTCTGTTCCGAAAGCCAGTATTAGAAACTTTGATAGAAGGGTAGATGACGATCTATATTTTAATTAAAAGTCGCGCAAACTATTGCCATCTGACCTTGAAAATTGAAATATTTATTGTGGTGGTGTTGAAATAAGTAAGCAAATTTCGGTGGATTAATTACACTAACGAGATTTACTTTCTTTACACTTTCTTATTGTTCATATTATTTTCACAAGTTCTATATATATATATATATATATATATATATATATATATATATATATATATATATATATATAAAATTTAAAGTTGCTGTTAACCGTCTAATATAATTTAGGATCCCAAAGGTGTTTATAAGCCATATAATACGCACCTGATAATCGACGATAAAGGCATAGTACGTGGCAAATATCAAAAGTTACACCTTTTCGATTTGGATATTCATGAAAGAGTTCGCGTCATGGAAAGCGAATTCTCGACTGGTGGTCATGAGGTAATATTGTGCTTCTTGATTCGAATTCAACAATTTCGAATCATTTTTCACTTTCGCTGAATAATGGTACTTACCGACAGTGATAGTACTTTATAGCCATACTCCAAAATATGATGGCATAATCAGACTTCTTATTTGAGAGGTAGCGGATGAAAGCAAGCGTGCCATTGATATCTCAGCGATTAATCTAACAAAAGATACACTTCAAAAGGGTGTTTCATAATCATTGAACTTGAAATGAAATAGACGTCAGTGCACATCAAGGCCACGGCTATGCGTAACCAATTCCTCATTGCGACTTGCTTGCGTTATTTTTTGCTGTGATGGATTATGTTTTATTCTCTTATAATAAAAAAATTCGCCTGCCGTGAAACTATAATTATACGACTTGCAGCTTACAATTGTTTGAAGAGTATGAAGGGAATCATCTAATTGAAAATAATACAAAATGGGAATTTTATAGTTGTTTAACAAATAGTTTATTTGGTGATTCGAATAATTCTGGATTTTAGTTGGTGAAGCCAATTTGGACTCCATTTGGCGTAATGGCAATGAGCATCTGCTATGATCTTCGATTCTCGGAATTGGCACTTTGGAATCGTCGTAAAGGAGCGCAGATACTGACCTATCCATCTGCGTTCACCGTCAACACTGGACAAGCTCATTGGGAGGTAAGAGTAAACACGTTGCGTATTGGAGATATTTGACACACAGCACAAGCTCTTCACAGGGATTTTATTGTTGAGGCTGTGTATTTCCTGTGGGCTCGAGTGGATCATCTTTTTATTACCCTTTCCTATTCTAAGCCTCACTCTGGTCACAAAACGGTGAAATAAGTCTGAAACGTTGGTATACCCAGCCACGTCTTAGAGAAAGGTAGCTAACTCTTCTCAATAAACTAGTGCCGTCAAAAATTCTGAGAGATTTCTAGCTATTATATTTTTTATTCGGGGTAATATTATACTGTCGTTTTTCTGGAAGGATTTTTGTTGCGACCCGTTTTTTTTCTGTAGAATGAAACATTTGAAATATACGTTTTGATTTATGGCTATTTTTAAGTTTTACTCGAGTTTAATGAGCGTTTTTTTTTCAAATTTTGCCGCCGACAAGTGAAACGAAAGTAAATGAATGTGTTTGAATGTTCGCCGAATCGAAGGTTTGGTATGGGATGGTCTCTTTGAAAATTTGTGCATCTGGTTGGAGGAGCAACTGTATGAATCAGTCAGAAATTGAAAAATTGAAAACACTACAACTGTTGGTGCTGGTTTTTTTTTGCGGGAAATTATAAATCACCGAAGAAATGAACGATAGAAAGCATTCGTCACGTTAATCTCTTTTCTATGAATCTGTTAAGTCGGAGCTCTAGATAACATCCTGACCTCTACCCTTTACACATATTATTTTTTTAGCTCTCTAAGTTCTTTTCAACAACGCATGTGCAACTAATTTTGTATTTATCGCTTTGTATGTTGTTACGCTCCCAGAATTAAAGATTTTGAGTTTTTAAATTTTAACGGTCTTTTGATGCTTTTTTTTTTTGCTCTGAATTTTTAGCCTCGGATGCGTTTTTTCTCCGGAAACAAGAGAAAATGTGGCAGCTAAAACAAATAAGTTGCTAAATATTCTCAGCGTTCTCGATGGCGATGAAGCGGTACAGACTTTTATAGGAGGAAGTCTATATCCGTATCATAGGATTATAGTGATATAGCCGTTAAATACTTTTTCGTCACCCGACGTTGATTTTCTATAGACGTTACTTCGAACGCGTGCAATTGAGACGCAATGCTATGTTGTGGCGGCAGCACAGACCGGAAAACATAACGACAAAAGATTTTCATACGGACATGCAATGGTGGTCGATCCATGGGGAGCGGTCATCGCACAATGCTCTGAGACAGTTGGTTAGATCTAGCTTTTATTTTTCATTTCGAAATATCCCATCCACTTTGGGTAACTCCTTTGACTCCTGCACTCCGTTCCCCTCCTTTCCTCTTCAGCTTGCTACCCCTTTAGAGTTTCGATGCTCTTTATGCACTTTATTGATAGTAGTAGGGGTCACAAAAAATTAAGAGATTGCGTGGAGGGAACAAAAATGTGGAAAAAAATGCAAATTGAGAAATAACTTCAGAAGAAAAAATTAATGGCTCGTAGTAACGCAAGAATTAATAAATTAAATTTTGTCTCTACTATAATTCATTTTAGTTATCTTTTTGCGAGAATTCCAAGTGTATTTAGATGGATCAAACATATAGCATTGAAGTGGAATGTTTTAAGGTTGTCTCGATCGATTTTTTTTCCACAAGAATTCGCCTAAACTTTTATCGATTTGAACGGTGATTATTGATTTAGGAATGTGTTTTGCGGAGATTTCATTGGAATATTTGAACAAAGTACGCACTACTCAACCGATTTTTGCTCATCGTCGTAGTGATCTCTATTCTATTATCACCAATGAGAAAGCGCCTATCGGTTCGTTTCTTTGTTTTCTGTTTGTGTATGTTGTTTTAATGCATGCATTTCAAGGTTTATACTAAGCCCACTGTGACCCTCAGCACGAGTGCATGCAAACGTTACTCTGGGTCAAGCATTAAATTGCATAAGCGCGTGCAAGTAAGGCCGTTCTTAGTACCAATGTGCATCTGCTTTTATAAAGCTCTATTTTTAATTTGGGAATTTAATGAGGGGATGGGGATGGGCAGGAAGAAAGCGATGTACTGCTGATCGATTCATAAATGGTCGGTAGTAGTGTGCATGATGGGAGTATTTGTGAATCCATGATGGCAATCAGCCTAACAGTCGTCTCTGTTGAATATGATCTCTAAGCCGTATTATCGTTGATCCTTGCATTATGGGCAGTTTAAGCAGTTCAGAGAATCAGCTAAAAGGTAAATGTTTGTAATAAATCCTCAATGCTCAGTTTTCAGTGTAATTTATTTAGTGATGCGAGTAAATATTTAGAAGTTATATTTGAGGCTCATTAGTAAAGCTCTACTCGATTCATAAATCGATTGCCCACGATAGCTTAAAGTGGGCAGTACACTGCGATGCAGTTAGATGATTTCACCTGCAATTTAAAAAGGTAAATTCTCGAATTGTGCGGCATAAAAACATATTTCATTAATTCATCCCGGCAGAGAATCAAACATCAAATTCCACTTCGCATAATGGAACACTTCTCTTGGACTGGGTGCACTTGCAACCATAACACCCACCTTATATGTGTTTTAATTTCTTGCGACTAATTTTTTAAAAAGTTATAGAGATTTGCTGCTTGAGTGTAGTGTAACAAGTTCACATCATTCATGACAAGGAAAAGGAGGAGGGGGGGGGGGGAGGGAGATGGCATAAACGAGTGAGATCTAAGGTCATCGTTTTCTTTAGAGCTGTGAGTGGGAAAGTGGGAAGGGTCTTGTAGATACTTGCCCGCATTGTGGGTAATTTCAAAACGTATACTTTATCTGGTGTTTTCCTTTCTACCGGCAGTACTACAGTTTTTTTGTTGATTAGGTGATGATTTGAGTTGCTGAAATGTTTCATAATTATAGGTGATGAACCGTTTTTGTTCGGTGAGCAATCAATTGATAGCAGCGTTGTTTTCTACAGAAGTGAATACAGTTTCGCATTCGTGAACAGAAGCCCCGTATTACCTGGCCGTAAGTTTCGCTATTTAACACTTGTCTAGATTAGATTTTCTCTTATTATCATTACTTAACACCTTTGGTCACCAATGACCACTCATCATGTTCAATACGTTTTGAGTCGTACAAAAATTCATTCTAGCGAACGAAGGTTGAGCCATCGTCAAAGACATTGGCACAACTTGAAATGTCTGAAAAAGAATTCCTCATTCAGCGATTAACTTTCATGTTGAAGAGAAGGTGGAACGAGGGGGGATGTTTTGACGATGGTTTCGTCCCCTCAATACACGACATTAACTTCAGATGTTCTTGTATCTTCAATAAGAAAAGCGGAAAAGTTAACGGATCTAACGGATGAGGAGACGGCCGATCTGTTCACTGTATCAAAGAAAGTTCAAGCGATGATCGAGTTTCAGTATGACACCAAATCGTCGAGTGTCTGCGTTCAGGATGGTCGGGATGCTGGGCAGACCATACCGGTAATTCTTATGAACACTTCAGTTCGTATTTATTTTGGCACAAATGCTCCTCTCTTGTTTACGATCAACTTAAGGCATTGAAGTTTATAAATTGTCGTTTATTTGGTAAAGCTTTAAAAACATCAATTGTGAATAGATGCTTAGAGAGGACATTGAATACTTTTCAAATTTTCATTGCAACTTGAAGTTTGCATATTTTAATGCGAATTATTCGGATATATGAAAGGTAAATTATTGGATCATTACTTGCTTGTGAAAGTAGGAATACGAAAGGAAGGGCAAAAAGAGGGAAAGTGGGAAGAGAAATAACTTTTCGGTTTCTTTCTGATTATTCAATAGGAAAGCTGTTTTTTCATAATGAAATTGTTTCGATGACTTTCTACTCGAGTTTTAAAATTAAAACTATTCATATTTCAGCATGTTCATGTGCACATAGTGCCAAGGCATAAAGGTGACTTCAATGGGAATCCGGACAAATTTTACGATGAACTTGCCGACAATGATTATCTAAATGCGAAACGACCAATACGCGATCCAAAAGATATGAGTGCCGAGGCATCTGTGTATCGCAAATTGCTTGGCTCATAAGATTGAAATTTATCGTCTTTTTTATCGCTTCTTTCATTCAATAGCATATCTATAGTCAACGCTTTTAAACTTTTGTTTGTGAGGAGGGGCAAATAGCGAGGAAAATGAATTGAAATAGAATTCAGAGACAAAAACGCAAAACACAATTAGTGAAACTCTCTACATTTACATAATTCTAAACAATAAAATTTTGCATATGTATTGTTTTTTAACTCTCAGAAATTCTTCTTATAAAGTTTCATAGCGTTCTTAATAAAGAGGATTCTGCTGATTGATTTTTTTCACTGTGAAAATTCGAACTTCTCGAAGAGCATCTCTTATCTAAACGGAAACATCGGATATGATATCAGTCTAAGCATAGAAAAATCATCTCTTTCATATATTGGCTTTCCAAAGAGTGCATGAGTTGACCGATAATTAATTATAATGAGCGGAAATCAGTCCGGCTTTTCATCCTATAGCACGTACGATCAACCGTTGATGAATTTAAACTCACAATTTTAATTTTTTTCGTAAAAGATTGATGAAGCCATCATTCCATTACATCTTCCTCTCAGTATGTTTCAGACAAATATTACTTCTCTCCTCCTCTTCTTTCATCATGATCCTTTAAAGAAGACTTACTTATTAAATATCATCAAAAACGTTGCACTTTTGTTTCTATTCTATCAAATTTTTTTCGAACGTCATATAATCCACCGATGGTTAATTCGACATTTTTCAATATGTTTAACAATCGTAACATTCGTATTGTTTTTGCTTTAGTTTTGCTCATTTATTCGTTATGCTCACAAGATGAGTTTATATAATTTTAATATAACACGGGTTTACTTATCTATTTTCATAGTTCGATTACTGTTTCTTTCCTTTAGCATTTGAGGAGAAGTAGTGACAAAGATTTAGACATATTGCCAACTATGAATTTTTGAATGCGATTGAATTGATAACACAGAAATTTATGAAGATAACATGAAATATTAGTTATTTGTTGAACGATATTGGTATTTGAGAGGTGATTTGGGACAAAAAAAAAAATGCATTTTATTATTAATTACGCGAAGGATAGATTTCTATAATGTATGGATTATTGAAGGGCAAAAATCAACATTTAATATGAAGTGTATAGGAGAAGGGCGATTTAGACGTTTGTTTAGTTATGGAAAAGAATAATTAACGCACCAAAATTTGTGTCATAAAATTTGATAGTTTTATGAGTTAATTAATTTAGATAATGCGATTTTCGATCTTAAGTTCCGAACAGTATTTCTTAACGGTTTATTTGTTAATATTTGGAACGTTGACATCAGAAATGCTGCCAATATTTTAATGCAAAGTGGGAGGAAGCGGGGAAGGGGGATTGTTATATGTTAGAAAGTCTAGCTGAAATATTTTTCCCGTCAACCATCTTTCCACAATGTTTTTTCAGCAGTTACTTTTTTTCATTTATGTGCACTCTAGTTTTTTTTTTTTTTTTTGAAGCATCGTCACCTTTCTTTTATTCATTGTTTATCCTCATATTTGCTTTATTTAAATGATTTATTCACGTGTTGCAAATTCAATTTTTAAATAACTCTGAACGATCTTTATTGAGTGAAGAAAGGAGGAGAGGGAATAAGGGAAGATGGAAGTTGAACATATTACAATTGTCTCGCTTTATTTAGCACCTTCACATTTGCAGTAATATTGCTTGATGCGGTATTCTCTATTGTTGCGTTTTTTAAAGATTTGTTACGAACGAAAAAAATTCTTTTTAATGTGTTTGAACCACATTCGTTTTTTTTTTATATTCCGATAATCTATTCGTTCATCCTGCAAATGCATAACGAATCAAAGTGTACGACGATGTGGCCTACAGATAAAAGCGTCTCTGCATAAATCGGATATGGAATCAACTGCCATAGCGAAGTATACAAATGTGTTTAGGCTTCAACTTAGACGCCAAAAGACAGTGGGATTCCCGTAGTGCTCCTGAGGACATCTGTACCCTTTCCCCTTCCTTCCCACCGTGAAGTTTGGCTGATGGCACTGAGCCTCTTCGCTGTACCCGAGTCACGTTCGGCCATAGTCGAGTGGGACTGAAGTTGGGTTTATGCGGAACTATTTCCGTTAGTTTTACATTGTTCCCCTCTAAATTTGCGGCTAACCTAGAGGAACTATAGAATATCAACTTCCAACACTTCAGACCCTCACTGAATCCTCCTACTTGGCTACGTCACTGTCTTTATGTAGAGAACTCTTGTCTCAGATGTCTAGAAGGGGGTTCTAGTGTCAGACGTCATTTGCATCTGCATATATGACTGCTGAAAATAAAGTCTTATGATTCACGCCACCGGTGACGTGTTATCAGGTGCACATTTGCGTGAATCCTTTCATACAGTGGTAATGCATGCGCATAAGCATAGTTGCGTAGTGTAAGCGGGACCAAGCGACTGCGTGACGTTGCGTTTCTACGTGGCATTGCAAATTCACAATTGCCAACTGATTATTTTTGTGGTGCTAGTAAAATCCTCGTGCCCTTAGTGCTTTGATCTCGAGCCTGTGGCTGGACAGTTCGAGCTCAGGTACAAGCTACCTTGCTTTCTTATTTTCGTATACGAATGCGGATTTTACGCATCCATTATCTATTGTGTTGTTGTGATGTGATCAGATTTTTTTTAATATCAGAATGTGCCCCATTTTACCGCATTTCCTTTACTACAACGCCCTACGTTTTCTGCTTATACAGGACGGGGGAGGGAGGGGGTTGGAAGAAGGGGGTTTTCACGTGTTTCAAGATAAGCGCTTTTAATTAGGGGTGGACCTCTCTTACAAAGCATTTCAGTCACATAGATAGGGATGCATGCCATGGTACCCGGTACGATACGTGCTTTTTATAAAGCCGATTGTTAAGGTGACCAGTTAGTTGACGCCAGTGTTTAAGAACCAATGCAAAAAGAACAAAAAAAAAAAACCATGCGTTGTGTTGTTTTTCCAATGTGATCATTAGTTACTTTCATCTTACATTAAATATATGGTTTATAAAATGTATCCAACTTGGTTGCAGGGAAAAGCAACTTGATCCTTTCGATTTTTAAATTTTGTCGTTCAATTTTACGCTACATTCAGATATTAATAATACAATCATCGAAATAAAGTTGAAAATTGGAATTTATTCAGGTGTGCATTTGATGCCGTACCTCACTTCATCACTATAGTTGTTCCTATGATTCGAGAATTGAAAAACGCATTCAACGTTTCCACATAAACTCATCGAATATTTTTAGCGTGTTCCGAAAAGTGACGAAAAAATTTGTTTCTTGCGTATAGTGAAATTGCTGTCTATTGTGAATGTTGAGGCCACAGCAAAATTAAAAATGAGGCCGCACAGCATTTCTGCATAACAAGCATCTCCCATCCGCCTTATCGGCCCCCCAACCCTCCCCTATTAAGTCACATGTTAAGCGACGACAGCAACCTACTCTCTGTATTTGTTTGAAGCTTACTGTAGTTGGTCTAAAATGTTGCTTAATATTGTATTTCTTGCCTTACACAATGGAGGCTTATCTGCAGCTTTTGCTTCATTCACTATGAACAAAAATAGGGGACAACGGCATATATTTTCGAGTTCATCGCTGTCGCTGCCCTTTCTGGGCTTGCCAGCCGAATATTTATGTACTGCCTTCTCCCATTTACAGGCTCCGCCTTCTTTTATTTCCCTCCCACAACCCTTCCCCCTCCCCCTTCCCTCCCCTCACCCTCACAGACCTTGAAGTATTAGCACTCGCCTCGAAATGGCGCGCATCGAGTTCGTTTTCTAGAGCATCGGCCACCCAAATGTGGAAATTAGCAAGAAGTTTCAGTTGCCTCAGATGTACTCATGTATCAAAAATTGTTAATGGCGGAAGGTTCCGCACCTCCCCAATAAGTCCATCCTTTCGAGTATAGGTTTGACATTAGTGCGCATACTTATGTGCAGGAAAATGGTATTTCTCATCATTACCATTTAGCATTCATTGTTAGTTATTGTTGTTTTCATTGAGCATTTGCGAACCTCTCACTATTAGTTTGTTTGATGATTGCCTGATCGTGTTATAATTTTGCGTTGAAATTCTAAAATATTTCTTAATTTTTAGGGGTGAAGATTGTGGATCGACGAGTGATGCACATTTCACGATATATAAGCAGACGATTACTGCGTATATTTCAATATGGTGCTTTAGTTTTCTCGATGTTATGTGTATTTTTATTCTTTTCACATTCATCTGAGAAGAAACGCCTTCATCTTGAACATCCACATGGAATGCTAGCTGGAGCATTCGTTGGTCATGAGAATAAACAAATACAAGGTTAGTTATTGTTATGTTTTTTAATAGAGAATCAAATTATTATTAGATACATATAATATTTATGGGAAAGCTAAGATTATTAGTGAAAAACCTATAGCATTTGAAATTTCAAAAGTTTTCAAATGATCTACTTATAAACTCCTTAAAAATTATAGCTTTTGAGGCGTAAGACTTCTTTGCTCCTTTCATGCTCTTTTCCGCATGCTGCTGATTATATATATATATATATATATATATATATATATATATATATATATATATATATATATATATATATATATATATATATATATATATATATATATATATATGCATGCACATGCACTGAGTATGAATTGATATAAGACTAGTAAACTCGATATATCTGGTTCAACTCTACCTTACTGTGACTGCTGTACCAAGTTGGCTTTGAGAAACTGAGAGATATGAGTGGTAAATCGTTTTTTAGGAGGATTAGGGTGAGTTTGAGTGTTAAGAAACAAGCGTCACGGACCTTACCCTCATTTACCCTCTACCTACTTCGTTTCTATTACATACCTTCGTTTATCCATTGTCAACATATTTTCTAAATTTTTATGTAAGTTAATGAAGATGACCTATTGAAATTTTTTTCGAATTAGTAGCCTGCCAAAGGCACTGACGCATAATCAAATATCAGTTGAAGCCGAACGCAACTCAGGAATTTCGTTCGGCTACCAGCCGAAGGCGTTCGGTAAAAATCGAACCTCGATTCGAACCCGCCTACGGGGATAATCAAAGCCAAATTTCGGTCGAAGAAAAACCGACCAAAATTCCGTTTTTATCCGCAGTTTGTTTAATCGATTACCACCTATAAGTTATACGCATCTATCCCTACGGTAGTTTCATGGAAGATGTACGGTAAATCTGCATCTCGTTTAGTCGACGTTTTAGCAGTCAGTGTTTTCAGCTGTCGCCATCAGATGATCTTAGCTGAAAATGACTATATTGTAGTAAAAGTGGGTGATGTCATTGAATCGTTGTGTTGTTTCACATTGACGGCATAGTGCATCCTTCAAAGCAACATGCACTATATTGTTATCTTCAGTTGGGACCTATTCGATGCGATCGCTAATCGTCTTTAAGAGGGAATAACATAATGCAATCGTCAACGTTCTTCCATCTAGAAGTTGATAGATTCTAGATGCATTGATGATGTCTACGCATAAGCAGTAGTGCTAAGCGTCACATGAGCAAGTCCTGATTTTTGTAGTTTGATGCTATCTGATTTCATTCTAATTCATAACCTCATTTTCGTTTATTTTCCTCTCTTTTCGTTTATATCACAAAACTCTGCTAGTTGGGTTTCAGCCGAAGATGGTGCAGATCCCTTCGCAGCGTACAAATCTCTCGCCAAGAAGGATTGGCACGATTATGCTGCGATGGAAAGGGACAAGCGACGTATCGGTCCCGGTGAAGGAGGTAAGCCGGTGGCAATTCCTTCCGATCCGGAAATCAAGAAAAAACAGGTAAGTCGTGCAAATCTTAACGGTTATTGCTTTTGCGTATTTCTCATTTCGTTCTGAGGTGAAATCAATAATCAGTGCGAAGGAGAGAAACTGTCAACGTCTTCGAAACAAGAGGAAATAATTTTTTGCACATGTTTCTGATAAAACACATGTGAATTGTGTAAAATTTTTCTTTGTCACATATGTACACATATATCGAAAGAGTATCGCATTGATCTAATTCACCTGTTCTAATTATTTTGGCTTGATATCTGTAAGAAAAAATTTTTCAGGAGGAATTATACCGAGTGAATGGTTACAATGCATTCGTGAGCGATCTTATTCCATTGAATCGCTCAGTGAAGGATATACGTCATAAAGACTGTCGAAATCTGAGATTTCTTGAAGCGCTTCCTTCAGTTTCGGTCATTTTCCCATTCCACGATGAGGTTTCCTTTAATCTCAATGTTTTCTTTGATATTTCCCTCTTAAAAAAGTTTCATTCCCGTTTCAGTTATTTAGTGCCTTTGATCGACATTTCACTATCCCCTCATTTTGGTGAAAAGATATGCTTTATGATAACTGCTGCAACACTGTACACCGTCAAAGACGGCTTTCCTGCATTGATTATTAAAGAACGCAGATCTAGCATACTATTTGTACGTTTTCTGTCGTACTGTTTTGGAATCGGAGTTGGCCACTTTTGTTTCTCAGTCTTTCGCTCTCTCACTGCTTCTTCTAGAAGGGTACCGGAGATTCTTATTAGAGTCGTTGGGGTAAAATGTCCTGGAATTGACTTGAAGTTATGAACTTGTTTGGAATTTAGCTCGAGATCCTATCTGAACTCATTTTCTTTTGTTGGTCTGGTGGGATCGATGATTCAGGTTCGCATGCACACGAAAAGACTAGTCATTCTTAGATCGTTTTATAAATGCTTATTTCAAAACCTGATATTCGAGTCGCTCGAATCGGATCGGCCACTGGATATGCTTATTTGTTAAGCACTGTTTGGAAGAAACATGCTCATGGAGTTACTCAGTGTCTAATAAATTCCTGGCAGGATATTATTGGCAAGAACATTAGTAAAATAAATTTTAGTGCCTTGTGGCTTATCGCGATGGGAGTGATTGGTAAAGCTTAGCGAATTTTTTACTCATTAATATGGACAGAAAGTCCTCCAAAATTCTAGAAGACTTTTCGTCGATATGAATGAGCAGAAATTGAAGGATTTTTCTGTTCATTCACATGGATAAAAAGCCCTTTGGAATTTGTTCAAAAGATGTGTATTCAAATTTTGTAACTTCACGAGTGCATTCATTTGCAGCACAATTCTACATTATTGCGAAGTGCATATTCGGTAATCGAACGTTCACCGAAAGAGGTTTTGAAGGAAATTATTTTGGTGGATGATGCGAGCACAAAACCATTTTTGAAGGAGCCTCTTAATGAATATCTCAAGTCAGCTAAACTCGATCACATCGTTAAGGTCGTCAGAACAAAGTTAGATGGCCGTTGATTTATTTCTATTTGATATATGATGTTTTTGTTAACGTTGATCACTCGTAGATAGTTTCTCTAATGGGCTTAGATATGTTTAAGAGGAGAGGAGGAAAGGTGATGAAGAGTTTTGGAAGTAGTTGCCTTTAGAAGTATTCCACCCAAGCACAAATAACTATCTGTGGAGGTGCACCTGTAGGATGACAATGAATGGTTTGTGGAGAGAGGAGAGGAAGAGGGGAATAATTAGAATAAATATAGTCATAATGGGGAAGAAAAGAGACTATAAAATGAATAGAAGTTTAGTGGTGTGAAGATGATTACGTAATGAGATGCCTCATTGGTTCTACACAGTTACCAGTGATTGATTTGTGGAATCATCGGGGTTTTTGGTTCTTCATTGAGGAATCATCAAATACGTTTGTTTTATTGAGTCGAAAAGGTTTTTCCTCTTTTGCCGCTTATTTTTGCATTTTTAGCGGTGAACTTATATAATTTTAATTTATAGATTTTTCTTAGAGATTTTATTGTTTTGCATATTTGCTTATCGTCCTCTTATTGGTTATCATTCATGAAAAGTTTTTCATTGAGCCGTATTACGTCTTTTATGCGTTTTAATAATCGGCGACTAAATTTTTTGTGAATTTGTTGTGGAAAATTTCCCTTTTTGAAAAATATATGAGTACAATAGAGGAAGTTTTTTTTTTTTAAAATATTTATTCACATTACTGCTCTCTTTCCTTTTCTATTTGTTTTCTTACTGATATTAAAGCATTCTTTTTGCACTAAAATTACACTTTTATTAAGATGATTTTTCGAAGTTTCGTTTAAAATGAACTGAAATGATTATTATTAAATATTTCGTCGATTAATAAATGAAAGATCATTTCAGAAAGCGAGAGGGTCTGATTCGTGCAAGGCAGATTGGTGCACAGCACGCAACCTCCGATATAATTGTTTTCTTGGATGCACACTCTGAGCCCAACTACAATTGGTTGCCACCTCTTGTAGAGCCAATTACATTCGACTATAGGTATTATTTACTCATTCCTTTGGGGCGAGGGAACAGAGCGAAAGAACAAGCTACTAGAACCTTCATTTTGAGAACCTCGGCCATGAGCCCGTCACACCTTAAAGTGAAGTGAATAAAATATTCATTCGCATACGTGACAGGAATATAAATGGGACTCATTTTGTGCAGTTAATTGTGAATCTGTCTCTTCCAATTCAAGAGGGATGGGTGGAATACAAAGCTTGTCAAAAACCAATTACATATATAAAGTAAACATTACAAATGAGGAACAATGAAGTACGCATATAAAACGAGAAATACGAAGACACAATGAAAAGCATGCGGCATACGTATTAAAGGTGAGGTGATATGTAACGATGCAGATCAACGAAAGCTCTCTTTTGAGTAAACTTGAATGGCCAATTCGAGAAATGGTTGATCATGGAACATGAGTAAATTAGTAAGCAACGGGAATGTCTTAGGATGAAAATGCTCTCAGAAAAAGGGAAACTTGCGCATCTCTCTTTTTTTTTTTTGGAAACTTCGTAATATAATCATGGAACTAGAGGTTGTTAGTTGCTGTAACACCCAGGTCTTTAATGGAGGACATTTTGGCAGAGGCGGATCCGTTCAACAGGAGTGGATTTTTCCGATTGTTGTGTTCAAATCAAATGAGATTTTCTTCTCTTTGGCTAAAGGTAACAGTCATCCGCGGGGCCAGTGCTCATTGAGGTCAGAAATATTTGGAGGTCATTGAGGAAACAGATTTTGTTGTCATTTGCGAAAAAGAAAAATTTGCAATCAAATGAGGGGCAATCGTCTAGGTCATTCACGTTGAAAATTAAGGAAAAGGATAGGACCTGAAATAGATTATGGCTTGGTTTAAACGAAAAGTTTTTATTCAGCCTTCTCATAGCGCATTTAATGCGTTAGCTTAAGTATTATAAATAACTTGCTGCTTATCGCTGTCTCTCTTCCTCTCTTTCGCATTTGCTACCCGTTTCGCCCCCATAAAGGGGTAGAGTAAAGCAAAAAGATGCTGATGTACAACTTCCTACGCAAATAGCTATGCTTTTTTGATGCAAATGTGATCATTTATGTTTATCTTTTTCATTCTCTAAAAGAACCTGAAATGGAAAACATTTTTGGATGTATCGTCGAGTCAAGGCAAAAAGAGATCTCCATGTTGCACATAAATTGCATACTTTGGTAGTTGCATTGATATTTGCCCATTTCGAAAACTTTTGTATTATTGGTGAGCATATTTGCTGTGATTTGTGAGATGATGAGGAAGTTGAGTTTATTTCAGAACAGTAGTGTGCCCGTTTGTTGACGTCATCGACTGCGACACTTTCGAATATAGGGCTCAAGATGAGGGTGCACGAGGTATATGTCACAATCTTCATCATCGTTTGCTGATTTCACTGATCACAACCAAATTAACATACTTAGAGGGGCGAGGATATACCTTAGGGAAATCCATCCAGTTCCCGAAGTGTCTCCCAGGTAAAGTATGCCTGATGAAGTGTGCCCCAGTTTAAGATGCTCTATGTTGGAAGTGTTTTGTATACCTCCTTCCATGTTTTCCAGGATACTTCCAGAGCAAAAAACTTATTTCTAAGCTGCAGCTTCTGACTCCTCGATTACTCCATCTATTTTCACGTACAAGAAAGCATCTTTTTGGTGCCTTTTTAGGTTATCTGCAATAAAAGTAATGTTAGGGCGGGCTGAATAATCTATGATATAGGAATGATATGTGCTAGTTTTATTACTGAAGTGGATGCTGACATTTCGGGATAATCGAAGTGGTAGAAAACTGAACCGGTGATTTGGACGATGTGAGTTTAGATCTCGCTCGGGAGCAAAGATTCACAAGATTCGAAATCCTCATCGTTATCTTACTAAAAAAAAACATCTTCGATTGACAGAAGGCATTTGGCAATTTTCTATTGTTGCGAAGAATACTCTCCTTAATTCCATCAGTCATTAAAAATGTCCTGAGAAAAGACTGTTTTAGGCTTAATTAGTTTTTGAGAAGTAAACTGTTGAGTAAAAGATGCTTTCAAGAAATCAACATTTGGATGCAAGATTTAGAAGTACCTAAGGGTCGCTTTCGATTGACAACAGCATCTCGTTTCACGATGAATGTAGACACGCACAATCATTCAATGGTATTGGTGGGTATGTTTAAACGTTATTTGTTTTTTGAGGTTCCTTCGATTGGGAGTTCAACTACAAACGGCTACCACTGACCGAGGACGATTTGAAGCATCCAACCCGGCCTTTCAAGAGTCCTGTAATGGCCGGTGGTTATTTCGCCATTAGCAGGAAATGGTTTTGGGAGTTGGGTGGTTACGATGAGGGACTGGATATTTGGGGCGGCGAGCAATATGAGCTTTCGTTTAAGGTTGGTTAGATTTATTCTGAATGTAATGTTAGTTTTGCTGGTGTTGAAGTGAAGATCATTTTATAGAATTCCAATCGATGCTTCATTCTCTCTCTGCATCGCTTTCCACTCCATTTAAAGGCGGTTTTTTTCTGAAATTTAATCAGGACTCATTTTTGAAACGTTAAAAAAGTGTATTATTTCGGTTGGTCTGTGACATTTATTGATTTGATCGGTTGTAATACTACACATTTTGATGTGCTCTTTTTTGTGGTAATGGAAGAAGCTGCTTGGAAATTCTATACAGATCGGTAAGCCTTCTATGCAAAATTCGCTGGAGTCGATTACTGATCGGATTTTCTCCATCGATGTCCTCATATCTCTCGATGGTTTTCATCAATTTATTTCGCCTTTTTTGGTGCACTGTAATGAATCAATAGCCTTATAACGTAAGTTTATGCCCATACAATTCCTTCATAGGGATGCATAGTTTCCTCGTTGTGCCGTGACTCTGAATGTTTGAGGTATGGCAATGCCATGGGAATATGGTCGATGCGCCATGTTCACGCGTTGGTCACATCTATCGTTGCAAGCATATTCCATTCCCCAATCCTGGAGTGGGCGATTTCATCTCACGTAACTATAAAAGGTGAGTGATTCTGTTAGCTTATAAGCCTTTGAATAACTGTTAAAACTACTCTTTGCAGTGACTTGGTTGAAATTTCGATGGGGATGAGAGTAAAACTGCAGAGGCAAACTTAACACTTTATCGGATGGTGCTCGAATCCTTCCTGCTCGGTGATTCGAATTGTTTTCGCTCATTTTCCCAGTCATTCAAAATTTACAAGTTTAAAAAATGGCACTCGAAACAATCTTTTTTTGATTCACTGTAGGATAGTAAGCCGTCAATTGCGTCGTCATAGTTGATATATAAGGGATGATTCCATATGGCTGGTCTGTTTTCTAAGCTTCCTTAAGGATTTTGGGCTCCTATCGAAGCGCGATCGATTTAATTGCTATCGGCACAGGTATCAAAAGTGAAGCGTTTATCATTACTTGCACTACAATTTGTCATGCAAATGGGTCCAACTCAGGTTCCACACTCGCGAATCTGAGGTTACTCGCTGTATAGCTGCTCGCCGTGCCTGTAAGCGTTTGACTTACATCGCAAGACCAACAAGAGTATACCATTTGCTTTATGATCGGCTGGCCTACTTATAAATATATCTTGGAGTTGAAGCTTTCGGTATCTCGGTTTCTTAGCAATAGAAGGGGGAGGCGGCTGGTACTGTATAGAGCACGTCCAAAAACTCTCTAAGATGACTGTGGGAATTTCTTCTTGTCATAATTCAAGAGCACGAGCATAAATGATTATATATTCGAAATTTTCACAGAACTTTTCTAATTATCATCCGCAGACATTATGATTGCCAATTCTTTAGGGTTGCGGAAGTTTGGATGGACGATTATAAGAAATATCTCTATCAAAGGAGACATGGCATGGAAAATGCGGATGAAGGTCGGCTATATTTATTATGATTATTTTTTTACCGCAATTATGTCTTAATTGACAGGCTTTGAAGATATTAGCTTGCCTTTAGAAATTACATCCAATATCATTCTCAAAATTATTTTCAAATGTGAAAAAGCAATCGATCTGCAGTCTCTAGAAATGCCTTCTTGTCGTCATGCTTAACTCTTTCCTAAATCTTACGTTTTCATAGTAGAGAAGATTCAAGAAGAATGCGATGACTCATCTCTTAGCAGAGCCATACGATTGCTGATAGGTTTGATCCGACCTGCCACTTCAACTTTCTGTTGATAAGTCAGCGTTTATTTCTCGTCTTTGCTTGATTAGGCTCGTTTCAAACGTTTTTCTTCTTTATTGCTTTTATTAACTGAACTGTTTCCTCATATAAGTATTGGTTGTCGAAAAAGTTCTGAAAGAGTGTTTGGTTGTGCGGCCATTCCGTTTTCTTGCAAAATATGCGTGAAAAATTCCCTCTCTGCAACTTTTTTTTTGAATTATTTGGTTATATCTAACTAGATTTTAAATCTTTTTGTTGTGATCAATTCACAAATATCGCCGATTTGATACTTCTACCTCAATGCCTCAAATATTATTTCTAATAATCCAACTAGTTATTCTCCTCAAATTTCATTCATTTACTTTTCCTCTTTCTTTTCACTTCATCTTTATAGGTTTTATTTTATTTGCGTAGAAGATGAATTGCATAGTTCTAAATAAACTACTATGTATGATGGTATGCAACATTTTGCGAGAGATAATATTTTTTTCTAACGATTTTATATGTTTTAAATTTTCAAATTTCCCACTTCAATGCAAACTCGGCTATTCAATTTGTGCTTATTTGCAGAGATCTTATTATCTCAGTAGTTGACTGCTTTATTTTTATTTTATTTTTCTGGAAAATCAAAGGCACACCGGTTCTTGTAGGAAGCGAAAGGGGTAGTAGGTTTGGTGCATTCTCCTAGATTTGACACATCTATCGTCTAGTTTATTTTCATATATTCTTTTCCCGCCGGTCAATTCGGAGCCGATTCACAACAGCAGTTCACATGAAAGGAAGGGATTCTTGCCTCAGCGGGAATAGCGCAGCTGTTCTTAAACCCTTTGAGTATCTTATACATACACCATCCTTCCGCATTTGTGAAGGAGTTGGAGAAGGCTGCTTTGAAGCAGTGAAAGAAAACGAACAAATTTTTAATGAAAAGCCCACTTCAGTCTATGTTTCTGAATTTTTCTTTATTGAAATGTAATATTCTTTAGTATTAATTAATGGTTTCTTTCTGGGTTTTAACTTTTTACGCACATTATAAAAACATGCCTTGAATAGTAAAAATATTGCAATAATATGAAGTCAGTACAGTGATGCAATATTATGTGAATATATTTTAGGTGATTTAACGAAACAAAAGGCAGTTCGAGAACGATTGAAGTGCAAGTCTTTCGATTGGTTCATGAAAGAGATTGCCTTCGATCAAGATAAATTCTATCCAGCAATTGAACCCGAAGATAGTGCAAACGGTCCGTTCATTTTTCATTACAAATTTTTCGTCTTTCTTCCTTAAGAATCATTTATGCAGCTCAATTAGATCGTTAGACCGGAAATAATCGATTAAAAGTGGCACTGCCATGGTCAATGTAATTTTTAAACTTCTCATAAGGATGGCTGTGCCATATTTGTCGCCTCAGGCGACCTTTTATTTAGCAACTTTCCAGCTGCGAATTATGAGCATGAGAGGAAATGCGCATTTTTTTTATTAGCGAATTTGTGATATGCACTCATCAAATACGCCTGATAGGCGCTTACAAAATATTACCCTTAGAGGTTGTGCTGCCTTAGAAAGTTTAATGTTGATTAACCATCGTCTTAATTCACAAAAATGCGGTATTAAATAAAGATGGTGAAGGTATGAAGTTTTGTAGTGCTTACGTGGCGAGATTAGAAGCAAAGGATCTGAAGTTTTGAATGTGGGAGTGGCAGGCTTGAGTGATGTGGATGCATTAATGTCTAACAACTATCACCTCACGTTATCTGATCGAAGAAACTAGGCGGTGGCGGGTGGGCAGTGTTCGCTGAATGTGATCGTGTTGCCATATCAGTGGGGCGAGTGCGAGGTGGAGTGGATCGAGCATAAAAGGTGCAGATCGCCACGCTATGTTTAAGCGGTACGAGTTGAACTTTCTAGTCTCACTCCAACCGTTACCTGTTCAGGTGAATTGCGTAACGTCAAGGCACAAACATGTGTGGATACGCAGTTTCGAGGAGGCAGTGAACGTTTTGGACTCCGCAAATGCATTAGTGACGATCCATCTGGAGGCGGAGAACAGGTATGTGTAAACCAGCGCATCTTTACTAAAAAATTTTTCAGAAATAATATAATTGCCTGAAAACGCTATCTCCAACAAAACTAAGTACTGTTTGTGGTCACTCCGAATTGCAAGCTGTGTGACTGGTGACCTGTAGGTCTGAATGAGTCGGTCGATGATTTTGATCGCGATAATTGATCAACAGTTTGATGACTGTACGCATTATATAGGCCTCACGAATGTGTTGTGCATTTTTCTAATTCTCTCTTGCCCTCTGTTATGCATTGCCTTACAAAGTTCATATCATGTGTTATTATAACAGCAGAACAGAAACTTGGAATTTCTTGCAGACATTTTACCTGTTACGTGGATGTTACCTGTATCATTTGGAGTAGAATTCTAGAAATGAGTTTACTTGCATCAAGAAAAGTTTATAACCTTTTGTTAATTAATGAAGAATTATTTGCTTGAATAGAGTTGATCAATTGTCATTCTCATATAGAAGCATTAAAAATTTCGCTATTTTATTTTTCGCATATTACGCAGTGCCGATTATTCGTAGTAAATTACGCTATCAAATGTAAGAACTTTATAATATGTATAAATGAGTGATACAAATTTCGTTGAAAACTCGGATTTATAAATCGCTTATAAGGTTTTATTTCAGAATATGAGGCTTACGTTCTCATTCGATGTGAGACCAAAAGGGCGAACAATGTGTTTTGACGTTTCGAGTTCAGTATCGAAAGCGCCAGTCGTTTTGTTCTCGTGGTCAGTTTTGTTAGCCAATTTATTCATATTTCAACATCCCCACCTCAGTCACAAAAAGATTTCTGCCCATATCTTCATGAATGAGAAAAAGTTGCATATCGCCTCGCTTTTTTTCCTATAATTTTCAGTGTAGCCTCAATTTCTCTGGTTTCTTGCACGGATCTGTTGAAGGTGTCTAAAGATCCTCATATTGGTTGGCTTAAGCTGGAGGGTAGTAAGGGGGCTAGCTTGTGCATATTACCGGATGTTCTGTATAAATCATCATAGCTGGGAGGCATATGACTCAGACCGCTAGCGACCGGATTGAAGTTGATGACGCATGATCTTATTATTCGTCATCTTCAAGTTCCATTGCTTTTCTCTCTTAGAAGTGGATGGTAAAAGAGATGTAATAAAGTGGAGACAGGCACATTCAACCAAGCTTGTATTTTCAAGAAGTGTAAACCATGCCGTCAGTTTAAAATGGGTTAAGATGGGAATTTCACCGGTCATGCCTCATAAATAGGCTGCTTAGAACAATTAACTTGATTTGAAATGAGGAAGACAAGCAGAAAAAACCTGAACGGTTATAACTTTCCAGCCGTTTATGAAGGCAGATGAATTAATGATGTATTTTAAGTGCTTTCCAGTGAGTTGCATATGCTCCAGATGTTCGCAAAAAGCTGCCATCTATGTGTGCTTAGTTTTCGCTATTTTGCAAGAGGAAATTCTCAATCCAGTCTGATTATAAGTCTGCTAGTAGTAAGTACTGTTGTGGTCAGTGATCTCTTAATGAAGACTAATAGACCTTCAGGCAATGTCTTACTGTAGTGTTAAGGGTTTCTGCTTGGAATGGCGTTACGGCTTTTCTTTAGTTAATAGCGTTTTCAGTCACGGTATGCAAGGCAATCAGCTGTTCAAATACCTACCCAACTCGAAGCAGATGTATCACCCGATCAGCAATCAGTGCATGGATTGTGACGCAGAACGAGGGGAAATTTTTATGGACAAATGCGATGAGGGTAAACCCACGCAGCAGTGGGTATGGGCGCATTTCAATATTACACTCATCGAGGAGAGGAACGCAAAAGCAAAACTCTGAAATATTCTGGTTTGCTCATCACACATCTTTTGCAGCTTCTTGTGCATTCTTTTTGGAGTATCGCTTCTGGTTAAGCTGATATTATGTGTTGGATGGCTTTAGTTGAAGCCGGAGATCGGCGAACTTCAAAATTCCATAAAGGTCCCCCGATTGTCTCACAAGTCTAGGTCTACAACTTGAGGTCAAGCGGAGTCCATAATTGCAGCATAACACTTTTTCCTCAAATTTTAGCCCTAGAACGCTTGAAGAAATTATCACTTGTGCAGTTGGGGGTTATCTCACAATTGCGATCTTCATTTGTGCTACTCAAGGTATCATGTATGTGTCTGTCTCACTGCTCACCATTGTCACAGTTCACATTCCAAGTACTTTTATATTTGCTGCTATGCAATGTGTACAACACAAATGTGCTATATTTCATTTTACTAAAATCGTTCGTTTATCTCAGGATGAAAGAGAGGGGAAAGGGGAGAAAGGATGGCTAATGCTTATTAGTGGAGAAGGAATTTTAATATGATTGAACTGGGGAGAGGGAGCTGGACTGTTGTAGTAAGCTGCTTTCCCACTGAAAATCAATGGTTTCTCTTTTTTTTTTGAAGTTTTAAATTGTGCGCTTTTACAAAATTAGTTTTAAACTATTTTCCAAAAAGCTTGAGGAAACATTCAGAGTCATTTATTCATATGTTTACAAAGATGGTGGCCGCCGATTCGGATGGCTTTAACTACTCTTCAGTTGAGTTGTTCGCAAGAAAGGTTTTTCTAATCCCTAACTGTGATTTTCCTAATTTTTTCCTCTGTGTGAAAGGTGAGGAAGGGGGTGGAAGCTCATATATATGCCTCTCAATTATTTATACCCCTTCGCACTTTTATTGCTCATTAGACATATATATGCACGCGATCGTTCCTTTATCTGAACAATTTGTTTATTTGCTTCTTGCGAATCGAATTAATTGTAAGTTATATAGAAATGTTTCATTGCGAGGAATTTTTTCGTTCGTAAATCTCAGTGATGGATTTCGAGAAGTTTACTCTATGAGAATTAAGTATATTTTAATTGGAAATAGTCGAAAGAATTTATCTCATTGAATTTAGATTAATCTAATTTATTATTTTCTCTTATTCGTTTTGTTTATTTTCGTAAATATTTTGCAAGTTGAAAAATTTCTTTCTCATCGTCCAAATCGATTTATCGAATTGAAACATTACCATTTTTTTTAGCGTCAAACCTTTTTTCGAGCTTTACTAAAGAACTGATAGAACGAGGAAATTTTGGAATTGGGGTGTCGCAGCATTCTAGTGTTGTTTTTTTTTTTTTGTTGTTGTTGTTGTTTATATCATTGTTCAGTGAGCCCTATATGCCCATTTTGAGACGTCCATGATTTGATAGGCGAATGAATTATACAATCTTTGCAAATATTATTATATTCGATTCATAGTTGTTAAATAATTTAATTATGCGACTAATATAAGGGCAAAGACAGCATTTTTTCATTGTTTAACAGTAACATTGGTTTAATAGTAGTATTGATTCGTTGTTTAGCAATAATAATTAGGAGTAATGCGTAGGCTTATTGCTCACGCTCATCGTTTATTACTTTTTTTTTTGGGAGTGGGGAGAGAGGGGGGAGTGGGCTGGATTCTTGAAATGGATTTTTGCGGTAGCTCGTAGTTGATGCAGTTTTGTTGTTCTAGTTTCATCGTTGTTGTGTTACTCAATTGACTGACGTTTATTTCTTTCAATTTAACACGTTTAAAATGTAGCCATATATAGGAGGTTATCGAACGCTGTACGCAGCTATTCTAATTTCCGAGTTTTTTTATTCGCTGTCAACAAGTATCTTAAGTGAGTCATTAATGGCGAACAAATAATTTCAACGCATTAGATGTTTGTTTATTGTCTTTAAATATGACTGTATGACTTTCAACACAATTGCCACGATTTGAGCTTGAACGCTTTTGATTGTATATGTGAGAAAATTTAGCAGCGTTCGGGAGGTAATTGATAGAGGCGAAATATGTATGAATGCTATGGCGCCTCGATTTTTTGCAGAAAGCTAATAGGTGGGATTTTGTTGATTGTCTTACCTGATTGCTAAGAAATGAAAACCTTGAAAATTGGAGTGGGTTGAGGCTATGGTGTAGCTGAAATTGCTGTACTAATGTGAATCTATTTCGCGATACGATAGCCGCAAATTAGAAATGACTAACAAAGTGGCACATGAATGCTTGTTCGTAACAATGGAAAATACTTTCTCTTCTGCTCAAATTTGGGGAGAAATACCTTTATTGTTTTTTAATGTCATCTTTATTACTATATATCTCTCTAATTTTAAGCGTAAATTCCTTTAATATGCCCAAAAAATTTTTTTTATTGCTGAAAGCAACAGAATTTCTACTGATCTGATAATCTGTTTTCGTCTAGCTCCAGACTGGCAATTTAGAGTCATTCCGCTGTCGCATTAAAACTGCACTAACGCTCTTTCTCAATATTTCCCACAATCGTTTTGCAGAAATCTAATTTTTAAAATTTTATTGTGGTGTAATTGTGTCGTATATGATTAACTCCCTCTTCCTTCCCCCTTCATCCCTCTGTCCTCACTCTATCCCCCTTCCCAGATCAGACGAAGGATGCAGATTATGGTATTTCCGAAAGTGAATCGTAGTTAGAAGATAAGCAAAGGGAACCGGAAGTGATTCTATGAGCACGTGTAGAGGAAAATCGAAAAATGTTTCAAAAATTTTGGAGAGAATCACCCGAAAAAAAAACAATTTTCGGCAATATCAACGCTTATTTGAGCTAACGATTCACCAATCCTTTGAAGGATTACCGGGCTGAGGGTCTTAATGAAAGTTTCATTTTCACTGGAGGGAGTCCTTGGTAGCTTGCCATTTGGTGACCGCAAATTCTTACTGAAATATTGAAGAGAAAATTCATGAACAGCATGCCACACGTTTAGATGAAAAGCGATGAGTGACGAATTTTTAACCAAAATCAGTGAGTGGAATCGCAGAATGGTCCAGAACGTAAAGAATAAGAGATAAGGGAGTTATAACTATTTTTAACTCGTAGTAATCAATTTTCATCAATTAGTGTAAACTTTTTCTAAAATAATCTCTATCTAAAACCTTTGTAATTCCTGTAATTTTTTCTTTTTGAACTATGAATTTCACCACATTGTTGATTGCTGTAATTGTTTCGCTAGCAGATGACTATCGTGGATGGTGAGCCGTGCAACATATGCTGATAGAATTGTTGCAATATGAATTTAGATTTGGGATATGAATAGGTTTTGTTGTGTTAGATATGAAGATATTCATATTACTTATAAAATATTTGTGTTAGATATGAAGATATTCATATTACTTATAAAATATGAGCTAAGTATTTAGTTCTTTTATTTAGAGGGAAGGGTTTGTGGCAAAATAGTCGGTTGGCGTTTAGTCTTGTGGAAGCTTTTTTTTTTTATTGTATGCATAATTCTTTGTATCCATTCCATCTTACATTCATTTTTCGCTGTTTGCATCCTTAATTTCTTCATCATGTTTGATATTATTGTGTCGAAAGTCTTTTTATCGTCACCGTTATGTGTTTGACAAATTGGAACGGGATTTCACTTGCTATTCTTGTCTATTCTTCGTTCATCAAAAGAAGTGTATCTTTGCCTTCTCTTTTTTTGCCGAAATCTTTTTTTTTTTCAGAATCCTATTAAGGCATCGAAGTAAACATTTGCTGTTGGATTCTTTAAAATTTGTCGTTATTTATGGGTCTCTTATTTACGTAGTTCTCGTCGATGTGCCACCTCTCGATTATTGACTGTGATAAAAATAAGTTTATCGTCGCTTTGTAGTGCTTTATTGGAACAATGCAATAAAGGTTTGCTTTGGCTAAATGCTGCCGTCTTGCAAGGTTGAAGTTTTATATTGAGACCAACTTTTTAAGCCTAATGAAAACTTGACATGGTAACCATTGTTTTATGATCAGCGGAAAGAAACATTGTTCGTTGGTGAACAGTGTCCACTCGTCATCGGATCATCAGATAATTTTTCACAACCACTCCTTTGCGCTTCTTGTTGGAAAGGTAATTGAATATGCTGGTACACATGGGAAACGAGATTCGACTGCGAATTGTGGCTATAGAGCACTTCCGACGAATTAATTTGCAGAGAAATTAAAGTGTGGGAGGAGATAGTTATTGGACAGGCTTGTTATTGAATTGCAGGGCGGTGGATAAATGAAGCGGTGTGTGTACTTCCTCAACTTTCGTTGTCCAGTCCAACTTTCATGTCCGCTTCGTCTGCATATGAAGTTAGCAAAGAGATCTGGTCTTTGTGAGTTTGCTGTTTCCATTTGTAAATTTAAGATGCGTTCCTCAAGGATAGGTGCAGGAGCTGGTAGGTGAGGTCAGGTCTTTCTGTTTTGGAACTACTGCAATAATGGCTTTCAGTTATCGGGACATAGCGTTCGGGACGTAATGTTTTGAAGGAGGTCTGTTTTGTTGTGCACCTTGGGCATATCGAAATATGTCATAGCTGATTCCGCCGATAGTAAGGCAGTTTTATACATAGAAAAGAGATGATTTCTGCAAGGAAGGAAAACGATGGGGAGTTTGAATGTCGATGAGATCTGAAAGGTGAGTAAGGGAACGTAGAAAGAAGACCCTAATTAACGTGAATGAATGAGGAATGCTATCAAAACATGTACGAAATTCTAACGATTAGAATTGCGTTAAGTCAAATGCGTTCAATTAATGCGTCCAGTAAATTGCAGTTTATAATGTTATGCATGCAACCGTATAAAAAGAATAATATCATCATCTCTAGTCTTTCTTCACCATACGATCCATATAATTTTTTCAGTTCATCCCGTTCAGTTTTTGCTTCTTCTAAATAATCGAAGTGACAGCCTTTATTGTGATCGCTTTATTTCAGCATCTTGGCTATTGGGAGTGAATGTCAGTTTGACTATACGAACTGTTCGAGAGTCTTTTCACTTCAAATAGCGAATTTCTCGTTAAGAGAATTGTAAATCGTTTATGCAATGAAACACTTTTCAAATGATAACGACGGAAGTTGTTACCTATAAATTTCCTTAAAAATGCTCTCAGAATTCAATATTTTCGTGATTTTCAATAAATAAATAATTGTTTCAACTTTATCTACATTTCATCTCTCTATATGCAGCATTCTATCATTTGATAGCAGATCTTTTTAGCAATACATACTAATTTAAAGTATCATGCATGATGTAGGCAAGTGTTGGCATACTGTTAACATAAATGGTTATAACGCATCAAGAAATAGGCCGTATAAGCAGTTCTACGAATTACTGTACCAAGTTTTGTGAATGGTACGGTAACATTGTACCAATAATCGTATGATATAAGTAGAGTATGAGGTGCAGATATTTGTGGGACAAGAGGTAATTATGAACAAAATTTTCAATATATTCGTAACAGACTTCTGCTATCGTAAATGGGGAACATTCGTTGAAAGTAGAAACATGCAATGACGGAACCAACGACACAACAAGTGCTAATCGCCTAGAAAAATACCAGAGGATTTACTGAACAACTCACGTTGTTCTTTCGATGTCTCGTCATCTAATCGTCTACTTTTCATCGATGATGAGTTAACGTTATAAAAAAATTGCAGAAATCTTTAAAACAAATGGGAATTTTTTTCGAAATGTTCGAATAAATTTTGAAGATGGAATAAAGTTTTTTTTCCACTAATATAATTTAAATTGAAGGAAGTGTCGAATCGAAGAGTTTAACATGTTCAAAACGTTGCATATAAGAATTGTTCAAATACAAGTGACAAGCTTTTAAAAATATCCGACAGTAATAATTCGGTGAATAATTGAATCCACACAAGATAGTTGTGTGTTGATCAAGCTGCAGCTGATAGAGCTATATTCATATAGCATCCTCAGTCAAGACTTGAGAGCGCCTTATTTGCCTTCCAGGTAGTCATACTTCCCGATAAAATTGCTTTATTCACTTTACTGGGGAAAGTTATTGCTTTCATAACTTATATGGGATATTTCCTTATATCTGTTGGTGATAATGTAACATATGAGATACTTATATATTCACTTATATAACTTGTGATATGGGATGTGGAATATGTATAAATAATTTATTACTTATATAACTTTGGAGATATTCATGATAATATTTTATGAACCTCAGCATAATATAATTATCGTTGAAAATGCGAATTATCGTTTTCAAAAGCGATATACTAATAGGTTCATAGTTAATCTGACTGTTAACTCAACGTTTACACAAGCTAATTTCGAGTAATACAACAAATTTGGAGTTCATTAATATTTTTTAGAGCTCTATCACAGCATATTTATTGTTAACACGAACACTAGCTGTAATATGCTCCTTTATAAATGATGAGGGAATTTCTAACAAAATTACATATGCGTTAACATTCATAAAATCTTTATGATCAGTATTTTATGAATTCGAGAAAACAATCTCTTGCACTGTATTTCTTCTTAAAACATACAATTTCTCTCTATGGACGAAGTATATATATATATATATATATATATATATATATATGTATGTATATATATATGCTGAAAACTGAGTTAGTATCCCCTGCAAAAACCAGTCAAATTGTGCATTATCCACAACCACCAATCTCAATTCAAACTTACTTGTTCGACTGTTGGAAGTGACAGCCTTCATTATTCTAGCAGCCGAATAAGTTCAACTCCTAGCTTTGAATTAGCCAAGCCAAACGAAACCAGCTATAGTTTTCAATTCTCCTCTAACCTATAAGACGTGAAAGTTGGAAATTTTGGTCATTTTGCTCAGAACTCAAATAAAAATACAGAAGTCGAACATCTCTCATCAATAAAGAGATCACTATTGGGATTTCCATTATCTGAGTGTTCCGGTCGTCAAGCCTATCAACTACTTGTACTTATCTTGCTACAGTTCTATACTCGTCTATAATTACAAGCCAAGCATTAATAATCAACTATTGCTATGAAAGCATAGCTCACCGAACAAAGGAAACAAACGAAGAAATGCCGGTCACATTAGCAACTATTAATGCGAACATTTATTGGTCGTTATACATCTTTGA
Source organism: Baylisascaris procyonis (assembly GCA_037389465.1). Classification (NCBI taxonomy): domain Eukaryota; kingdom Metazoa; phylum Nematoda; class Chromadorea; order Rhabditida; family Ascarididae; genus Baylisascaris; species Baylisascaris procyonis. The sequence goes on from JAZARR010000146.1 coordinate 3,490,838, forward strand.
TTACTAATCAGCATACTTGAAATACAATAGAAAACATGTAAATAAAATTTACACAGGTGGCATATACGCCACAGACTTTCCGTTGATATGCAGCAGTTTTCAAAAAGTGAAACTTACTATACAATAAGCAAACATCTTCGATTGGGTTCTTCCAACTAACGGAAGTAATTCCCATTTGCAGATGGAGTATTTGCCTTTCGCAATGAGTATGAAAACCGTGCTAAGCCAGGCCAACCCCCTTTTTCCATTCATTAAGCCTTTTGAGATAGATGCATTGAAGAGTATATAGCATTATAACGTCATGTGACCAAAAAAACCTTCCCCTTAAGTCGAATATCCGATGAAGACAGTATTCTCCATTTGGCATAAAAGAAAAAAATAACGCAGCAAAGTCAATGATGATGTAGAAATTTGTTATTTCAACTAACCTTTCGTCGATCACATCGGAATATCCTCGTTTGGTTGATGTCACCCGCCCACTTTATTCATCATATAAAAGCCACTCTTCACCATTACTTTTCCGTACTGTTCTTCACGAATGGAAGTAAATTCCTTTTAAGTTAAAATGCAAATTATCTCTTTTTCGCTAGTAATAGGAGACATAGGAGATACTGGAAATTCGTAAAGTGAAGCTCTCTTTCTTTTCCTTTCTCGTTATTTCTACATGAATGGTACATGAATGGTGTAGTTGGTTGTCACTCGTTTCATTACCCCATTACATATTCAACAATTATCGCTTCTGCAAAAGCCTCTTAATGCTATAGCGTCTGTTAGAACTCTTTAGTATCGAATTACCCTTTATAATATCAAGGTGTTGGAAGTTCTCTGCAAATGCTTACCTAAATGCATTTATTAATAACATATGGTTTATTAAATATTAAGTAATGTTTATTAGATGTTATATGGTAATCTGTTTATACTATAATTTACATTTAAAGGTCTACATGTTTTCGATGACCTAATAGTAACATATGTTTCAAGCAAGCGTAATAGGTGTGCTCATTTCAACAATAGCACCTAAGAGGTGCCGAACGACACTTCGCTCGAGAGAGGAGGCGTGGAAATCCGTCAAAGAGTATCATGGCCAAAAATATGTTTGAGAAGGGCTTAGTAACGTTGTCGCCGAAGTAATTGTATACAAGAAAGGGGGCTTAAGAGGGGCAATTTTATGTGGGGGTATCCAAAATCCATCTAGCAACAAAGGTCGAGCGACAACGTCATCCGCATCAAATTAATTACACTCATTTGCTGAGTGCAGCATTAAATAGATGGAGCGAAGCGTGAAATTCGCAGTTTGTTCTTTTAGAAAGCACCCATCTCGAGCTAAACCAAACCCACCGAGAGAGCATTACTTTTACTCTTACAAATCCATCATCGCTACACAATAGACCAATGTGAATCGCAAAGTTTAGTCACGACGGATATAGCTCACTCATCGTGAATGCTCATTACATTTCTGCTTCGTTTACTATCTTTGAATTTAGAGAGGATTCTTTCACTTGTATTAGTTTTATGTGCTATCATTGTTGTTCTTTTTTTTCGAAATTTCAGCTACTAATTCATTATTTCATGGATTCTTTGTTATGCTTTAAAGAATAAAAAAACGAATTCTTTTTGTTAGGCAAATGAAGACTGTGTTATAAATATAAAATGAAAAATTTGCAAGCACGGAAATCAGCTCCCAGCATCCTTCCAAAGGTCAAGAAATGGAAAGCCTGTAAGAGAGACTGCTATGTTGCGCGCTTGCTTCAGTATCATCAACCAGACGGGCTGGCACCAAATTATTCAAAAAAAACAACATCAAGATAAAAATTCTATACACTAGCATTTCCTGTATATTTCAGACTTCAAACACCTGTGGCAGCCACATGCAGCAAGAATCATTTGAAGACTGAAATATTAGCAACAAAAACGAGTAGCACGTAATCTTCAAGAGATTCAAAGAATAGGAAATATGAAAGTAGAACAAGAAAATAGAAACTGACAGATCGAGAATAAGTGTGAAAGAAGGCAAAAGAAAATAGGATGATGAGTGTGATGAAGGGTATGTTATCTTACTTGGTTTTGCATGGAATTGCCAAATACATATACCTACATTCAAAAAATTCTGTTTTGCCCTCACGTTGCGAGTCATGAGAAATTTTGCATATGCAAATTTTCCATTATGAGAAATCAATACTTCTCGGATTTCATTGCCCAGTCTGTCTCCTGGCTCGCTAGGAAAATCTCAGGTAGAATATGAAAACTTTTGAATCGTTTCCTTTGACGAGTGCAGCTCAATTTGAATCCAGCAATTTCCAAGCAATTATCATTTTAAAATCCACAATTATGGAAAACAACCGTGACTCCAAATTCTCGGATGGTTTAAATGTCGTTTGCACAGTTACAAGTGGTACTATTAGTGGGGGAGGAGAAGAGGAAAGGGAGAGGAGGGAGCAAGAGACTCATATTACTGATCCAATTCTTGATGGGTCATCTAATAGACTCCAGTGCGTGGTGCCAACGCACCATGTTGTTTTTCGTCCACAACAGTCGATGCTCGTTGTTCACAGAGGATTTAATGGTTCAGTGAGCAGTCGCATCATCGCCTGAAAACCACCAATGTGACTTCAGAAAGCAATTTGTCAACCAACCAAATTAGGATGCATTTTCTGGATGCTTCTCGTATTTTCTTGAAGCGTAAACACAACATTGTTGACGAGGTGATGGATTGTAACGGAAATAAGCTTCATGTATAAACTCATTAATGTACTTTAAGAAAATATCATTATTTTGAGGCGTTTAGGTGCGTATTGTGTGTGCATTGTTGTTGTTGTGCGGAAGATCGCCCAAGAAGACGATCACCGTCCACCACCCTCACATTATACTCGTTGCCAATCACTACGCCCTCTAATATGCTGCTTGCGGTCCTCTCAATTGTTGTCGTCGTCCTCTGTGCACAGGTACGCTGCGCTACCTTATCAATAGCCATTCTACGTATTTCACCTCATACCACCTCATTGTTTCGTATTTCCACGTCATACGTTATTTCGCCTTACTTATATCCATGCTTTTCTCACCACCTGTTTCCTCTACGCCACATTTGAAATTAAATATACCGGTGTATGCCCACGTGCAAAACATGGGCGAGTCAAGATTGCTCTCCACCCATCTGCTGACACAAAATTTACATATGGACAAAAAATATAAATTTAGCAAATTTGGCATGTGCGGGCTACTATAAATATTTTTGCGTTTCCGCAGTGCCCTTGTATCAGCCCCACCTCATGTGTTTCAATATGCTCTGGCCGTTGGGACCTTCAAAAGACAAATATTTTCCACGTGTCGATTGCTCCAGTCTGCTTTAGAGTATGCTTCAGTCTCACAAGATGGACTTGCACGCATAGCAGAGACGTTGCAAAATTTAGCTATTATTTTGCTTGTCTACTGCAGTTACAGTCATGGCAGTGAGTTGAATATTGTCGCACATCGAAAAATTCAATCTATTCAATAGGTTCAACCAACGCATCTTCTCTCCACGTTTAATTTAACTGACGGATGGTGGACAGTTGAAAGTTTCACTACTCGAAACTTTGACCATAATCCGCTCGATGGCTAAAAGTTCATGGTCAAAAAATTCTTTAACAAGCCACCCACATTTTGCAGGTTGCCGAATTTGGCTATGACTAAACTAAATTTGCTTTCCTCGAAAATACACCTTTATTACGCTCAACAAGTGGCCAAAGATGGAGCTTACAGGAATCATCGTCGATGAGTTAACTCCAGCTATCATATTATGCTAGAATCCAATTAGCAAAGATATTAAGCATCTTATTGCAGTCATTTGCTTGTCTTCCTTCTATGGAATCAATATGCAATTCGTTAACATCTAATAAATGAGTAGATGAATTAATTATGTCTGTGGAATATTTATTGAAATCTGTTTCTCTTACGATAGTATGCGGCAAAAAATTAGAAATCTCCCTCAAACGATATATTTGTATATCTTTGTTACCAAATACAGCTTTCCTCATCATTCAAATGGTGAGGTGGATGCTTTTTGCTCGTTGAATTCTTTACGAGCTCTAAAAAAATCAGCCTAAAATTAGCTTTTTAATTTGGCGTTTGCTGTCAGTAATGTCAGCACTGGAAGGCTGTAATGTGCAAAGGATGAAAATGCAACGTATTGCTCAGAAGCAACAAAACACAAAGAGAAAAAAACGTCATTTCTTAAGAATAAATTCTTGACTATTTAGAAAGTGCCCAATAATTGCGTGAAACCACGAGAAAAGGCGAACTTTTTGCTTATTTCCGCAAAATTATTTTTGAAGTGTTTTGCATTCCGCATTTATAATGGTTCTCTCAAATTCCATCCGGTTTCTATTTGAAACTGCAAAATTTTTATCGCATTTTTGGAACTTATGAAGATGACTGGAAATCGCATTTCCACTACCTGAAAATAAAGGGGTGGGGGGAAGGGGGAGGGGCGATCCATATCCCTCAACTTTTTTTTCTCTTCTCATCTCCTCGTTCCATCCTTCCTTCTCTCTCTGGCATGCCTAATCACGGAATTTGCGGATCATCACGACCACAGTGAATAAAAACTATCCAGCTCATCTTGCGAATTTAAACTTTTCCCGAAGAACATATCGGATGTCCATAAGAATACTTTGCAGAATTTCGATGTTTGGTTCGAAAACGTTCAGTCTGATGGACTCACAACGAAGGAAATGAAACAATAGTTTAACGTTGTGCTTTTGCTAAAATGGTGTAAAAAAAATTTCTCTCAACAATTTTCAAATGTTCTCAAACCTCATATTCGTCATCTCGTAGATTGATTTGGAAGTCAAAGATGAATTTCTCTCTTTGAAATTTCTCGTCATTTGAAATCATATTATTTTATTTTCGGATTGCAGTTTACTTAACAAAATTTCCAACAAGTATTCTGATGAACAGATCTATGTGGTGTCCATCAAATCGTCGCCACTTGACCTAGGTGTTGGCCATTAGCAGAATACATACCAACAGCTGAAATCCGCATAATCTTTCTGAACTAATGAGTGGTTGAGGGTGACAATTGTGAAATATTGCACAACCTTCAACAACATAATTTTGTTCCAAAATTTGAGAATCAGGAGAGGGGACAGCACTTTGCCCGCAAAGATGGGTGGGTATCAATTCCGTACGGGGTCCTTCAAATGGGCTTGAAAGTTGTAGAATTCGGAAGGAACCTCCATGTTTTGTATGTTTCTGCAAAGCAACTAAGCACAACATTCAAATATGTCATAAGAATGCAAGTTCGATGTTCGACGCAGAGACAACGTTCAGATGAAGTGCTGTAAATATTCGATTAATACGAATTTAAGTCGCTGAAAAAAAAAAACTTTCGTTTTTATTGTAACTCTGAGACCTATCCAAAAATTATAGATAACTCATATCTTACCGAAGTCAATGGAAGCCATGAGATTTGCTTCTAAGCATTCGGAATCTGGTTCTAACGATAGGAACAAAGGTGCAAGTTTGAGTATCACCCATTTCAAAAAATTAATTTTTTTAGTCTGATATTTCGATCTTTGCTGAAAAATGTTTCCACTGTTTATCTATAAAAGTAACGGCCAAAAAGGTTGATTCCACATTTCAGTGCCAGATAAAACTAGAAATTAAAGTCAACTACCCATCGACTTCTCTTGAAAAACCTAACCAACGCAAAACAGAAGCATCCAATTCCACCATTTTATCCGCTATCCGTCAGAAACCATCGCATGCTTCATGAGTGGAAATAACCGTAGTCTTGGTTTATTATAACCACTATCTTTGTTTACTAATCTTGGAGATTCTCATTTAAAAACTATTGTTGCTTTGATGTTCCAGAGAGTCTATACTGCAAAAAAAAAAAAAAAAAAAAATTAGCTGAATCATTAACATGCATCTATCGCAAATGTCTTACGACTAGCTGCATCATTTTCAATGAAAAATATTCTCATCCAAGTAGGACGGGTGCTTTCAAATTTATTCGGTTGATGCTCTCTCATCTTCTCCAATTCGAGAGCATTGTAGCGATTAACTCTAATATATTCAACTATTCACAAGCAACGATTTAGAGCTATCAACAATTTTTCAGGCTAATATTAGTGCATAATAGAATTAATGAAAGATACGGTGGTAAGTTATATCGAGTATTGGTTTATTCGATTATTGAGTAAAATAATACATTAAAAAAATTTTTCATAAATTCACGAGAAGAGAGCACCTTTCAACATTATTCTATCATTTTCAGAACAGCGCATTAGCCAGATTGCACTTCTATAGGGACAGCTTATCACCAGAAGGAATGGAAGAAAATGTTTTATTGACACCACTCGATCAGCAATTTACCATCGATGATGAGCGTACGTTTTTAGATTGAACTTCTATATTCTTTTCACTTAATTTGCAAAACGGAAATTTTTATACGTTAGATGTGTTTACTGACGAATGATATTTCATTGCTCGTAAATATTAATTTGCTCGTAAATAGGTGTTAGCAGAGAGCGAACGAGCTCTCCGCTAACGCCTATTTTTCCAACTGACATTTATTTGAAAACAGGTACTTGTGCTGAATAGGAGAATTCATCGAATAGAGTAAACTCCTGTTGGAAATTCGCAAAAAAATGAGACCTTTTTTACCTGAATGGAAATCTCGTTGAAAAGAATTCATCCTTAAATAAAAGCAAAGCCACTCCGCGAAGACTCCGGAGCTTCTATCTGCTCCCGCTTGAACAACTAAGCTAACATAGAGTGTCATGCGGCATCAAGGCCATTTAGTTAAACTCATTTTGCATAGATAAATTAAGCATAAATATCTGCCTAAATGAAACGTGAACTGAGACCAAGAAAGTTCCGAGAACCTCCAAATTCCGCCCGCAGCCACATTTCACAAGTTATTGCCCCAGGTCGCAATTGACACGTTTGACCATAGAAGTCAATTGCTCAGAACAAATTCTTTAACATTTTTTTTAGTGGAATAATCGTATTATTTCCTTCATTCAGTGGTTTTTTTCGTTTTCATAGAACTACGTGCAATAGAGCTAAAGCAAGCAGCAAATTTTTCATGGATTAGCGAAACAATTTATTCAAAAAAAAAAAGTGAACGCCTCGACGCAACAGCAATTATTTTCGTCTAATTCTGCATACACTTTAGCTGTATTGTATCGTGAAAGACGTTGTCGGTGGAAGCTGTGTGGTGCCGGTGGGAAGAAATTCCGTGGCCTATGGTAACGCTGCAACAATTCGGTGATCAACTCGAACACCAAAATGTATATAGCAGCATGCCTTAGATCATTGTGAAATTCATTCACCAATCGTGTTCACCATCTCATTTCTTCTACGTGAAATACTGGTGGATGCTGTTTGTTTTATATGAGTAAAAAAGTTTGTTGGAATGTTGCTATTGCCATATTCGCGTCATTCTCTACTGGAAAGCACTAGTGAAAAATGAGTCGTTCCAATATAAACTAACTTCCTATAACTTTAAAAAAATTTACATTAATTTTTAGCTCAGTGGTTTCATGAGGGCATTTATTTAGTAATTTGTGAGGAAATTTTGTGAAAGGGTGGTAGCGTTTCTCAAAAAATCGAAACATGAGACTAACTGCAAGGTAATTAGACTCATTCGCTTCATTGAACTGAACATCTCATTTTATCTTTGTTGGTCCATTTTATCCTCGTGACGTGAGAAATGTGGGATTGGGAAACAGCATAGGAACTCGAAGGTGCTATGCAATATCCCCTTGGGCGTTAAATGAATGCATTTGTTATGCTATTGCCGCATGGGCATAACCATTGATATTAAAGAAGCGTCGAAGAAGCAATTATGACTGCAGAGCTGCTTACTGTTTGCATATCATCACAGGACGGTACAGCTTGATGCGTATTTCTTCGCCCATCTCCCTCTCCCCCCCCCCTCCCAAGACAGATATAGTATGCCCCTTTCTTGCACAAATGTGCACCCCATTTTCCCAGTCAAAATTTGCTAGGAGCTGAGACATCAAACTCGAGTTTCATTAGTTCTACGCGGTGTATAGCACAACACTGCTGCCAGCTGTGGTAGCTATCCAAAAGAGAGAGTATCAGATGCTCAGAAACTATCCAGAACTTGACGGGTCAAGCTGAAAACCTAGGATATCTTGGCTTAGAAACCTCTCCCAAAAAAGACATTTAGCATACCCATTATAATTGTTTTCTGAGTAGTGAACTGATGAAAATGTACAAACGGGTACAAACCTACAAACACATACATATAAAGCGGGTCTCACAATGCAGAGTTCTTGCAACTTTGCAAATCTAGATAAGCACAAAAATAAAAAGTGGACGTTCTAGAAATTCTACACAAAAACACAGAAATTCTTACCCCATCAAACAGTGATAAATAATGTGTCTGCTTGCGTCTGCTCGCCTGTATGTGTCGGCGTGTACATGCGTTTGCGTGTGTTTTTCTGCGTATTTGTTGCGTCTGTGTGCCCATGCGTCTGCGCATGCGCGTTCAGGTATGTGCGTGCACGATGCTAAAGTGGCCAATTTTATGGTCAAACAGTGGCAGATAATAAAGCACGACCAAACTTAATGAGGAAGAGTGCGCTGGTTGGAAATTTTTCGTATATGAATTAAATATAATAAGGTTCAAGCGAGAAAGTCGAGAATATGATGCAGTGTTATTTCGAAAAGAATGAGTCAGAAACAAAGCAAGATTTTCTAGACGCTGCATTTATTTCAGGCAATACAAATACATATACAAAAACCAATAATGTTGTTTCAGTATAATTCACAGTTATTGTTGAAAAAAAAAAACCAAGCTGTATGAAGTATCTAATTGCGATGCCACACGAGCGTTGAGTAAAGCTTGAAAATGAATGCCCATCTCACATTATATGCAATAACTCAGTGAGGTGCCTTAATCTCATAACGGTAGAGTGATCTATTCGTATTTCTATTACCCACATTCCGAAACCTCATCGCTTGCTCGGAGGAGGGAGGGAGAGGGAGGAGAGGGAGACTCTTTATGCGAAGTCAATTTCCATGGGGGGGGGGGGGCATTTAAAAGGGAATGGAATCTTAGCACTGAAATATTCAAGCAAAGTGCTTCTCTCATAATGGAAGTTTAAAAGTTTTCATATAATTTGCTACAAATTTGTTCAAATAAACCTCTCCAATATCTTTTCGTTCAATTTTCAATAGTCTTTCACTTCACTAGTTCTATCATAACAGAAACTTTATTTATACTTTAATTTAAGCTTATAATTTTAGAATATACATAAATAATGAAAGGAAATATTACAAGACGTTAGTTCAACAATAGATGAAAGACAAATACGGCAAAACACTTACAAAAATCGAAGCGTCACATCAAGTTATGAGTTGTTTGCTATTATGAGCAGCAAAATTGCATCAATGAAATGCCGAGAATCGCTTTTTATGCTCTTCAATAGTTTTTCAACGTTGCAATTTTCTGCAGATCAAAAATTTCGACACGTTCCTATAAAAATAAAGAATCCTCCATATAAGAGATTCACCTAAATCCATAATGAAGCGTTATTTAGCTCTTTTTCTAGTGAACACTTTTCGCAGCCTAATTGACAGTGAGCTGCAATATGCAAAATATTTAAAATATGCAATGAATCGAAATGAAAATAAATTAGTGACTTCTATTTTTCAACATTCTTTGAATACTTTCTCATTTCATGAAAAGAATAAAAAATATTGTATCAAAAATGCGATTGATTTCTCTACACAATTAGTTACAACTTTCCTTTAAGCATTTCCAACAAAACAGTTATTGCTAGCATATTTCATTTATAAAAAAAGTCTGGGCGAAAAGCACAAACCATGTTACATTTATCCTCGAGGATCTGCAAAAATTTTCACTCTCATTTTATCTTCGACATGTTACAACCACCACAAAATCATTTCCGACGGTTGAGGACGTACAACATTATGTTGAAGTTGTTCAAGAACAATCGAATTCGCACAACGTTCTACGTCACACTTTTCTTCGTTATGAAGTCTGTTGAGAGAGCGCTTGCATCCAAATGAACCTAAATAAATTTATAAATAATTTTAGCATTGAAGATGGAACTCTAGCACCAAAAGATTACTTGTGACGCATAATATTGGCTATGTATTAGCACGCAGAAATATAATAATTATACAGATATTAGAGCAGTTATGCGTCTAGCTTAAAATTGCAAATCGTTTTAATTATGTGCATTTGAATGGGTTCATTTCCTTTAAATATTTGTTGGTTGCCTTTGCTAGGTTTTGGTGAAATGGCGCAACATTGAGGATATTTATTCACCGTTGGCATGGCATGCTATGAGATTTGGAAAGGGTACTAGCTGCTTCAATAATGAGGGTTAAGGTAGTTTGGCCTCACCCACATATCGCAAACGTAGCACAAAAATATATCTGAGAAAACAGGAAAAAAACATAAAAAAGAAATGTAACATAGCCTAATATTATTTTATTTTTTGTTCTTGAAAATTTTCGTAGGAAGCAATTTGCGCTTTCGAACAAAACCGAAAACATCTAAAAATTCTCAATAGGATATTGACACAATGCAAAACTGATCTATTCAATGACTAAGAAGCTGCGGAAATTCAAATAATCAGTAAACAAAAATTCGAGAAACTTCATTGAATTCTCCCATTGAATTTGAAAATTTGTATCGGTCATAATTTAGAATATTCTGAAAATTTGTATCGGCCATAATTTAGAATATATTTTGCGATTTTCAGTCTAAAAAAGAAAATTTTGACACAATTTTTTTCTCAGGCATACAAATTATTTACATTTACATGTGAATGAAGCAGCGTTGATCGCAAACGAATCTATATCTAAATGTATAATAGTTTCATAAGTTCTATTTAAATATCATTTGATTTAGAATTATTTCACAAATTACTAAAAAAAATGTTTTCATTGAAGTTATTAAATTGATTATTTTATATGTACGGAAAGAAAAAAAAGAGTTTCGTAATGCAACGACAACTTGCCGAATATTCTTAAAAAAAAAAAGGAATTTCATACTTTGGTTGCAATTTTAGGTGGTGTGGTTGGTCGCATAACCTCGCAATGATGTTCCAAATCGTCCGAATCAGCGGAAGACAATGACTGAAATTAAAGTTTTTCTTTTCGCCTCTTTATTTCAAGTTGTCCAATTAGTGGAAATTTGTAATATTGATTAAGAGTGAAGAAACAACAATAAGTTTCCCTATAAGCAACAATTACTTGAACATAAATCCTCTTGAGGTACGTTCCACCAAATGCTGTAAAATCTATGAGATGCTGAAAGATCAGAGATGTGAAAAACAAACTATATATGCAAGCAAACCTCGTCTATGATGAGCTGGTCATCACCTTTCAGCACTACTCGAGTCTTGACCTCATTACATAAGTTTGCTCGCATTGTTGAAGAAGTATTTGGCAGAGACGCATGGATATTTTCATGAGGCGTTAACTTCACTTCCTGATTTGAGGACGGCAAATTTCCTCTTGGCTGTTTGTTCAAAAGACCGTCTTCTTCGATAGAGTATACGCCGATATCCGATATTGCAGAGGATGAAAAAGTCGATTTTCCCTCATCGCCGCTTTCCATTTCATGTTCATCGGTGGCACAAACGCTAATTACTTGTAAAGCACATGGTGAATGCTCAATGCTTTGGACATTCTCGCCAATATTTTCTTTGCAAGAAATTTCGATTTTGGGAATTGTACTTCCCCATTGTTTCGTTGATGTGTCATGCATTGCGCCATTGAGTACATATTTGAAATCTTCTTCGGTGCCTAAGGTGACGACATTTGTCTGTAGTGATGTGTTGTTCATATCACTTCCGTTTGAGGTGTCGTTCTTTTTTTCCGAGTCGGCAACAATGACGCTCACTGCGTCATCTAAAATTTTCCCGTAATCATTAACTCACATAAATATTTCCATCTCAAAATACATATGTTTTAAAATGAATTGGAACAGAAATGGCTCACTATTCTAGTAGAAATATGAATAGGCAATTTGCCGGCAGTCAAAAAAAAAGCTCAACATAGCTAAAAACATTTTTTTCTTACGTAGTATTTTTTAAAAAAAAACTTTCAAATTATCTAATCTCAAATGACTACATAAATGGTAAATTTAGATAGCATTATAAAAAATTCACCTCTCATACACGAAGCATCCAACTCATCCTTTTTCGGATTATTTTTGCAAACTTTAGTGCTGTTGCAATTGTCGTTATCGTTAATATTTGTTGATACAATTGTTTGCATGAGTGTTTGAGTACGCTTTCTGGCTTGATATCGTGTTAGAATCAGTAAAGAAAGTGCAACAATGGCAAGCACTATCGCAACGATCATCACAACATACATCCACCTGAAACTTTGTCGACAAGTTTTCATGTAAATCAATGCACAAAATTTTTCAAACAAAATTGACAACACCAAAAGATTAGCAAAAATATTTTAGACTAAAGTACCATGGGGCAAGTCGTCCATTCGTTCTTGAGTCCGCAGATGAAAATAATTGTAGCACAATTTCAGGTGTTGTCGTGTCATCAACAATAGTGGATGTCGTCGTCGCCTCATCTGATGCTTCTGTTGAATGGCTGCTAGCTTGAACCTAAACACTCGTATAGTTCTGTCACAATAACTGTCGAATATTTTTTAGTGCATTACCGTTTAACTTGATCACAACCAGTAATAAGTATAAAGCGTTTGCGTTTTTCTTAGTACCTTTTAAATTTTCGCACAAAAATTTTTGAAATAGATTAGCATAATTTGCACTTTTGATGCACATTAAAGCACCAGGATATTGTCTTTCGAATTTCACCATAATATCTTAGAATTGCATCATTTAAACGCCTTTTTTTGCTAAGGTCATCTTGAATTAAGCAATTTTAAGCTGAAGCATTAGAGCATCATTTAGCGCAGCGATCACTTTGAGTTTCGTCACAGGTAGAACTCTGTTATTTGTTGCGAACATCGTTCGTGATTGTAAATGCGATTGAACAGTAACACTTGTACAAAAAAAAAAACAAACAATTCCTATGCAACGTACACTAATGATAACAACATCTTCGAAAGATTTGATTGTTAGAAGCTTGGAACACAATGCCTTTCTTAACATCCTCATGAAACTTAATGTAGGTTCATTGAAGGCGCTCGCATACTTAAGGCACGACAGGTATTGCACATACCCTGGGCGCCATTTGAAAAGAACATCACTAAGCAGCTTATATTAACCGAGTCGTAGTGTTTTTTTTTTCATTTTCAACAACATTTCAACAATCCTAAAAAGTTTTTTAAAGTAAAAGATTAATCAGCTTGACTCGTATTTCTGTATTGGTACTGTGATAAAAATATCCAAAGGATAGTGACAGATTTTTGGCCAGGAGCAAGTTTCAAAGCTTGCAAGAGAAGCTATTTCCATAGGTACAGCTCCGATTAAGGATTATTAAACGCATGAACCTACCTTGAATGGATCGATCATTTGCTCACCAATTTCATCGATAATATTATTCAGTCCTTCCATGTAGTTTTTTGCGTTGAATAAAGCAGTGTACTGATTGAATACATGCTCCATTAAATTGGCTGGTAACTTCAGATCTCTTCCTGTCTGAGAAAATACATTACGATTTATTAATTTTTCATTTATTTTCTTGCACATCATTCGTTGAAAAGTTGCAGCACATTTCTCATACATTTGCAAACTATGAGAATGTAACCGATAGGCATCAAGTGAACGATGAAAGAAATGTTGGTTGACATTTGCGGAATTATTCGTATCTTTGATGTGCTCTGCACAAGGAACAATTTTGAATTTGACAAAAGAAATTATGATACGTCAACTCTTCAATCGCATAGAAATTATGATACGTCAACTGTCCAATCGCATATAACTAAGCAATCCATACGTCAAATGATGACCATTACGGATAGAGCATACGCCGACCAAACGATCAAAATGACCACCAAGTGACCAAAAAATGACCACAAAAAAGACCCAAAAAACGAATCAGAAAACAAACATCCTCTATGAGAGTTTATCCCCCCCCCCCCCTCCCATCAGCATCTGCAAACCCACCTATAGTCTAATAATAATCAATTGTTCACGGGTAGATGAAATCACCGAGCTTATTTCACAAGCTTTTAAAGACGGCAGGTATCTCCCGCTTTCCATCCCATGTCACTTGACTGTAAAAAAAATTTCACAAATGAAGCAATACCTACTCTAACATATGCGAGTTTAGCTGCTTCAACGCCAACGATAATCAAGAAGTTTTTACATGGTAGCGAATTAAGGCCATACTGTTCGGCCACCTCGTTGCCGAAATCGGTCTGAAATTCAGAACAGCGCAGATAATTTGCTTGAAGCAAGGCGAAAATTCATCTTTTGCATGCAATACAGGACTCACCTGTAACTCTTGAGGCTCATAAAAAACCTTTACACATTGCATGAAATACCAACCTTTTGTTCCAGCGCTTTCTAACCACAACAGTGCGCTCCCACTGTCAAGTTATGTTCTTGTTCGCAGACGGATTCACGGGGTGAGCACTCCCCCACCTTCCCCCCCGTCCCCCACCCCCTCCTCCCTCCCCGTCCTAGGCGCTAATTTGACTTCCACGTTCAGCTCTTCAGTTCATGAATGCAACAATTATCAGACCAAAGTTTAACGTCTAAATGAAAAATCAGCATCAAGTCGATGGCTTTGTAGGATTGAAAAATATGGGTTTTCATAAGAAAGTAATATATATTTTGGTAAATCATAGCTTAAGGATAGCTACAAAATTGCCCGAACTTTCATCAAGTTAGGTATATTTTAATAATTAGCGAGAACATAGTTGGCTAACTATTACCAAATCAGTATCTGTCGTTGAGTGATTAGAAGCCGTTTGAATCCTTTTTGCAAGAATAACATAAATTTTTACGCCTTCTGTTATGTTTTGATAACATTCAGCCGGTGCACTTTCACTATAAAGTATATCGGCATCACGTAATCCTGAAATTGAATACACTGCAATATCAGCAACCTCTCAACTATATGCCAGCTTTAATAAGAAAATATGAAAGAGCATTTAGTTGTGCTCAAGTGATATGCTGATAGTATATAAGCAATAAAACACTACAAAAGTTGGATCATGAATAAGCTAGTTGTTTGAACAGCAAGACACGGTTTTCAGGTTGTATTAAAAAAAAAGTTACTCGTCATGAGTTACTCGTCACTTTGAATAAACTTCTAAGGAATACAATTTTCAAAGATTTTAAAAGTTTTTCACTGAAGAAAGAGGTTTCATTGAGATGAACGCTATTTTTCTCTCCAAAAACTTTCATAAAGTATAATATAATTCTATGCAGCTTCAGATATTTGAATACGAAGACGTTTTGGTTTATATAATAAAAGGAAAGATCGACTAAGGACAGAAGTTGCTGTCTATTGCTGGTTTAAATGTGAGATCTGCCCAAGCTCATGGAGAGTAAATTGTTGGACAGTAGATATTTGAAAATTCACTACTTCTACAAGTTTTACTTTGCGATTTTTCGTAACTTTTTGAGGAAAAACGTATTCTCAATCTGTCGATTGATGTTTTCGTGAATATTCAATCGCCATTGATCGGTAAGAATATGATCGGGATCGCAAAGTGTCGAATTCGGCCACGTATTACATAGTGTTGAATTCGTTCGAGGATCTGGATATGTGCTAGCAGACCATTGTTCAGTATCTGCACGTAGAACTGTACCAGAGGCAAGAATTAGCGAAAGCAGAGACAGCATACTTCTTCAACACATGCCAATTTCCTCTGAAACATTTGAAAAACTTTTTCTTTTTTTTTTTCGCATTCTATTATTTTTTGACTACAAGGTCGTACAGTTTTTAATTTCATAAGTGAAGAGGGAAAAAAGCTTTTTCATCTTTACGCTACTCGTCAGCTTTTATTCTCTTTCATTGCAATAATTAGCTTCAAATTTAGAGCCAATGCTATTTAAAACGCTCATCGCGCCTTCAGTAATAAATTCTGTGCAATTCATATAAGAAATACAAATTAGCTGCTGATTAAATGAACAGATTGACAGGAAACGAAACCAGGGCTGGCACTATTGTTACCTCACCAATTGCGTCTATAGATAGATATTTTTACTCAATTTCTTTATTATCCATTCTGTGAAGGCAGTCTTATCGTGGATCGGTTCTGAACCATGAAAAAAAAAAAGATCATATAAATATCAGTGATTGACGCTGTTCAAGTCATGTGAATAATAAAATAAACCTGGATAGTGGCAACTAGGTTTGAATAAATGATATGGTCTATGTGTAACAACGAGCGTGAATTTAAAGAGGAGGGTTTGTGGTATAGAGGAGGTGGCACAATGCAGATAATGTTGACTTAATAACGTTTCTATGGGTGAGGGGGTTCATTGCCAAAAGCGCTGCTGAAAACTGCCGCATCACAACCTTACAAAGGGTGATACGATCGCTAAGAATGCTAAACACATACGTTCGCTATACTTCAAGAAAGATGATCGCATGCGTAACACGTAAAATGCGGCACAACAAAAGATTCGTAGAAAGGGTGAATTCGATCATTGAATCGAATCGACATATGCCGCCTCTCCTAATGTTTCGCCTCCTCTACAGCTCAGATGTTAATGCACAACGATCACCCCTGATCTACTCCATAAATTAACTTTGAATTGACTAATATATAGGTGACTATCAAAATTGACTTGTAACTAATATGTAGTGCCTCACCTCAGAACAACTGCTAGATGGGCTTCACAATGGTATGTGCATCGATGGCGCTTCAAAGGTTTCACATTATTCTGCGTGAATTTCCTTGAAACAATACATTCAGCACTTTTTTTTTTTTAAAGAAGATTAGATAAATGAAGTATGCCAGCATAGAGCTGTGCTCTGGATTGATTACAGTATACATGACAATCGAATGTTTATTTGGATTTTTCGCGAACGAGTCTGTTTAAAAAGCCAATTCGATGGGTTGAAATATGTAACATTATATTAAACTGAAACAAGTGAGGCATTATGAATATGCCGCCCTTGTGATTGAGACTCCTTGAGTTTATAAAATATATCGGTTCTATTGGCATATTTCATGCATATAATTACTTATAAAATTAATGATTGCCAAAATATATCACATTATACAAGCAATTACGCATGACCTTAAACAATTTGCGATTTCGAACTCATAATATCATAATCAAAGCATAAATGAGGCACAGTTACAACAATCAGATATATAAATGGCAGTGGATTTTGTTCGCAAAAATTTCTCTCATCGAAGAATATGGAAGAAAATAGATGGAATTTTTTTTTTTTTTTTTTTTATAGGAAGCGTCTGTGTTTGACTTTCATATATAATGACTTCAGAAAAAAAGAATTACATTGATTTAAAACCATGGCAATAGCCGGTTTTTGATAATGCCAATCTAAAGCTCACAACATGGACTAGAAGTAAAAGAAAAAGTGTTACAATAACATAAGCCTTTGTTATAACTAACACCTATCGTTAGAAATACTAACATAGTGAAGAATCAATACACCTATATTGGGACTGTTGAGAGAGATACAAAAACGATGAATATTTCTTGTGCAAAACAAAAAAGACGACACCACTTGAGAAGGTGAGTTACGAGTGGGATGTGCGAGAGGTGTATTTGTTTGCGTGTAGCACGGCTGCAACGGAACGCACAAACCCAATACTAGCGGAATAAGCGTACAGTAAAATCTTTCAACCATGCAAGAATTGCTTTTAAGCTTTTTAAGCTTAAATCTGCACCACTGCATTACTGTAATCAATTACGAGCAAGATATAAATACACACGCGCTTCGACGACATATTAACTGTCGTGCCCCAAACAATCTAAAATCATAAAATTTTGTTATTTATAGATAGTTTTAGATGATTAAATTCGAGAAAAACGAGCATAATAAGGTTCACTGAAAAAGAATAGTTGCAATAAAATTGTGATGATGGTGAAATTCGATTGCCGCACCAATACGACTTAAATTTGTTCCACAACATTTAAAGCATCAACAAGAGCTTTTCAACTATTGGGGGTTGAAGTGGCTCGTGAAGGGTATTCATCTGTAGTGCAGTGATTCCATAGAATATAACTTGAACAGATTTATATGCATGCTTGTCGCTGTCTTGTTAAAATTGATATTATTGGACATAAGTTTTGATCATTACACTGGACTTGACTGATGATCATTCGTCTTATTTTGGATCACAACATAAAGTGATTATTTTTTGCCTCTTTATCGCGCTGAATGAACTATGAAATCAATATTTATCCTTGCTGTACACTAAATTTGCGGAGATAAAAGTAACAGCAGACGATATTATATTCGTTTTGTATGGTTTTGCAAATGAAAAACTACGCAAAAAATCATACCTTCAATTACGGCATTAGGGGAAAGAAATGTTATCAAAAATTACGAGAGAAAAAATGATATTTAGAGAGGAAGGTGAGAGGGAAAAAAGCTAGGAGGAGGTTTTTTTTATCGTTTATCGCAAGAAATTTCTTCAAATATTCGAGCAAGTGTTCCACAAATAACGAAAAACCACAATTTATATCATTTATAACGTTTAACGGATTAATTTTTTTTTTTCCATCAAATAATAGCAGACTTTTCTCTATTGTAGATTAGACGATGCAAATTTGAACACTACTTTAGAATTGTTTTATTTTCATTGATTAATTTATGTGGAGAGTGCAACTTTTCTTATTGCAGTAAATTTTAAGCAAACGTAAAATGAGAAACTTGTCTTTATGTTTGAGTGTTGAGCATTTTAAAAGTACATTGAGAACTCTTGTCGGTAACCTTGCAACCACTCAGACAATAGCAATACACACAAGAGATCGAATAACCAAACAGGAAGTATCTTAAGGATTCATTTCATCATCTATGAATTGAAAAATACAGAAAGGGCTTATGATGGATTTTTCTACTGACTAACTTTTCAAGCATGCTATCCAACGAATACATCGAAAAAGTTTGGTAAACAAGTTGGCTATACGATTGTCACCGGTTAAAAATGGAAATGACACATCGAAGGGGAAGTAAGAGGAGTTGTAGAAAATGCCCCACAAATCTTCACATCAAGAACCCTGGCTATGAATTTGAACATTTCAATAGTACAGTGCTCAACCCCCCCCCCAAAAAAAAAAAACCACCCAGGTTTTCTATGTACTGCAACCAGTGGAACATATAAAAACACGTAACTGAATAAATTTTCAGATGTTTTAAGTTGTTTAGAGCGTGAGAGGTGAGAGGAGGACCGACAGATGAATTTCAAGGACGACAACTTTGAAGGGAACGTCCATAAGACAAAAAATAAAATGACACAACACCTAAAATAGCAAATGAGAAAGGAGCAAATAACGTGGTACTTCATTCTTATGCTGAATTTTAGTCAGAAAAATGTAAATTAGACCAATCGGCTATAGATTAAGCGGGAGCAGTGCTGGTGCAAGGTAGGTCAAAGAAGGTGGAGAACATACAGGCAGATCAAACGACCACCCAGCATGTGACGTGAGGTTATCCTGAGGCAAAACTGAGAAAGTATAAAAGGGATTGATGTGCTCATGTATTCGTTCCAGCTTCTAGACTGCTCTAGTAACAGAGTGGGCATACGCGTGGCCGCTGAAATGCGAGAGGCCTGCACAGCTAGATGAGCCAATGGGAGCTGACCACTACAAGAAAGTGAAGGACTACATTATGTGAAGTAAGACGCCTGGCATCTACCTCATAGCCAATGTTAACATGCTGGTCTTCTTTCATTTCGCCAAGCAAATGCGACGACTGCTATACGGAAGACGCCCACCCTTGTTGCGCTCATAGAGTGAAGCATCGCAAAAGTGAAAGAAACTGTACGAAGAGATACTGCACTTTGCAGGGGGTCGCATCAAAAGAAGGCGAAAGCGAAATAGCACATCGCAACGATCGTCATGAAGTGGCACACTCACCGATTCAATAAAACTATTTGTACCATGCTCAAGCTGATGCTGTAAAAAGTAGTCAAATGTGATGTTACGAACGTTAGCCCATTCCTTACAGTCAACAGCAAAAGCTTTATGCTACTTTACAGTTTAGTGTAACTCTATAAAAGGCGTTATAAATATCACTCTGGCTATAGAAAATCTAACTTGTCTCAATTCCTCTTGAGAATCGGCTACGTGCCGTGATATAAAACTTGACATTTAGCTTTGTTTAGCAACAAGCTAGATCACTATTCTTCGCGTCACTGGGATGCATCTATTGCATCGGTTCAACTGCTATGCTGCCTATGCGCGAGCATTTGAATGTAGCAAACTCAAATTTGCATATAAGTAAAAGTACACGATTGGGCTTGTATCACTTACAGTTGATTAGCGTACAAGGCTATCTGTGCACGCCTATTGAGCTTGACTTTTCTTCGGAAAAAGTGGCGCTTTTTTAAAAGTAAGTGCGAATATTGCAATGATATTATATTCATTCCAACTAATACCTTTACTTTCTCGCATATCTGCAAGTCTCATTATACGACTCTCCGTTCAGCTAAGCGATTCTTCTACTCTCCCTTTCTCATTCAGATGATTTGGCTAAACTAGCAATTATATTTCAAGAGGCTTTTTGAGCTAACACTGTATAACATTCTAGATGTGCAGAAATTTTCTAATATTAATATGGATTTCGAGAAACGATTTTCATAAAAGCATGACTAACGCCCTGTTAAGCTAGATAGATGGAGAAGCAGTAGTGCACAAAGCCGTGAAGTTAGACGCGATTGAGTGGTATAAATAACGACAGCTAGATATGCGACGATCGGAGCCTGTCTCTTAATGGGAACCACCCTCTGCAAATGTCACTGATGCTCACTCAGCGATATTCGTGAAGACGAGTGGCTTCTCCCTTTCAAGTGTCTTGTAGTCTTAGTGACCATCCATCCGACCTGTGGTGCCGTTTTTGTCCCTCTGCGATGTGGACGGTCTTCATTACATCGTCTTTTAAAAGTGTCAACACATCGCTCTCTTTGTCTGAGAACCTCATGTAATGGAGTGGATTCCAGATTAAATCATCAAAAGTTTTCTCTAAATGATTCACCATCTTTGCTCCATTATGGCTCATTGATCTTGCACTAGCCAACCGTTCGATTCAGTGTTATGTTTTTTGAACTTCACCATTTTCTAAGTAACAATGCTTCGAGACTGAAGTCTAAACCTTGAAAGCTTAGCTGCTGGAAAATGCAGTACGCATACTTTATGCTGGATGGCTCGATCACACAGATTCTACAGGAACTCTTGTGTTGAACTGGCATATGGAATTACGAAAAAAAATGAGTTGATTGATGAATCCTCGAATTCCTAACTCCTACCCCCATTTTTGGCGTTCTTGGCAGTATTTGCATACGTTTTAGAAATAGCAAAGCTGCCCAGCAAAATAATTCAAATGCGAATGCAATATTTTCCATCTACTGTGAACTTTTTGAGCGTTCCGTTGGAAATTATACTCAGCTTTCGATGTTGAAAGAATTCATAGAGAAAAAATGAAGCAGACACTGCTGAATATCGATGAAAGAAAAGGCAAAAATTACATGAGGGTTGATGAACATTAATCGAACAGAATATCCCTTTTGTTATGTTGAATGACGTAGAAAAATTGAAGGCAATATTTGAAAGAAAGGAATTATTGAAATGTGAGCAAATTTTCATTGGAGGCAACTATCGGTAGAATAGGCAGGTTGTTCATCAAAATTAACAAAGACGGGTCACAACGTGGTCAAAACAGAGGCTGAAATCGGCCGCTACCAAACTTACCCACATTCTTTAAAAACGCTTATTTGCTCGATGTGACAGGGAAAAAAGTTGAAGTATTAAATAATATTTTGAGCATGACTTTATATGTAAACGTTAAAACATGGTAGACAGACCGATGTTTCAAAATCGGGGTGATGTACGACAATTTTTTGAGGAGAGGAAAGGGAAAAAGGAAGGATCGTAAGAGTTTTTTGCTCACTGTTGCTAATAAATCGAATAAGGCTATATTGAAAACGTTGCAGGACTGAGAAAATAAGAAAATAAGCTATTGCCGATGAACTGGTCTCTAAAAGTTTGAACACGCTCAAACAATAGATTTAAAAAGAGCGCTAACTACGATGTAGCGTTGAATAGTCGATTAGACGGAAAACTCGTCAATTCGAAAACTTCGATGAATGGAAATCGTTTCGGAATTAGAAGCGCCCTCGTTATCGACAGTTGTACATTAACAATGCCGAAAAGTGATTTAGCATCTATGAAGCGATGCATTATGCAAGCCAACTGCAGTAGGTTTAGGCCTTTGCGTCTTCACATGAGGCAACAAATACAGCGGTATGTGTGCTAGAATAATATAACAGTAGCAATGAGTGCAACTGATTTCTGACAGTGCTTTCGCATTATTTTATTCGAAAAACAACACTATAAACTGATGAAAAGAGAACGACTGAGCAACATCCTCTATAAATTATCAGAATGAAACCATCAAACACTTTGTTAGACAGTGGTCCCATCTCTTAGAAGCTGGGATAGTCATGGGCGCGAACATTATCATTAATTTTAAAGTGAACGCCTCCCACTGGTAGTCAAGTTATGGAACAGAGATCAAATCGTGACTCAATATGAGCATGGCTATGCGAATGTTCCTCAACAGTGACAACTGAAATGGGTGGAGCCATATAATTAGCGCATACGGCAATAATAAGTTGGAAAAGGCGATATTCGTCTGGTGGCACAAGATTTATTGGTAGTTAGTAGAAAAGCGGCCTTGAGCATGTCATCAATGCTCACAGCTGTCAGATCGGATCCGCCCTCAACTCTTCACAGAAGCATTTATAATGAAAATTTCGAAATTCACTATTAAAGAAAGTGAAGTCGAGAACTCTTAGAAATCTGTGCGTAGTACAGTACTATGTCGGATTAAGCAATCATATGGCGAGGCTGAATAGAAATGTGGATGATTCTATGGAACTTCACACCTCTATGCAGTGCTGGATCCAAGACTTCGTCACATGACAACTAAATTTATGAAATTTTTGCCAGCACTCAGAAAATAGGATGTGTTCTGAATTAGCAAAGAGAATTCCTTCTGAACTTGGTCCCTAGCACTAAATTTGCGGTGGTGACCACATTAGAGCGAAAAATGTGTTTTTGAAATTTAGGGCAACATTCCAAAATTGAGGTGCTATTTAACACTCGAAACAAAAGCACTGCCCTACATACTTTTCAGTATAATTTTATATAATAAGCTAAACGTATAGGGTATTATTGCAATGGAGAAAACGAGTTGCATATGTTGCCCCCCCCCCCCTCCGATCAGCTAAGAGGTGATTTTCACAGCAATTACTTGTACGTATTGAACTGTTTCATTAAGAAAACGCAAGGCATTTGACGCTTATAAAACTTTTATTTTTGCACAGCATGGGGACGTGTTGTGCAAATCTTACGACGATATTTTTATGATATTTTATGACATATTTATGATATTTCTCTGATGATATTTTTACGCATAAGTGACTCTTATTGTTTCTTATTACGAGAAAAGTGCATTCCTTTGCTTATCTGCCTGGTGGACCGAATTCGCGTTTCATTCATTTATAAGTGATAGTGCCATGGACGACAGCTTGTAGTTATGCTACTAGCGAGCTTCGGGTGTGTGAAGGGTGTGCGGGTGGTTCAGATACAAAGGCGTAGTTTGTAAATACGTCAAATATAGGTGCAGAAGTGTGTAAATAAATGAATGAGAAAATGCCTGTAGATATGGTAAAATGGGTTGTAATCCTCTGCCACTCCTAGAGGGACGAAACAAACGCCACGTCTATTTCCCAGATGGAACGGAACGCCAAATCGGTTTCACGCATGACTACCTAACATTCCGCGTTTATAATACGAACATCAGCTCTGCTCTGGAGTATACGAAAGAGGTTGGGGTGGCTCTGCCAACATCTCTGACGACAATCTCGAAAGCTTCACAAACAGCAATCCTTAAATTCGCGTGATAAATTTTGGGCCGTTCTGTTCAGCATGCCTGATTCAAGAGTAGATAATTAATGTGTCAGAGCGATCGAAACATAAACATTTTTCCCCTTCAGCTAAAAAAAAACCCCTTTTCAGTTGAAGTAATAAATAACATTTTAAGCATGACGCTATAAGAAAAACCTTAGAACAAATGCTAAACAGTATCGCATGTATGTATGTGCCTTTGTCTCCTTCTTCGGTAGTTTGAATTTAGGAACCGATGAAGTTGCATTTACGAAACTTTGTGGGTATAGTGTACGCATAGCGAGATCATCTGTATTATTCCTCACTCGCATTCATTAGCAATGAAGGGGATTATGGATATTTAAAGGTGGGAAGATCTGCGTCCTTATTTACGTCTGTCGATTTTTCACCTACACAGGTCGAGGCGCAACAGGAATGCACCCTTTGTTCGTTTATGCGACCGATCGAATTAATTGACACATGAAGACATTATTTTCCATACTCCTTATTAGTTAGTAACTTATAGAACTAGTTGACCGGGTGAACAGGCATGTGAAAACTTATAGTGTGTGGTAGTTTAATTTATAGCGAGTTGGTTTCTGTAACTATGTTTTTATTAATTCAGAAAAGTCGTTTTCAAGATGTATTACACAGAACTTTTGGTTTGGTCTTGTCTCTGAACTTCTTTCAGCATGAGAGCGCTTCATTTCAACCGTAATTTAATCTAAGTCATCACGGCTTCACTTTGTCAGCGGCATGTATATTTTCAGTGAGAGTTCAACAAGACTTTAACAATTTCGGGCACAAGGCAATGTCAGTCGAGGGCGTTGATTTGTTTGACTGAGAGCAGTTATTCTTATAGCGAAGAAACATATCATTCGACCCAAGTAGTGGATCGCTATGCGAGAAACGAGGTGATCTTCAAACGAACAGCGGTGCTGTCCCGAAAAATGCCCGATAATATGGACTGGTACCATAGGCGTAAGGAGGATGGACCTGCAAATGATTAACAATATCTGCGAAAAATCGACCTCTGTTACAGAAAATTTTGCAAGAAAACGATTACACTACTTCTCATTTTTAAAAGCGTCAAGTGACTATCATCGACCGAATGTGTACCTGCTGGAACATGTTAATGTTACTGGTGAGATAATGTCAGGAAACTGCAATGTTTCTCCTTGCCTTGTTCGCCATACCAGTCGAAAGTCATTCTGATAAAATTAGTGGCGAAATCATGACACAGTAATTAAGTGACCATCTAGCAGATGTATTTGTGCCATTCATCAGATGCCGCCGACAATACAGTACTTGCGCAATTGCAAATCCCTTTATCTTTCTTTTTCTAGTTTTCTGTCTCTCGTGAGCTGGAGAAGGGTATTCCGTTCAAGGAGGTGCTTCTGGTGAGGAGAAGACTTCAATTTTTTTAACAAAACCATCTTCCAAACTTCACCACATATTTACATAAGTATCCAAACTTTTTTGCATAAAATCAAGCAGTAGACTCAAGCAATATATTCCCACACGTTGTCATGTGACATTTCAGATTTGTTTGAAAGGTATAAGCGACTCTAAATACTTTGTGAGCAGTTTTAAATAGAGGAGTTACATGCAAAAGTGGGAGGGCAATTGCATTCGTAAGATGCTCCCGTTTTCACGATGCCAACCGGAAGGTTTTTGCCCAGCAGGAGGCTTCTGTCTACCAAATACGGTAATTCGAACAGTAAATATGTAGATTCAAACGTCACGACTGCTCTATAGCTAAGATGCCAGTCAACCTTAAAATATCATGGGAATGTGAATGTGACTTACTCTTGCACGACTTCGATACACTCTGTTCGCTAGTGTGTCGGAGCCGAAATCTGAATACATCGAGCCAAACAAAGGCCGTTTGAATCGAATTCTGCAAACACTAATCTAAGATGTGCATTTGACATCATCATGGAATACGTTCAGTGCTGCCCTTCGAATGTTTTATGATATGCAAGGGTCACCGAGATACTGCTCTTATGATGCAATAATCGCTCATTAGTTTTCATTCAACTTTGAAACGTTTCTTATGCACCCAGAAATAGCATCTACAACAAGGTGCTCCTCAAAAATATTTCCATTTCGGCAGTGTTAAACTACTGAAAAAGATCAACAAGTGAGTCCGCGTTGCATGGAAACTTTCATTTAAATTTACCTCTTCCAAGCACCTTATGAAGTTTGTGTCACATATAATGCAACATACTCTAATAGCCGTTTGTGTGACCGCTGTTGCACCCAAGCACCTGAACTAAAGAATGAGAATATTTATTGTTCGACACTGCGATATATATAACTTCTACACCGCATTTGGCATGTTGAACGGAAAGGAATAAAATTTTGCATTTATCCGCCCTAAGCCATAAAACTTAACGGCTGTATGCAAATTTGATGACTACGGTTTGCAAAGCTTTCGAGATGGTCATCAGAGATGTGCCAACAGTTGACTTTGTACGAAACGGCTTTCTAGACTATGCATAGTTCGGTATTTTTCTATGATGTCGCAACTTATCTCTTCTTTAGGTGAGAGGGTACTTGCGTTGAATATGAGAATTCACACCGAAAATGTGCATAATATGGAAAAGAATTACGTGCATCTTTGCTGCGTTTTATTATGGCATATCGCTATTCAAACCACCTGTTCCACATGCTTCGGCTAGACCCTCAATAACCACACACCCTCACCAGCCCCAACTCCTCGCTCTCCGAACCAACAAAATCCTACCTCACCACCTGATTGAGCGCCAGCCCCTCTGCCATTCCTCAGTGAACAAAACGCCAAGGCGGTTTGGAGGATGGGATGCAGAGAAACAAAGAAATCCTCTTCTCTCTCACCACGCAAAACAACGAATGCGAGTTGTGCTCGTGAGCAAGAAAATATCACCAGAGAATGATAAGTAACATTTAGACGACACGTCTTTATGTTCTGCCGAAATAAAACAATAAAATGCCAAAATATACCAGAGAATGCCAAAATGAAATCACTTGTGAGCTGCTGTTCAAAAACGAGGAAGTCGTTTGACTCCATGAATGCAACCCAATTTCCATAGCTCATGATAAAATGATCAAGAATTCCGTTATATGGGAAAAAAACTTATGAAAATTTTGCCAACACTCAGGAAAGTGAGGTGTGTTCTGAATTTGCAAACAGAATTCCTTAACTTGACTCAAAGTGCCAAATTTCGCGGAGATAACAACATTAGAGCTATGTACTTTCGAAATCAGAGGCAATATTCTAGAATCGAGGTGCTAACAGCGTATAGAAAGGCATTGCTTTACTTACTCTTCAGTTTAACTTGATACGATAAGCTAAGGGTATAAGGCATTACCACAGTGGAGAAAGTAAGTTACCTATGTGGGCTCGCCTGAATCATAAGTAGTGTCCAATGAAGCGCACAGTTAAAAATTTTATAGTTTATTTGAGCAGTTCCGTATGCTTCGGTACTTTGAAGTGACATGTAGAGGTGAACGGTGTGAAACAATCGCTGTATCAACATTGATCACGGCATTATGCATTAGCAATTAACAAATTGCAACTTCCAATGTGGAATTAGCAAATTACAAAAACAAAACACCCCACCCCTTCCATAAGTGACGGGAAAAATTTCACAAATTTTGTCACCATGTAGCGAAAGCTTCGATCCTTCTCGTCATGACCTGTTTCGGAAATTGGGTTCCGTTCACGAAGCCAAACGACCTCCTCATTTTTGAACACGAGCTCAGGGATGATTTTGGCATTCTGTGGTCTATTTAGCATTTTATTCGTAGTTTTATTTTGGCACAGCATGGAGACGTGTGATATGAATGTTACTTATCATTCTCTGGTGATATTTTCTCGCGCACGCGCACAACTCGCATTTGTTGTTTTTATGTGGTGAAAGAGAAGTGCATTTGTTTGTTTCTCTGCGTCTCACCTTCCAAACCGATCTGCCGTTTCGTTTGATTAGGACTGGCATGGCGTTGACGAGGTGATGTGGGTGGTACGGTAGATATCTGAAGTGATGGGTTGGAGGGGTTGGTGGTTATACCACATGTTGGCATGGATGGGATGCGAGTCTGAAAAAAATTCTGCATAAGCGTGGTCGGTATTCGCAATCTTTATCTGAACTTAGCTTGAAAGACAAGAATAAGTTGCGTAGTTGTAGATCGATGACCAAAAAAGCGGAGCTGCGCACATTCTAGAAAGCCGTTGCTAATAAAATCTACTAGCACATCTCTGACGACTACCTCAAAAGCTTTACAGACGGAGGAGGTCAGATTGATCGGGCGACAGCTTCGTAGCTTTTTACTGAGGTGGTGAGAGTTTTTTCAGAAGAGGTGAAACGAACTTGCACTTCCACGAAATGAAAAAACGAGCAGGATAGGGAGCGTAGGAAAAGATACTTAGAGAGTACGAGATTTCTTCTGTGGTGCCCTGAAAAAAAAGGATTGGAATACCCTAAGACGTGATTGAGGCCCTATTACTGAACAGGCTTGGGAGCTGAGCGAGCATAAACATCAACAAAACCAAAATGCTTTGTTACATGGTGCACTTTGATCAGGCAGAGCGCTGTTGTCATCCATGAAAACAGATTAGAAGTACTCTCTAGATAAGTCAGATTTTATATGGTCATCCGCAACCAGGCAGCCAACGCAATCCTTCTTTGATGCTTGTACCGCATAATGTGTTTTCATCTCACCGTTGACATATTTCTAGAATGCGTTCCCCTTTCTGCCGCATCCCGCACGTCTTTTGCAATTACTAGCAAATTTTGTACATCGAATTCGTTAGTACGCAGAACATCGATCAAACGCCACCAATCCACTTTGCTTATGTCGGCCAAGTCCAAAGAAATGTTTTTTTGCAGCAAGCGCTAAAGAACTCTTGATGATGGCTCCGTCTTGGTGGTCCTTTCCTTCAATGCATACACCTCAGTAGTATTACGCATGAAGACTAGAAAGCACCCATGCATTTTGCGACATTCGATGAACCCGTAAGGAATGCATCCTAATTAAACTGAGCCAGCATATCGCTTGCTTCTTCTCAATTGCTTTTCATAACATGTTTGTCATTGTTTCATCTATGCTATACAAAGGGAGTTTCGATTCCAGAATGGGTTCTTACATGATCACTAGTTGAGGAATTTGCTGCCACTGAAATATTGCTAGAATAAACATATATTAGTTTCTCAAAAATATGTCAACAGTTTTATAGCCAAGATTAGGATATTGCACGAGGTAACGACAGCAAGGCTTCTGAGAAAAGCTTCCGAGCAAGTTCCAATAAATCAGGCTCTTTGTGACCATAAAATTTAGCTTAGGTCATAGACTATTATGATGGTATGATCCACCATACGCAACACAGAAATTATGTTGAGAAATTTTTTAGCTTCATTTACACAATTACAAGGTGCTCGGCAGATAGACATCAAACGAATGATTTTGGTTGCAATGATGCGAAGCAAAGCAATTCACAATCGAAGCATTTTGGCGTAGCAGCGACCTCAACCGGATTTCTAAGCCCATTTAAAGGCATGATCACGCCAACTCGTCCATCCTTCATGCGTCCACCTCAAAATCTCTACACTGGGCGGCTAATGCGAGAGGTTTGTGAAGTCCCTCCTTTCGAGCAATTCTACAGTGTCATAAACCTTGGCTGTTTTTGTTAGCTCAATGCTAACCATAATCCCTAGTTACACACTACTTTTATCCAAAATCGTCTTCAATGACATAGTTTTCCGCTCAAAAATTCCATCTGAATTGAACCAACATGAAACCAATCAGTCGAAATAAAGTTTGTCAGAAGGTTGCTTGCAGCTGGAAACCTTGACAGAAAGGAATGCCAATTACCTAAACAGGAGCTTAAATCATTAAATCAACTCATTGTTGAATTGATGTTTTTCTTGGGTTGCTAGTTTTCATTGCGCGACAAAAGCTTATTCAAAGCTTAAAAGTTTGTTATTTATTGCTTTTTACATCGTTTTGCAGCAATATTTTACTGCATCTTGCAACATCTTGTTTTGCCAGAGGATTCATCAGAATCAGTCAAGAAAGCAAGACTCGAATTAATGTTGCAAAATATCACAACCAATACAACGTTTGATTTAAAAAAAGGTTCGGTTTCTACAGTTAGTGAACTCAGTTGAGGCACTTTTCATCAATGCTCGATTTTGAAAGATTTTTTAGTGCAAGAATTGTCACAAATTGCTACTCCAGATGATGCCTACCTCAAGCCTTGTTATCTGATTCCTATAAATGAGGCTGAAAACGCTTTAAAACTATTATGCAGCAAAAAAATGAGAAATTCCAATTAACCTGTCATCGTCATAGTGCAACTGAAAGGCGGCATCACTAGTCGATACGAAGGAATGTGCAGAAATGCACACCAATAACAATATTCTCCACATATCGCTCCACTAAAACTCATTGCTTGTTAGTTAAAAAATTACATATGAATGGTTAAATTCATTAATCGTCATGATTTGAACTTCCCAACTCGTATCGATAGCGCAATAACTTTGTTACACGTTGAACTATGTTATAATAATAGCAAGACATGTTATTCTATTTATTTCTTCAGTCAAATGCTAGTTGTTTTCGAATTATGGTATCTCTCTTGACAACATGGATTAAAAATGTGAATTATCAGTGGAAAGCGTTCGGCTATTGTTTATTGCGATGTTTGGTTCGAGATCTCGTCTACAAGTCGAATTTTTAAAAAATGTCAACAGCTTGTCAGACATTCAACGGTCCTTTTTTTGAATCAGAACAACTTCTGCACTCAGTGATCGACTTGCTATCATTGGAATAAATGAATGCAACCATGAAATTCATACTACAATTTCATTTTTTTTGTGGAAGAAACTTTGATCAAGCCCGACAAAGTAACAACTCCGATTAAATATTTTTTGAGAATGTGATTAAAAGTGATCCTTGCAAGTTTTTTTTTTTTTTTTTTTTTGCATATCAAGGATAGAAGAGTCTTAGAACAGGAGAGTCTGAGTACTTTCATTGCCAACGTTAACGGTTTTTTTTTTGCCAACAAGATTTAAAGCAACTAAGGTTGAAGTTCAACGGGTTGAAACATTAGATTTAAGATTTTAAGCAAAATTCACGCAATCTCATCACTCATCTCGCTCACTAAAACGACATTTTCAAATTGAAGGCGGAATTTTAACATTGCGTATTTCATACCTCATTGAAACATTACGCCGCTCTACCAAAAGCAAGTGGAGAAATTTTTTCTGCTTAATTTTATGCAAAAAATATACCTCAGAAATGCTTTTTACTTAAAACGAAAGAAATTGCAGCATTTTCATCAAATTTATATGCGCAGCTATTGCGGATTCAGTTCACAGCTGTCAAATATTTCCTGTGAAATAGAAATAAAGATTTTCAGCTATACTTAATAAGCCCTTTTCAAAAACACTCATCCGTTCTCCAACACTCTATCAAATTGTCAAAAACAGCTATCTCAAATTAACAGCTTTATAAGGTCTTTTTTTTTCTATTAATCCCATGTATAGCTGCCAGCCATGTGCAGAGAGAGGTCTTTGTTAGCGTAAGAAACTTCAATAACGCAAGAAAAAAAAGAACATAACTAGCTTCCAGTGAGTGGAGTTTGCTTTCTCTATGCGCTCTCTAATTTACTCCAGAACAACTGAATTAACCAAGCGGTGCCACGAATGCTCTCTCTAGGGATATGAAACTTTAACTCTTCGCAAATTTTCAAATTGCTTCACCAATTGGCTCTCGTCGATATTAGAAAATTTACCCCATTTCTACAAATTAAACTCAAAATCTAGCATTTCATACTCATTCTCATTTCATATCGAAAGTTTGAAGTCATTCAGGACTTATAATGCATATTTGAATATTAACTGTGTGGAAAAGAATTCCTGAAGTCGGTGACATGGATTTATGAGCATGTGTTTTAAAATTTACCAGAAAGTTCTAGCATAGAGGAAGCGAACATTTCTCAGCACTACCTAGAAAGTATTAACAAACTTGTCGAGATGGATCATTCTAAACATGAATTAATCGTCCCCTGTGATATAAGATTTATACATTTCACAATCATCGAACAATAGTGGCGCTTTCTATATATACATTTTGCTCATTAGTAAGCATATCGGTCATTTGTTAGGTCAGCTGATAAAAGTTATTCAGTTTCATAGTGGCTGAAATGGTGGGAGGTCGGTTGGTGTAGCTAGCGGATGCAAATCGGAAAAAAAAAACTCGTATTTCAGCCATATACAAACTGATGCAATTTGACAAGGAAAAAAAAACGACTGCTGTGATGGAACGCTAAATATTATCATCGGAAAACTGTATAAATGCAACCGAAGAAAATTGTTCGAGAACAAAACGATGAGGCAATAACTATTGAGAATGACTGGAAAAAAAAACGCATTAGCGAGAACGTCGAGATTGATAAAAGCCAAAATCTTTGTCAACCACATAAATAATATTACTTTATCAAATCCTCTTATATTATAGTCGCTCCTTTCACATAAATTTGATGCCTATTTCACAATGCATACTTAATATATGCAAATGCTGTTGGCCTAAGGAAACATTTTATCGCTTTTCATATATTAAGCAATGAATAGTTGGCTCCTGTGCACAGGTATAAATTATTTCGGCTAAAATAAAAGCAGCGTTATCGTACAGGTATTGCAGCATGCTCATCGTCACAACTATATAAATGAGCAGTGAGAAATGACTGCTTTATCTTTTGACATTAAATTTCATGTTAACTGATCATATGCCATCACCATCAGACTTGAGAAGTGGGGGCTTTTACGTATTTCAAATATGCTACCTCCGATTATCGCTTTAAGGAAAAGCACTTTTTGATAAGGTCGCTAATACACGTATATTTGCAAACGATTTCATAGTCGTACACTTGCGCTGTTGACGTTTATGAAGTACTTTTTAATGAGAATGGGATGCTGACTTTAGAGAGCAAATAAACCGAAATCTTATAACCGGTAATTGAAAGAAAAACGTTTTATTGTGCTGAACAAAAAGTATAACATTGAGTTTAACGAAAGTATACAATACGAAATCAACACTGCATACCGAAGTACTTTTCCTCTATATTGACTGATCAGTTCAGTTTTTTAGTCAATCATACTTACCAATTTTTCAGTTCCGCCATTTCTCTTTATCCTAAACAGTCCATCAAGGGTGCAGATGAAAAATACAACTTCACATTTGAACATGGTAAAATTCATTCAGTTAATCATAATAAATCGAAATCCTACTAATAAAATTTTGCCTAGCAATGCGTAGCAAATGATGGCCAAAAATCGAAACCACAAACAATTGCCAACACAGAAAAACTCTTTCGAGGCTAAAGGTAATCCAAGTGTGACATGAGAAATTGTGTCATTTCCATATATTAATGATATTTTCATCATACACTGTATATAAACACAAGAAAAATGCATAAAACATAAGGCGGTAAGAAGTTTTTTCAACGGAACAGTGAAAATAGTGTATCTCTCAATCCACTTAGATACAGTGGATTGTTATGTGAGCAGCGTTTACAGAATGAGAAATTCTAAGATGAATAATTGGGCGGTCGATCTATTCCCTAGAGATGGCCTAATGCGTTATGCACTCAAATCTAATGCCACAAGCGAGCCATTTGTAATTAATCAGGAAAAAATGGACGATGAACTTTCGAAGTTATGTATGAGACACTATTGTTTACAACACGCTCCCGCCCCCTCACCGCCGTTTCCCTCTGTGGAACAGATTTTTAGACTCTGTTAAGATTTAGTCAAAAAATATATTCAACAACTATTCTCATAGGATGGGAAAAGTCCTCAAAGACTTTTTGGAATCAAAATCGTCAGATATTTTTTGACTTTAAAGTCGTCAAACATTTTGCGGCTTCAAAGTTGTCAGACACCATCCGACATGAAAGAGTTGCGCTGTAATTAATCTCTTTCGAGTTACCCAGCCTACGTTGCGTATTCATGAGGGTCATATTGCAATTGCTCAAAAGCATCCTAAGCCTCTTGGGTATTTTGGCATCATCGTGGATTTTCCTCGCATAAGTTTTTGCGTAAATTTTTGAGTGAAATTCGACGACTTTCTCTTGCCGAACATTCGGCAGCAACTTGCATCAAACTGCAGCGAATCGATAAAAAAGAGATAGTCGTCTTGTGGTTCCATACTGCTATCGCTTCAAAAATGGCACCTTTTTTAAAGGTCGAATTTTGTGTTTCACTGCCAATAATAATTTCATTGCTCAAGTCGAACCGACCTTCGGCGAGCAATTCTTAAATTTGCCCTTTCCGCTTCAGTAAGCTTCATCCGTTGTCACCAACGTCGAATCTCAAAATTATAGGTGCGGAACGCAAACTTGAATCAACGACAATCACCAGACATATGCGTACCTTAATAGAAGCTTGCTAGAACCTGAACAAGTATGTCTGAAACGACAACAATAATGAAGTAATTGACAAAAGAAATTTCGACTGAAAGAACATAAGACTATCAAAATTTGAAAACAGATGAGGAAACAAATCAAAAGTGCGTTTTCACAAAACGGCCATCATGTACTGCTTGATGTGTTGCGAATGATCGATAAAGCGATTGCTTACCATATTCCTCGAGAACAGCCTTTTCACCGATCAATTTATCCAAGGATATGCTATTCAAAAAACCAAATCAAAAAAATGGGCTATTCAGTTGAACAAAAAAGGCTATATTTGTATGCATGACCACGGATAGGCTCGAGATAGCTGGAAAGGTCCTCCATCCCATACAGAAAAAGAGGACGACCTGAACTCGTATTAGTCTACATTTATCTAGCATTGACTATGTATATATATATATATATACATATATATATATATATATATATATATATATATATATATATATATATATATATATATAAAAACATCAGGAAAAAACAGAAAAAGAGGACGACCTGAACTCGTATTAGTCTACATTTATCTAGCATTGACTATGTATATATATATATATACATATATATATATATATATATATATATATATATATATATATATATATATATAAGAAACATCAGGAAATTGTTCCAAAAAGTTAAAAAACCGCTTTAAAGTGACTTAAAAACATTTATGAGAGTAAAAAAATAGCAAGACTTACTGGAAATCAACTAGACCAAACTAATTGGAGTGTGGAACTAGTGCGCTTCAGGAAAGGATGATAGTAAAAATATTTTTTGCTCGTGAAGGCCTAAAAAACATCAAAAACAACTGTAAATTTGGTAAATGTAAATGAAATACTCGCTTAAATACGAGCTGCGCCACCGCGAATAGTCGATTGCATAGTGTCATCGTGGGTGCTGGACGTCCTTCTAGATCACTATCTGAGATTACTGAGCACGACTCTCCTTTGAGGCATCATACAAAAAAGTTCATATATATATATATATATATATATATATATATATATATATAGCGAAACATTTTTGCTGGATTAAACATATAAAATTTGAAATCATTTGAAAGTTGAAATATAAAGATGTTATTCATATATCATTTTTTGCAACCTTTATTGTTAGACCTCTACATTTGAGCGTATCTCTCTCTGAAGAAAAACGCTCTAATTTTCTAAATTTTCCAGTTTTTTCACCATTAGTTCCCAATTTCGACTTTTTTGCTTCACGTGTTAAAATCAAAAATCGGGGTTAAACAGCGGAGTAGCAAAACTCTCCATTAATCTGTCAAGATGGTAAGATTGAAACTTTACAACGAAATTCACAATTTAAATATATGACGAAGTAATTTTTAAGTCACATTCAGCACAGTTTGGACTGCCTGAAGTAATGCAGGACTAAGGAAGCAATCGCCCATTGCGATTTCGATGCTTCTTTGACTGTTATTTGCTTCATCAAATGAAACACCTAATCGAATAGCTTAGATGATTTACGGACGGCTTATATTCAATTAAGGAAAAATTCCCTCTGCTCTCTCAAAAATAAATTTAATACTATCATTGTTTCTAATATCACTACAACTAATAACAGTAACAATAACAATAAAATATAACATTAATAGCAATAATACTGACAACGATGATAATATCAGGAGGATTAAATCCGATTCTAATAATTATACAAATCATTGCACATAATGCGCTCCATCCAATTTTGTGCCTAAGACATAACTTCGTATGAAATGAAGATACTCACAAAAACACTAGAAATTCACTTTTCCGTATCTAAGACGATCAAGCCATTGGTACGAAGAAGGGAATAAAAAATATTAAAGAACATTTTACTCAAGGCTGCGTATCCTTTCCAAAAACAATAGTAGGAAAATGCGATTCGAGTACAATTAAATGAATTCTAGTAGTTAGAGGAACTGGCAGTCGTAACGAAGAGAACATTTCTAGAGCTAAACAGGTACGTCCCCTCAAATACCTAACTGGCTACAGGTAATACTCTCTGAATCAGACGCTTTCGAAACACTTTGCAAACCCTATATTGACGCTAATTTCTAGCTATTCGAGCGGTCACTTAAAGGTTCGCAGCAGACGCATCCGCAGTATCTTTTGACTGATTCTTCAACAGTTCTTTGCATTTATATGCTTGTCTAGTTGAAAAGACGAAAATTGAATTCCCGCCGAACAATCTCCTCGTCTTAATCGTAGTTACCTTTCCTCGTAAATCCAAAAAAGTATGCCCACAGGACCTCTTCTTTTATTTATTTCGGGTTCCCACATTAATTAAATGGTCCCACTCGAATCTAATTTCAGTTGTTATTTTTCTTACAGAGGGTTCTCCACAAAATTAACCAATAATAAAGAAATACTACACTACTTTCTCACTAATTCAATCGTTTTTGAAGCTAAATTAGTACGAATATTCCTTTCTTCTGTAAGCTGATCGATGACCATTGTCCAGTAGTGTTGGGTGTGGAACTGCACCTGAGATTTTGGTGAATTACTCTGAAGAATTTTGAGTTCTGTTAAACTAGTCGGTAAAAACCATATAAAGGAGCACTACTTAAACTGCTACATAAAGGAAGCGTCAACTCCATTCCCTTCCCTGATAAGCAATCACTAAAATCACCTCAAAATGTACGACTCTATTTGCTTTGAACTCTCTTATTTTCTTATTCTTGCGTTCTTTTTCTTCGTAT
Source organism: Baylisascaris procyonis (assembly GCA_037389465.1). NCBI lineage: Eukaryota > Metazoa > Nematoda > Chromadorea > Rhabditida > Ascarididae > Baylisascaris > Baylisascaris procyonis. The sequence continues at coordinate 3,528,011 of JAZARR010000146.1, forward strand.
TTTTTCGTCCTGAACGCATTGTATGAGGTGCATGCTGTCCTTTCCTTAAGCCGAAACTATATCAATGTCAGCCTCTCTTTAATAATCGATAAGGGAGGCCCATCAATCTGTTAAACTTTAAATACTCTAAAGGTTTCGAGTAATCGCAGCGATACCACTAAGGATTTACTCTGAATTCGGACTTTGCGGATTCTTGGGATTAATCTGTACTTCAACGACGTAAAAATGTCGGTTAGTTCGTCAGAGTTACAGTATCAGCGCGATACAACAACATCACCCTATTCCACCCACCAAAGAAATCGATTTTTTATCGAAATGATTACCAAAAAAACTCTAACCCTACCTCTTCTAATGTCTGAAAAAAACCAGACACTCGGCAAACAGAATCAGCAAGATCTAGACAAATCACATTCAAAAAACTTCTGAGTTCCAAAGTATACACGAAGTGCTTAAAAATAATACATGCAATATCCTTTACTACTCGATCTGTGCACTTGAATTTGGCACATCAGGCAAAACGGACTCAACTTCCTATCAGAATTTGCGGAATCGTGATACTGCTAATAAGTACAGCAAGTTGGACAGGAAAAAACCGAACATTTTCTCCAGTACTGTCTGGCGTGCGAATGGGGGTTCAACACACTCGATCGGCGCAACGATCAAAAATGCTTCGCCGTCCAGCTAAATTGGCTGCTTTATACGGCAAAAAATTATCCATACGATACTCTTGCCGCAGTACCAATAACCTGTGCTTCACGCTGACTTACGGCTGGCAATGACTCGCGCAAAACAGGTTGCATGAAAATTGCTCAAATCAATCAAGCTTTTCTTAAGTCCCATTCACATATTATCTACTCATCGTATCACTTAAAACTAACTTTTCGAGTCCATAAAACTTGGCTGCTTATACTACGACAGCATGTTGTTCAATGACATTCAAGTTCAGTTCTCAATGCCAGCTGACAAGAGACTGGCTTCGGAAAAAAGTCCGAATAAGCAAACGCACGCGACTATCACCCCAAACAGCTATCATCAACCAAAGACGTAACACTTCCACAACAGCGAGCAGTTCATATTGAATGAACGCCTTACATTAGAAACGTTTATGTATGTAGTATTAAATATTCGATTAGTAAGTCATTCCGAATCCATGACATATAAACAGGGTTGTCAGTATGAAACAATATACCACTTAAAGCTCTAAAATAATATGATATCCATAGCACAGTGGCACTAATATGCCACAGTTCTAGTATCAACACATCAAGAACGATGAAATTGAGCGCTACAATAACAGCAATACGCCACAATATTGTCACTAACATGCCATATGATTCCCTCCTCCCCACCCTCCCCCCCCCCCCCCACCACTTCACCTTTAAAAACACTGAAATACACTGACACGTTAAAGTGCTATGTTACTAACAATATTAGTAAACTGTGCTATATTATTAAGCAAATAAATGAGATAACACAAAACGAGATAACCATAACACGCATAACATATCTTCATAATGCTTCACTTACACCGATCTCTTTAAACACACGACATGACATCAGCTATATGAAACGTAAGGCTTTTTACAGGACTGCTTTTAGAAAGAGGAAAAGCGATCACTCTACGGCCTTATGTTATATAGAAAGATTGATCAAATGGGAAAGTAACAACCTTTAGATTCCAAAATCTTTTTTTTTTTCGAAAATTTCTGGTGCATTTTTTTTTCTCAAAAATTTGGCTAAAAGAATAGACTGCGAAGCGGAAGTTGGTCATCTTGCTGAAAAATAAGATAGGAAGAAAAAAGAGAAGGAAAGTTAATTACTACTACTGTCGGGGAACAGCGGAAAGGGCGAAAGAGGAAAGGAAAGGGGGACGGGATCGGGGAGAGTATTATGGAGCTATCACTTGCTTTGTAAACATAATTGGGAAAAGCAAAGTCCTACTTCATCAACCGCAATCAAATCACCAAAAATAATGAAATCACGACCCAATAGCATATAATAAACAACCCGAATTCACCGGATAGCAAGATAGAATGAGAACGAAAAAAACAATACAATAAATGTGATAACCGAGGACGATCTTAACAAAAAATGAAAAAATAATAATAAAGCCACTTCAGTGGCACCCGAAACGAATAACAGGCGAAGCTATAGTAAAAAAATGCCGATAGAAAAACTTCCCCGGATGCCTTTCACTTCAACATATGTAATCAGCATTCAAATTCGATGAACGCTTCATTTTTAAGCCAAATATAAAAAAATATGCGTTAAACTAGTCATTTCATATGACGATCAAGTGAGAGGCATTGACGGCTGTTATAAATGAATATGAAAAAAAAAATAATAATTCCACGAGAGATCGCTGAATACACGACAACATAAAACAAATCAACAATATACATTCAATAGTTGATAAGTAAATGATTCTCGAAAATAATGTTACGGGCGATTTAATATTGGAGCTGCTGACCTCGGAGACCGAATGATCGAGGTTTTTAAAGGTTCGACACAATAATCCCGGTCATCAAAGATCATTCGCAAAATTGCGCTTATACTGAGGCATCCATCTACCGAATATAACCCCACTATCCTGAAATGAGGCAAAAGTTCAAGTCAGCCGCGATGAACAAGTTTCCTTTCTTTTCGAAGCAGTCAGAAAGCGCGAAGTCAAAGCAATTGTTCTTTTTTTGTCAATATTAATTCCGTATTTACCCACCTCCCTGTTTTAGACTATAAAACAAGGGCAGACTATATATATATTTCTTTTAATTATTCACTAAGCATCGCTTTTTGTATCAGAGTAGTGATCTCAGTCATCGTACGACCTCCTCATTTTACAGATATCAAAATACGCGTTATCGCTTTACCTTTTCAGAAAAATCGAGAGGGAGACCTACTATTTTTCTTGATAATAGAACGCAATAAGATGGATTAAAGAAGAGGGGGAGGGAATGAGAAAAAAGAGCAGTACACATTTTATAACAAGAAAGATTGCTTCGCAACGATCATGGTGGAGCCTTTATTACTTAACACCTCAAAAAATGGTTTGTTGCGCACCAAGTTGAAACCGTGGCGCTTAGATTTATGGATTGAGGGCGAATAACTGAAATTCTGATCGCTCTCTAGAGGCTACTTACCCAGTCGCGCATACTATTTTTTAGAAGAAATTTGTTCAAAGAGCAGCTATTTTTCAACAATAAAGCGGCTAAAGAAGCCTACTAACTAATTGTGCCCAACGTTCATCGTGGCGTCTACTCTCAGACAATACGAACGTCTTTACTCTCAGAAATTTTTAGACTCTCAGACAATAAAGGAAAATGTAAAAAAGATCGAAACAGAACATATGTAAAATGCAAATTCAAAACCTACCTCCATCGTATTCCTCAAAGCTGATCATTTCCATCCTGCCAAGCATCGCTTTCGATCATAGGTGTTCCCAACTCTGTGTCACCGCATGCGCCATCAGCCTTTGGCAGCCGCATTTCTTCTGGAATTTATCAAATATTTATCAGATATAAAGCATTACTAATATTATTTCTGCAACGGAAACTGACAGTTAAAACGCAAAAGTATACGACTGTATACACAATTCAAGATTGTTTCTGATAAATTCAAAAGCAACTAGTTTCTACCGAACCACTCAAAACGCTGCCTTCAACTAGTACTTAGCACTCCACAGAAAAAAGGGAAATCTTTTGCTAAAAAGGGGGAAAGTCAACAGTCAGAAAATAATCATTGCAATGGAAAATATACCTAATTCCCAAGTGTAACGTTCTACCACAGTATTATGGCACTATATTACTTCTATACATCCACATTTATTATGTCAGACGACATATACCACGATACACTATAACATACAACAGAATATACCTGCCTTCACGTTATGCTTGTTTAAAATTTATAACGATCACAACTGCAGAAAACTTCAAATCATAGAGAACTCTTAGAGGGAAGCATATCTACGATCTCACAGGAAACTATTAATATCAAGCAGCATATGGCATATGTTGCCTGCGCTGCTCGCTTGTTTGTGTCCGATCCACAAGAAATGCGTTGTTTATTTATCTATTCCAAGTTAAAATTATCAATTTATTCGACTGCTGGCCTCAATGAAAATTCATTTCAACAAAAAAAAAAAAAAAAAAAAAAAAACAGAACGAACTCACCAAATTGAAGAGCGAATTCTGTTACTTCGTAGGATGGATCAGCAACCTGCGGCTCCACCGAAAATCTCCTGAACAGAAGCACACTTCATTTATTCTACATTCCGACAAAACTCAAACGACAAATTAAAGCGATGTTCTTTTGTTTCAGCACAACGTTCTCCACTTCTCTCATCTTTCGCTTAAGGCAGCAGAGGCAAAGAAAAGTTGTTTTCAAGCGGATAAGCTCAGCATGCTCCCTCTATTGAAATTCGATAACATGTGTAATGTCATTCCTCGTTCTAATTCAAACTGCTAAAGTAAGGCAACCTTATGGGAGAAACTTTGAACTGAGGACGGAAAGAATGGGATGAAAGAAAAGGTGGGGTGGATGAGGGAAAAGAAGTCAAAAAACAGCTCCAGTCGCCTTTTCGCTCAGAGGCCGCGTGCACGATACTATATGCGCAGAATGTTTACTGTAAAAGAACGGGTAGAAAAATGAAGTACTGCTGAAAATGATGAGCCGTAAAATTAGGCGGAGAGAAGGGAAAAATAGCATTGTGGAGGATCTTTCCAATAAAGTGGTAGAGGTCTTGATGCCAAGCGGGTCTTTATTCGCTTTTTAGGTAAGAGAGGGGTAGGGATAGCCGTCCACTTGCAAGTATTAAAAAAGCCATCATACGAAACTCTGAACAGAGTGAGGCTTGAACGATGTAAAACATGGAGCTTAGCTAAACTGCAAACACGATTATTCGGCCTAAACATTCAACGCTTATTAAGGCCTTGTCATCTCTACTGCAGAAAGCTTTTAGGATGAAAGATATTAGTTTGTAAAAATGATCGAAAATAATCCAAAGAAAACGAACCATCCATTCGTTACTATTTGTTCCACGGTTGGCACTGAAAATATTCATTCATAACAACGAGGCTAAAAAATAAAAATACGGAAGGAAGTTCGGTAACATAAGAAAATTTCATCAAAAATTGCGTGGCATTGGTATTTGATTAATCTGCCTTAGACTTAAGTCCTGCTCATTATGTGAACAGCCATAATTTTTTTTTTTTTAAATCCCCTTATGAAAATAAACATTTGTAAAATAAACACTAATCAAATTACCTCAGCATAAAGCAAAACGATTAAAGTGCTTAACTGAATAACAAAAAGAAGCGATTCAATTGGGGATGTGTCTTCCAAGAAATATATGGCCAAGAATTTGGTGTAACATAAATAAACAAAGAAATAACACTGCTTTTATCTTTCAACACAAATGCTTAAAAACATAATCCACAAAAGTAACGATTTTGCTTAGCAATTCTTTAGCATCACTTCGGTGAAATAAGCTGCAAGACTACTTTTTTCTTAAAAAACGTTTAAAACAGTTCACTTTAAAAACATCGATGATTTTCTCCCATACCAATGATATGCATTAATTTACTTTTAATATTCACATAAATCGCTGAAAATGTGCGACGATAAAAACGCCGACTGACAAGTTCACCGCTGTCCCTTTATGTGATCCTTAGTTACATGGATTTGTTATCGCTACTCTATACCTTTGCGTACCCATTCCCTTTACCAAACATCGATGAAATGTCAATTTGCCATTCAATAAAGTATCGCTTGGCACCTTGCTAAATACAAATGCTTCATGATTAACTTATCAATCTAAGCTTATCACCTCAAAATTTGGCTTTTAATGGCGATTCGGTATGAAATAAAGACAAAATGGCTTACTATAATAATCATGCTCTCTCAATGGTCCCTCTTGTTTAAGTACGACACGAGTGCCCAAAGGCTCCACAATCCGAAACCAACGCAATTGTCCATCCTTCAAAGAGGGATAATCCACATATCCTCTTTCCACCGCCGACTGTTCCTGAAATATATTTATTGACTGATATATGAGAATCGCACCCAATATAAAATTGCAGAAAAAAGCAAACTGAGGCATAAGGAGAACACTTGGAAATATATATTAACGGTAACGGCAGCAAAAAGAGTACCCATCAATAGTGTCTTCACAACCTGGTTATGCCTCTAGCTAAATCATCATAGTTTAACACACTCTTCAAACCGCAACAGCAATAAAGATTATTCATAGCATTTATTCGCCTCTCTACAGCTATCATTCCTCTTCAACCAAAAAAGAGGAATGAATTCACGCTTGGTTGTGCAAAAGCAAACTTCCTTCCCTCATGAAACTATCTAAAATGCAAAACTAATAACAGATCAGCATAAAGTAAAAATATGACATGAATCTAATACGTATCTCGCATGAGTCAACGTCATAAACCACCGATGGCGAAACGTTGTCATAAACACGTGAAAGAACTCTTGAGGTCTTGTAGAAATCGGCGGAAGCAGGCCGCTCTTCTTGCAAAAGAACCATGCCGCTTCCACCTCCCGCCTCTCCATCACGTGAAGGCTGCATTGAACGCGACAACGAGCTCGCCGGTAAATTGCTCGAAGCAACTGGCTGAAGATTTTGCGCTCTGCCATAAACTTCTGCCAAAGGACGAGTTCTTGCTGAACTCCCTAAACATGAATCTTCCTCAGTGCAACATACGTCTATTGGAAAATCGTTGTCACTCCAACTGTCATCACTCACGCCATTCTGTGAACAAGTCGGCTGGCTATATCTTCCCTCATGAAATGCTCCAGCACTGTCGTCATAAATGTTCAGCGCAGAGTTCCCCACAAGCAATGTGTCATGCTCTGCCACTGTAATTCTCTCAGCAGGAGCGTCTCGACGAGAAATTGGGCCATTTCCGGTGCCGTCATATGCAGAACTCGGCCACTGTTCCCTTAACTGATACTGACGTTTGTTGTTATCAGCCTGCTGAAACGGAGTGCAAATATTGCTAAGATACTGCTTGGTAGTTGGCTGTAAGCTAGCACTTTCCAACGATACCTTTGCTAGCATTTCATTTTCTGCTGTAACTAAGGGGTTATATAGTTGTTGCGGAATCTGGGAAGAAAGCATCATAGCAATCTGCCTTTTCGATCCATTATCAGATACTAGCATTCCGCTGCCGATTCTCAACCCTGAATGCTCTGAAATATTTACAGACTGCAGTTCCACAATGTTCGAGTTGGCCACACGATTGTATTCTTCGGCTAATCTGCCTGGCATTTCTCGTGTATTTGGTCCGATTTCCTTAATGGTTTGGCCGTCACTCATACTGTTCATCATAGTTGCATCGAGCTCCGATCTGAATTCTTGCATTCCATTTTTCTCTGAAAACGATAAAAACACTGACTGGTTGCATTATTTTTGGTCATAGGAAAGAGGAGAAGCAAATTCATTCATAACCGTTTCCTCCTCTGCCAGCCCTTAAAGCGAAGTAAAACTACGGATGTGTAGCTACAGGCGGTCCTCATCGGGTTGTTGTTCCCAGCTGCTATTACCTACAGCTGGGTGACGATCAGCAACATCCAACTTATACACCTGCTGATCTACCTCACGGACTCATTTAAGCTGTCGAAGAAAACACAATCTTTTCGGTTCACTCAGTCGCTCCCGAAAACAGCCCAGAAATTCGGGCGCATTCAATCGAAATCCCTCCTCCCCTAGAAAGTATTAGGATTCAAACTGCGTTATGATATTAGATTAACACGAGTGATGACTCGATCATATTCTAGCTGACTCATTTCAAACCTAGCAGTAGCCACTGGAGAGTACGACGGGATGAAGGAGAGGAGGGAGGGGGACGGGTGAAGAAGTGCTTCGGCTGCTCGGCCAATCAACTCAATAATTTTTGCACATTATAATGCAAACATATGTAACTTCAACGAACATGTATATACTTACAAACAAGTCCTCATAGAGTGCTTTTGGATTCGAATTTTAAAACTGCAAATAGGTTCGAAGGGGCTTTTGAAAAGTTTCAGTGTACGAGGCCGCTGTCTTTCCTCAAACCTCGTGGCGAGGAATAAATTGCCTAGACACCCCATAAAAACTTTTTTTTGGATTTTCAACAGAAATTTACGAGCACTTGTAAAAAAACAATTCATCGCAACAATTTCGCTGACAGTGCCAACTGCTTGAGCATAAATTCGGCAACTATTATTCATGGGTCACCTCTTCCCCTTCCCTCCCCCTGCCCCCGCACCTCCTCACCCACGCTCTCCCCGTTAAAAACGCTCACCTACAGAGTTACTTGTTCCACTGAACTTGTTCATCCGCACATTTTTTTACATTTATCACAGATAAGTACTACGAAAACAAGTAAGTATAACGTTTCAAAAAATACCCATTTGCAGGCGTTTTGTAAGATTGTATTGCTCGATGCGCTGCTCGCGTTGCTTAGCCCTCTCTTCCCGGCTCTACAAACAATACATGGGCACTATCATAGACAACAAGTAACAGTGAACATTTCCTTGCCCATCTACCCTATCCTTCTCCCCAAGAAGGAACAAGAAATAGATTCGTAGATTGGATTTGAAGCGATGAGAATACTTGCCTAAATATTTTCTTTCAGCTAAGACGTTTTTGAAAAGATTTAAATGAGTAAAGGATATACGCAACCGCAAACGAATTTGATAAGTTTCTTTGAACCGCAAAATAAAATTAAAAAAAGCTATCCGATTTTTCCATCAAAGCCAAGAAAATTTTTCCGTCGAAAAAAGTGGAAAATTTAATATAATCAATTTAAAGTTTGGAAAAGAATTCCGCTGCTAAAATCTTCTTCCTATTAGTAAAAACCTCCCTTGCATATAGCGATATACTTCATTGCAACTACCTCCACTACTCGAGATGGATGGTCAACGCCCTCCTCCCTCCCCTTCCCCCCCCCCCCTAACTATTCGAAAACCATGACTGCGTTAATGACAAAAAAAACCCACTATATCTCATAGATATCAATCGCGCGAGGGCATTAAAAGCAAAACGAAACAAAACGAACCAATTGCTTGGGCGTTTCAAATTGCAAAGCTTTTCCACCCAAAACAGATCGCATCCACTTCCTCTCTCGAAGATTATTTTCCATTTCAATTTGCAATTTTCTTTCCTCCTAAAAAATTTGATGCGAATAAATTGATCGCAGATCAAATAAATGAGTATATTAAAGCAAATGCAAACTATCGCTTAAGATGCATCAGATTCATATGTTGCCCCTCCATAGCAGATAGTAATTCTTAACTTCTTGCTCAGAATCTCTTCCCTTCCGCTTTCTGCATCCTTCTAATTTTCGTTATGGCCTTCCCACTTCTCAAACTGTTCTCCGATTGCGACCTCAACACCAGACAACCGTTTCGCTTTGTAATGACACTTGTTCTCCAGCCCAATTCCCACCCCCCCCTCTCAACAACCGCTTTTCGGTGGAGCCTCTTTCTGCAAACCACTCGTCGACTTTCCTGCGAATGCTAAAGGGCTCCTCGATGGGGTACACCTCACCGCTTCAAAAATCATATACCACCCTAAGGAAAATGATGCTCAGACATGCATCAGCGCTATTTTCTCAAGAGATAATTCTCGAAAAGCATGGCAATTCTGAACATGCCTCGACTGCTCTGCTTTCTTTTTTGCTTACTCCCTTTTCGTCTATTCGAAGAGAAGCGATTTGTGCCAGTATTGGCACCAAGCTGTACAAATTGCATGGATTCCATATATGTGGATGGATAGAGCGCAATAAGGATCATACAGTTTAAACGAGGCCGCAGCAGAATATAGTTATCGCGGTTCACATCCTTTTCTTCCCACCTAGTAAAATGAACAACAAAAAGGCAACATCAACAAACGTAATTGGGCACCTCCATGCGTTTCTCACGCTCGATTCTCTTTTCCTCTAATCGACGACTATGTCGTAATTGATAAGTGCCCGTAGAGTTGGCATCTGCTTCAAGAGGCATGAAACGACTCTTTTTCTTCATGAAAATCTTCTGCTGCAAAAATAAAACCATCAATAAAAATACATCAAAACAATAATTAGCATAAAAGAAGTGACTATAATCTGCGGACTTTATTTCACTCGACAAATATAAACATCGAAGATTGCAGACAAAAAAATCTCCAGCGAAATCGTTACGACCAATTGCTTCATCAACGCAGCCTTCCCTATAGACAAGCCCACATAACAGATATTTCGGGAAACTTTTTCGTTAACGATAGATCAATTTGAGCATATACTTCGAAGGTAACAAAAAAATTTAGTTGCGCAAAACTTAAGTCATCAGAAATTGACAATAAGCCGTATCCGTGTATTGCAGAGCACATTTTTAGTACGGTATTACCTGTAAGCTATTCTATGGCATAGGCTCGATGAGGTAAAGTTCAACGATCATAGCTTTTTTAGCTTATAGCTGACAACAACAAACAGATATAGACATATGTAATCACCATAAATCACTTAGAAACACCGGAAAAAAGAAAATGGTACGTCGATTGTACTTCAGCTTTAGCTTTGAAACCAGAATAAGCACTCTCAACAATTACCGTATGCAACGTCTTTTGCACTGATGGCAAAACAATATCGATTAGTGTTTTAGACAAAGCGCTATGCCCGGCCTTGTGACTTCCTCGGAGGTATTCGATTAGGAAATGAATGTCATCTTCGCTTTTGCACACCACTTCCCACAAAATGTCCTGCTCGCGTAGACTCTCAAAATACTCCTGCAACAACTGATCGGAAACATAAAGTCCTTATTTTATTTCGACTAATAAATCTATCGGTGAGCATGCTCTTGCAACCATCAACAACAATCAATCCCTTCACTTCCCTCTCTTCTTGCCGTAACCGCCATGACAGATAACAGAAACTCCGCTACGATATCGCATCATGCTCTCATCAGCAAACCATTTTATCACAGTTCAACGCGTCTCAAGTGCGAAATTAATTTCGCATTAAACCTAATTGCGAATTTGCTTTCGCACCCTGATTCAACTGCGAAATTGCTTTCGCACTCCAAATTTCAAAAATACTTCCGTGTCTTTAAAATAATCTCGCTGAATGAAAGAAGAAAAAGACTAATAAAAAATCTTGCGCAAGCACTACGCAAAAAAAGTTCAAAATCAAAAACTCCTCAGTGGATGTGCTTGGGGAAACATGCAAACAAACGGCAATTTATTTTAAAGTGACATTTCTTCAAAATTAGATATTAACACAATCCTAGATCACTGCCAGCAATCATCATTCATAATCGCATTCCAATGCAGTGTTATTAAAAATGCTGTGCTGTTAAGTGTACCAATTTACTGTAGCATTACAGCCTAGCAACTAATCAAGAGCCCAATAAAGCAGTGATTTTAATAGTTAATACAATATTCATGGCAACGAGTATGAAGTAAACCTACATGAAAATGTCCATCAACTGTTTCTGAACTCTATTAAAGCTTGCAAAACTTTGTTCTTTGCCATCAGCAGGAAATGACCTCTGCTGACTTTTGTGCTATAGGAACGTTCTTTCAAGATCGAAAACGACTGAGCAAACATCAGGGATCACTAAAATGCAGCAATTAAAAAAGGGTGACGCTCACTGGCAAGACAATAACAGGAAAAGAGCTAATTTCCATTCCACTCGCACTAAACAACAAAACAACGGCAAGTTTGGGAAAAAAGACCTCTTCGTCAAAATTTTCGGCATTATCACAAACAGCATTGCTTTCGATAGCGGCAACCTCCTTCAGATTATCGTTGATGCCTTCCATAGTTTCTTTTTTCACATCCATAAATCCGTTCATCTGAAATGAAAGATTTGTGGGCAATCTACCTTAACTCCCACACACTATTACTGAAAGAGTGAATGAAACGAAATATCGCGGTGATCGCATTCTTCAATGTGGTTTAAAATACCTTCCAGCAATGGACTAGTGCCCTTTGTCGGTTAACAGCGCTACTGCGATGTACCGTAGATTGATGGAGATAAGTTCCATCCCCACTCTAACAAAATGCTGCAAACGAATAAGACCACATTGGTCATAAAAAAGATACCAAAAGTGGAAAAACGTGACTATCATCGTGCATTCGATTGCTTGTCTACTTCAACAGGAAGTGTACTAGTCATAATTTTGCAAACGGAAATGTTGCGAGTGGTGAGGTGCGCGCACAGCCTCAGATGTGGTGAGGAAGGGATGGGAAAAGGAGAACGGCGAGATAAAAGAAGGATGTGAAAATTCAGGCCAGCAAGATGACGCCATAGTAGATAGGTAGTTGCCGTATATATGTATACCCCCCCCCCTTCTCCCTAATCCATTCAGAGTATATGGTACTGCAAAGAGCACAGCGCATCATAACAGAGGAAAAGTTCGAAATCTTTAAAAAGTATGGACGAAAAAATCGACAATGACGGCCGCTGACTGCAATCTAAAATATCAAACATGTAGAAGATCAAAGGTCAGCACAACACCAAAACATTATGGCCAAAAAGGAAAGATGATTCAATTACCACGATAACAATTTTCACGGATATAAGCATAAAATAAGGATGTACCTTGTCAGTGAGCACAGGACGAGATTCCAGAATGCCATCCTCTTTTTTGAAAACAGTCGCAGTGCCATTATCAGATGCCTTTGGATAAGCTTCTTCAAAGCAACTATCCATCGCATCATCTTCAGCTCCTTTTAGCCCATTTCCTTCAACAGAGTCATCCATCCTCACAACGCCATTTTCCGTCCTATAAATATATCTGACTACTTAAAACAATGGAATCACAACGATGCAGCAATAAGAAAATATAGGCGCAAAAATATTTATGTAATAGAGCACGCAATAGAACTGTGATGGAGAGACATATTAAACAGAAATCAGTCAATTATTGTCGAAGTTATTAATTCTTTTAAAAAACACACACATACACATAAAAAATGCATTGTAAATATGGGAAATTTCCACCTTATAGATAAAATTATAAAAATTTAGCGACATTGATTACTTTCATGGCATTTCTCCCACGTGGATATCCCTTACTGCTTAAATCGACTTCTAGAAATCAACAGTCTCACGTGGCCGACGGGAATTCAATGCCTCCTATTTTATTTGAAACCAGTAGCATTTTTAGCGCCCTTATATATTGATATATTATTATTCAACCATAACCTTTCCTTTCACCGAATCAACCTCTTATATCTCACTTCCTCCCTTGCAACCGGAAAACATAAGTATTAATAAACGCAAGCATAAAATAAATGTCACATAGGCGGCATCGAAAAATGGTTATACATTGCAGCAGAAGTGGGAAAGAAAAATTGCCGTACTTGACACAGGTAGAATATATAAAGAGATGCAACTACAGGAAGTAGCACAGATAAGCATCGACATTTGCGGTAAAACGAAAGAGTTTTTTCTTGGAAGATTTATGTGCAAATGGCGAGAAGCGGAGGAGCCTGAATGAAAAAAAAAGCAATAAAAATTGATAAATGTAGCTTCGTGTATCGTTACATTTGCCTTCGAAAAGATATGACCAAGAAAAAAAACAACAACAAACCCTTTCTCCATAAGAAATCCTTCACGACTGCCTCTTTTTTGCTCAAGATGCCTCTGTTCTTGCGTATATCGATCCGCTGATTTTTTGCGTATCCTTTTCGCAGCTATTTCAAAGCCTTCTCCATATGAAGTTTTCATCTCTTGTCTGCAAACAATCAAAAAATTTGTGCAAAACTCTATTTGATAAAACATACTAAAAGAGTCTATAGTTTCAGAAAACATTTACAGATCGAATGGCTTTCTCAACACAATAGTGTATGAGCTAATACACTGAACTGGCAACAGTTCCATTCAGAGAATAGCATCCTTTGAATATTGCCAATCCCTTATATTACCACTCTAAAGCTAAACTGGACTAGTCACGTTGCTAAGTAAAGTATCATCACTTCCTAGCAAGTCATTAAATTATTTGTTGCTGGAACATTTGCAGAGGTTGGCAACCAAGTGCAAGTGCACACCAGTCAATTCAATGTAAAATACAAGGTGTGAATTCTCATTAGTGGATAAGAAATGCGCGAGGCAACAGCGAAGCCGAAATGGATCAGATATATAGATGTTGTACAGAAGTGTGGATGGGAGTATGAGGTCGAGGAGGAGATTAGAGGGGGAGCGGGGACCGAACGAAGGCGAGGATGCAAAATGCGTGAAGCTCCACCAGCCAACAAAAAATGCAAAGGCAGCTCAGTCAACCGCGAAAGATGAAAGTTTTTAAATATCACCACGTCCGGTACACTTTTAAAACCATAAAATTCTCTGATAACGTGCATCAGTAAAGGTAACGAGCAGACAACGCCAACAAAATGGCGTGATTCAGAACTGTGACGTGCGAATGGCACAACTCATTCAACATAATCCACATATCTAAAAGCGTACCAAATCACATCACTTATGAGTAAGGATCGATGCAAAAGAGATCAAAGAGAGGTTGGGGAACTTAACTTCTTCAACCGGCATGCTGCAGTAATTTCGACCTCTATTCCTAATCAATATTTTCTATCGTCTAAACAAAGATGACTTTTGAAAGAAAACTTGAAACTGTATATATGTGAAGGACAAACCTGATCGCTTTGCGCGTAAATGGCTTGGATCGATAGACCCATATTCCTCCCAAATAGTAATATTCCTCGTCGGCGGATGCACCAATTGGCAGAGTGCGTAATTGATCCCCCATAGGTGAATCACTTTCGTCTATAACCTGTAACAGACGTATTGCATTGCTCCCATGTACTTGCCCTTAACCATCTCATTAATCACTGCACCCATTTATTACGTCCCAATGAATTACCAGTGAATAGAACTACTGCTCTCAAAAAAGGCTTCCAAAGAAGAGTGAAAATTAACTTCGTTCCCGACAACCAAACGCATGACCACACGCCCCATCTCTATGCAAAAAACCACCTACATTGCCCACATCCCCACCTACAGTAAATAGACACTGAAATTTGAGATAAAAGTTAACGTTAAAATCAATAAATAACTAACCTAGGCATACCTACTAAACCATTAATAGCAATTAACCTATTAAAGGAACGTTATAGTTGACGCTGTAAATACCGAAGCATATATCAATGACGCCACAGGTTTCATAACTAAACAAAAGGGATCTCCAAATAGGTTTCGGAATCTTGCACGATATTATGCAGTGACAGTAAATGCTGTGAAAATTAGTAAATTAGAAAAAAAAAACCAAAGATAAATAAAAATTCGAAATGAACATACCGAATCTATGATGTCCTGTGCATCCATACAGGCCAACCGATACTGACATAAATCGTACAATATCGCAGCACGTACGCGAGGTTCGAATTTAAAGAGATCAGCAGTATCTAAAATGACGAGCCTCACTCATCAACTAACGACTAATTTACGTCAAAATATTGCAATGACAATTACATACTGCAATGAAGATGCAATAAAAAATCGACTTGAGAAGAAAAAGAGGAGAACGCAATGACGTAAACGTCACAATTTAAGCGAAAATTTACTGAAAACATACTTGAAGAAATCAAATGTCTCAGTCCCAAAAAGAATAATTACATTTACAATGATTTGCGATTGCAATGCAACATGCAATATAGGAGGGAAATAAACTACAGTGATCAAACTCAGATAACAAAACAATCAAATCACGTTGATCAACAACAACCGACAATTATGAAATGACCTAAAGCATAACGGATTTTATAAATGCCCCACTTTAATGAAGCAAATTATAGAAAATAAAAGAAAAATTATAGAAGAAGAAAAGCTTTACCCTTCGAGGAAGTGAACAGATTCTTGAAATTGATTTTATTACGCATAAGTTTCCAGTCATGCTCGAAAAACTCCCATAGCGATATGTTATAGTTCTCCTCACTGAAAAAAAAAAAGAAAGATATACAGTTGCAAACTATTAAACTATTGGCTTTTTATTCATAAAAAGAACCATTCAGATATTTTTAACCAACAAGGAAAAACAAATTTTCGAAAGAGACAATCCCTCAGTTACTGCCGTATATTGACTGGATGAGATCTATAAAACTATAAGCCTATATGTTGACGAATTTGAAGAGAAGAGTAACATAAACAACTTTCTTATATACTTCATGAAAGAGCCTTTGACCTTGTCTTGCAGCCCTATAATAACTACTTGTTTACAAATCTCCCATCATGAAAAATGTTTTTAGCAATGAACAAGAGTAATAAGCAATCCCAAGCAAAAGACATCTTCTATCAATCAGCATTATTGTACTAATAATGACAGCTAATAAAGCAGTGGAACGAACTTCGTCTCCCTGTAGACACGATTTCTGTGATACATTCGCATTTGATGCGTGCAGTCAATCGAGCTGAAGCCACTCAACAGTTCCACACACATACGAACGAGAACATGCGATCCCAATGAGGCTTCCTGAAAATATCCACTTGGGAGATCGATTCACACCATTGACAACTAAGCTAAATCCACGGCTAATGGAATACAGCATGACAGCACTTATGGAAGGATTTAGAAGACAGCGAAAACTTAAATTACCACAGATGATATATGAAACGGTTTTTAATATATGCATAAAAACGTTTGCAGAAAGAGGTTTGGAAATGCTGCGGCATTAAACATAATATACTTAGGCCTGAGTCACTCTCGTCAGCAAAAGAATCATTTTTTCCCACATTGCGAAAAAAAATCCTCCCAAGTTAGAAAATAAGAGAAAAAGTGTTTCTCATATTTTGCAAGCTGATGGATTCAATTCCTTGAGATCACTCTAAAACAATCAAAACGCACAATACGGCTTTTTGCAAGATGGTTTCCAAATTCCCCCTCCTCCTTCCCCTCTCCCTCACAGCTTGCTTTTCTATTTCCCACCCCCTCCCCTCCCCCTAATAAAACCAATCATTTCATCGCACATTGTGAACGAAAAACAAACAAAACCGGATGAAGCTCCCAGCTCATTTCGAAATGTTCGGGAGTGAGAAGAAAGAGTCAGAATATGTCATCTCAGCCTTAAAAAAACGAAATTAAGTTCAGAAAATGATAAAACATAAGCTGAATTAACTAACAATAGCATAAACGGCCTCGTAGAGCTCATCTTCGGTCACTTTGGTCAAGTTGAATGCACTGTTAAATTTGTTGAAAAAGTCGAAAACCAATGCAAGATTCAACGACGTCGACGGCTCTGTGTTGCATTTGTTCGATGCTGCCACCTTTCGCCAATCGCCCACCTTTGCTAGTCTTTCAGGAAATACATATTCTCCTAAAAACCTTACTCAAATATTTTTCGCACTCACTGGAAGAGGTGCAGGTAAGGGGAAAAGGTAGGGTTCTTCATGAATTGAAAGAACGGCAGAGGAGGAACAGACCCTGCAGCCACCATAGACGATGGCGATGGCAAGCTTTAATTAATCTTTAATTAAATTTTGAACAGGTCTTTTATCTTACGAGCATTTACAAGGTGAGCTAGCCAAAGATGATGCCACAAAATTACTAACCAAAGACTAGGGCAGTGTGGCTCTATTAATGGAGCTTCAAAGCCGGACAGAAACACAAATGCAGGCCCTGGCATGGGTGTAAAAAACTCGGAAGATGAGAGATTTAAAGGCGCCGGCACGGCGTTACTGGCACCTTTACAGACAATATTAAACCTTTGAATTTAAAACAGCCTCTATGCGATGTGAGCGAGCTTCCTCTCCACCACTAAACTATCAGCCAAAGACGCATCTCTATTAGTCCATCATCAGCATTGCCTCCCTCTCATCGCGAATAAATCAATCGATAAATAATTTAGACCACCAAAATCTATAGAATTTCAATAAATTATAAAATTATCAAAAATTTTGAAATGCACAGAAAGTATGAGGAGAAAAGTGATCGACTCATGTTCGATTGCTATGTAATATTTCAGCATTCCCACACCAACATTATAACTGAAGCCTAACGATTGATGCGAGTACTAGCTATGCCCTATTGAAAAGCTCTTGAAAGCAAACGCTGACAATACATTTTTACAGACTTGAATCCAGGTAACTAGTGGAATTTGAATCAGGTATGATCACCGCTAGGCATCTTTCCACACCACAAAAACATTGCGACGACAACGACCATGAAGGAAACGTGAAGTCCTATCCAATAAACAAAAAATACTAATACTGCTCTCATGAAGCGAATTAACTCTGACCCCACCCCTTAAGAAGCCCTATTTCAATCTCCAAGTACACATCACACAATCATCAATTCAATGATCACCTTTATGCGATACCACTAACGATGTAGGTGTTGATGTCGACGCTTCATCTTCAGTATCCTTTGAACATCCACGCAGTTTCATTACTGCAAAATAAAAATTACAATAAAATTTGTCAGGGCACTAGTTCACTCAATGCAAGTATAGAATATTCCTTACTTCTCTGGTTGCTTCAACAATTTACCGCAATCTTTCCTCAGCTAGTAAGTTTAATTGCAAAGACTTTAGAATAGTTGCATGAGTGAGGATGCTGCAAAAATAAATGTCCCCTCAAAACTCCCCATCCGATGTGCCAAAATAAATTCGATTCAAAATTACTATCAGCCAGTCTGATTCCGCAACAACATTGCAATTTACTCATATGTAGAAATTTGCGGTAAGGAAGAACTTACAGCTGTTCATGAAATAATCACTGACATCGCTCTAATTCAAGAAATTGACCAAGTTTTGAATGAAACAGGAACACGAATATGATGTTATTATCACGAAAATGAAAGACCGCTATAGTACCGTAAAAGGCTTATTTAATTTAATACATTTTTGAGCTATATGAGGTCGTCATCAACTGAACTGCGTTGGAAACTAATTCCCATTTAGTGTCAATAAAAACCCAGTCAAGAAGGCAATCTATTACATTGCACTGGGCGAGCGACTTCCACCAGGAAGCAGATAACATGATTCCGCATTTCTTCCTTCACCCCCTTCCCTTCCCTCCCTCTCTAGTTACGGTTTGTCTTGATTAAATTTTTTGCCGGTTGCGAGCCCGAATGAGAATGTGCTTGATCTATTTCCATATGGTCAGAGATTAAACTCACTACCAGTTCCCGTTGCCACTGAGACTGGGAATGAATATCCCAGATTCGTTTCTGTTAGCCGAATCCTAATGGTTAACTAAACTTTGAAACTGAGAACGATGACGCTAATGAAACTGATTTTTAAAGAAGCGAAATGTCTGTTTTATAATTCACGTGCGAATGACTAAGCAATCAAAGTGCCTCCGGTAGATGCACGTGGAGATCCTTGCCCAAAAAAATGCCCCTGACAATTGCGCCCAAGCAACGTGTTTGTGCGAGTGCGGCCCCGTTTGTTTCAAATGTGCCACCTCAGACTTAATCCTCTTGTCAAAGCATTCCAGTTGCTCGGGCTTCAAATTATTGGATTTGTTGAGTATTACATCACTTTATAACTAAATCTTATAACTGCTACTCAGCGACTACCTTCCGTCGATGTGTTACGCACCAACAAGCTACTACAGTATCACCACACCAACAACTCTACCTGCGACTGGCAGGTGAGGTTGTCAAGCAATAAAACCATTCACAGCTTTTTTTCGCAAACATTTCATAGCCTTTCCTACAAGCGTTCTTAATTTATAGCATCCCCTAAACATGCCCCAATGCATCAGTATATATTTCTTGAAGTGTCAGGCCCTGTATGTTCAAAGCGTATTGAAACTGAAACATACTGGCACTATCACATCATCAGGCACATGACAATGGAATTGAACAGGTGATTTTATTATCTTTATTAGTTTTCAGCATGATTTTGATCAAAGGCCATCTTTCACTGGGCTCAGATATGTTGCTGTTCGATGTTCGAACGTTTTTTTTTTCACCATAGGCAATGTTTTGCTTATTCCATAGAGGCCTCCTAAAGCGTTCATTCGTAAAAATGTTAAGGGATTCAACAACATCAACAACTCGCATTTTTTGAAGGCGCGATCGCCTGAGGCGCTTTTATCGCCATACAATACGAGCGCATTCACGACAATGCGATTATGAAACAAAACATGGAAGAATAAAGGATGAAAAGAAATTTGCATCGAATTAAACAAAAAAAAAAAATCTTACTTGATTAGTGATATTGATGAGTACACGTGTTGAAATGCAAATCGCCAACTCTTCACCAACCGGTCGGCTTCATCCACAAATAGAAATGCTGCAATGAACGCCGACCTCAAAACTCTTCATCACTGACTCAACAATATGTTCGGAACAATTTCACGGCGTTAACGTTGAAATGAGATCCCAATTCCACTATGCCCTTATTCATGAAAAACATGGTCGTAAGAATTGCCTATAAAAAGCGAGAAAAAGGTCGAGTTCATGGCTCATCGTCGAGATAACCTCAGAGCACTCTCAAAGATTGAATAAATGAGCGTAAGACAACCCCTGGGTAAATCGCATCACAACTCACTAGCACGCCATCACTTTTAGATGTTTCATTCAAGAGTGCATAAGTACGCTGAAGAGGGAAAAAACGTTGACTTGAGGGAAAGTTTCACCAACCCCAATTGTTGGGGAGGTGAACGTGGAAAAACATACTGACAGATGCCGCTTCAATTATTGAGCACAGTAAAGGTAAGCTGTTTAAACCTCCAGGTTGGGGGTCTTATAGTTATTAATGAAAAGAACTGTGCAATTTACTAGAGTATTCAACGATCGTCTCGTTTGTTTTTAATCGCTTCTGAACGACACATCATCAAAAATTAAAGACGACAGACAGTGTGAGAAAAAAAAAAGAACAAGCGGAACGGCAAGATAGGTGAGAAGTGAAAAACTTCGATCACATTAGACAATATGCAACGAAAAATCAATTTTCTTAAAACGGCGCTAAATTCAAACGTTTATTTATATTTTCGATTTACCTCTATTTCAAACAGTGCAATACTCCACCTGCATTTTTTATTTATTTCGGCACTTATAAAAATTTATAGTGAATATTACTCTCATTATCTCAATTCTAATTTAATTCGACAAAAATTATCAATGATTTCTGATTAGCTTTACGATTCATCCTCTCGCCCACACATTAGGTATATCCTCAAGGCTTATCATTTGTGGATTAATGATGCAAACACATTCCTAGTAGTCTTATCGATCCCATTTCTATAATATTCACCGACAAAAATCTCAGTGAAAAATATCGTCAACTCAGGAATGCGACCATTTCACATATCATATGAAGTAATTATAGCACAGTGATATATCCGCTCATTGCTTTTTCATTATTCGTGTTAAATTCGATTTAATCTGTTTTAATTCAATTCAACTCAATTCAATTTAGTTCAACAACTTTTCTCCACATATTATCGAGTGAAAACTTTTTCGGCACAAAAAAAAAATTTTTTTTTTCGCCATCTCATTGATAATTCATCAGTTAAAATAATATTTTTTTAGCGGACGAATCTCTTCGATATAATTCAACCAAAACATAAACTAACATCTACATGAAATAATTCGATAAATATGTTGCAATTTAGCAATCAAAAGCATTATTTTCTCACAGCATAAAATCACTACTGTTCAAAAATAGTCAATGGAAAAGTTTTAGTCAAATATTCCTGTTGAACTTTTTAGTGAGGGGACAGGCGAGGGACGGGGAGAGGGAAGGGTTATATCGATGTGTGAATTGATCTTATTAATCGTTGTGCAAAGAATTTTGTAGACTTCAATGGGGAATAAAATTTAAATTAAGAAAGGGGGAATGTAAACAACGCGGACTCGATTGCAATGATCATATGTGCACTATGCTAAGCATGTTGTTCTTTTGTGCGCATCGCAGCCACAAAGCTGCGCACTTGAACGAAACAAACGTCAGGATGGATGTGCGCAGAGGTGTTCTCAAAACTTGTGGCAACAAGTTTTGCCACTCATTTCTTGTCAATCACTCCGATCAACGTCCTATTTTTGAAATTTTCATTACGCAACTTGTTGGCGATTTTTAATGACAATCCTTTGAAGTTAGGGTCATGAGTCTTAATTAGTTTTCCACCATCAAAACATTAATAATATTAAAAAAAACGTTTTTTTTTCTATTTTTGTCGATTTAGGGTTGAATCTGATCCCAGTCGAAATAAGAAGCCTGGTCAGGTTTAATCGATGACCATATGGAGACGTCGCTCAGGCAGCCAGCTTTATTCCGAGTTGGGACCGCTTTTAATACAGATCTATTTTTACCCTCTATTTTCTATTTCACACTGTATAGAATGAAACATAGTCAGTTATTCTATCGTCGTTTACGTGTGAAAAACGTCAGTGACCATTGGTCCATTACACTGCCGACGTCAGTCCCGAGACTACGTTTGCGACAAAAACGCCTTCGTTGAATACGCTCTCGACCGCCTTGTGTTAGGATCCTGTGGAAATGCTGTTCACAGTTTCTAGATTCCTTACATTTCTTTCTTCCTTCCTTGCAACACTAAATTTATTATCTTTTCTCCAATCGCGCACTGATTATTGTTAAAAGATATTTTCAAATAACAGTTTATCTGGTGAGATTTGCGTTTCGTTACTGCTGATTTATTGTAAATGAGCTTGCTGAACCTTATGTTCTCTAATACTGACAACATAATGAACTCTTTACGATTGCTAACCTGATGCACTTCGTACAGTTGAAGTCGATGCGATCGTCCGTGGCGTCATGTACTGTGGTAAAACCAAGTCGGTCTCAGTTCTAAATTCAGAACTGCTAGTTAAGAAACTGCGAAGGTTATCCACAGGACTTACCTTGTTGATATAAGACAGGTATTGATGTGGTGTCTCTATATATGTGTCGAAGTGAAATACCTTTTCATACGTTCAGTAATGCCACTGTCTGATTACTTACAAGGCAATAAAATTGGTGTGCATTTATATTTTGATAGCAGGCAACATAAGGCCACCAATTACATTTCGATAGTGCCAATAATTCGTTACATTTTGCAAGAATCTTTCCTTTGTTGGAATAAATATTCGAGTGTTAAATGTTGTGGTACATCCAGGAATAGAGGATCGCATATTTGCTGCATTTAGGATGCTTTTAGATCCTCATTAAATTTCCTTCTTTATTTAGAATCAATGCTTAAATATTGTTAACACTAGTGCGATCAATTTGAAAATATGGAATGTAGGAAAGTCCCTTTGAAAGGTGTGATCGTCACCGATTGAGTGTTATCGAAGAAAGCAGGAAAATGAAAAAATATTTTATGCGGAAAATAAGCTAGTTTCCTTCGTTTTTCCAGGAAAGAACTGGGAAATTCTTTGAAAAGTTAGCAGGCGCCAGGAAAATTTTTTATGCTGTCAAAATGCTCCCTTTCTCTTCTTTACGTTTCTTGATTTACCTTTGACTACGTCTGTTTAACTGCGTTATTTTATAAATGCGTATGTGTCTGTGTAGCGAACGAATATTGTTGTTTTATAGAAACATTGCGATAAAACAATTTTAAACTTTCAGATAACTGCGCGAACGAGTGATATTTGAGGAAGGAAAAGAAGGATTGCTAATTACGTCCATAGAAGGCTTGCCTTCTGCTTTTGTGCTCCTTTTCAGCGATAACGAAGGCGACAAGCTTCCTACACGAAAATGAACAAAGCAAAATTTGGAAGCGATGTATGTCTTATTTTTTATCGTTTATCTCAATTTTTAGTTCTTTGATGAGCAAAACTTCATCAGACGTTTTCAGCAAATTTGTGGCCATAAGCAAGAAGAGCATATTAATCCTAAATACTTCGGGGCTTAGCGATGGCTCGCACCCTCTGAATTCCCTCATTTCCCTCCGTCCTCCTCCCCGACTCGTCTCAACGTCCGGTGACGCCGCTTCCATCCCTGCAGACTGCAGGGTGTTATAGAAATCGGAGCAAATTTATTAAATTTGTGGAGTCATAAGTACAATCATTAATGATTGAATTAACAACCTTAACTGATTGTCCCACTATGTAAAGTTTATTGGTTATTAAAGCAATGAGAGAATTAGAAATTAGAAAGTGTGGTATTGAGGTGAAACTGCAAGATAGAAATAAGCTAACGAACATATAAAAATATCCCTCCCTTAAGCGTTAGCATTTTTAAATTTAATCACAGGTTTGTCCCGTCCACAGTGAAATATATCTGAACACTAAAAAAGTTTTCATTTCTTAAAAATATTTTCTTTCGCAATGCTTTAAAATTTTAGTTCTGACTATAAACGTTCGTTCAGTACACGCTAAATGTCGTTATAGAAATATTTCGTTGAGTGGTGAAGTTTTATTTTCTTTCCATAATTGTCGCATATAAAATGTTTTTCATACATTATATATATGTATATATATATATATATATATATATATATATATATATATATATATATATATATATATATATATATATATATATATATATATATATGAGCAACTTTCTTAACCATCCTATCAGATGATTCTTTTATCGATTTCCACTTGAAGAATTCTTCGCCGTCCCTACCTTTTAGGCTTTACTATGTCCTTATCATTTTTTTAAAGAGCATTTTTCCAGCTTCGTGAAATTTGATTTATTCAGTGGAAATTTTTCGTGTTTGCAAATATATAGAAAAAGTGTTTAATATGAATATTATTGATTTTTTTTTTATTTCCAGTGGTTAAGTGAATTTCGAAACTGTAATATTAGGAAGGAATAGGATGTGAAATGAAAAATATCGCATTTTTATGCAAGTGAAAGCTGAACGAGCTTTTTTTGAGATCATCAGTCGAATTTCAAGAATGGTACTAACAGGAAGGAACGTCTTACGTGACTTTTTTTTTTTTTGAGGTACGCAGGTGAGCACCAATTGCTTAGCAATAAACAAAGAGGAAAAAAAAGGTGCATCTTTATCGATTTTAGAAGTTTCCAATCATTTGAAATGAATATGAGCAAATTTTCAGATATGTAAATTATTCCAAATTTAAATACAAACATGAGGGAATTGTTTGAATTCTTTAAGGAAGGAGGGGGAACATAGGGGACGAATTTTTTTGTTAGCACTGATTGTAAAATTTGTGTAATTTTTGCGATCCATGCAAAGTTTCATTAGGCATTTAATACAATAAACAAATATACATGTAAATATTTGAACTTTGAATAGTCATATCGCTTAAGAAAGTAATTTTTTTTTTTTTGCTAATTTAAAAACATTTTCTGAGTTTGTCAAATTTGGCTAATCTAATTTACAAGTGCGAGTGAATCTGAGCATTTGATGCTAAGATGTGTAAACATCGTCGATATTATTTAAGAAAGCGGAATGTGAAGCAGTTCACGGTTCATCGAAAGAGATTCCTAGTGGATCCGATCATGAAATCGGTGAGAAGACAACGAAGGATCTTGTAGCCAATTCGATAGATGTCCTCTCACAAATGGGCGACGTGTTATATTCCAAAAGCAATAGGGAAATCTCACTTAAAGCTGGGTTTGTCATTTCCTCTTTTGAAATATCCTTCTCTCAATGCCGATCGCTGCACGCTGTTCTAATCGGCGTTTGTTTCTATATATTTGTGTACAGACTCTGTTTCTGTATGTTTATGCACAGACTGTTTCTGTATGTTTGCGCACAGACTCTCTCTGTCGGATCCAATTAGGCAGATGGAATTCAATGCATGACTCGAGGTGAGGGAAAATTTAGAGCCCAGTCATTTGGCATATAGTTTGAGATGAATGTTATCAAACAAGTAATCGTTATGCGTTAATCAGACAAGCTTTGTGAACTATTGAGTTTGCCCCCAGTCTCACTCGCCCTTCTTCCCTCGCATTCCCCCATTTGAAGTGAACTTTCGGTTTTTCTTGGATCATTACGAGTGTACTGATAAACTGTAAATGAGCTAACTGTCAAGTTCTTAATAAGTGCTCCCTATCCGCTTTTAAAGGAGGTGAAGATCCAAACTTGCAATACCATGTCGTCTTCGCCACTGTTGTATGCCCCATGGGTATGTCAGCTGATCCCTGATAAATAGTTAGGTTGGAAAAGAAAAATTGGTTTAACTGGAACCAGTAAATTATTTATCAGTCGATGTTTAACACAGATAAAAACTAGCGTCCTCACCTCCCCCTCCTCTTTTTCCTCGAGTTCCCAACAAATTTTTTTATTGCTTTTCTGAGGCTCACTTTTTTGCATACCTATCACGATAACTGCGGACTGGAAAAGGCGACACTGTCTTCTGACGCTATTTATCAAATTTGTTAGCCAATTTTTTCGTTCAACCTGTTCTCTCTCTTAACGCTGTCTAGAGTTATGATGATAATTTACGTTTCCTCCGATGCTGAAAATTTTCAGTTCTTTCATTTTTCATACTTACTCGAAGAAAGCATCGTGTTGATCCGCAGGGAATATTTAATAAATGTAACCAAAGATGCGGAACTGCTACTAAAATCTGGTGATTTAAAATGTTTGGTAAATTCAGGAAAAATTCGAGGGCTTATACGCGGAATACGGATGAGCTTGCTGAGACAAACGCTATGGATGAGCGCGATCTACCAGCAGAATCCTCTTATGTTTTATTTTTCGAGGTGTTCTGTTTTACACAATTCTATAAAACATACATGAGGTTGTCTGTTCTCGTGGGTGGTGGTGGTATTTGGATCTCGCAGGTCGATTTCAAGCTATCATAGCGATATAAAAGTTTGTATGAAAGTGGAGAAAAGCAGAGAAGCAGGGAGAAGTTGGCGAAGTCTTTTTCGTACGAAGCCTCGTCCCCATGTTCATGTCACTGATGGTCACAATTATGGTACAGATACTGAGGGAAGATTAAGCTCATCCATGCTTCAGGAATTTCGACACCTCTGTTGGCGAAATTTTTTACAGCAGCATTGGGGAGGATATATGATTGCGGAATATACGGGTGTTGAAACTTACTGGCATTTTGCCGTACCATTCAGCAGTGAGGCAACTTGGGGAGGAGAGGATTCTTTTCACAGATGGAGCCAGTTCAGTTCTCTTTTTGGACGTCACTTTGAGGAGTGCCATTGGCATTGATTTATCTGAATGCCTTATTGCAGCGGAGGTACTGCTTTCGGAAAAAATTTTGCTGAGGAATTTAGGCTGAAAACTGGATTGCAGCATTGCATAAGACAATATGTCGAGTTAGTTATAGGGTGCGCATTATTACAGGAAATAAATATGCACATAGTTCTTGAGCACTCTTTTTTACCTCATTATCCACAGAACTTCGTTACACGAACTTTTTTGAATGTGTATTTCTTTAAGGTTTTGTTTCCTTTCCTTATCGCTGGTTTTGGAATGGTTTTGGCTGGCCTTGTTCTTGATGCCGTTCAACACTGGGAGCTCTTCGTGCAGGTTTAAACTACCATTTTTATTGCTTGAATTCAATCGCAGATCGAAGCCGTACTCATAGAACGCATAACAGGTTTTTTAGGCTTATGAGGCTTGCTAGTAATCAGTATTAGTAATATTAGTAATTGAGTGGGACGGTAGTTGGATTCGAGGAGAGGGAGGGAAGTTATTTCCATCTTTAGATGTATTCTCGATAGGCATGTGGATGTTTTCGTTGAAAATGCAAATGCAGAAATACTTCTTCAAAATGATGTTCTATTGTAATATTCTTTTCAACTGACAAGACTGAATACTCTAAAAAGGTTTGTGAGTTTGATAGGCTTTTCGAACTTTGTTTCGAACTTGCAGAGTATTTAACATTTAAGGTTCCCGAGACGTTCATACTGGTGCCAGCACTGCTTGGTCTCAAAGGCAACCTCGAAATGACACTCGCCTCACGACTGTCTACACTGGTTAGTAGTCTTATTTCGCATCACCTATGTTGCTTACCTGAGTTTGTGTAGGTGTTCCATTGGACTGTGTTTGTCTCTTCCGGTAATTTGCAGAATAGGCAGAATTTAGTATCTTCAAGTCACCTTGTTGTAAGTGATCGTAAGGTAAGTCTGTTTATATTGTGTATTATTATAGGCAAATATGGGTCGTATGGATACCTCGGAAAGTCGATGGATGGTAATAACAACGAACTTAGCACTGATTCAAGTGCAAGCGATCGTCGTCGCTTTCCTAGCCTCTTCATTTGCAGTTGTTCTCGCTTGGATACCCAAGGGACAAGTACGTGGTCTTTTAAAAGTTCTCATTGAAGCAGTTGTAAACATGGTTATTCTTTAAGGAGGGGCTCGTTTGGTTTTCCGCTCAGGGCTGGCTTCCTTCTATATTCCCTCTTCTCTTTCAACTATCGGATCAAATGATGCCTTCCTTTTTGAACTCTACTTTGTGGCCTTTAGGTTCTTGTTGTGTTTATAGTTTCTCTTTTTTTCGTCTTGTGGTAATTATTTGAAATATGCGCACAGTTAGATGAAAACCTCAATGCTTCTATCGGTAAGCTGTCAGTGATAAATGATGCCACGTCTCTATTGAGTGGTCCATTTCAAATATGAAACTGTTAGTTTATTACTATTTGAATTCCCTCCCGGCTGCAATGAATACTAAAAGAGTGTTCGCTGTATGTTTGCTGCAAATTGCTGAATTGTTGCAGATTGATTGGGCACATGTGACTTTGCTATGTGCAAGTAGTCTGACAACAGCGTCGGTAGCGTCGTTGTTGTTGAGTTTTGTAATGATCACCGTTGTGCTTATCTCTCGATGCCTTCATATCAATCCGGATAATGTGGCGACGCCTATCGCCGCATCTCTTGGCGATCTAACCACTCTTGCTGTTTTATCCCTCTTTGGTTCGTTTTTCACCCATTAATTAGATTAGTTTTCATGTACCCGGAAATCCTTATCCGAGCCAAATATGTCAATTACCATCTGCATTATTTTTGTCTCCGCCACTCCTCCGTCCACCTCGCGCAATGTTCTGTGAAGCCGTTGTGGTGCAGGTGCCCTACCCTCTCTCCACTTATGTAAGTTTTTTAATTGAAGGCAATTGCTAAACGAATGCTGGCTGAATAGGGTACAGTGGTAGAAAATGATCAGTTAAGCGACTTCTCGAAACCTACCCTAGTTATATCCAGTCCAGAGATCATGGTGGACTAGTGGTGTTATATGAAACACTGAATCACTCATCGTATTCTACCTATTGTCCGTATAACTGCCGCATCAGATAAGCTGTCAGATGGAGCTGCGCATACGTGGGTTTCCGAGTGATTTAATTTACTCACATGTATTGAAGGGTCGGCATTTCTTCGGGCACATCTGACGGAATCATGGCTCAACGTAGCGGTTGTGGTGGTATTCTTGTTAGCCGCACCTCTATGGGCGATGGCAGCTCGTCGTGACGATGGTGCAAAAGATGTGCTCGAAAATGGCTGGTCACCAATTATCTTTAGCATGCTTATTAGCAGTACCGGTGGATTTATTCTGGAAGGTGCTATCAAAAGGTTTCCAAAAATCGCCGTATTCCAGCCTGTTATAAATGGTACTTTAATTTTTTTTCGATTAAATGCTTATTTTGCTTCACTATAGGAGCATCTTATTGACGTGAGTTTAATGTGCTTGAGATTTATCTTATCCTTAATTTAGTGCGAATTGAAAGTGTGAGACTTCAAATCAACTGCTACATTTCGGTAACGAATCTGAAATATGAGAAGAAACTGGATTTGAATATATAATGTCTGGCAGCACTTTCCCATTGCAAACTGAGCTGTTGTGATATCGTATTACGAGTTCAGCAGAAAAGTTCTCAGAAGATAGCAGTGAAACTTTGTAGGTGCGTGAATTTTTGCTTCACTAGGAGTAGACATACTTCTACCAGCATGGTGGCTCGTCTCGACGGCCCAATAAAACGGTTGAAATTGGTCAATCGAACTTCTTACCTAAGGTTTCATAATGCTTTGTTATTTTATATCCCTTTGAGACAACGATTTTAGGTGTTGGCGGTAACCTGGCTGCTGTCCATGCGAGCCGTTTGGCAACGTTTTTCCATCAGACCTCTACTATCGGAGTATTACCATACGATTGGTCTGTAGAAAGGTTTTATAGCTTTAAACGCGCCTTCTTCTCGTCAGGTAATCGTCGATTTTGTTTAGTTTTATTTTCACATTTAATTCAGAAGATTTCGTTGGACAGTAAAAAAACGTAATAGGGTTTTCTTCCGGTTGCGTTCAACAACTAAAGCTTTGAATCGATGCATTCCTTGCAGAATTGACATTCAAGTGGTCATGCGTTCATTGTTAGAAATCTGAAAGTAGAAATAAATTATATATATATATATATATATATATATATATATATATATATATATATATATATATATATATATATATATATATAGGCACAAAGGAGCGGCCCAACGGGAACATGAACAGCCATCGTTTATCAGTACATTTTTTTGCCATTAGGTATAGGAGAGGTGGCGCGAGATGCGCTGTCACTTCGCTTCTATGCTTATTGTTGCAATGTTATTATGAAGCTTAATGCAGAATTATGAATTCTTTTTTTCAGAATGGGATTCTCGGTCGGCTCGCGTGTTGTTAATGTTGGTTGTACCTGGTCATATTATCTTTAATTGGCTTATTCGAGCTCTGTACAGTGGTGAAACGCCACCCTCCGGACCACTGTTCACGAGTCTCTATCTTCTCGCTGCACTTCTACAGGTTATTTTCTCAAATATGCACATTTTCTGAAACGTTCCTGCATCATTTTTAAGGAACGCAATAAATTATACTTTACCTTTATTTTATAAATAGAAATCAGTTAGCTATTTCACGATGAATTCCTTCATTTCATCATTGCAAGAAGCTAACTTTAGATATTTACATTACAAAGGAAATGTCATTGTGTAAACAGGTAATGTGCTGCAGGTGATGTTGATATTGTACGTCTGTCAATGGCTGGTCGCATCAATGTGGTGGCTAGAAGTGGATCCTGATAACGCTGCGATTCCATATTTGACTGCTTTGGGCGATCTGAGCGGAACATTTCTTTTGTTCATTACTTTTTTATTCCTCAATTGGTTTCAAAAAAACGATATTCATTAGTAATTGGAGTGGGGAACGGAGGGAGGGCGGAGTTTTAAAGATGACGTGGTCATGATATGTGAGAATAGATGCGTTCTGTTTAACTAATTCCGTTATTTGGAATATGAATGCCAAAATGGCGTGACCTAATACTTTTTATGATAGGTTTATAATTTGTAGCGATATAATAAGTATAAAGTGGAATCTCGTCGCTGGTTCTTTTTCCTTACAAATCCTCAAATAAGTGTCTCAAATTTAGTATCAGTTTGATATCGCGTAATCCGATTACAAAAAGTTAGAATCGCTGACATCTATTCATCGTCTGTCCTGTGTCCTTTCCTAGTCTTGCAAAGATTATACAGGTGTTCAACTAATACTAAAAGCATTATTCTCACCTGGACAGCAAATTCTTTTGTTTCTTTGTCAGTCGTGATTCGGCTAACCTTTCGGTCTCTGTATTGAGGTGTTATACACATGCGAAAATTATACCATATGTACTTATATAAGTTATACTGTATTCTCTGTCTTCATTCCTCCTTTTTTAAACGAAATATTAAGGTTGTTTTTAAAAGTTATAAAGAGAGCCAAATAGGGGAAGGAGTATTGGAGGAGGGGAATGGGGAGACGGGCACTTGTAGTACCTGGAAGGTAAACAAGGAACGTAGTCTCAAAAAAGCAATCGGGAGCGGGTGGAAATAACAGGAGAGCAGGGCTGAATATGTAGTCTCATCGGTATATATTGGTATTGTCGAAGGGAAGGTATGAATCTACGGGGACTAAATAATAAATTAATTTAGCACCGCGATACAGCACACTTTAATTGCCTCAATCGTCGACTATCGTATTAGCGATTGCCCATCGTTTGTGTATTCGTTGATAATTGATGTATATTGATATCGCAATTTATACCTTTTTCTATGTTCACCTCTGCACAACTGTTGTGTATTGCGATTGTTGCACATTCACTTCGACTTTTCTATCGCTTATTTCACACAATTTTAATTCTTTTTATGAGATTGGCTCTTTCTTCATTGGCTTTCTATCATATAATCAGTACCCATTGTTCTTTCTAAGTAATTCTGTTTGATGCTCATACCATTCCATAAATCACAAATCCACCAAAATCGGTAATAAAGCACCACTAATGGCAATTCTTTTGATTTTTTTCTGAAGAAAAAAATTGCGCATTAAAAAATTCGATTTTCATCCAAAAAAGTTTCATATTTCAACCTCTGTAAATTTCATTAAATTTCATCCAATTTTTACTGTCTCAACAAATATGCAATTTTTGCTAAAGAATGTTTTTTGTGTTGTTTTCATCGTGACATAATTGTGATGTGATATCACTCTGCAAGTGATGTCATTCTTAAGCAATCTCGAAGTGCTTTCGAACGAATGACTCTACACTTGTTTTTTGTTTGTTTTGTTTTGTTTTGTTTTTAATCCCTCATATTATTCAAAAAAAAACAGTACAATAGATAAATACTAAAAAAGAAATCATTCTATCTATCAGAATTGGTTGGTTTTTTTCTCAGGCTTATGGCTTCAGAAATTGTTGACGTATTTAATTCACACCATAAAAAAAACTAAGTTACATAGTGAGAGAAACTATGCGTAAAAGAAAAGCTTTGTAGGAAATATTCAACACACGAATAGATAGATCGATCTGAAATTTCATTAGGGAATTCATATTTGAATTTTTCATTTATTTATTTATTTATTTATTTATTTATTTATTTATTTATTTATTCATTGAAGGTGCCGATCATACTCAACGAAGTAACTTAGCATTTTAATGCATTATTGATTTCTATAAATGCGTGATTGAAATGAAACAATTGTGGAAATAACGGACATTTCTGTTTTCTTTTGTCTTGCAATTCACTTATTTTTATATACTTGCACTTTTATAATTGTAGCTTAGAAAAAAAGTTAATTGTGCGCTTATTGAGCTTTTAATTTGAGAATTAGAAGTAAATATCCATAAATTATACTACTTGCTCAAAAAAAATTCACTTATAGAATAAATTTTGAAGTTCATATTTTTATGGAATAAGTTCATTTCAAAAATTTTTAGAAGAGAATTTGAAGTGATTTTTGTTTTCAGATAAATACTTTCGATCGCACTGATGCGAAACGAAATGCAAACAAAAAGATAAACGTATTATTGCACAGATATTTGAGCTGCTTCTATGTTGTTTAAATATTCGTGGGTTTATTCTATTAGTCGCATTATCTATAGGACTGTTTTTTTTCTGCATTTTTTTTATTTGTATATTCATATTTCAGTTTTTTCTTTTTTTTGGGGGGGGGGAGGTTCTTTGTAGAGGGCATTTCTTTAAAAACTATTTTATTGCATTCTCTTTAAGGATGAGTTCACTTTTTTCCCTTATATGTTCTTTCAATTGTTCTTATCACTGATATTCCCATAGTCGAACCGTTTTAGCGGAACTAAGCCAGCATCTCGCTCACCTCGGACTCACTTACTAAGCCTCCCTCAGCCTAATTCTTCCATCCCCCCCCCCCCCCCCCCAATATATTTGTTAGCAATTGAAAATGAGCACCCGAGTTCCTTCTGTGAACTCAATTGCTGCCGAACATATTGTTTGACATGAATGTTTTTGCGTTATAAAATAAATGTTTATGGGAATATGAACACGTGCGCTGATTACAACCGACCCTTTGGTGTGAGTACACTGGCTCATTTTTGGCTTAGGCTCATCAAGACACTAAAGGTATCTCGTAAATCCATCGTTTTATGATTGGACCTTTGCGAACGTAGCCGAAGATGAATTAAAGAAGAGGTTGCTCACTTTTTAAAGGAAAGAGTTTTGAAGTATGAGGATGCTGAAAGGGTGTTTTTCTAATGAAGAAGGGAGGATGCTTCTAGTTTAGTCAACGAGGTCGTAGAAGTGCTGCAGCAGCAGCCATGCATTACAAACTAGAACACTTTCAGTGTGAACACAACGGAAATCAGTAAAAGTTTCTTCTTTAGGACTTTTAGTGAGCGTGCTTTTCAATTTGCCCGGATCTCGAGCTGTTTGAACAGCTTGACTATTGTTTATATTCGAAAGATGCCTTTGAAAGCCGTTCAAATACTTTTTCGCCCAAAGGTGTCGGCGATAAAACTTCCGTTAAATAATAACAGTTCAAGCGATTCGATTCTTTCAAGTTAAAAAGTTTCGAATTAGAGGGTGAAATATGTCGTCAATTGAAGGAGTTTCGTAAAACGTCTTCATTGCAATAAAACAAAATACATGATCAGCTGAATTAATTTCCGGTTCAGGCTGCATTGTATTATTGCCTATCGCTGTAGATCAAATTACTGTGGCTCTCAATTATATCAAAAGTAGCTCAAATTATCGTAACAGAAACAGATATATCAAAAAGTAGCTCAAATTACGAAACACTTATTATCAGTAACAGTGACATAGGCACGATTGTATACCCTGTGGCTCTCAATTTGAACAGGTAAAGACATAAAGCTAAACTTTATATTGAGCTGCATGCGGAAATTTTTTCTGTGAATGATTGGCTTTCACAGCGGCCAATAAATATGTGGATAGTGCACCGGGAAGGATGTCAACTGATTGGCCCGGATGTTTTTCTGTGGTTCATCCCGCCAGGTTGCACATATATCGACCGAGTGGCTATGATGCGCTGTTAAATTTCTGTTTGAAAAGCTACTGCAAAATTCTAACACAAAGTGTTGTTTGCTGAATTCTCGGCAAGCAGTCGAAAATTCCTTTGATATCTACGTTCTGCCAGCTAAAGTAAATCGTAAGTCGTTCGAAGATGGCACCATATGGAGGAAGCGAAAAGCTCGACCATGCGGGTGGTCTACACTCTTAGAAGAGTTAAATTTCGCTCATGAAACTGCTGGGGCTATCTTTGGGAGTGAAAGGGGAAGGGGAAAAGGATATATGAGGTCAACCTTGCATTAAAACCTTACTATCGTTCAACAATAGCAGCAGATAAGCTCAATTTTTTGACTTGATTACAGTTACAAATAGTTATTGATAAAGGAATGCAAGAGAAACTAGTAAAAAGAAATTGTGGGATTTTCATCTGTAGTTTTCTTTGTTGCAGTTTTTGTTTCTTTTTTCTCCTATTTGAGGTGAATGGATGGAAAAATTTTTCGTTTGGCGGGTAAAAATAAAAATATGTCTAAAATACATCAGATTTTCAAGCCTTCAGTACAAATCTCTGTCAAAGTCGGTATAAAGCCACATATCCTGCCTTTCCGCTATAATAATCGGCGTACGAAATAGATATAAAACCTCTTCTAAAATCTTGCTTTTTCCATGCTCATACAGCTATGAGATGAAAATTAATGCAAAATTCTTTGGAATTTTTAAACTAGAATAACACTTTCAGATATGGCTGAAAATTTTATCGCATTTTCGAATTTTCTACAAAAATTTATTTCATTTTCAAACGTTTTTAAAAACTTTATGCTAGTTTCATATTCGTTCATATGGTTCGCAACGTTCGAAGACGAAAATATAAGAACATGACTAGAAATGAGCGATACAGGGAGGATACAAAATCTTATCGACAATACTAGAAATGCAGAGGAGAAATCAAACTCGAGGAGAAGGTATATGAAGAAGAAGGAGCCCATAAAACTTGCAAATTCCCCAAGCATGTCTACATGCAATCTCTTTTAGATCAGATGATGCGTTTCGAGGATATTCAAACCCCCAACATTAGCATTTCATTAAATCATCTAGAAACCTGCATGATATTATATTAAGATCTCTGTGCACTTTCACATTATCGTCCTAGCTCAGAAGCTTCCATATCTCGACGCATTCAGGGCAAGCGGAGGCCGCTGTCTGAACCCGATTCTCTCTGTTTTTCAAGGGCGGTCTTGCCTCGAAGAAAAACAATACCGTAGAAGATGAGTTTGAGCTGGAAAGACCTCATCCTAAAACTCAACAGGTCCCGAGGGGGAAGATTTCGTTGTATGAGATCACGATACTCGAACTAATACTATTCTTAGCTCGTTCTAAAGTGTTTCATGACATTAAAAAACCACTCATCACATAATAATACACTGTTGCAATTCACAGCATATTAGTTGAACTTGTAGTTGGATGCTGTAATAGGACGGATAATTGTGCTCAGCCAGCTTGTTTGCTTCATTATCACTATAGTTCCTTTGGGCAACTAAGTCACTCCCTAATATACCTGGTAAAATCTCACCGCTCGGACCGATTCAATACGTCGATTCTAATCAACGACTTTCGAAGATCCATCAATCGATCGTCAAACCACCAAAAGCTGAAATTTTTGATAATCGATCATCGGTATGGAAATGGACCAGTCCGTCAAGTGCACTGACATAAAATTAAGGTGTGCTACAACTAACAAATGAAGACACTCCTTTATGCACAAAAATAGCGAAAAAAAGAAACGCTGTTACATCGTTTTGCTGTTTTCGCGGCATCATCAGACGGCAAAAAATGTGCTAATGAGCAAAAGAAATTATGTGAAATGGATATGAAAAGGGGGAGGAGGAATCAGAAAGGACGGATGAACGGTAAGAGTGGGCAAGAAAGGTAGTTCAGTCAAGGTTAAAGCCAAATACATTTGGTGGAATAAGTGATGGATGATAGAGTAGGGCAATATGTGAGAAATGACAGGGTATGCTACCCCATCATTCCTCACTTATTCGTCAAATTTTATTTGGTTCTCACCTTGAATGATTTACTTTCTTCCTTCATAAGTTCCAAATGTTCATACTCTCTGATTCTTCCTCCGTCTTCTCCCTTCGCCCCTTCATATTCAGTTCACACCCTTTTCGTCCTTTGCCCCATAGCTGCTGTCTGATGACGCCGGAAGACAACGAAATCTTGTAACAGTATTTTTTGCCACTTTTCTGTCCGAACAACAACCTACCTCCATTTACTAATTTTATGAAACAAAAAAAAATACGGGCATTACATTACTTGCCTGTGTTCTCAGTAAGGTATGATCAACGAGTTTCGAACGCACCGTACGTGGTCCCTGAAAGTTCTTGTTTGAATCGCCGTTTGCAATATTTGACAAATAAATTAGAGTAAACGCAATATTTGATTCATGACTAAAGCTGGGGAGTTATAATGAATAAGTAACATTTTAAGGCACCAAATTCTTTGGGAAAGCAAACTCAGTCGGAGAGTCCCTATTCATTGAGTACTAAGCGGAAGTCGATGCGAGCATCGAAAGCGTTATTTGAGTTGCCGTTAACCGACGCATCTCTTGACATGACCCTTAGCTCTTTACATGCTCCTTCACGAGTCACATATAACACCCTTGGATCTTGTTACGCTTCTTAAGGACGCCATTGACGCAATATTCGTTAAACTGGCGTTTAGTTTTGCTGTTTCCAAACAATAGTAATTATGACCTATTAGAACAATAGAATTTTTAAATAATACAAAAAAAATTACGGAATAAAAAAAACGAAATGATTCTAAAATAACCTCATTTGCACATTATTTTCATCGATTTCCATCAAAATTCACTGATAAATGCTGAAATAAAACAATAATTGCAGACAACATTCGCATCAAAAATTAATGCGCTAAAAAAATTTTTCAAAGGCAACGTTCATTGCGAAAAAATCCCCCGTAAATCATTAATTAAACAGATTGTTGCTATGTTCTATGAAATTTCAATGGCTTTTCAGTAATGTGCATAAATAAAAAGTGGCTGATGTTGATGGATAGCAATATTTAAAAAAAAATTATAAAATTATCTATGCATACTGCTAAAATAATCTTACGGCATATTTGAGCGCCTATTTGAGGATTCTGAAAGGTTGATTTCGAGTGGAACATATGGCACTTATATTTTCTATGTTGATTTATGAAGGAACTTACAAAAGCACAATGTTTTATAAGTGCAAGATGCTTGAAAGATGCTGTTTGAAGAGAAGTAAATAAATATCTAATAGGTTAATTTACTGAATTAAAAAAAAATTTTGCAAAAAAATGAAAATTAAAATGCAATTCGCAAAAAATACAACGCATCTTCGTGCAATAGATCTCATAAATCAATTACGATGTGACCTGTAGCCACACTTCTTCAAGGTTATAGTAATGCAACATTCCACAAATGCTTCGATGATTAATATTTGATTCAACCGGGAAAGGACATTGCAAAACCACATGATCGATTGTTGTACGCAAATGACTTGAATTTGCAAAACAAGGAAAACATGATTTGCGAACAAGAAATAATGCAACCACCTATGGAATAAGCAAAAAATTTCATGCAATGAATATAAAATTTACATTTTCCTCACTTTT
This sequence comes from Baylisascaris procyonis, assembly GCA_037389465.1. Taxonomy (NCBI): domain Eukaryota; kingdom Metazoa; phylum Nematoda; class Chromadorea; order Rhabditida; family Ascarididae; genus Baylisascaris; species Baylisascaris procyonis. The sequence goes on from JAZARR010000146.1 coordinate 3,566,268, forward strand.
AGATTGGAAATGATCAATCCTCATATTAGAAATATTACGAATATTAAATAGATTAATCGAGTTTCTATATGAAATTTTTTTGTGAAATTTGCATAAATTTGCATTTTTATAAGGACATGGCTTAGTAACTCATTTGTTAGATGTGAATGTTATACACGAGTAATTCAGTGCAAAAACCTTTTCTTCATATATCCAGAAATATTTGTTTATTTAGATTTCTTTTTTTTTTTAAAGCATAAATGCTAAACAATTTCCCACTGAAATAGAAAATGAGGAAAGAAAGTGAAGTGGAAACGATAGTTGAAGTTCACTCACTTAACAGACAGCTTGTTGAGTTTGTCAATAAACGTGATTAGGTTCAACGATAATGTTAATCGAAGTACGTGGAACGCATTGAAGTATGTGGAACGAAGAACAATTGAATTCAACAATTTCTTCTGCATTGTGATAGCTCACCTGAAGTAACTCAGGTGCAACCGAACCATTCGATGCGTAAACAATACGATTTTCACCTCCTGCAAGAGCAAATATTGAGGGAACTCTTGTGTATGTGTGTATGTTAAGCGTTCAACTGAACTGAAGCGTTTATCCATGAGATCTCTGGCTTATTCTTGTATAAACTGTTTTACAGCATACCGTATTTCTAGGTTTTCAAGCAATTTGTCTCAATCGCTATGCAACTCATCCTAACCACCAACCCTCTCCCCCCCCCAGTCTGCTTCACTTCATGCTGCGAAGAGGATCCTTTTGCAAAACGATGGTCCATGACTATAATATGAACGACAAGCCGACCAAAAAGATTACATTAAGAGAAGGCTGTTAGTTTGCACGATATTGAATTCAGTCAAGCAGACATATGTCACTAACTACTGATAAAAAATAGGAATTCAATAGAAACTTTGCAATTTACAATACGAAAATTAAAGTTGAACGTTATCGAAAAAAACATATCCTATGTTGAGTAGATAAAATATAAATATGCACAGCTGAACTATATAAATTTGCTGAGCAACAAAACGGAACAACAAGTCGGAATGGAAATGGCAGCGAAAAAGGAATTTCGCACCGATGGAATGCTGTAAACAAATTTTTATGTAACAAGAAATTTGACGAGCGTAAAACGTCTGAACGTTTCGCCACAAAATGAAACGCCAACTGAAAAGACAGATGGAGGAAAACGATGAAAACATAGTGATATCTAGAGGACTGAAATATTTTTTCTTGATATAAAGAGAGGAAGGAGAAAAAATAATCAATTAAACGAGTAAAGAAGAGGGAGAGGTGGGAAAAGTAGGAGAAAGAAGGAATGATGGGGAAGAAGAGCAGGACGAGGAAGAAGACAAAGAGGAAGGGGAGGAAGAAGAGGAGAACAGGTCGTAATGGGAACTGTAGCAACAGCAAAACGATTGTAAGTGAAAATTTCGAAGCGGATAAAAGAAAACAATGAACATTTTCAAATGTTGTACTCGGTAACGCTATGTTTTATTCTATGTTGTCTATACTGTAATTATACTGTATAATATCTACGGTATACTAATTCAACAAACAACAGCTGCATACTGTATATTAGAATGTACACTGTAGTTCAACAACGGTTTCACTAAAGACTTTCGTTATATTATTACTTCAAATCCGAGTGAAGGCGATAAATACGATAGCCGAAAGATATAAGCGATGCAAAATCGATGCAGAAAAAAAGTGATAAAATAGTTGCACCCCATACGGCATTTTATGGCATGTCATTATAGCGCACCATAGCAATTTTGTGCTTGCCATTTCTTTGCTTGCAACGAATCAATTTTGAATATTTTTTTAAGTATAGAAATCAAATATTCCATTTTCGCTAAAAAAGTGGGAAGAAAACTGAAACTTTTATCAAAAAACGAGCTGAAAAATTTAATTTCATGATGAAAAATGGAAAAAATTAAAACTCGTTCATTAAAAGATTCAAATTTAAATAAAGAAAATAAAAAAAGAAATTTCGAATAGGCATTCAGTACAATTCAGCACACTCTTAACGTAGCCAACCACAAAAACAAGCCTTAAAAAATAGAAATTCATAACACAAACAGTCATGCGATTTATAATTGTTGAAATATTTAAAACTATCACTTCAATTTTGGTGATCGATCTTGGCTGAATATGGTGAGAATAATAACACCACTTCGGTATAAAATAATTAAATACTTATATGCTTTCTTTTACAACGAAGGTACGACTTTCAACAGCATTTTTTGCTGCATACGTAATCGGTTTTCCTTAGAATTTAAGAATGAATTTCCTAGAAGATATTTCTGAGACATTATTGAACTTATTCTCAGCGTATTTAAGAAATTTCTATGGAAATAAATGCTTGAAATCAAATGTTAAAAGAGATCAATTCGGCAAATCTCATATTGTTCGTTATGCACTGAGATCAAAATTTTGTTCTCTTTCTTGCTTTCATAACAATCACCTCTTTCTATATTGATAGAATTACATGACTATTCTCACATATGATACAACACATAATTCAGGTACCTACATGAACGAATACTGGCCGAAATGTGATGATTGACGTCGGTCATCGGAGAAATTTTATTCGAGGCTATAGACTTGGGATATCCGAAGAACAGATGTTGCAAACAATACTGCAATATCTTCAAGCTCCTCAAGTCTCCAAATTCTGAGGCCCTCGAAGCTCCGAACTTCGGAGGTCATCGAGTGAGGGGAATCTCGATTTTCAGAACCCTGATTATCAAGATTGATAATCAGTTTATCATTCTCTCTGACTTCCATTCTTCTTGTTCAGAGGATCATCACTAAAACTCTTTCTTCACAATATTCCAATTTTGTAACTACCAACAAGTCTAGTGATGCAGAGAATTACGAAAGTCGAGTGAACCGAATATCTTGGAACATTGGATTGTGACCAACGTAGAAAGAAGAGCAATATGAAGGATGTAATCGATGAAGTTTCAGAGTGCAAAAGCTTCTCACTCAGCGGTAATACAATTAGCGATACTGCTCATAACTAAAGCGAATCCTTTACAAAGAACACTTTAGATCCTTTTTGGAAGACAAGAAAGTTTTTGAAAGACAATAGAAAAAAGGCAAATGAGCAATCGTCTATCTTTACGATCTCTACTTTTTCATAGTTCATCAATGAACTCGATAACAACAATTTAAGATGTCATTTGTCCATAATTCGTATTACAGACCTCAAGATCCGATTATAAATTGAAACACATGAAACATGGGATAAACGAAATTTCGATCACAATTTCTGATTGCATGATGTCCCATATATTTACAGGCTTTTCCTGATCTTTATCTGAACCACTTCTGGTACACCTAACCCCTTGTCCAGTTATAGCTTTTGTTTTTTAAGATTACATAGTGACCTTAAGGGATTCAATGTGATGCATTATCAGTTTGATGATGCAACTCACACTCATCTCAACAATAAAACCCTTATCAGGCAAATAACCTCTTGTTGACGCATTCGATCGCACTTATAATTATGTCGCCTTTGGCACAGTAGCTGAATATTATCACTAGAACGGTTATATATATATATATATATATATATATATATATATATATATATATATATATATATATATATATATATATATATATATATATATATATATATATATATATATACCGTTCTAGTGATAATTTTTGGGATATCTATCGTTTCTGAGCAGATAGCAAATGTATTATTGGTGAAACTCCCTAATCGAAGCATCGAATATGCGTTAGAGTGTCGATATTGCGCAAGCATATCATAGATGAGTTGATACCCAACAAATATACGTTGGATCAAACAGTGGGTGGGCATCGATTTAAGTCACAAACATAAGCATAAACGCAAACACCTGCATAGTCGAATGTATGCAAAATGAATTAAAAGAATTCGTTAATGTTGCAACTGCGTATGCCTCTTTATGAAAAATCTCATTCAATGAACTGCTTTATAACAATGTTTAATTTTAGTTGATGAAAATTCAGATTATCCAGAAATACTTTCTACTGAAAATTATATTCCAAACAACCGAAAGATGAGCGGTCAAAAATCAATCATAATTGCAGATCTTTAATGTTTTCAGGCAGACGCGCTCGCACAGTTCATTATCGACTAAAATTGATTTTATATGAAAATTTACTTTAGTAGATAGGAAAGAAATAAAAAAATAAATGAATTCTAAGAGTAAAAGAGAATAAGTTGAGTAAAAAATCAAACTCGAACCAATCAAAAATAATTCCGTAAAATAAATGAAACAGAATTACCACTTAATTAGTGAAGTAAATGGATCTTAAAATTAAGACAGAAATATTCCGTTTCAATGAAACTTAAAAAAATTTAAAACTTTCCAGAAAATATCATAGAAGAAAAGAATGCAGCAATTTGAAAAAAAATGTAACGTGCAGGTAACGTAACGCATTTGGCATTGATGATCTATCTGTTGTGTTGTTGCAACCGACCTTTGGTGTATCCATATACAAACTTTTCCCGTTTCACAATATATCTTTTTTGTACTAAACTGTTATGGCTCTTCTTTAAAAAACTTTCGTTGACATATTAACGTCTCAGTGAGTGTAAATATTCAACTTAAAGTTCTTGGCAATAAATAAAGAAATATTCGAGAGGAAACCATCTTATTAACTCATCTAATCAACCAATTTCACAAGTTATCAACAAATGTTAAAATATGTGTGATAATGAAATCATACTTGAACTATCTAGCCGTCCGAAGGAATTTTCTTAAATGAAAAAAAAATTTTTTTCTGTGAATTGGCAAATGCAAAGTGGAAATCCAATCGGCGTACAGTGGTAATCCGATCGGCACAACTTGCGCATAATTTTTTTCATCTTCAAATGTAGGCACTTGACTGCGAAGTTTAATGGACTAATGCTAAATATGATTAACCAGTTGTGTATATTATATCTATCAAACGTTGTAACTCTCTAGCTTCAGTAATTAATTGGTTGAAACTATCGCATAGACAAGCATACATATATACACATGCACAGATGTGACGTCGTCATAGTGGGCTTTTGCTAAGGAAATTTGCAAAAAAAATTTCCCACCTTGGGATGTTAAAATAAATAAATAAATATATAAATGAATAAATGAATAAATGAATGAATGAATAAATAAATAAATAAATAAATAAATAAATAAATAAATAAATAAATAAATAAATAAATGCACAAAAAACTTCATACCTAGGTATTCAATGAAAATTACAAATTTTGATGATCTGAGAACAATGTACCACTCTTTTAGAACACAGCTATCTCAGTCTGTGGCAAGAGCATTTTCGATTTATGCATCAAACATTAGGATGTTGGTAAGACGAATAAAAGAATATCAATAAGTTTGAAACACTCATTATCAAAAATTATGTTAAGAAATGAGTGATAAAAATTTGATAGAATTTTTTCTTATCGTTAAATCTATAGAAACACTTTTGCATAAATTATTTTCTTAGAGGCTCATCTAAGCAGTCTTTAGCCAAATATGGAGACATTCTAATTGAGTGAGAACAACCGACCGTCATTAGATGATAATCGCATAGTGTGTAAGCAATAAATGTCACCAAAAATTCAACAACTTTAAATTACCGCATTAAATGAATATTAAAAGATTTATGGGTAAAACGTATTGCAGTATCAATTGAACATTCTAGAAATAATAAATAAGAAAATTATTCACATATAACTTGATTCATATTTTTATATATAAAGAAATTCCTGAAAGAATGGAATTTTGGCTCAAAACTTTGATGCATTGTCACAGTCAGTAGTTACTTAGATTACTTGGAAGCAGCTACTACTTATAAGTAACTTAGAAGTTAGCAGTAATAGTACTTATTACCTTTGATCATGAATTTCAACAAAAGTGTAATTAAATAACCCACTCTATTTAAGCAGATTTCATCCAAGCAATAATATTTTATTTATCGTTGATTATATTGCTAATCGTCTATTTAAAAAATTCGAAAATATTTTTGCATAAATTTTTTCATGGTTGCACGCAGGCATTAGTCGCATTTCGCTAAACAATAAGACACCCCTCAGATGGAGTATGCCTCAGATGGGCAAAACTTTAACAAAGGAAGACGAATAAAATATAAGGATTTAATGAATTCTTCATTAGATGCTTTGTAATCTCACCCAACAAGGGAGTAAATAAACATTACAAAGTGAATAGATAGGCTCTAAAGGTTTAGAATGCCGGATATACAAAGTGATTTCAGAGATGTCTGCTCGCCATATGAAACATCACTTCGGGTGCATAATAAACAAATCGCAGATCTGGCTCTACTAGAGTGCTTTGAACCTTTCATTCGACGCTGTTCATAAATTCAGCTGGCCAGATTTTACGAAGATCTTGCCATAAACTATTTAGCCGAAATAGTACAGCAAGAGTATAACGCTTCAATAGACGATCAATTTTACGCTTTACAATATTTTATGTGAATCTAAAATCTAATTTTATTCAATGAATGCATAAATGGAATAAGAATATAGTTGACGTTCTTTGTAACCTTTAAGAGTTTTCTAAGAAACATGTTGGAAAACTGCAATTGAAAATCTAATGATGGAAGCAATAGATGTAAAAAAAATTATGGATTTTTCCAACCTTATTTTTTCACAAAATTCAAAAAATTCTACTGAAATTATTCCTCTTCGTTCTAGTGAAATTACTTAAGAAAATGGCCTCGCATAGTGATTCATATTATAATATTTTCAACGTCTCAGTGAATAAAATTCATAACAGCACACCCAAAATAAGAATTGCTCAAAAATTTTACACACCTCAAAATTGTCCTCCAATATCGACTCGTATCACCTTCTTAAATAGTATCCCCGTATTCTTTCATTCGATCCTTCTATAGAAGAAAATAAAACAATGGTACTCAATTTTTAGATTTATTTAAGTAAAAATTTCTGCAAATAACTCTTCAGTTGCTTTATTTCTTTTCACTCTCTTCTTTTCCTTTATCAAATGTTAATCTGTTTTCATCAACCTAAATCTCTTCAATCCCGTCATCTCTTCAATTTCAATAGTCTCTTCAGTTCCACTATTGGATGTAAAAAATACTCTCTCCGCCTTCTCGGGAATTCAAAATCAGGCCATTTACCATTACTTCGAGAGTTTGTACGAAAGCAATGCAACCCATCTGATCGTCGTGCAAAGCAAATAGGTGCTTTCAGAATGTCCTCCCACAAGGTATATTTACTTCACCAAGTCATGTCAAAGTAGAGAATAGTTGAATCACCACTTCGTTAAATGGCATGGCCATGAATTCCATCAAATCCAGTTTTATACAAATTTAACTGTTTCTTCGGCACACTAATACGCCCCAGCCGTTCACTTAATACAACGGCAAAATCGCTTTCATAGTTTCATCCAATCAATTTAGACGATTCCTTCATTCAATTTCAATACTTCCGTCGACTAATCATCGATCGCTGCAATCGATGAATATAGAATATGAAAATGTTTCGTACAAATAGTACAGAAAATTGTACGAATAGTACAGAAAATTAGACAAATAGTACGGAAAATTAGACAAATAGTACAGAAAATTACTCCACTCGCATTCAAGCATACCATAGTAGCCCACTAATTAATAAAAGCAGATTAAAACATTCATATTCCATGCTAACATAAATAACATGTAACACCGCAACATCCCGTAGAAATGACACAGCCAGGCACTGAACAAAGAAATTGCGAAAAGTGATGCAACTATCACATACAATAGCACCCCTAACTAATCATTTCTTTGATCTCTCCGCACTTTTAATAGTGTCATAGTCTACATTTACCGCCACCAATTCTTTTTTTTTCTCCTTTTTCACCTCTCTATATCAACGTCTATGAAAATGTGTATTGTTTCTAAGTGATCTATGCGCTACAGTTGGCAACAGATGAAATTGTTACTATCATCAAGAAAACACTATTTATTTGCCGAAATTATCTAGCTCATATCTGGTCATCTAAACAATACGTGCCTTATTACTGCTGTTTCCTTCAAATTCCGGAGTGGTACATTAGAGTTTTCCTTAATGAATGCAGCCAATTAGATGACTCGATTCAGTCGCTTATGAAAGCAGCAATGAGCGAGTGGCTTGCTACGAGAAAGTTGAAGATGTTTTATGAAAAGCATGCAAAATTATATTAAATGCTTGATGTTGAAACAAGCATAAAGAAGACCGTCAATATGAGTAACTGAAGCCATAAGATTCACTTGAAACACTCGCACTAGAAGCACGTTATATTATTTCGAATAATGGACCCTTTAAACGCACACTTGACTGATTCCTCCTTCCATTACCTTCTATCTGAGAGAGCTGTTATTGTATTTCACTGTCATAAACGAACTAACAAGCTGTTAAAAAACCGAGTAACTGAACTCATGGAAGAAATAATTGCGCAATCTCTTTTCTTCCACTACCTCCTTCTTCCAAAAAGAATCTTCTCCTATAGTTTCTGTTTCATAATTTAGAGTAAAAAAATAGAGCTAAAATAAATGCTGCAATCATCGAAAAAGCATTAAAATTGGGCAGATTTGAAGGTGACGATTTGACTTCTATGCCTTTCACATCTTCAAAACATCTCCGAGAAAATATCCAATATATGCAATGTATGCAAATTTTATTTGTTATTATATGCGATGAAAGTATCGGCGGCTAATTGGGGTGAATACCAAAGACGATAAGCAAATCTTTTGTCGAAACGATTTCTGAATAGAGGATAAGCCTTATGCACTCCTATTTTAATCTATAATAAATACTTGAAACAAAGATAATCAACGAACGCAAGAAATGTGAAGTGAAATAATCAGAGATTTCCTGGATCTTCATAGTCGAGCCGATCCATTACGTTAGTGATATCTGGCATGGACTAGATAGTGACTATGAACAGAAGTGAAGAACCAGGAGGTATCTTAACACTCGAGACCGTCGACTGAAAAAAAAAGGCACGAAAATTTCTAAATGAAATTTGTCAAATGTGAGCTAGATGGGATCATACATGTGGAAAATATTTGTATCATATGAGTCGAAGACGGAATCGCATTGCTCTGATAAGTAGAAATAAGCGTCCAATGATTCAAATAATTCAAAATAATGAAAAAAAACCATTGCTTAAAAAGGTTTTCACGTTTCTATATTCTAAGAACGCTCGTTACTCGATAAGAGAAAATAGAAAATAAGTAGAGAAAAAAAGAAGAACGAGACTTTTTTCATACTACAGCAATAATAACACTTAATGGCAAGAATAAATGAAAGTAATAATCCCTGCAAGCAATATGTAAATGATGAAAACTTTTCAAATAATTGAAAAAACAAAATGGAGGCATTGAGGAGAATTTCAACAATGAAATTAAAAGTGACCTTCACGACAATTAGAAAGCAAATCCGAACAATTGCTACTCTCAAAGTCAGTGTGTAGATTGATCTGCTACAGGAACAGGATTAAACCGATGCATCGCCTTTGCAACAACTTCAAACACTTATTTATATTTGTCAGATTCTTTACAGTGATCGCTTTATATGGTACAATAAGAAGGAAGTGAGGGAGTGGAAGAACTCGCCTAGCAAGATTAGCCGAGCCTTTATATATCGAAACTTGAAAGCGACTGGCATCAGCCAAAAGCGATCATCCAAAGCAACAAAGACACTAAGCCAAATGTACGCGAACACGATTGAGGTCAAATGAATTGAAGAGGAGGCAAAACAGCAAGCATCACATATTTCACAAAGCGCGGCAAAGTCTTAGTTCGTCATGCATGCATCGTATCGTATCGTAAGATATGCATCATATCATCGTACCATATTGTATCACATATTAGAAAATGTTTGAACAAACTTATGCGCAATTGAATGCAAAATATGCAAATAAGCGAAGGGCACTTCCACGTCGAGCTAAATGCAACAATTAAAAGGCCATTGAAATAGTTGATCATCAAAGGTTGTCGCATTACATTTACATCCATCCACCTTACGAGTTGAATGCGATCGTAAGATCACTGCTTATTTGAATGCTTGCAGACCAGTGATTTGTTGTCCCAATATTAACGCGTGAATATCATGCGTTCCTAAAAAAAAATATCTTCACTCAGTTCCCTTAGTAAAACAGCAGCAGCCATTCTCCTAAAAACCACAAGTACTCCTTAAAAGATCAGATGAACGATTTTTTAAGATAAAATAATAAAAGTTAAGTCAAAAAACGATGAAAACTTGAATACATTTCTCCAAACTTCAACAAGCTTCATTGAAATCCAAATAAATAAAGTCCCATTTCAAATCAAATTTCGACTGAAAATTTCATTTAACTGGGTTAAGAATTAGAGAATTGTAAACAATTGTAGATTGTAGACTCAATGACTTTTGAAGCTATCTTGCAAGCTTTTTTAAACATTTGCACATATTTCCTGTCTTAAAGGTAAAAAAATCTATCAACTAAATTACATATCGGTGAATGAATATAACTGAGAATATTATTGAAATGTGCCCATAAGAACATCTAGCCAATAAATCAAAAAAAAAAAAAATACAATTTGGCGAAATATTACTACCTAATTAAGGCTGCTAAGAGAAAACGTTGCATGGCGCGCAAAAAATTTGATTACGAGACAAAACAATCAACGACAATTACGCGAAGATCATTAATACCGATAAAAACGATAGCTGGCAAAAGCTTTTCCATAATTGCAACTACAGCTTCTATGCAAAGGCTGAGACATTAGCAGGAACTTCTTTAAAAGACTAACAGACGCTCTCGAAGGATGCAATCTCCATTTGGAGATATTCGAGACAGCCGAAATAGATCAAAGTGCTCTTGTTAACGATTTAGAATAAACTTGGTTGGGTGAGATGAAGAGTTAGAATGAAAAACTGAAAAAAAGTGGGCCGAAATTTTTGGCTAAAAACGGGGGAAACGTTTTATGAAAACTACCTCTATCCTTCACATCCCACTTGACCAAAAAACTCACCTCGTCAAAATCTAGTTATGATTCCAATTTTTGGATTCGAGGGATATTTTGCCGAATGATGCATAAATTTATTAAACGAATAAAAACGATAAATAGATGAAATGAATAGCTGATGTGGCACCTTCATATGTGTTGACGCTTTTAAGATTGCACATATGCCGCATAACGTGATACTCATCAACAATACCATTACCACCAAGGATATCCCTCGCTTTACGAGCGATTTCGAGTGCTTTCCCACATGAGTTACGCTTTATCAACGATATTTGTTGGGGTGAGCACCTGCAAGTAACGATGACCAAACAATAGTGCATATTCTCAAAAAATGTGAAAACAACAATGTGAAGGCTTATAGTTGATAAAATCTCAATCAAACGCTTACATCCATAAACCATTTGAACACTCGAAAGAAAAGGTATCCCCAGAATTGAAGTATGCAGTTTATATGAGAAAACTTGCACGGATGAATATACATACGATGAAAGGTTCAGCCCGAAAAAAATCTACGGGGAGTGAGAAGAGAAGATGCAATAGAGCTGTTATGTGCCAAAAAACCCACAAAATTTAATAGATTCTTATTGGCTAGAAAACCAATTCTAAAAGATCAATGAATTCAAAAATGATTTTAAAAAATCTCTGGGAGTTCAAGAAAAACCAAAATTTCGGCAATCTATCCTTTCCAGAGAACGGTATGCCGGATTCCTTTGGCCATAATTTCTTTTTGCTGGATCTTAAAATTCATGAGTTCCCCCACTTCATTTTTTCACTGGAAACAAGTGTTCTCCCAAATATCCTGCAAATTCCAAACGAGTTTATTTTTAACGCTGTCAAGTGGTTTATTGCTTTTCGATCACATGTTTCCCAAATTCTACGGTATTCAAGCAGCGAACTAGATGAGCCAAGTTGTTCGATACCTTCACTACCGAACAATCAGAAATAAAAGCCAGGATGACAGAGCTCGATGCAACCTTTTTTCATCCTTAAGTCGGGTCACGCGAAGACACGCTTGCAAACCGATTGAAATTTCAGTCAGCATGTTGTCAGCCAATTTCACTTGAATAAGTTGATTCTTTGCCAATGGCCTGCCAAATTGTGGTCTGAAATATATTTTGAAAAAAATGTTGATATCAAATATCTTCCATCGCTTTAATACTGAAAAAAGCGGTATCTCAGGTGAGTTACATCGCAAGACTCCTCTGACAGGAGATGATACTTCATATCTATACAATCATTAAAGCATTACTGAGTAGAAACTCACATGAATTGAAGCTTACACCTCCATACAGCGGCAATCAAGCATTCAACAGCGATAAGATAGGACTTGATTATTTCTGTCACAACTTTTCCTATAATGTCAAATGCGAAAGATGGTTTCACTTTTTTTCAACAGTCATCAATACAGGCGCGATATGATTTCTTCATATTAAATGCCGAATTGATCTTTCTTAAACTCTACAAAATTGGGCGTCAAATATATTTGAGATTAGTATTATGAATGGTACTAGAATTCGCAATTCTTGGAACAGAAACAACTATTGTATACGTTCAACGACTGCACTAAATCCAGCATAATCGAGCAAGCACCAATTTGAGTTTTTGTTGCCCTCATTGCGCATTGTCATGACAGCACTCCAACACGCTGCTATATGTTAGTCAGTAATGCAAAGCTTGGCGTCTCTCCACATTTAGTGCTTCAAAATATGCATACACTATGATATATGACTCGCAGATATTTCCTCATAATATTCATAACTGTATGCTGAGTGAACGATAGCTGTGATATTATCGACTGTTACGGTATCAGGATTCACCTGTTCGTGATATCTCACAAATCATTGAAATGAATGTTTTCTTGTTAAATAATGCTGTTTATTTGCTTATTCGAATCCTATTTTTGACATATTATGAATGCAATAGTCAATTTATTTCATTTATCGACTATATCACTCCAGAACATTGCACTCAAGACAACTACTATGATAGTTACCCTATACGATGTATGCCATGTGCAAATGGCACATTCTCGAGCACAGATAAACTCAACTGTGAATGTCCAATCGGATATGCGACAACTCCGAATGGATGCGAACAATGCACCAATGGTGAGTGATTTTCATAAAAACTCTCATTTGCATATTATTTCAAAATTCTCGATAAATTAATTAAAAATCGCCTAAAACAAATTCCGCAAAAAAAATTGTGATTTGGCTTTGGAGACTATCTAACACTGCCATTGATAAAAAAAATCCATATCGTCATAATACGACCACCAGCGGGGATGAACATAAAATGACGCCAATACTCATCGAAAATTCGCCAGTGCTTAACTGCTGCATGGTATCGTTCTACAATAGGGCATTGGCGTCGTTTTCTACACATGTTTTCAGTGATATCATCACGACTTAAAGTGCCTACATTAACGAGCAAGTGGATGGAGTGACTATTTTTCAATACTGCAATGCCCTAAAGCTGAACGTATATACCACTCCCCTTCATTGTTTTCATTATTTTATTCTTATAAAATGCACTATAGTGAGGCCTTGCATATGCGTACGTATGCCCATGTTTGTCAGTTTGTCCTGCAATGACAACCACGTACAAAAAATTCCATGTCGATCCACTTTTTTATAATAAGTAGGTGGGGATGGGAAAGAAGGAAGGATTACTGAGGAATGCAAGTTGAATAGAAACAAATATTTACTAAAATTCTTGTATTAAGACAATAAATGACTCCTAACTGGGATTTGGTTGTTGAGCTTCGAATGCTGCGTAATGGGAAAAAAGATCTCGTAAATCATCCAATAAGAGAAATAACTCATAAAAAGTGAACTCCTAAAAGAAGCAAGTTGTTTCATTACTAAATATTAACCAAAAATAATTGATCAGTTTGTTTCCTATTTTAATTTCTATTGCAGTTCCTCTTATATTAAAAGCGTTGAAGTATTTATTACTATTATTTCCTAATATCTAAAAACATTTAGTAACAAAACTTCTTCTTTACTATTATTAAAAGATGAATATATCCGAATCACCTTTCAAAAAATTTCACGCGCATAAATGAACTGCATTAATAATATATACAGAATCTTCTATTATGCAGACTATATATATATATATATATATATATATATATATATATATATATATATATATATATATATATATATATTTAACACATGTAGGTTTACTATTCTGCTATAAATTGCATACATAAGTATCTAATTTACTCATTTCGGAGCTCTCATATTTTAGGCAAAATAGTAAGCGCAGATGGACATTTCTGCATCGAGTGCGTTGGTTCCGATAATCAAACATTAACAACCGACCAAGCTGGACGTTGTGGGCAATGCGGAATCGCAGAGATTTCAATGTACAGTATCTCCACACAAAACTCCCTAACAGCACAAATATGCAAACAATGTCCACAAGGAACGATGGTCTCATCCAATCAACTTTACTGTATTCCATGTGGCGCAAATGACATAAATACGTGTCGCTGCAAAGTAAGTCTTCGAATATTCTCGACCTTTATTTAATTTTAGTTTCCCTCCCTCCCTCTCCTCTCTACTAAAGTTGCATAAAAATGTAAAAGCTCGGATGAAGACCGCTAACATTAGTACAGTTAATCAAGCTGATATACCTCATCCAATTCTTGCACTCGCCAAATCTTTGAAAGGATAGGAACCGAAATCTCGTGTAGTCTATAATTTTTCAACTTTCCAACCTAGTCAACGTTTTATTGCAGCAACGCTGAAATAGACTTAGTGCAAACTTCAGAAAATATCATATCGACGTTGTCTCTATCAGTCAAATTTTGTTTGCATAAAAAGATTCTATAAATAAATTATTATAATTTCACTATCAAAATAGTATGAACTGCTATTAAATTAAATTTGTGTAATTAAATTTATGCTATTTTACCATTAAATTAAATAATCAAACTTCAGAAAATATCATCAAAATTAAATTAAATATACAAATCAAATTTATGCCATTCGCCTAGAATATCATGTTAGAAATGAAAAGCAGTTAATTTTCCTATAATTTAATACCTCTACTATTTTATCTAAGAAAACCACGGAAATTTATAAAATGTAAAATCAGGTAATCGAAATCAATCCAAAATAATGAGTTTAATTCAATAGTTGATAGTTGATAAGAACTTTATCTTTATATTCGAAGCAATTGAATCAACAAATTCAGATCACGGAAATCACTCACTTTATATAAACAACGAAACTGAATGAATTAGTTGTTGTCATGTCATCCCAAACCCTACGGTCATCTCAAATAATGCTTGTGCACGATCAAAAGTGCTAGGAACCTTATAAAGGTAACTAGAATTGACAATCGCAAATGACATTACAATGAAACGGCCAAGAGGGTATCATCTTCCGGAAGCCTCAACATTTAACTTTGCCTTTAAATATCGGAGTTTTGCTAAACTCAGCTGATAAACGAACACATCTTAATTATGGCGATATGAGTTTGCCGAATCCAATACTGCAGTACCCTACCTCAATAAACGCTTCATGCTCCGTATCTGTCATTTATGCTCTAATTAAACCTGCTCATGAAAGAGATAAAAGAGATGTTTTTTAGAGGGGCAATTGCAGCAATATAAATATTGCTGTTGAAGTCGGCTCATTATTTACAATTGAACTAGAGGACGGTATGCAAATACTCTCATCATATATTCGTGAGAATATCAACGAAGTATATCAAAGTTGCTCTCAAGGCGAATCGAAATCGTGTGAACATCTCGCTAATTTATGTGTTCTACAAAACTATCGAAAACAACCACAATCGGCATGTAATCTTCTCGAAAAGATCCAAAACACAGATCGATTCAATTCACAGTTAGTTAACGCACATAAATTTGCCATCTTGTAGAATTTATACAACTCAATATGCTTGGCTCTTTATTATTTTGAATATTTTCACAGAAAATTGCTCAACACAAGTTTCAAATTTCTAGTTTTTTAATGTGCATCTTGAGCCAAATGTGTTAATCGTATTTCAAATCTAATCAATGTTTCAAATACGTTCTAATTTCTTTCTAATCACAAATACACATACTAATCACATAATTAATCTCTCAATATACCTCCTTAAGTTAGATTAATCTTGTTGTTACGAATTTCGGCGATAATTTCTGCAGCAATGCCTTTGCAAGGATCATTTTACGGGGAACTTTTGTAGAAAATAGACATCGACAACGTTGGGAATCTGTAATTTTCATTCAAAAATTTGGCTTTGAATTGCAACTCCCATATCTGACAAAGCAAATTCCCTCAAATATGATGGATAAGGGATGGACTGTTTATGAGTGGACAGAAACCGAGAAGGCGATGAAATTTAAAAAAAAAAATTTATTTTTCTAATTTTAGACGTAATGAATGTAGTATTTCAGACGTAACGGTATACCATGGCTATTCTACGATAACACCGAAACATCGATAGAATTATCTCGTGAAAACGCGATTCATGCTTCTTTCAATTTCGACTCATCGTTACCGAACTCGAAGCTTGACATTCTTCAAATGCAATATTCACTCAATGGTACTTTCATAGGGATGCAATCATTCAGCGATAGTGATATGCGAATATGTTCGCTTGACAAAGAGTCGATTCCATTCGGTGCTAAATATCATCGAAAATGTACCGTATCGATTCGATCACTTCTCAACGCAAATCCAACACCAATATTTTCGGAATTCTACTTGCGTTTTCTGGATGAAAATGGTGTTATGAAATTGTATGCTATACCAATTCTTGATGAAAATATTCGTCAAAATGGGCAATTCGTTAATCGTCTTCCAATCGATGAAATTTCTAAATGGGTGATCACTCGACGGATATATTTCGTGGATGGTATTACACTTACGAAAATCGATCGAAATAATACATCATTCTATATTCGATATCCCATTTATATCTCTGTTCAAATACAAATTCAGGTATATTTCTTTGAATGATGAACATGTGAAAACTGCTACAATTACAACATAGATGCGATTAGGTTGTGAATCGTTGCTCTTTTTACCCATCCTTCCAACTTCACCTTCAGAGAACTTGCCAATCACGGGAAGCTTCCCCCCTACTTTTATAGACAGCGGGCAGGTTTAAGAAGCTGATTGTCTATTCCCATGTTTCGTTAAATAACTTGTGCCTTAAGCAATAAAGGAAATAACAGGTAAATATTTCAGCCACGGAAAGGTGGCCGTATAATGCCACCTTTTGTGAGGATTCGTCATGTGGAGCTGGAAAGAGCTTCTACAGCCGCAGCAAAAATGGAGTTCACTGTTGACTATTTCATGGATGGGACGAAACACTATAAGGATATTGAGATAACGATGTCCGTTCTGGGAGCCCTATCGATCGTATGGGCGGCCATTTGCGCCTACAGGTTTGCTTTTTAATGCGAAATCAGCAAAAGAGAACATCGGTGAAGAAGGCACTATTAATTAGACAGGAAAGACAAAAACCCTACAGTAGCTGCTGCCATCAAATAGCTTTAGACATGGGAAGAAAGCGCGGACGGCGTGATGTAGCCATCCAAGTGCATTCATTCATCGAAACAGCAAAACGAACAGCGTGCCAAAAAAACAGCACCGCAAGACAAGCCGGCACAAAGGAAACCCCTGCAGGAAAGGTTAAAAAGCAGAATTGCGGCAGAAAGCTGATGCTACTATAAAGCGAAAAGGCAACTTTTTTCTGGCCGAGAAACTTCATCAGAGAGCGGTTTCGCTGAAATAGGTCCATGAAACAACAGAATATACCAATAGAAAATTTTGGAAAAAACATGGCATGCCGACATATGTATCGCAGTTTTTTTTTAAATGCTCCAAGTAATGACGTCATTCCTGTAATGAACAATTCTATGCGTGTACCATATGTACAACTTATACCTCCATCTTCATTAAATCTTCCTTTTTGAGAGTTTTTTACCAAATAAGCAAACGATGAAAAATGAATAAGACCACACATTTTGATTTTTGAATAAACAACATTAATTTTTGAGGGCTTCATCGATTAAATAAAAGAAAGGCAGCGCTCCACTTCAGTTGCTTCATTTTAACCTGAAGAGCAAAACAACCTATTTATATCTTCATTACAGTTGGGGTCGACGAGCGGGGAAGATGATCGTCGATGTAGTGACAAATAGTAAATTTGTATTCTTCGAATGTGGTATTCTTGGCGATGTATTTCTCATAGTTATTACTGCGATGGCAATTTTCATTACATTCGGATATAAGGCACAAAAGTTACCTTATTATGTTATGCTTTCTCAAGAACAGGTTAGCTATTATTACGTCAAAAAAAAACAACAAATTTTTGAAGAACAAGAGGGAATGCGCTCCAAGATTGACTATAGATCAACCCCGATCAACCCGATTTGCTCAGCAATTTCAGCTATCGCCACAGTGATGAAATTTAGCGATTATAACCTGATCACAGGAAGAAGGCTCCTCAATCTTAATTTCGTTTTCGTGGACTACTCTCTGTATGAGTTACCAGCATTCAAATGTAGAATTTTTGGCGACTAATGAGTAAAATTTAGTGCTCTCTAATGGCGCATAAAAGTAGTAAATCAGATTATTTCAAATCCAGTTTAATTGCTTAGGTGGGGTTTTATTTCATCTATTTGTCGCACATATAGAAAGCTATGAGTTATAGTTTCATTTTTTTAAATATTGATGCAAGTGGTTGGTTTATTGAGGAAGGAAGGAGGGAGGAAGCATAAAAAATTTGAATCCTCTCAGGCCCTAGTATGCTTGAGAGCTTGTTTTCAAGATCGCATTCCCTATGAATTTGATAATCGCTAAAATTCCCTAAAAATACAAGACATCACTAGAAATTTGAAGAGAGCATTTTGTGTGAATGAATGGAATATTTCTGGAACAAAAAAAATATACCATATTGCAAAGATGGATGCAAATATCCGCTCATTACATTTCTTTGAATTCAAAACTCTCAAAATTTGCTGCTTTGAACTTTCAATGGAAAGAGTAAGAAAAGAGAACGGTTCTATATAAGCTGCAGCTTGAATTCCTGAACTTTCGAGAAGCAGTAGAAAGTGGCTGCTATCAGTGCGGCTATTTTTGGATGACTTTCGTTAAAAACGAATGTCAAAGTGGTTCTTTTCAGATGTTTTTTTTTAATTTAAAAAAATTTTCCAATTCCACAGCTAATAAACTTTCATTCAAGAACAATATAGCACGAAGGAATCAATTCATCCTCGAATGTGTTTCCAATTTTTTCCTCATTGAAGAAATAAAAATTTCGACTTCTGAAAAAAAAAAATTTCTGGCCGAAATATTCGCCTATAAAAGTTTGCTTATGTTAGCACTCTACGATGTGGAAGTAATTTGAATATTTTCAGGAATGGTCATTTATAGCATATCTCATCTCGGCTACTATACTCAAATTCATCGCTATGGTACATAAGAGTGTACATCTTATGCTCACAAAAACATTTTTCATCCACTGGGAACGACCGCAGTCGATTGTCACCAACTGCAACACAAAACCTCCAAGTGCCGATCTAACAAAAGGCGTAACCACTGCGCCGACTGTCATCTGGTTATTTCTCTAACAATAATTTTCTTCATTTATAATTCATGTAAATTGCGAAAATGGACCTACGCACATGCTAGCCATTGGCTGTTACAAATACCGGACATTCAATCCCACAATAGAGTGTAGGCTCGTGTAAATCTTTGAAGTATCGTCATAGTCACACACATATATGGAATGGAAGGTATTAGGGAAATGGAAAAATGAATAGTGGGATCTGAAAGAGTCGACATATTTTCGAAGAAATACCTGCAGGTCGAATCTGCAAAGGTAGAGAGCTATAACGAATGGAAATGTGAGATGATTCCTATCTCAGAGCTTCCAACTAACTACGGTGCTGCATTTCGTTGTCCCAAGCCCAAATTTGTATGATATCGCCAATTGATCGTAAACATATTTTATAAATTTGCATTAAACGGTTCAAAAATAAAATACAATTATATCCTTTGCATAGTACTTCACTGTTAAGATAGTTATGTTGAAATGGTTTATTTGCATTTCTAAACCGAAGTGCAATTTCCGGTACTGCACTGCCAAATGCACTAACGGAAATTGTAGGCACTTCTTGAGAATGCAATAAATAAACTTAAAAACTCTTTCACTTATTAAAATCTAATAAAATTTTAGAAACATTAAAATCAACGGAAATGCATTCGAAACTTTTAATCTAACTTTATATATAAGTTAAAAAAAAAAAACAAGAAAGGGACAAATATAGTTCCGCCACAGCAAGGAGCCAACAATGCCCACATTTATAATACTGTTTCAGGAGGACATATCTAGTCGCTAATGAATGGAATGAACTGCAAAATTATCGTAAGACAAGCGTTGCGGTGCAAACGATTACAATAATAGTGCTACTTAAATGGCTACAATTGGAAAATTGGGCGGCCGTAGCACCGGGATTTTCCACAGGTTCATTTCAACCTTTAAGAATTCTAAACAATAACGACACAATATAACGACTTTACCATTAAATATAAAAATTGATAGATTATACTATTTTAACAAACTAAAGCTTATGTTTTATATCAAGTTTTAACATTGCTATTGATGGTTTTATATTTCTTTATTGACCTTTTTCTATTATAATATTTAGTTTCAACCATCAAAAAGTCCCAGTTTTGATCGTCCGACCAATCAAAATTAATTCACACCAGCCATATTTCTGAAAAATAAATGACGGTTATTCAAATATGCTTTAAAAATATGCTACGACAAATACTACTCTAAATTGTATGATAAAAACAATGAAAGCTAAGTGGAATCTCTCTCAATAGTACCTTACAATAAAAATCTCAAAGATGTGAAAGAAGTAATATTCAATCAAATAACGTTCACCTTGAAAGAGTCTTTTCATAATTGAGTGGAAAAAATATTCGACTCTCAAGATGACCTCTCAAAGAATTTTGATAATGCGGACGATTTTAGAAATAAAAAGGTACAGTGAGATAGGACTGCATCCACGATTATACGGTGGCTCCTCCGGCAGTCAAATGCACCGTAAAAAATGAATCCAGTTTTTTAAATGAGTAGCGCGGAATAAAGACCACTGCAGGAATGAAACAGCTCTGGGAGCTCAAATTATAATAAATAAAGATTGTGCAACCATGACGGCTATATATATATATATATATATATATATATATATATATATATATATATATATATATATATATATATATATATATATATATATATATATTCAACAGCTGAATGCATTAAACTATTTCCAAACATTATTTTTACAGATCCAAAATTCGCAACAGGCAATGCTGCGACTCATTTCGTTCGTCGTCCATTACCTGTGCAAACTCAGTTAGGGGGCAGGTGGAATAGACTGATCACATATATAATGCGGGTGGAGAGCAGTGTATCTACAAGTAAGATGATGCATTGCACATGCATTTTAGAACATTAGGAAGGTAGATAAAGAGAGAACCAAAGTCTGCGCAGATCACTACCACAATTCAGAAATTTATTCAACGAGGAGTAAAAATATTTCTTTCAGTTCTCCATTTCATCACCATTCATTTCCGAAACCTCCTAATTATAAAGGTTAATTAACAATGCCAAAACGAGTACCAATGACTAATAATCTTGCAGAACATCGATCACCACCATTCAGCGAGAGTCGTTTGAGTCGTTTTGCTCTCAACAGCTTCCTCTACCTGACAATAGCAACCGCTCAATGGATATTCCACGTTCTCATCATCGAACGTATACTAGTCGATCCATTCCGCAGTATAATTGACCTATGTTCCATAGCTAATATAAGCGTGCTTTCACTTACACATCCCCTCTATGGCTACTATATCCATGGTCGATCGGTACATGGACGAGCCGATACAGATATGGCGCATATGAATCAATATCTTCAAAATGAACGTGTGAGTAATCCCTTCATCGTTTATTTACTTCCTATTTGGATGAGTAAGAATACTGCATAATGAATGCGAAAATAGATGTCAACATCCTCCCATTATTTTCTTTTATATCTTCTAATAATACCTCCAATTATATCATTTGAGAATAATCCCACTGACTGTTCAGCTAAGAAAAGAGACAAAGATTAATGATTAATAAAAGTACCCTCATTTAAGTACCACTGCACTGGTATAACTTAAACTATTCAATGGTCGAAATGAATCAAAACAAAAGAGAAACCATTTGCAGCATTTTTTCTTTCAGGATAACCTATGTGGTAACAGAGGTCTCCAACCAGGTAGTGACCTACAAACATTTATAGTTTGTTTGCCAAAAGCCTTTCGAGATCAATTCGACGAAATCGCTGCGAAAGTTTTCATTCCAACGACACAAACTGTCCGACTTACCGGTACCGAAGCAACAACAGCGAAAGTACAGAAAATAGCACAAGTTAGTCCACTAAGCGATTCAACGAAAACAGCGAATCCATAGCAATCTTCCTTCTCGTCCCCTTCTCCCTCCTTCTCCTCCCCCTCCCCCGCTTCTCTCACAACAACCTAAACAGTGTACATGCTGTTTTTCAATGGAAAGCAGGTTAACACTAGAGATTAAAAATTCAAGGACATGCCAAGACATGTACTGCTTTTTAACAATTTGTTTCATTTATTCCTCCACCACTTTGCATATTCAAGCGCACAAGGAATTGCTTGATTTCTTTGGTTTTATAAGCCCATAAATTGTACAATAGCTTCAGTTACACTTGACGCATCTGATTCACTCTTGCAGTCATTTATTTCTGCCGGTGATTTGCATTGGTCGAGAAATGCCTACATGTCTCTATTAAATTCCTCTTTAAGTTCACTATTTGGGAACGCAGGCTTTCTACTGTCGTTTAATAGACATTTATGCTGCAAGAATTCTGGGCAAAAGGCCACATTAAATGCTGATACAGTTAAGAAGAATTAAAGACAGCAATTGAAGGGATCTTTTAAGCGCATAATAGTAATGAAGTAGTAAAATTAATAAATGTTCAAATGAATAACAATAAAACGAATCGGAAACATCTCTCTATAAAATATTTAGCGCGCAATGTTTTCTATTTCTATTGTATATAACTAAAAGAATTTTTTTAGCACTATTCATTTGCGATAGTATTGTAGGAATCAAAAAGCAAAGAAAAGAAATTCAGTCACATATCACAAAATGGCAATCAGCCGAAAAGGTTAACATTACGCAGACGATACTAGGCACTCGGTGAAAACCAAACCTCGACAAGTAAATTAAAGCAAACATCATAGGAGCAGATAAGTGACAAAATGAAAAGAAATAAGAAACGAAAAAAAACTTCACCTGCATCTTTTCATCCAAATCCATGTTTTTAAAAAAAGGGCACACTTGACCTAATGGTTCGCACAATACTGATGGTTGGTATCTACCTCAACTTACAACACAACGAAGTGACCCGTTGACCTAATGGCTCGCACAATACTGATGGTTGGTGTCTACCTCAACTTACAACACAACGAAGTGACCCGTTGACCTAATGGTTCGCGCAATACTGATGGTTGTATCTACCTCAACTTACAACACAACGAAGTGACCCGTTGACCTAATGGTTCGCGCAATACTGATGGTTGGTATCTACCCCAACTTGCAACACAACGAAGTGACCCGTTGACCTAATGGTTCGCACAATACTGATGGTTGGCATCTAACTCAACTTACAACACAACGAAGTGACCCGTTGACCTAATGGTTCGCACAATACTGATGGTTGGTATCTACCTCAACTTAAAACACAACGAAGTGACCCGTTGACCTAATGGTTCGCGCAATACTGATGGTTGGTATCTACCTCAACTTACAACACAACGAAGTGATCCGTTGACCTAATGGTTCGCACAATACTGATGGTTGGTATCTAACTCAACTTACAACACGACGAAGTGACCCGTTGACCTAATGGCTCGCACAATACTGATGGT
The DNA here is from genome assembly GCA_037389465.1 of Baylisascaris procyonis. Lineage (NCBI taxonomy): Eukaryota > Metazoa > Nematoda > Chromadorea > Rhabditida > Ascarididae > Baylisascaris > Baylisascaris procyonis. Next base: position 3,590,258 of record JAZARR010000146.1, read on the forward strand.
TGGTGTCTACCTCAACTTACAACACAACGAAGTGACCCGTTGACGTAATGGTTCGCACAATACTGATGGTTGGTATCTACCTCAACTTACAACACAACGAAGTGACCCCTTTGAAATAACTCATAGACTCTCTTTGCTAACAACATTTATATCACAACCTCAACGATGCAATTTTACGTTGGAAATGGTTTGCAACCAAGAAAAGGCAACAATAAAATTCTTTAAGGTACACGATGAAATCAATCAATTTCTTATGGAATTCATCGATCATAGTAATAGAAATGCCGATTATGTGCTCAGAGATCGAACATTCTTGGAAAGTGTGCTTGATATCGACTTCAAAGATACAACGCAAAATGGCAATTTTGCACGGTTATTATTTCGTCTATAAATATTTCATCGTCGTTCAGTTAGAAGCGTAGAGCATTAACGTTAAATTGGAATTTAAAGACGATAGTAACTTATATATGCTGTTAGGAGGAATGATTTAATACACGACGATAATCTACAGTAAAGTCTGGAATAAAAACCCTGGGATTATGAAGTTTCCAAGCGTTTACAAAGGATCTGTTGAAAATTGGAATGAATTTTTGCTCATAAAATTAATGAGGGAGTATAAGAACAGCATACCAATTTTTAGAATGTGCTCTTTTTATTTTCATGATGAGAGACGTCGACTTACAACACAATGTAGTGACCAGTTGACCTAATGAATTGTTAGGCATATAAGCACGAGAAGAATGATAGCTTATGAAATTTCTAGGAATAAGTGCTAGGTAATGCGTATAAAACATGGAATTTATAAACAAGAGAAGCTTTGAATGAAGATGACTCCTATTGCCAATAAATTCTCCTCCTTCTTTCTCAGCTATCCTGGCAGGACATTCATCTCCATCTGCCAACTTTTGTCTTCAGATCCTATCTCCCAAAACCGATTTCTATGACCCTTTTAAGATAAAAACCCTTTTGCTGAAGAAATGAAAAAGTCCTGATAATGAAACGTACTTTTGTGAAACATTGTTAGTATCTCGAGGTCGGCGGTGCAACAGCCATCACTACGATACGATTTAATTTCATCGCCCAATCTCGAAGATAATCGATCACAAACGCTGTATCGTATACATCCATCTCTCTGGTGATATTTTCGCATAAGAGAATATCTGCAAATTTTTCAACACCAATGGGATATATGCGAAATAAGTGTACATCAGCGACAACTCAAGCTCATTATTTAAATGGTAGATGAGCCTATCTCTTCTCCCGCTACGAATTTCCATCATCTCTCCTCACTCTGCACCTCATTTAAACGATAGTAATCGGAACTCGCTTCAGGTCTCCACCTGAGGCCGCAGAGAGTTAGAGAGGAGAAACGATGGAGGAAAGCAAAATTCTGTCTCAAAGAAACTCTCCTTGTCCAACACCTCATAATCTGGAAGAGCAGATAATACTGTAGTCATGTCCAAAAACGATTCAATAGAAGGCAACCTGGATTTCGGTGATAATTACTTAACACTGATGAGCGTTTCATTGGGCAGGGCTGCATACTGAGAGCTAAGAAATAATTAACGATCATACTGATGCGAAATTGTATAATTTTATTTGAGTCCACCCATAGCAACATTGCTATGTGAACAGATAATTCAAAAATTTGAAAGTAATATTACAGATGTGATAGCCTTCAGATTTCTTTTCAAAGCGAATACCTGTACCTTTGAAAATACCTGTATCTTTAATAACTTAACATATTTTAACTTTGCAAACATTTTAACAAAACAATCTTAAAAATAATACCTGTATCTTTGAGAATTTGCTCAGCAACTTTGAGTCGTTGTATTTCTGTCTTTCCAAGTTCTTCGCACAATGAATTTCGATACGGCGATAAGGCTAATGTTTGTATCAATTGATCAATCTTTAAACAGCATAAGTACAACTTTATCAAGCTGTTGATCTATCGTACGATGAGCATTTAAGAGAAATGTAACATAAAATATGTAAGTAAATCTTCACCGCATGAAATATTTCAGCTTCTATCTGTCATAATGTTGTCCCCTTGAAAATTGTGTACGATAAACGAGAATTTCGCAAGTGCTGCTATAGCCAAATCCCCGAATAGCAAATAAAATTTAAGGTGAACACGGAATTTGAAATGAATTTCAATTTGAAACCCAGCTGCGCATTAAAAGCTTTTCATTAATGTCTTCTTTTCAGCAAATTCAACATGGTTTTTCATCGTTTTAGATGAATATTTTGCGAGAAAATATTATCCATTATTCCATTCTCTATTATTTTTTCCTCAATAGAGACCACCATTGTTTTTGGCCTCTATTCGATCAAACGCAGATGAAATGATAGTCTTCGTTCGACAAAAAAAAAATCCCTTCAATTGAAGGAATCACTCAGCTTTCATTGTAATGCTTACGGTATTTCGACTAATACTTCTTAACACTTGAAAAAATTAATCATTATAACTGCATTGCGTTATCTTTCTTCTATCTTCAGATTGAAAAAAAAAAAAACTTTCGTCGTAAATCGTATACCAACAATTTTCACTGTTAGAAGAAATGAAGATTGTGCTCTATAATTAGAGCGTTACTTTGAGTATATTTCTCTAGCATATTAAAGGTGAAACCGAACTTTTATTTTTAGAAAAAACAGCTCTTTCTCATTCCTCCATAGCAAAAATCTCAAAGAACGTCCCGATTATATTTCATGCTCTCCAAAAAAAAGATAAACAAAAAACATCTCCGCTCTCATGACTCATGACATTATATGTGACGCGAGACATGCGATCGGTCTTCCAAGTAAATTTTGAGTGCACTATTCACCAACCATGCTGTCGATTTTGAATGCATCGGTGGCAGGTTTGACGAAAGCACTTGAAATTTGTAGTGTTTCTTTGACCGTTAGAAATGGAAAAGGATCACGCGTATCGACTAGCGCAACTCGATCACCGAATTGTTGTGCATTCACTTGATTACCGTTGATCACAAAATCACCCTCCAATTTACCAATCGGCATCGTCTTCTGAGCGAGTATATGTAGTAGTGTTTGCATTTCAGACTCTAAATGCAACGGTTATATTGTAAAAAAGGACCCAACATAACAGACAAATGAGCTCATCAATTTTTCCCCACAAAAGATAACGCACTATTGCTTAGAAAAAGCAAAAACAACCGAATGTTCCTCCCTACAAAACGGGAACATTCCAGTATGAGACTATTGCATAGATCGCGTGTCGGCGTAATCGTATTTACATACTAAGCCTCCACAGGAACACAAATGTGACGAAAGAGGAGCCATGCATATTTAAATTCTTCCTCTTCACCTCAACATTACTTTATCTAGTAACTCGCCATAAAGTTATTGCATAAACTTTCCACTTTTCATTTACAAATAAAAGAAACGTTATATATATCCGACGTTTTAGAAAGCCGATCACAACTCATTTTGTTTGGTCGCTTTTAAACTGCAGCCCAGAACGGCATTGCACCAGTGTGTCACACATAACTTTCTGTACTCCCTCAGTGAAAATTAAGCCTCAGTAATATATTTCAGTATGGTGCAATAAATTAATGTAAAGAGCTCTCGTAGAAGAAGTTTGGTTTTGCGTTAAATTGATGCCATTTTCAAAATAAAAAGTCTTTTAAAGCGGAAAAAACTTTGAGACAGCTATTTTGTGAATTATATGACAATGCTTTTAACAATTGAATCGACGATCAATCAAACATAATTTGACTATAATAAATTTCGCGTGATAAAAAACGATACGAGAAAACCTTTCTTTTTGCAGATCTTAATAGAGTCAGTGTTTATTCGAGATGACGCAGTACAATATCACATTTAAAGATGGAATAGTAAGCTGTAAATAAGTTATCTGTAAGATGTAACAACCCTCGAATCACCTATTGATGTGAATTAATTAACGATCTTAATAATCACTCTTCAAATAGTTAATTGGTTATTTCAGCAGACAATGAGGAGGTACTATCCGTTATGCAGAGTATTATGATACCTGTTATATGAGGAAGTATGTAAACGTATTTATTACCTGTTGTATAGAGTAGTGCAACAATCTCGCCTCCTATTAACTCCAAAGTGATATCGTTGAGTGTTCGTTCATATTGTGGAGAACGAAGCATTATACGACCGACTGCAGAATGTCGCTCACTTTTGAATGTCAGATTCGTGATATGAACATTTGGCTTTCGGCTATAATTTGATAGTTTCATATCGCAAAAAAATATCGAATCGCTCAATTTCATATAAGTTTACTCTTGAAAAATTAAAAGATGCAACAAAACTCAAAAGTTTTGCTCTAACCTCGAAAAAGTTGGAAAAAATTATAGAAAGTGGAAGAATTGTTAAGATTATCGCCAGCAATATCAAGATAAAAATGGGTAATAGATATTAAGATATGGGAAAAACATCGCAGCAATTACGAGAGATTTTTGAGGGCGAAACAATTTTCCAGCATCTTCTTTCCCGCATTTTTCCATCTTCCCACTCCAAACGTGGAATAGTATGATTTCAATAAAAAGTGTGGGGAATATATGTATGAAAAATGGATGAATTAAAAATTCAAAAATCCTCACTTGTTTTAATCCTCATCTGAGATTTCACTTCAGCTTGATGAGAAAAATCACCAAGCAATACAAATGGTTATCCCAAACAATAGCCTGAAGCTTAATATTTCTTGATCGAAATGCTTCACCTCTTTCGTTGGTAACAAATCAAAAAGAAATTCATTTGAATTTTGTGATAGTTAGACAAATATACGTAGAATTCTTGACATCAACTTTTTATGCAGTTTTTTGCATCTATCTTCCATTCGTGTTCAATAGAAGATTAAAGCTGCATCAATCTTTAATCCATTTCTAGAGAAAAAAGCATTAAGGTGATGGCGTATCTGTTCGCATATGCGCTCATATATTTGCTATCAAGTTAAATTATTTGTTGGTATTTGTCGGTATATTATAGAACATATTGTCTATATCCTTCCCTCAAAAGCCGCTTAAATTAATGCTATGAAAGTCGATGAAGATAATGTATTTTGTAGGACATTTCTTATACTATACTATGCATCGATCTACATCTTTCAAAGCATCTGCTCACATTTAAAGATGGAAAACAGTCCATATGTATTTTGCAGGTGCCAGACAATTAAAATGACATATTTTAGATATGTGCGAATTAATAAAGTAAAACGGCATTACTTCGCTTTTTTTTATTTGCTTGCATATTACAAAACTAGTTGTTCCAGCGAAAAAATTGTGAAAACATATCATGCCAGCTCTTCTGGCGCGCTTCTCCACTTGTTTAAGGATTGGAAATGAACAGGTTTCCAGTTTTAGGAGTGTAATCAAAACGATGCGTCGTCCACGTTTTGCTGTAAATTCCCAAAAGCCCTCCGTTAATCAACCTAAGATCCCACACTTAGCTTTTCATTCCCTCTTCCACCCAGTCAAAGGATTGTACGCTTGCAAGGCTTTACGTTTCTCAAAGAAAAAGATGCAAAGAGAAGAATAAAAAGAGAGATGAATGGATGACGACACTCAAATAATGCGGGCATATCAACAAACCTGCAATCATCACGTCTTAGTTCCTCAGCTTTCGCATATCTGAGATAACTGAAACCAGACGGTTGTTGAAATAGATCCACGTTTGAGAAATAATGTCGGTGATGTCGATCCGAATGGAAGAAACTGCTTCTGTGAATGGATCAATAATTCGAGTACTGTTTTGCAAGGACTCAAAAACTCTATGGGACACTTGTATAAGAGGAAAATATCGAAGTGAATACAGCGAGATTCAATATTGCATTGATACTACAAGCTTTCCTGAAAAAAAAAAAACAAACACGGAAGTAAAACAAAACATAGATTTTTAAAATGTGATCGATGAGGAATATGGGACCCTTACATACTGGTCGATTACCGTGATTATGGCTCTAGCCCCAAAATGAGCTACCACAAAAAACATGACGAGCCAAGCTCAAGTAGGATGTCGATAGACACACATTGATGATCAACTAGTTAAGTGGAAAAAATCAGTGGCTCGAAGAGCAAACGACTGGAAGGGTTGAAGCTAGATGAGAAACGTTAACCTATTCAACCACATTGCTCATCGCATCCAGCATCGCTATCCATACTTTCCTATACCTGACCAAGTTGGAATATAACAACGCATGTGCTCGCGTATTGCATTCCTTACGCCACCCACATGTAAGAAATATAAGTGGCCAAGTAGCCAGTCAATACTTTCCGTTTCACTACTTCCTTTTTTTCCTCTGAGAACCATCGAAATACCACTCCAACGATCTCTATCTTCCGCATTTTATTTCCCGCTTCTTGAGGCAGTACCTCAGGACAATTTATTCCCAAGGCAGTATACAGCAATGTAAATAGTTCATCATTTCACAGCTGCCTAATCTGTTTCCATGTTGCCGCTTCCTGCCGAAAAGACTCAGTAACCATAATAATGTTTGTTTTCCTACCACTATTCCCTTCCGGTCCTGAACTTTTTCATGTGCTGAATAAGTTCGTCCCGTAAAGACCTTTTTTTCTGATGAACACAGAATAACGCAGAAATCACTTACGATCGGTTTGCGCCAACTGAAGGGAAAATATCTGATTCGGCATAGTGTGCTGTTGGTGTGCTCAGTACACTCGTTAAACCGTCTCATAATGTGGCACATTCCTCTCCGATCGTTCCATCAATCTCAGCATTTCTATGGCCTCTGTAATGAACTCTTCATTATTTTAACTTTTGAAATGAGGGCACAATTACAAAATATTTCATATCTGTCTGGAAAAGTATAATATACCATATCTATATGCACTATAACAACACAAGAAATTACACAAGGAGGTATAAACTGGTGTCTGGAAAAGTATGATGATATCCACAGCTGCAAAGTTAGCACCACTCGACAGATATATACAATCATCAAATATGAAAAATACGCAAAAAAAAACGTCAAATCAGCCGATTTAAATTTCTAATACGCCCTTGAAATCTAACAGCAAATGTCCTTGAAATAGACTGAAGCTACAAATTGTTACTCTAAGTCACTTCGAACATTGAATATTCTCGGCCAAAAATGGTTAAATTCGGTAAAACCAGATATAGAATATACGGATTTTTATACTCGCGTTATGCCCGTCAGCCTTTAAAAATCGCTGTAAAACAAAATCTTTAAAAAAAGCAAAAAAAGTACAGTTTATAGCAGAGTATCTCTGATTTGGGGAAAAAGGCTATGTGATTGAAACATCGATTCAATTCTTTCAAGATTTGATTACCCTCATAAATCAACCAGCTGCCTATAAAGTTACCTCTTTTCCGATCACTATCGTTATATCATCAATGTGCCGGAAGAAGGAAAAATATGCAGAGGGTAACAATTTGTAAAACGGAAAAATTCTTACGTGTTCTGCTATTTACTGGGAATCGTTTAAGGATAAGTATGAGGAATGCGGATTTAACGAATCACGTTGTCGCAAATTTCTTTTGGCCATAAAGTGAATCATATGCGTTGAACGATCTATCAAAATAAACGAAAAGGCAATCTTTTTCAGTGAAGATATTGCAACCACGGTAAATACAAAAGGCATTTATATTCTGTCTTAAAAGAAAGAGGCAAAAAGCGGAAGATCACTAACGCTAAATCCCATTCAGATCGACTTCTTCGATTTTCAAACGTTTTTTCGTTTGTTCGAAATGCTGCTGGTCGCTGCAATGTGTAATTTCCAGACTGTCCTGAAAATATATTGCATCATTCATTTCTTTTCAATAGGTGGTTGTACCTGTTCATGACTAGATATGCACGGTTTTTAATTACTATAGGCATTTATGGCCTAATAGAATATGCAAAAAATTTGAGCATATCTATGCGCGGCTCATAGATGCCAACAATCATGCTCCTCCTTATACCCTTTTCTTATGTTTACCATGTAAATTGCTTTAATGAGCACAATTTAAGCATGATTGGATAATAGTAATCTTCAGTCGATGAGGGTCAAGTTTGGTTTCGCTATCTGCCGTGACTTCATTCGGCTCAGGCTCTTTTCAAAAAAAAGCAAAGTGGAAAGAGTAGCGAATATGACAACATCGGTAATTTATTTGTTGTTATATTTTTAGGCTTTCAAATGATCGTTCCATTTTATTTCGTTGCGAGAACATTTTAATAAAATATTTGCGAAAAAACGTTTGATAGCGTTTATAAAAATCGCTTTGATTTGCACCCAACTAAAATTGCTTTATTATCGCTTTAATATGCGTAAAATCAATCAAAAGCAATTAAATGAGGAAGCAGTCGGATTTTTCATATGTGTATATGTTGTTGAAATGGAAAAATGTAACACTTATATAGTTGATCTTTGAATAATGCGGCAATTGGGAGGCCCGACTCACCGGATCAGTACTACCAACAGTCTGCTGTATAGGAAACCTTAAGATAAACTGTCGATTTATACATCTTCGGATGCAATATCTTTATGGTATCATGTTTTAATTATAAAGTGAGCCTGAGAAGACTGGCGTTATATAAAATTTCAAGGAGGTATTCGCAACAACCGATGTCACCCCAACAGCAACGGGAAATGGCCGCCGAGTTGTTATGGCAGTTTCATGCAATTATCACATTGTAGACCGCTTTTACATTTATTTTTACATTTATTTAGATACACGAGAATCGCCTCTTACTGCTCATTCTTAACGCCAGTTTGCCATTTTTTTTACTACTTTAGGCTTCAAGTCCGAGACCGTATTCGGGCTCATCTGTCACATCCCTAAGTGGTACATACGAACTTCGTACCTTTGTGATAGCTATAACCTCCCATGATCGTGAGAGAAATCAAACATTACACGTCGTAGTCATTCATGTTCACATCACTGTGAAAGCTTGTGGAGGGGAAGGCTGGCTCCGCCATGAAATTATCTACACTCACGGGAGCAATAAATCCTCTGCTAAAGTCTACCAAGGGATACAGGCGTATTACAAATTTCGTCATTAAGCAGGTAATATGCATACGTACGTTAAACGTTCTGCGATAAAATTTCAAAACCAAACCATCAATGGCCACTCTGGGGAGTCCAAACTCCTGATAGGTGTCGGCTTTTTGACTCAGCTGGTTGTACTCCATCCTTCCAGCTCTGAGTACTCCTTCAACTGCACTGTCGTTCATACGGAAATCGCCGTACGTCAGTGCCCTTACCTGCAAACCTTCCTTCTGAATTTGAAAAGAAAGAATTAGATGCGCCATCTCTAACTATTTTTCGACCAATCAGATATGTTCAATTTCCACCTTTCAATTTTGTAAGCTTAACAAAACTGCAAGAAACTTTTCAATTTATCCTAATTGATCTATGAAACTTAATGGCCATAAATTCATATTTGCAGCTGCATTGAGAAAGCTTTCAGGAAAAATGGAAAATTTAGGCCATTATGTTCAATGTACCAAATTCAGATGTCTCATTCAAAATTGCGTTATTTAAAGAGTTCAAAGGACATCGGCTGAGGTGTTATTTTATATTGCCATACTTAATGAATCGCTCGGACAATCGTTGCTTCAATGAAAATATTGTTGCACTCAAAATTATAGACTCTCTCAAGTGCTTAATTGATTCCCACTGAAAATGATTTGAAAATTTCGTAATAGACCGTCAATAATGAGCGAATATATAACTTGTAAGTCTCAAGTTGCACTAGCTGCCGAAAGGTGCATTCCTTCTGAGAATTTTAACAATAACTCAAAAAAGGAACCCGAGCGCTTTCCTTTTACTACACATAACGATTTTTGGCTCTTAAATGCTTTGACATATTTCATTTATTCTATAAGCTCGTAAGGACTGTTGTGATTTTGAGCCTAAGACGTTTTATTGCCACAGGCTCCAGTAGGCGTTAAGTATCACAGGTTGGGCTTCCCTCAACAATTTCTACGATCTTCACTCTCTAAGTACTATCCCAATATTTTCGCATAGAAGTAATTATTCTGATTATTTATAAGAATTTGAATCGTTTATCTACCTGTACGTTAAAATAAATATTATTAGATACATAAGTGAAAGGTGCTGATGATATGACAAATGTACTATTCAATTCAGCTAACTGCGGTATTAGATGCGAAGGAATAGACAAGAAAAAAGAGGTATCCGTTAATACATGTATAAGGGATATATTATATATATATATATATATATATATATATATATATATATATATATATATATATATATATATATATATATATATATATATATATATATAGGATATAGAAAATGGAAAAATATGAATGCAAAAGATAGGAGCGATATATTCGATGTGACGTTCGAATGGTGAGAGATGAAAATAATTGCGGTGCAGAACGCTGAGAGGACACGCCAACTAGAGCGTCGTCCATTAAATGCGCACTTTTTGTCGGCCTCAATTCATTCCCTCACATCCTCATTTACAGTGAGGAAATTTACACCAAGGTTGTTTCTTACATATCCACCCACACAGACTCGCTTCAATGAGTTCCGAAATATCGCAGTTGTATGCCAGTGGAAATTAGTGTATTATGAGGATGGCATATTTGCTTTTTGTCCACATTTTTATCATCTGATTGAGTGCTTTCCCAGTCGTTCCTTTTCAGAAATCACCGTCCTCCGTTTCTGCGACAGAATTCCTAATAACCGTTGGTAAAATATGTAGGATCGTGGTCAGCCTCCCTCTCCGTAACTGCCGACTTTTTCGAAGCTGTAATATCATGTAGATTGCATTCCCTATTCAGTATTCACGCAATGTCACCCCTGAACGGTGATTGAATATGAACGACTAGAAAAGACATGTCTAAGAGACATCCTGGCGAACGATAGGAGATGTATTCCAAATTAACGCAACGTGAAATACCCCAGCAGCTAACCTCTACATCCTGGTTCGAGTTCCCTCGAAAAAATATGGTAGCGTCGTCGAAGTTCAAGGCGCAGAATGCTAACAGTAACACTCCTTTTTTAACTGCTTCTTGGCAATGTTTCGGGTATTATGAGACTGTCCATCCACTCCATCCTCTCTGATGTCTTAAACAAAGGCAAATCAGCGAACTCTAGGCATCCTCATTTCTCCACTAAAAGAAAAAAAACTATAAAGCCAACAAGTCTCATGAAAGGAAAATAAGCCTATTTCATCAGTTAACTAGCAAATATAATTAGAAAAAAATTTTCACTAGCATACATTGAAGCCAACGTATTCACGCAATAGCAGACTATTGGCGAGAGTGGATGTTAAATTTTGTCGATAAATTGTCCATTCGTGAAGATCCTCTTTGCTCCTTCTTACGACACCTGAGATCATTTCACCGTTGCATAACATCCGACTTACTAAAACAAATGTTTATAAGCTGAAAAAAGATGATAGTATGATATGTAAAATTCGTGTCAAAATAATAGAGTGTAAAATAAAAGAGAATCAAAACAATGGACTGCACTTGAAGTAATTTCAACGTTCAACCTATATCAGCGACAATACGAGTACGAAGGTGGTCAACCTTAACAGCTATTCAATTTCATCTGAGGGCTTTGCTCGTTTTCCGAGTATATAAAAATAATAGCCATCAAGAAGTAATTTCTTTTTTTTTTTTGCTAATGGGGAGTTTTATCACTGATTACGCTAACTGGATTCAAATTGTTCCTAAATTTTGCTCTTTGGAGACCAATTTCAACTTGCAGCCAAATATTTTAAAATGTAGGCAACAGCTGCAGAAATGTTAAGAATGAGTCTGTGAAAAATGAAGAAGTGCAAGCAAGTATGAAGAATTTAAGTACACGCAAAAAGATCACTTTTTTTGTCCTGCTAGAACATAACTGAACATCAAATGCCACATGCAGTTGTAAAATTCGTTAGTTCATTGCAAAAATGTTTAATTTCCTATGAATTCACTCAGAACGAGAGATTGGAAAGTGAAGGACAGGTGGGCGATGGGGTAGGGGAAGAGGAGGCTGGGAGATGGGGAAGAAGGAAGACTGTTCAATAGGACAGTAGTGTGACGCCTAGAATTATCTCACAAATAACGCTTTAGTTAAGCAATAACTACTATCAAATCCTAGTGAAGAAGGATTCTAAAAGCACATTTTCATATTTGTTGTGAAAAAGTGCTTTGTAGGAAAAAGAATACAATCGATTTCGTTCTCGTCTTTAAAGCTTTAAATAATAAAGATTCATTCCACCGGATAACGAACCTACTTGAAAGTTGCAGTATGGATCAGTCAACTCAGTTGCGCTGATTCTGCTCAACAAACTTTTAAACTCCTTTTTTGCTGGCCGTACAATTGAGGCTATCGAAGATAGAAGGCGTACGAAAACACACACGGATGCAGGTGTGCATAAATGTCATCGCAGTGTGCTTTGCAGCTGCAGATAAGCCAAGCAGTATAAAAACGCTCAAAATATTTTGAAAACTCTTTCGATTCAATCTCTTCTTAGTTATTGCTAACTTAAAAACCATAATTTCTTAAATGTAAATTCTATTCCTGAGGCATGCAATATTTCATTCGTAACGCCTTACTGCGATGCGAGAGGAATGGGGAAGTGGGAAGAATTTCTAAGAAAGAGAGGGGTTTATTTATGAGAGTACTCAGTTCAAAAGAATAGAGGAATGTGCGGGCTCTCTCTCTTCCTCAGAGGGGATAAAGCTATATTGAGTAGGGTGGGACTAAATTGAAAGGCATGTAGTACCTGAGAAGGTATATAGATCAAGTAGGGTATCCACAGTTAGCTCAATGCGACCGTAGTGATCAAAAGCATCCTACTAGCGAGTCGCATACTTCATAACCGATAATTTTAGAAGAAAAGCAGTTGAAAACAAGTCATCACTGCAAGCAAGCACATTCATAGTGTTCAGCTCGCAAAGATTGTACAAATAGTTAAAAAACAACGAAAAAGGCCCAGTACTCTGCTTTCTTATTAAACTGATTAACTGTATACAAAAATTCAAAAGAGCAGATTAACTGCCCTGTCTACATGCCAATAACTCAGCAAAAATATAACTTTGAGGCCATCCTCTCGAGTAAATTGTTTATTTTGAAACTTCATCGATGCAACTTTTGGAATTGAGACATGAAATTATTGCATAAATATATGCACAAATGTGATGTACTGGTTTCACAAAAAATTTGCAAAAATCATTTAAAAGCAAATTTTGCTAAACTTTTCACACTCGATGAAAACGTCATGGTTCTACGTATAAGGTGTGGTCTGAAGATCATTGGATATTGCGAATATTCTTGCAAACGAACGATTGAAAGAATGAAGCTTAGCCAAATCTTTCGCGAAACTGGAGCAAATTAAAGACTCCTTATGAGAACCACCGCTCACGTAAAAGTAGACGATTCGCATACTTGCGCAAAGACAGAAAAGGTGAGAAGTATGGCAGCATTTGTACTTTCAACTTTTGCATCGGGCAGGTTTTCAAGGATATATAACGAAGGAATGTGAAGGATTGAATCGTCTTGATACAGCGACATGCTTTAATTGTTCCAATCCATTCCTTACGATCAGTTTCTATAAAGGATAAATTAGATTAGCGTTTGGTCCCTTACCCGTAAGGCTAGCTGAACTACAAAGCCAATATGTAAACACGTTTGCTATCATGACTAAATATATTTGCGTAAGAAAAAAAAAAGCTATTTGAGAACCAATTGCAAGCAATGGCACGCCGATGAGACAATATTCGAACAACATAATCATGTCGCTAATGATTGTGTGAGAGGGGGGCCGATTCGATCATAAAGGTCATCAAAGTATTTTATAAGCTCGTCGTAGGCGATCTTATTCGCCAATGGACATGCGCATAAGCAGCGTATAACACTCATCATCCGGCTAGACACTCTCACAAATCTATTGTTCATTCAACGTAAATCACCTCTTTGATTCTCTCAAATTCCATCTTAACCGTCCGAACTGAAGCACTTCCGCCATTTACCGCTCAGAACTGAGTAAATTTAAATGCTTGTGGAAACATATTTTTTAAAAAGTATATTTTTCATAAATCTGCTAAGAACTCAATCTGTTTTGTGAGTAAATAAAACCGATCGAAGGGAACTACTTAAATGATGCACTCCGAGAATATGCGCCATTCATTCTGTAATAAACAAGAATGATTACACCGAAGTATTTCATCCATATTTTTCGTAAATTAAAAAAATAAAAATAAAACATATTCAACTTCAATACACCATACTGTGCTACTTTATTGTTCACTAAAAGAAGCTGTATATGTAAATTAGTGTTCTAAAAATCTAGAAATGGTTCTAAATTTTCTGGACTAAAAAAATCTTAGGTGTGTAAAAGGATGTTCTTTCCTAAAATTTCTTAAATTCAAGAAACTAAAAAAAGTAGTGAACGGTGCGGAGCAGGAAAAAAACCTAAAAATCAGAAAATGAGTGATCTGCTGAATAATTTCTTTGTCATCCGATACGAATGATCCGACCTGTGTGACGAAGAAATTTTATATGGAAGGTTTAAGTGTAGTATTTCGACACTTTAAACGACAATTAGAACCTAAAAAGTGAGTCAAGACTAATTACACGTTTCGTCGTCGATCTCCCGTCCTCTTCACCAATCCTTTTGTCCCGTCGTCCTTCCTGCGCTGGATGTCGAACGCGACGTCGCTTACTCCAAAACAGTCCTGCAAATAACTAAACGCCCGACATCGGCATCACCCTGCTCTTCCAGAATGAAGACCTTTTTTCTCAGATTCATTTTTTCTAAATTTTTTCACAATTTTTAAATTTCCCGGACAATTTTTCTATTTTTTTCTGTTTTTTGGTTCCTAAAAAAGCCTCTTTAAGTGGCCAAAATTTTCTGTTTACTAAAAAAGATTCTGAATGTTCCGATTGAAGCATTGAAAAAAATTGAAAAAAATGGTAGATTAGAAAAGAAAAGAAAAAATCTGATTTGAAAAAGTTTCGATTCCAAATAAATGATAAAAAATCCAATTTTTTTAAAGAAATAGAAGAGTTCTAAGCGCTAAGGGAAAGAATAAGAACATAGGAATTCAGTAAAAAATTTTTTACTTAAAAAAAAATCGAATTTTCAATTTTCCTGTAATTCCAAGCAGAGAAGAACTTAAGTGTTCTAAAAATCTAAAAAGGATTCTAAATTCTCTGAACTAAAAAGATCTTAGGTGTGTAAAAAGATGTTCTTTTCTAAAATTTCTTAAACTCAAGAAACTAAAAAATGTAGTGAACAGTGTGGAGCAGGAAAAAAACTTAAAAAGTCAGAAGATGAGTGATCTGCTGAATAATTTCCTTGTCATCCGGTACGAATGATCCGACCTGTGTGAGGAAGAACTTTTATATGAAAGGTTTAAGTGTAGTATTTCGATTCTTTAAACGACTATTAGAATCTAAAAAGTGAATTAAGACTAATTACACGTTTCGTCGTCGATCTCCCGCCCTCTTCACCAATCCGTTTGTCCCGTCGTCCTTCCTGCGCTGGGTGTCGAACGCGACGTCGCTTACTCCAAAGCAGTCCTGCAAATATCTAAACGCCCGACATCGGCATCACCCTGCCTTTCCAGAATGAATGACTTCTTTCTTAGATTCATTTTTTTCTAAATTTTTTCTTAACTTTAAATTTCCCACACAATTCTTCAATTTTTCTCTCTTTTCTAGTTCCTAAAAAAATCTTTTTAATGACTGAATTTTTTATTCACTTTTCACTGAAAGTGATAATTTTATTTATTCACTGAAAAGATTCTAAATTTTTCCGGTAGATTAAAAAAAAAAAAAAAATTCATCTTTCACCCACGATCAGAATAATCTATTTTTTGCTTTACATCCTGCTTAGCTAGTTCTCGTAAATGAAATGGTCGTTTCCTCCATGTGATAGAAAAAAACGGAACCTCTAACTAATGTCATTTCCAGATAGATCAGCGCCCGCTCCCAACTGATTTAAGGGAACGTTACAGAGTGTTTGGTTGGATAGAGATATCTGCTATCGTGCACAAAACCCAACTTCCAACGGTAAATCTCTCCCACTTCATCGATATTGGATGCCCTACATCAACCATAAATAACCTGCTACAGTCTTTATCCAGTCAAATTGTTTTAAGGGCTTGTCCAAATATGTATCTATTCTTTGGACCGGAATGGCAAATAGTCCCCGCAATAAAAAGCGGCCTCGTCCGTGCTAGCAGCTGCTCCTGCCGCTGAGCAGCAGTTTTTGAAAAGGATGCAGAAAGCTAGTACGAATGAGAACATACTCTTTATGTACCATATGAATGCAGATTTATGGCTCATGCAGGGCTACAGGAAACAAAATTTCACCCAGGCCACTTCAAACAAAACATTTCAAGCATTCAGCTGCTGGCTGAGGTAATACAACAGGTCTACTCTAGGAAGAACCCCAACTCTCCGTCTACAATCACCTGATGCAAATTTTTGCACTAAACGGAACATCTAAAACCGCTAGCTAATTCTCTTATTCTCCCCAAGGTTGTGCGTGGAAGGGTCTGGGGAAACCGCCAGCTAAAATAACAGTATCGAAAAAACTTAGCTTCAGGTCAACGTAGAAGTTGAAGACGCACTATAAGCCGTGGAAGTCGAAGGGCTCGACGGGCTCATGAAGTCGACCGGCTCAGGTCGAAGACACGAGCAGAGTCCTGCCTTAGCAGAGGCAGCAGCTCCCTTGCCCTCCTCCTCCGCCACCTCTGGCGGTGCACGATTCACGCATCACGGCCCCGTAGCTCGACGAGGATCACGCACGCATTACGGCCTCATAACTCGACGAGGCATCCCGTACCACCATCGCCCATAACTCCGCTGTCCACAACCCGTGGACGAGAACACCCGAACAATGAGTGGTATGCTTGTACGCTTGTCTTTATATAGCACTCTCAGTAGCATTGCAACGTTTGCCGCCTAGATCATTTCGTCTGTTCCAAAGAAAGGACAGAGCATTTCGTGATCGACTAGACACAAACACAATCAGTAATGTGTCAGAGCACAGTAGATCAATCCCCTAATAGGCTACTGAAAGGACCTTCGCTTGCACTAGCGGGAAAGACGCTTTTCATTGCTTAGGTCATTTGTGATGTGTAGAGATAAGATAGAGCAGGATACTGAGATTGACCAGATGCAAAAATCGCGCTGAGATGTGATCAACAGAATGTCGCTGTTTGCGATGTTGCGCGCAATTAGTAACAGTGCACTAGAATAAGCGCTAAGAGAGATCGTTAACAATGTTTAGATCTACATAAGAACTACTGCTAACAAGATCGACAAGAAGACTTCCTCAGTGCATAGATTTTATCTATTTTATTTATTTTTTCAGCAATTATGGTATAGAAAGAAGAATATGGAAATGCTTTTTTCTGAGGTTTCGATGATCACTTTATCAGTGAGCTGTTCTTCCACTTGATGAATTCCTTCCTCATGTTGAATTTGAATTCAATAAAATCAACAAAGAATATGCTAAGGCCAAAATTTCGAAAAAACGAGGGAATTTGGAAAAGTACCGATTCGGAAAAATGACCGATAAGTACCTGGCTCATATGTCGCTTAAGCTCCACATAACGACCGACGTTTTCTAGATGCTCGTGGTAATACTCCGAAACTGCTGCAAAATAAACGAACAACTGCTGTAAACAAAATAAAAAATAAACGGAATTGGGTTTTCTCCACACTGCTGGCAACCAGAAACAACAAATATTGGCTATTTAAATTACTACAAAGTATTCAATAACATAAATAGGTGGCATAAAAGTTCATAAAATAATGTGCTCATGCTCCTACATGCATCGATGCAATTCTTCTTATCACCATCTTAAGTTCACTCGGCAGTTTTACCACCAAGACCTCCTTCACCACCAATGAGATTCTAACTGCTAAGAAGTGAACCTCTCTTTTCTACTTTCTACTTTTCATATTTACAGTTATATAGGGCAATATTGTATAATAACATTACGTGGTGAAAACTGCAAATTTAGAATCTGCTTCTTTTTAAAGCATTTCATATATTAGTAGTGAAATATTATGCGGCTTGCAAGAAGGATTTCCCTGAAACAATTGTGCTGAAGTATGTCTTGCCAGAATATTGAACTAAAATATAGCTCAAAAATTTTTGTTGAAAGTACCACACTACACTATATGGCACAAAGTCATAATGGAGGCGATAGGAAGACGGTTATTCGCTTTGATAAAGAAATTGAAGTGGTAAATGAATGCGACATAATCATATTTCTCAATGCGCCCATCAATTTATAAAATACAGTTTTGCTAAATTATGAAGGGCTTAAATGTCACCTGCAAAAACGTCATATCGCTACCGATTCGAAAGCATCTCACCGGAAGAACTCTTGCTGAGAAACAACTAACTTGCGAAAGAAAGAACGGGGAGAAGGTAATTCGACAATTCTATTATATTGCTAAAAATTAAGCTTACTGCAATCGAATGCTAAAACCAAAGTTCAAAAACATATTTAGATATCAAGTCGTATGTGGAAATTTTTGGTAATCGAAGAGGCGAAGAAATTAAAGAAAAATTGAGTGAAAAAAAACTCACCTGGCGAACCATAATCAGACGGTGACATCTTGCATACGTTCAGCATAAGATTAAGCACTGATCGTATGTGATTTTTTATTGGACCACTTATCTGTAAAAAAACTACTCCGACCTGGAGATTTTCAACTACTTCAGGAAAAATTAATACTGAAGAGAGGAGAAACGGAGGGACTATACCACCTACCTTAGAATGTGATGTTTATGTAGGTCCACTCAATTGCTATTGAAATTAGTGCAAGAACGCTTCAAGGAAGGTGTTGCCGTGTCGGTTCATGCGTTCAGTAATGCCGATTATTTGGACTTTATTTGGACATTATTTGGACTTTCCTCTTTTGTAATTATTTTGTGTGGACTTTTTCCTCTTTATAAGTATTTTGTGTGGACTTTTTCCTTTTTATAATTATTTTGTGTGGACTTTTTCCTCTTTATAATTGTTTTGTGTTGAGTTTTTCCTCTTTATAATTATTTTATGTGGACTTTTTCCTCATTATAATTGTTTTGTGTGGACTTTTTCCTCTTTATAATTATTTTGTGTGGACTTTTTCCTTTTTATAATTATTTTGTGTGGACTTTTTCCTCTTTATAATTGTTTTGTGTTGACTTTTTCCTCTTTATAATTATTTTATGTGGACTTTTTCCTCATTATAATTGTTTTGTGCGGACTTTTTCCTCTTTATAATTATTTTGTGTGGACTTTTTCCTTTTTATAATTATTTTGTGTGGACTTTTTCCTCTTTTGTAATTATTTTGTTTGGACTTTTTCCTCTTTATAATTATTTTATGTGGACTTTTTCCTTTTTTTGATTATTTTGTGTGGACTTTTTCCTTTTTATAATTATTTCGTGTGGACTTTTCCCTTTTTATGATTATTTTGTGTGGACTTTTTCCTCTTTATAATTGTTTTATGTGGACTTTTTCCTTTTTTTGATTATTTTGTGTGGACTTTTTCCTTTTTATAATTATTTTGTGTGGACTTTTTCCTTTTTATAATTATTTTGTGTGGACTTTTTCTTCTTTATAATTATTTTGTGTGGACTTTTTCCTTTTTATAATTATTTTGTGTGGACTTTTTCCTCTTTATAATTATTTTGTGTGGACTTTTTCCTCTTTTGTAATTATTTTGTGTGGACTTTTTCCTCTTTATAATTATTTTGTGTGGACTTTTTCCTCCTCATAATTATTTTGTGTGGACTTTTTCCTCTTTATAATTGTTTTGTGTTGCCTTTTTCCTCTTTATAATTATTTTATGTGGACTTTTTCCTCTTTATAATTGTTTTGTGTTGAGTTTTTCCTCTTTATAATTATTTTATGTGGACTTTTTCCTCATTATAATTGTTTTGTGTGGACTTTTTCCTCTTTATAATTATTCTGTGTGGACTTTTTCCTTTTTATAATTATTTTGTGTGGACTTTTTCCTCTTTATAATTATTTTGTGTGGACTTTTTCCTCTTTTGTAATTATTTTGTGTGGACTTTTTCCTCTTTATAAGTATTTTGTGTGGACTTTTTCCTTTTTATGATTATTTTGTGTGGACTTTTTCCTTTTTATAATTATTTTGTGTGGACTTTTTCCTCTTTATACTTATCTTGTGTGGACTTTTTCCTCTTTATAATTATTTTGTGTGGACTTTTTCCTCCTTATTATTTTTTTTTTGTGGACTTTTTCCTCTTTATAATTGTTTTGTGTGGACTTTTTCCTTTTTATGATTATTTTGTGTGGACTTTTTCCTTTTTATAATTATTTTGTGTGGACTTTTTCCTCTTTATACTTATCTTGTGTGGACTTTTTCCTCTTTATAATTATTTTGTGTGGACTTTTTCCTCTTTATAATTATTTTGTGTGGACTTTTTCCTCCTTATTATTTTTTTTTTTGTGGACTTTTTCCTCTTTATAATTATTTTGTGTGGACTTTTTCCTCCTTATAATTATTTTGTGTGGACTTTTTCCTCCTTATAATTATTTTGTGTGGACTTTTTCCCCTTTATAATTATTTTGTGTGGACTTTTTCCCCTTTATAATTATTTTGTGTGGACTTTTTCCTCTTTATACCTATCTTGTGTGGACTTTTGCCTCCTTATAATTATTTTGTGTGGACTTTTTCCTCTTTATACTTATCTTGTGTGGACTTTTTCCTCTTTATAATTATTTTGTGTGGACTTTTTCCTTTTTATAATTATTTTGTGTGGACTTTTTCCTCTTTATAATTATTTTGTGTGGACTTTTTCCTCTTTCGCAATTATTTTGTGTGGACTTTTTGCTCTTTATAATTATTTTGTGTGGACTTTTTCCTCCTTATAATTATTTTGTGTGGACTTTTTCCTCTTTATAATTGTTTTGTGTGGACTTTTTCCTCTTTATAATTATTTTGTGTGGACTTTTTCCTCTTTATTATTGTTTTGTGTGGACTTTTTCCTCTTTATAATTATTTTGTGTGGACTTTTTCCTTTTTATAATTATTTTGTGTGGACTTTTTCCTTTTTATGATTATTTTGTGTTGACATTTTCCTCTTTATAATTATTTTGTATGGACTTTTTCCACTTTATAATTGTTTTGTGTGGACTTTTTCCTCTTTATAATTATTTTGCGTATACTTTTTCCTCTTTATAATTATTTTGTGTGGACTTTTTCCTCTTTTGTAATTATTTTGTGTGGACTTTTTCCTCTTTATAATTATTTTGTGTGGACTTTTTCCTCCTCATAATTATTTTGTGTGGACTTTTTCCTCTTTATAATTGTTTTGTGTTGCCTTTTTCCTCTTTATAATTATTTTATGTGGACTTTTTCCTCTTTATAATTGTTTTGTGTTGAGTTTTTCCTCTTTATAATTATTTTATGTGGACTTTTTCCTCATTATAATTGTTTTGTGTGGACTTTTTCCTCTTTATAATTATTCTGTGTGGACTTTTTCCTCTTTATTATTGTTTTGTGTGGACTTTTTCCTCTTTATAATTATTTTGTGTGGACTTTTTCCTTTTTATAATTATTTTGTGTGGACTTTTTCCTTTTTATGATTATTTTGTGTTGACATTTTCCTCTTTATAATTATTTTGTATGGACTTTTTCCACTTTATAATTGTTTTGTGTGGACTTTTTCCTCTTTATAATTATTTTGCGTATACTTTTTCCTCTTTATAATTATTTTGTGTGGACTTTTTCCTCTTTTGTAATTATTTTGTGTGGACTTTTTCCTCTTTATAATTATTTTGTGTGGACTTTTTCCTCCTCATAATTATTTTGTGTGGACTTTTTCCTCTTTATAATTGTTTTGTGTTGCCTTTTTCCTCTTTATAATTATTTTATGTGGACTTTTTCCTCTTTATAATTGTTTTGTGTTGAGTTTTTCCTCTTTATAATTATTTTATGTGGACTTTTTCCTCATTATAATTGTTTTGTGTGGACTTTTTCCTCTTTATAATTATTCTGTGTGGACTTTTTCCTTTTTATAATTATTTTGTGTGGACTTTTTCCTCTTTATAATTATTTTGTGTGGACTTTTTCCTCTTTTGTAATTATTTTGTGTGGACTTTTTCCTGTTTATAAGTATTTTGTGTGGACTTTTTCCTTTTTATGATTATTTTGTGTGGACTTTTTCCTTTTTATAATTATTTTGTGTGGACTTTTTCCTCTTTATACTTATCTTGTGTGGACTTTTTCCTCTTTATAATTATTTTGTGTGGACTTTTTCCTCCTTATTATTTTTTTTTTGTGGACTTTTTCCTCTTTATAATTGTTTTGTGTGGACTTTTTCCTTTTTATGATTATTTTGTGTGGACTTTTTCCTTTTTATAATTATTTTGTGTGGACTTTTTCCTCTTTATACTTATCTTGTGTGGACTTTTTCCTCTTTATAATTATTTTGTGTGGACTTTTTCCTCTTTATAATTATTTTGTGTGGACTTTTTCCTCCTTATTATTTTTTTTTTGTGGACTTTTTCCTCTTTATAATTATTTTGTGTGGACTTTTTCCTCTTTATACCTATCTTGTGTGGACTTTTTCCTCCTTATAATTATTTTGTGTGGACTTTTTCCTCTTTATACTTATCTTGTGTGGACTTTTTCCTCTTTATAATTATTTTGTGTGGACTTTTTCCTTTTTATAATTATTTTGTGTGGACTTTTTCCTCTTTATAATTATTTTGTGTGGACTTTTTCCTCTTTCGCAATTATTTTGTGTGGACTTTTTGCTCTTTATAATTATTTTGTGTGGACTTTTTCCTCCTTATAATTATTTTGTGTGGACTTTTTCCTCTTTATAATTGTTTTGTGTGGACTTTTTCCTCTTTATAATTATTTTGTGTGGACTTTTTCCTCTTTATTATTATTTTGTGTGGACTTTTTCCTTTTTATGATTATTTTGTGTTGACATTTTCCTCTTTATAATTATTTTGTATGGACTTTTTCCACTTTATAATTGTTTTGTGTGGACTTTTTCCTCTTTATAATTATTTTGCGTATACTTTTTCCTGTTTATAATTATTTTGTGTTTACTTTTTCCTCTTTTGTAATTATTTTGTGTGGACTTTTTCCTCTTTATAATCATTTTGTGTGGACTTTTTCCTCTTTTGTAATTATTTTGTGTGGACTTTTTCCTCTTCATAATTATTTTGTGTGGACTTTTTCCTCTTTATAATTATTTTGTGTGGACTTTTTCCTCTTTATTATTGTTTTGTGTGGACTTTTTCCTCTTTATAATTATTTTGTGTGGACTTTTTCCTCTTTATAATTATTTTGTGTGGACTTTTTCCTCCTTATTATTTTTTTTTGTGGACTTTTTCCTCTTTATAATTATTTTGTGTGGACTTTTTCCTCCTTATAATTATTTTGTGTGGACTTTTTCCTCCTTATAATTATTTTGTGTGGACTTTTTCCCCTTTATAATTATTTTGTGTGGACTTTTTCCCCTTTATAATTATTTTGTGTGGACTTTTTCCTCTTTATACCTATCTTGTGTGGACTTTTGCCTCCTTATAATTATTTTGTGTGGACTTTTTCCTCTTTATACTTATCTTGTGTGGACTTTTTCCTCTTTATAATTATTTTGTGTGGACTTTTTCCTTTTTATAATTATTTTGTGTGGACTTTTTCCTCTTTATAATTATTTTGTGTGGACTTTTTCCTCTTTCGCAATTATTTTGTGTGGACTTTTTGCTCTTTATAATTATTTTGTGTGGACTTTTTCCTCCTTATAATTATTTTGTGTGGACTTTTTCCTCTTTATAATTGTTTTGTGTGGACTTTTTCCTCTTTATAATTATTTTGTGTGGACTTTTTCCTCTTTATTATTGTTTTGTGTGGACTTTTTCCTCTTTATAATTATTTTGTGTGGACTTTTTCCTTTTTATAATTATTTTGTGTGGACTTCTTCCTTTTTATGATTATTTTGTGTTGACATTTTCCTCTTTATAATTATTTTGTATGGACTTTTTCCACTTTATAATTGTTTTGTGTGGACTTTTTCCTCTTTATAATTATTTTGCGTATACTTTTTCCTCTTTATAATTATTTTGTGTGGACTTTTTCCTCTTTTGTAATTATTTTGTGTGGACTTTTTCCTCTTTATAATTATTTTGTGTGGACTTTTTCCTCCTCATAATTATTTTGTGTGGACTTTTTCCTCTTTATAATTGTTTTGTGTTGCCTTTTTCCTCTTTATAATTATTTTATGTGGACTTTTTCCTCTTTATAATTGTTTTGTGTTGAGTTTTTCCTCTTTATAATTATTTTATGTGGACTTTTTCCTCATTATAATTGTTTTGTGTGGACTTTTTCCTCTTTATAATTATTCTGTGTGGACTTTTTCCTTTTTATAATTATTTTGTGTGGACTTTTTCCTCTTTATAATTATTTTGTGTGGACTTTTTCCTCTTTTGTAATTATTTTGTGTGGACTTTTTCCTCTTCATAATTATTTTGTGTGGACTTTTTCCTCTTTATAATTATTTTGTGTGGACTTTTTCCTCTTTATTATTGTTTTGTGTGGACTTTTTCCTCTTTATAATTATTTTGTGTGGACTTTTTCCTCTTTATAATTATTTTGTGTGGACTTTTTCCTCCTTATTATTTTTTTTTTGTGGACTTTTTCCTCTTTATAATTATTTTGTGTGGACTTTTTCCTCCTTATAATTATTTTGTGTGGACTTTTTCCTCCTTATAATTATTTTGTGTGGACTTTTTCCCCTTTATAATTATTTTGTGTGGACTTTTTCCCCTTTATAATTATTTTGTGTGGACTTTTTCCTCTTTATACCTATCTTGTGTGGACTTTTGCCTCCTTATAATTATTTTGTGTGGACTTTTTCCTCTTTATACTTATCTTGTGTGGACTTTTTCCTCTTTATAATTATTTTGTGTGGACTTTTTCCTTTTTATAATTATTTTGTGTGGACTTTTTCCTCTTTATAATTATTTTGTGTGGACTTTTTCCTCTTTCGCAATTATTTTGTGTGGACTTTTTGCTCTTTATAATTATTTTGTGTGGACTTTTTCCTCCTTATAATTATTTTGTGTGGACTTTTTCCTCTTTATAATTGTTTTGTGTGGACTTTTTCCTCTTTATAATTATTTTGTGTGGACTTTTTCCTCTTTATTATTGTTTTGTGTGGACTTTTTCCTCTTTATAATTATTTTGTGTGGACTTTTTCCTTTTTATAATTATTTTGTGTGGACTTTTTCCTTTTTATGATTATTTTGTGTTGACATTTTCCTCTTTATAATTATTTTGTATGGACTTTTTCCACTTTATAATTGTTTTGTGTGGACTTTTTCCTCTTTATAATTATTTTGCGTATACTTTTTCCTCTTTATAATTATTTTGTGTGGACTTTTTCCTCTTTTGTAATTATTTTGTGTGGACTTTTTCCTCTTTATAATTATTTTGTGTGGACTTTTTCCTCCTCATAATTATTTTGTGTGGACTTTTTCCTCTTTATAATTGTTTTGTGTTGCCTTTTTCCTCTTTATAATTATTTTATGTGGACTTTTTCCTCTTTATAATTGTTTTGTGTTGAGTTTTTCCTCTTTATAATTATTTTATGTGGACTTTTTCCTCATTATAATTGTTTTGTGTGGACTTTTTCCTCTTTATAATTATTCTGTGTGGACTTTTTCCTTTTTATAATTATTTTGTGTGGACTTTTTCCTCTTTATAATTATTTTGTGTGGACTTTTTCCTCTTTTGTAATTATTTTGTGTGGACTTTTTCCTCTTTATAAGTATTTTGTGTGGACTTTTTCCTTTTTATGATTATTTTGTGTGGACTTTTTCCTTTTTATAATTATTTTGTGTGGACTTTTTCCTCTTTATACTTATCTTGTGTGGACTTTTTCCTCTTTATAATTATTTTGTGTGGACTTTTTCCTCCTTATTATTTTTTTTTTGTGGACTTTTTCCTCTTTATAATTGTTTTGTGTGGACTTTTTCCTTTTTATGATTATTTTGTGTGGACTTTTTCCTTTTTATAATTATTTTGTGTGGACTTTTTCCTCTTTATACTTATCTTGTGTGGACTTTTTCCTCTTTATAATTATTTTGTGTGGACTTTTTCCTCTTTATAATTATTTTGTGTGGACTTTTTCCTCCTTATTATTTTTTTTTTGTGGACTTTTTCCTCTTTATAATTATTTTGTGTGGACTTTTTCCTCCTTATAATTATTTTGTGTGGACTTTTTCCTCCTTATAATTATTTTGTGTGGACTTTTTCCCCTTTATAATTATTTTGTGTGGACTTTTTCCCCTTTATAATTATTTTGTGTGGACTTTTTCCTCTTTATACCTATCTTGTGTGGACTTTTTCCTCCTTATAATTATTTTGTGTGGACTTTTTCCTCTTTATACTTATCTTGTGTGGACTTTTTCCTCTTTATAATTATTTTGTGTGGACTTTTTCCTTTTTATAATTATTTTGTGTGGACTTTTTCCTCTTTATAATTATTTTGTGTGGACTTTTTCCTCTTTCGCAATTATTTTGTGTGGACTTTTTGCTCTTTATAATTATTTTGTGTGGACTTTTTCCTCTTTATACTTATCTTGTGTGGACTTTTTCCTCTTTATAATTATTTTGTGTGGACTTTTTCCTTTTTATAATTATTTTGTGTGGACTTTTTCCTCCTTATAATTATTTTGTGTGGACTTTTTCCTCTTTATAATTGTTTTGTGTGGACTTTTTCCTCTTTATAATTATTTTGTGTGGACTTTTTCCTCTTTATTATTATTTTGTGTGGACTTTTTCCTTTTTATGATTATTTTGTGTTGACATTTTCCTCTTTATAATTATTTTGTATGGACTTTTTCCACTTTATAATTGTTTTGTGTGGACTTTTTCCTCTTTATAATTATTTTGCGTATACTTTTTCCTGTTTATAATTATTTTGTGTTTACTTTTTCCTCTTTTGTAATTATTTTGTGTGGACTTTTTCCTCTTTATAATCATTTTGTGTGGACTTTTTCCTCTTTTGTAATTATTTTGTGTGGACTTTTTCCTCTTCATAATTATTTTATGTGGACTTTTTCCTTTTTATGATTATTTTGTGTTGACTTTTTCCCCTTTATAATTATTTTGTATGGACTTTTTCCTCTTTATAATTATTTTGTGTGGACTTTTTCCTCTTCATAATTATTTTATGTGGACTTTTTCCTCTTTATAATTATTTTGTGTGGACTTTTTCCTCTTCTGTAATTATTTTGTTTGGACTTTTTCCTCTTTATAATTATTTTATGTGGACTTTTTCCTTTTTTTGATTATTTTGTGTGGACTTTTTCCTTTTTATAATTATTTTGTGTGGACTTTTCCCTTTTTATGATTATTTTGTGTGGACTTTTTCCTCTTTATAATTGTTTTATGTGGACTTTTTCCTTTTTTTGATTATTTTGTGTGGACTTTTTCCTTTTTATAATTATTTTGTGTGGACTTTTTCCTTTTTATAATTATTTTGTGTGGACTTTTTCTTCTTTATAATTATTTTGTGTGGACTTTTTCCTTTTTATAATTATTTTGTGTGGACTTTTTCCTCTTTATAATTATTTTGTGTGGACTTTTTCCTCTTTTGTAATTATTTTGTGTGGACTTTTTCCTCTTTATAATTATTTTGTGTGGACTTTTTCCTCCTCATAATTATTTTGTGTGGACTTTTTCCTCTTTATAATTGTTTTGTGTGGACTTTTTCCTCTTTATAATTATTTTGTGTGGACTTTTTCCTCTTTATAATTGTTTTGTGTGGACTTTTTCCTCTTTATAATTATTTTGTGTGGACTTTTTCCTCCTTATAATTATTTTGTGTGGACTTTTTCCTCCTTATAATTATTTTGTGTGGACTTTTTCCCCTTTATAATTATTTTGTGTGGACTTTTTCCCCTTTATAATTATTTTGTGTGGACTTTTTCCTCTTTATACTTATCTTGTGTGGACTTTTTCCTCCTTATAATTATTTTGTGTGGACTTTTTCCTCTTTATACTTATCTTGTGTGGACTTTTTCCTCTTTATAATTATTTTGTGTGGACTTTTTCCTTTTTATAATTATTTTGTGTGGACTTTTTCCTCTTTATAATTATTTTGTGTGGACTTTTTCCTCTTTCGCAATTATTTTCTGTGGACTTTTTGCTCTTTATAATTATTTTGTGTGGACTTTTTTATCCTTATAATTATTTTGTGTGGACTTTTTCCTCTTTGTAATTGTTTTGTGTGGACTTTTTCCTCTTTATAATTATTTTGTGTGGACTTTTTCCTCTTTATAATTGTTTTGTGTGGACTTTTTCCTCTTTATAATTATTTTGTTTTGACTTTTTCCTTTTTATAATTATTTTGTGTGGACTTTTTCCTTTTTATGATTATTTTGTGTGGACTTTTTCCTCCTTATAATTATTTTGTGTGGACTTTTTCCTCCTTATAATTATTTTGTGTGGACTTTTTCCCCTTTATAATTATTTTGTGTGGACTTTTTCCCCTTTATAATTATTTTGTGTGGACTTTTTCCTCTTTATACTTATCTTGTGTGGACTTTTTCCTCCTTATAATTATCTTGTGTGGACTTTTTCCTCCTTATAATTATTTTGTGTGGACTTTTTCCTCTTTATAATTATTTTGTGTGGACTTTTTCCTTTTTATAATTATTTTGTGTGGACTTTTTCCTCTTTATAATTATTTTGTGTGGACTTTTCCCTCTTTCGCAATTATTTTGTGTGGACTTTTTGCTCTTTATAATTATTTTGTGTGGACTTTTTCCTCCTTATAATTATTTTCTGTGGACTTTTTCCTCTTTATAATTGTTTTATGTGGACTTTTTCCTTTTTTTGATTATTTTGTGTGGACTTTTTCCTTTTTATAATTATTTTGTGTGGACTTTTTCCTTTTTATAATTATTTTGTGTGGACTTTTTCTTCTTTATAATTATTTTGTGTGGACTTTTTCCTTTTTATAATTATTTTGTGTGGACTTTTTCCTCTTTATAATTATTTTGTGTGGACTTTTTCCTCTTTTGTAATTATTTTGTGTGGACTTTTTCCTCTTTATAATTATTTTGTGTGGACTTTTTCCTCCTCATAATTATTTTGTGTGGACTTTTTCCTCTTTATAATTGTTTTGTGTGGACTTTTTCCTCTTTATAATTATTTTGTGTGGACTTTTTCCTCTTTATAATTGTTTTGTGTGGACTTTTTCCTCTTTATAATTATTTTGTGTGGACTTTTTCCTCCTTATAATTATTTTGTGTGGACTTTTTCCTCCTTATAATTATTTTGTGTGGACTTTTTCCCCTTTATAATTATTTTGTGTGGACTTTTTCCCCTTTATAATTATTTTGTGTGGACTTTTTCCTCTTTATACTTATCTTGTGTGGACTTTTTCCTCCTTATAATTATTTTGTGTGGACTTTTTCCTCTTTATACTTATCTTGTGTGGACTTTTTCCTCTTTATAATTATTTTGTGTGGACTTTTTCCTTTTTATAATTATTTTGTGTGGACTTTTTCCTCTTTATAATTATTTTGTGTGGACTTTTTCCTCTTTCGCAATTATTTTCTGTGGACTTTTTGCTCTTTATAATTATTTTGTGTGGACTTTTTTATCCTTATAATTATTTTGTGTGGACTTTTTCCTCTTTGTAATTGTTTTGTGTGGACTTTTTCCTCTTTATAATTATTTTGTGTGGACTTTTTCCTCTTTATAATTGTTTTGTGTGGACTTTTTCCTCTTTATAATTATTTTGTGTTGACTTTTTCCTTTTTATAATTATTTTGTGTGGACTTTTTCCTTTTTATGATTATTTTGTGTGGACTTTTTCCTCCTTATAATTATTTTGTGTGGACTTTTTCCTCCTTATAATTATTTTGTGTGGACTTTTTCCCCTTTATAATTATTTTGTGTGGACTTTTTCCCCTTTATAATTATTTTGTGTGGACTTTTTCCTCTTTATACTTATCTTGTGTGGACTTTTTCCTCCTTATAATTATCTTGTGTGGACTTTTTCCTCCTTATAATTATTTTGTGTGGACTTTTTCCTCTTTATAATTATTTTGTGTGGACTTTTTCCTTTTTATAATTATTTTGTGTGGACTTTTTCCTCTTTATAATTATTTTGTGTGGACTTTTCCCTCTTTCGCAATTATTTTGTGTGGACTTTTTGCTCTTTATAATTATTTTGTGTGGACTTTTTCCTCCTTATAATTATTTTCTGTGGACTTTTTCCTCTTTATAATTGTTTTGTGTGGACTTTTTCCTCTTTATAATTATTTTGTGTGGACTTTTTCCTCTTTCTAATTGTTTTGTGTGGACTTTTTCCTCTTTATAATTATTTTGTGTGGACTTTTTCATTTTTATGATTATTTTGTGTGGACTTTTTCCTTTTTATAATTATTTTGTGTGGACTTTTTCCTCTTTATACTTATCTTGTGTGGACCTTTTCCTCTTTATAATTATTTTGTGTGGACTTTTTCCTCCTTATAATTATTTTGTGTGGACTTTTTCCTCTTTATAATTGTTTTGTGTGGACTTTTTCCTCTTTTGTAATTATTTTGTGTGGACTTTTCCCTCCTTATAATTATTTTGTGTGGACTTTTTCCTCTTTTGTAATTATTTTGTTTGGACTTTTTCCTCTTTATAATTATTTTATGTGGACTTTTTCCTTTTTTTGATTATTTTGTGTGGACTTTTTCCTTTTTATAATTATTTTGTGTGGACTTTTTCCTCTTTATAATTATTTTGTGTGGAGTTTTTCCTCTTTATAATTGTTTTGTGTGGACTTTTTCCTCTTTATAATTATTCTGTGTGGACTTTTTCCTCCTTATAATTATTTTGTGTGGACTTTTTCCTCCTTATAATTATTTTGTGTGGACTTTTTCCCCTTTATAATTATTTTGTGTGGACTTTTTCCCCTTTATAATTATTTTGTGTGGACTTTTTCCTCTTTATACTTATCTTGTGTGGACTTTTTCCTCCTTATAATTATTTTGTGTGGACTTTTTCCTCTTTATACTTATCTTGTGTGGACTTTTTCCTCTTTATAATTATTTTGTGTGGACTTTTTCCTCTTTCGCAATTATTTTGTGTGGACTTTTTGCTCTTTATAATTATTTTGTGTGGACTTTTTCCTCTTTATACTTATCTTGTGTGGACTTTTTCCTCTTTATAATTATTTTGTGTGGACTTTTTCCTTTTTATAATTATTTTGTGTGGACTTTTTCCTCTTTATAATTATTTTGTGTGGACTTTTTCCTCTTTCGCAATTATTTTGTGTGGACTTTTTGCTCTTTATAATTATTTTGTGTGGACTTTTTCCTCCTTATAATTATTTTGTGTGGACTTTTTCCTCTTTATAATTGTTTTGTGTGGACTTTTTTCTCTTTATAATTATTTTGTGTGGACTTTTTCCTCTTTATAATTGTTTTGTGTGGACTTTTTCCTCTTTATAATTATTTTGTGTTGACTTATTCCTTTTTATAATTATTTTGTGTGGACTTTTTCCTTTTTGTGATTATTTTGTGTGGACTTTTTCCTCCTTATAATTATTTTGTGTGGACTTTTTACTCCTTATAATTATTTTGTGTGGACTTTTTCCCCTTTATAATTATTTTGTGTGGACTTTTTCCCCTTTATAATTATTTTGTGTGGACTTTTTCCTCTTTATACTTATCTTGTGTGGACTTTTTCCTCCTTATAATTATCTTGTGTGGACTTTTTCCTCCTTATAATTATTTTGTGTGGACTTTTTCCTCTTTATAATTATTATGTGTGGACTTTTTCCTTTTTATAATTATTTTGTGTGGACTTTTTCCTCTTTATAATTATTTTGTGTGGACTTTTTCCTCTTTCGCAATTATTTTGTGTGGACTTTTTGCTCTTTATAATTATTTTGTGTGGACTTTTTCCTCCTTATAATTATTTTGTGTGGACTTTTTCCTCTTTATAATTGTTTTGTGTGGACTTTTTCCTCTTTATAATTATTTTGTGTGGACTTTTTCCTCTTTATAATTGTTTTGTGTGGACTTTTTCCTCTTTATAATTATTTTGTGTGGACTTTTTCCTTTTTATAATTATTTTATGTTGACTTTTTCCTTTTTATGATTATTTTGTGTTGACATTTTCCTCTTTATAATTATTTTGTATGGACTTTTTCCACTTTATAATTGTTTTGTGTGGACTTTTTCCTCTTTATAATTATTTTGTGTGGACTTTTTCCTCTTTATAATTATTTTGCGTATGCTTTTTCCTGTTTATAATTATTTTGTGTGGACTTTTTCCTCTTTTATAATTATTTTGTGTGGACTTTTTCCTCTTCATAATTATTTTATGTGGACTTTTTCCTTTTTATGATTATTTTGTTTTGACTTTTTCCCCTTTATAATTATTTTGCATGGACTTTTTCCTCTTTATAATTGTTTTGTGTGGACTTTTTCCTCTTTATAATTATTTTGTGTGGACTTTTTCCTCTTTATAAGTATTTTGTGTGGACTTTTTCCTTTTTATAATTATTTTGTGTGGACTCTTTCCTGTTTATAATTATTTTGTGTGTAATTTTTCCCCTTTATAATTATTTTGCGTGGACTTTTTCCGCTTTATAATTAGTTTGTGTGGACTTTTTCCTCTTTATAATTATTTTGTGTGGACTTTTTCCCCTTTATAATTATTTTGTGTGGACTTTTTCCTCTTTATAATTGTTTTGTGTTGACTTTTTCCTCTTTATAATTATTTTATGTGGACTTTTTCCTCTTTATACTTATCTTGTGTGGACTTTTTCCTCTTTATAATTATTTTGTGTGGACTTTTTCCTCTTTATAATTATTTTGCGTGTACTTTTTCCTCTTTATAATTATTTTGTGTTTACTTTTTCCTCTTTTGTAATTATTTTGTGTGGACTTTTTCCTCTTTATAATCATTTTGTGTGGACTTTTTCCTCTTTTGTAATTATTTTGTGTGGACTTTTTCCTCTTTCATAATTATTTTATGTGGACTTTTTCCTTTTTATGATTATTTTGTGTTGACTTTTTCCCCTTTATAATTATTTTGTATGGACTTTTTCCTCTTTATAATTGTTTTGTGTGGACTTTTTCCTTTTTATGATTATTTTGTGTGGACTTTTTCCTTTTTATAATTATTTTGTGTGGACTTTTTCCTCTTTATAATTGTTTTGTGTGGACTTTTTCCCCTTTATAATTATTTTGTGTGGACTTTTTCCTCTTTATAATTGTTTTGTGTGGACTTTTTCCTTTTTATGATTATTTTGTGTGGACTTTTTCCTTTTTATAATTATTTTGTGTGGACTTTTTCCTCTTTATACTTATCTTGTGTGGACTTTTTCCTCTTTATAATTATTTTGTTTGGACTTTTTCCTCCTTATAATTATTTTGTGTGGACTTTTTCCTCTTTATAATTGTTTTGTGTGGACTTTTTCCTCTTTTGTAATTATTTTGTGTGGACTTTTCCTCCTTATAATTATTTTGTGTGGACTTTTTCCTCTTTTGTAATTATTTTGTGTGGACTTTTTCCTCTTTATAATTATTTTCTGTGGACTTTTTCCTTTTTTTGATTATTTTGTGTGGACTTTTTCCTCTTTCGCAATTATTTTGTGTGGACTTTTTGCTCTTTATAATTATTTTGTGTGGACTTTTTCCTCCTTATAATTATTTTGTGTGGACTTTTTCCTCTTTATAATTGTTTTGTGTGGACTTTTTCCTCTTTATAATTATTTTGTGTGGACTTTTTCCTCTTTATAATTGTTTTGTGTGGACTTTTTCCTCTTTATAATTATTTTGTGTTGACTTTTTCCTTTTTATAATTATTTTGTGTGGACTTTTTCCTTTTTATGATTATTTTGTGTGGACTTTTTCCTCCTTATAATTATTTTGTGTGGACTTTTTCCTCCTTATAATTATTTTGTGTGGACTTTTTCCCCTTTATAATTATTTTGTGTGGACTTTTTCCCCTTTATAATTATTTTGTGTGGACTTTTTCCTCTTTATACTTATCTTGTGTGGACTTTTTCCTCTTTATAATTATTTTGTGTTTACTTTTTCCTCTTTTGTAATTATTTTGTGTGGACTTTTTCCTCTTTATAATTATTTTGTGTGGACTTTTTCCTCTTTATAATTGTTTTGTGTGGACTTTTTCCTCTTTATAATTATTTTGTGTTTACTTTTTCCTCTTTTGTAATTATTTTGTGTGGACTTTTTCCTCTTTATAATCATTTTGTGTGGACTTTTTCCTCTTTTGTAATTATTTTGTGTGGACTTTTTCCTCCTTATAATTATTTTGTGTGGACTTTTTCCTCTTTATAATTATTTTGTGTGGACTTTTTCCTCTTTATAATTATTTTGCGTATACTTTTTCCTGTTTATAATTATTTTGTGTGTAATTTTTCCCCTTTATAATTATTTTGCGTGGACTTTTTCCGCTTTATAATTAGTTTGTGTGGACTTTTTCCTCTTTATAATTATTTTGTGTGGACTTTTTCCCCTTTATAATTATTTTGTGTGGACTTTTTCCTCTTTATAATTGTTTTGTGTTGACTTTTTCCTCTTTATAATTATTTTATGTGGACTTTTTCCTCTTTATACTTATCTTGTGTGGACTTTTTCCTCTTTATAATTATTTTGCGTGTACTTTTTCCTCTTTATAATTATTTTGTGTTTACTTTTTCCTCTTTTGTAATTATTTTGTGTGGACTTTTTCCTCTTTATAATCATTTTGTGTGGACTTTTTCCTCTTTTGTAATTATTTTGTGTGGACTTTTTCCTCTTTCATAATTATTTTATGTGGACTTTTTCCTTTTTATGATTATTTTGTGTTGACTTTTTCCCCTTTATAATTATTTTGTATGGACTTTTTCCTCTTTATAATTGTTTTGTGTGGACTTTTTCCTTTTTATGATTATTTTGTGTGGACTTTTTCCTTTTTATAATTATTTTGTGTGGACTTTTTCCTCTTTATAATTGTTTTGTGTGGACTTTTTCCCCTTTATAATTATTTTGTGTGGACTTTTTCCTCTTTATAATTGTTTTGTGTGGACTTTTTCCTTTTTATGATTATTTTGTGTGGACTTTTTCCTTTTTATAATTATTTTGTGTGGACTTTTTCCTCTTTATACTTATCTTGTGTGGACTTTTTCCTCTTTATAATTATTTTGTGTGGACTTTTTCATCCTTATAATTATTTTGTGTGGACTTTTTCCTCTTTATAATTGTTTTGTGTGGACTTTTTCCTCTTTTGTAATTATTTTGTGTGGACTTTTCCCTCCTTATAATTATTTTGTGTGGACTTTTTCCTCTTTTGTAATTATTTTGTGTGGACTTTTTCCTCTTTATAATTATTTTATGTGGACTTTTTCCTTTTTTTGATTATTTTGTGTGGACTTTTTCCTCTTTCGCAATTATTTTGTGTGGACTTTTTGCTCTTTATAATTATTTTGTGTGGACTTTTTCCTCCTTATAATCATTTTGTGTGGACTTTTTCCTCTTTATAATTGTTTTGTGTGGACTTTTTCCTCTTTATAATTATTTTGTGTGGACTTTTTCCTCTTTATAATTGTTTTGTGTGGACTTTTTCCTCTTTATAATTATTTTGTGTTGACTTTTTCCTTTTTATAATTATTTTGTGTGGACTTTTTCCTTTTTATGATTATTTTGTGTGGACTTTTTCCTCCTTATAATTATTTTGTGTGGACTTTTTCCTCCTTATAATTATTTTGTGTGGACTTTTTCCCCTTTATAATTATTTTGTGTGGACTTTTTGACCTTTATAATTATTTTGTGTGGACTTTTTCCTCTTTATACTTATCTTGTGTGGACTTTTTCCTCTTTATAATTATTTTGTGTTTACTTTTTCCTCTTTTGTAATTATTTTGTGTGGACTTTTTCCTCTTTATAATCATTTTGTGTGGACTTTTTCCTCTTTTGTAATTATTTTGTGTGGACTTTTTCCTTCTTATAATTATTTTGTGTGGACTTTTTCCTCCTTATAATTATTTTGTGTGGACTTTTTCCTCTTTATAATTATTTTGTGTGGACTTTTTCCTCTTTATAATTATTTTGCGTATACTTTTTCCTGTTTATAATTATTTTGTGTGGACTTTTTCCTCTTTTATAATTATTTTGTGTGGACTTTTTCCTCTTCATAATTATTTTATGTGGACTTTTTCCTTTTTATGATTATTTTGTTTTGACTTTTTCCCCTTTATAATTATTTTGTATGGACTTTTTCCTCTTTATAATTGTTTTGTGTGGACTTTTTCCTCTTTATAATTATTTTGTGTGGACTTTTTCCTCTTTATAATTATTTTGCGTGTACTTTTTCCTCTTTATAATTATTTTGTGTTTACTTTTTCCTCTTTTGTAATTATTTTGTGTGGACTTTTTCCTCTTCATAATTATTTTATGTGGACTTTTTCCTTTTTATGATTATTTTGTGTGGACTTTTTCCTCCTTATAATTATTTTGTGTGGACTTTTTCCTCCTTATAATTATTTTGTGTGGACTTTTTCCCCTTTATAATTATTTTGTGTGGACTTTTTGACCTTTATAATTATTTTGTGTGGACTTTTTCCTCTTTATACTTATCTTGTGTGGACTCTTTCCTGTTTATAATTATTTTGTGTGTAATTTTTCCCCTTTATAATTATTTTGCGTGGACTTTTTCCGCTTTATAATTAGTTTGTGTGGACTTTTTCCTCTTTATAATTATTTTGTGTGGACTTTTTCCCCTTTATAATTATTTTGTGTGGACTTTTTCCGCTTTATAATTGTTTTGTGTTGACTTTTTCCTCTTTATAATTATTTTATGTGGACTTTTTCCTCTTTATACTTATCTTGTGTGGACTTTTTCCTTTTTATAATTATTTTGTGTGGACTTTTTCCTTTTTATGATTATTTTGTGTGGACTTTTTCCTCCTTATAATTATTTTGTGTGGACTTTTTCCTCCTTATAATTATTTTGTGTGGACTTTTTCCCCTTTATAATTATTTTGTGTGGACTTTTTGACCTTTATAATTATTTTGTGTGGACTTTTTCCTCTTTATACTTATCTTGTGTGGACTTTTTCCTCTTTATAATTATTTTGTGTTTACTTTTTCCTCTTTTGTAATTATTTTGTGTGGACTTTTTCCTCTTTATAATCATTTTGTGTGGACTTTTTCCTCTTTTGTAATTATTTTGTGTGGACTTTTTCCTCTTTATAATTGTTTTGTGTGGACTTTTTCCCCTTTATAATTATTTTGTGTGGACTTTTTCCTCTTTATAATTGTTTTGTGTGGACTTTTTCCTTTTTATGATTATTTTGTGTGGACTTTTTCCTTTTTATAATTATTTTGTGTGGACTTTTTCCTCTTTATACTTATCTTGTGTGGACTTTTTCCTCTTTATAATTATTTTGTGTGGACTTTTTCCTCCTTATAATTATTTTGTGTGGACTTTTTCCTCTTTATAATTGTTTTGTGTGGACTTTTTCCTCTTTTGTAATTATTTTGTGTGGACTTTTCCCTCCTTATAATTATTTTGTGTGGACTTTTTCCTCTTTTGTAATTATTTTGTGTGGACTTTTTCCTCTTTATAATTATTTTATGTGGACTTTTTCCTTTTTTTGATTATTTTGTGTGGACTTTTTCCTCTTTCGCAATTATTTTGTGTGGACTTTTTGCTCTTTATAATTATTTTGTGTGGACTTTTTCCTCCTTATAATCATTTTGTGTGGACTTTTTCCTCTTTATAATTGTTCTGTGTGGACTTTTTCCTCTTTATAATTATTTTGTGTGGACTTTTTCCTCTTTATAATTGTTTTGTGTGGACTTTTTCCTCTTTATAATTATTTTGTGTTGACTTTTTCCTTTTTATAATTATTTTGTGTGGACTTTTTCCTTTTTATGATTATTTTGTGTGGACTTTTTCCTCCTTATAATTATTTTGTGTGGACTTTTTCCTCCTTATAATTATTTTGTGTGGACTTTTTCCCCTTTATAATTATTTTGTGTGGACTTTTTGACCTTTATAATTATTTTGTGTGGACTTTTTCCTCTTTATACTTATCTTGTGTGGACTTTTTCCTCTTTATAATTATTTTGTGTTTACTTTTTCCTCTTTTGTAATTATTTTGTGTGGACTTTTTCCTCTTTATAATCATTTTGTGTGGACTTTTTCCTCTTTTGTAATTATTTTGTGTGGACTTTTTCCTTCTTATAATTATTTTGTGTGGACTTTTTCCTCTTTTATAATTATTTTGTGTGGACTTTTTCCTCTTCATAATTATTTTATGTGGACTTTTTCCTTTTTATGATTATTTTGTTTTGACTTTTTCCCCTTTATAATTATTTTGTATGGACTTTTTCCTCTTTATAATTGTTTTGTGTGGACTTTTTCCTCTTTATAATTATTTTGTGTGGACTTTTTCCTCTTTATAATTATTTTGCGTGTACTTTTTCCTCTTTATAATTATTTTGTGTTTACTTTTTCCTCTTTTGTAATTATTTTGTGTGGACTTTTTCCTCTTTATAATCATTTTGTGTGGACTTTTTCCTCTTTTGTAATTATTTTGTGTGGACTTTTTCCTCTTTATAAGTATTTTGTGTGGACTTTTTCCTTTTTATAATTATTTTGTGTGGACTCTTTCCTGTTTATAATTATTTTGTGTGTAATTTTTCCCCTTTATAATTATTTTGCGTGGACTTTTTCCGCTTTATAATTAGTTTGTGTGGACTTTTTCCTCTTTATAATTATTTTGTGTGGACTTTTTCCCCTTTATAATTATTTCGTGTGGACTTTTTCCGCTTTATAATTGTTTTGTGTTGACTTTTTCCTCTTTATAATTATTTTATGTGGACTTTTTCCTCTTTATACTTATCTTGTGTGGACTTTTTCCTTTTTATAATTATTTTGTGTGGACTTTTTCCTTTTTATGATTATTTTGTGTGGACTTTTTCCTCCTTATAATTATTTTGTGTGGACTTTTTCCTCCTTATAATTATTTTGTGTGGACTTTTTCCCCTTTATAATTATTTTGTGTGGACTTTTTGACCTTTATAATTATTTTGTGTGGACTTTTTCCTCTTTATACTTATCTTGTGTGGACTTTTTCCTCTTTATAATTATTTTGTGTTTACTTTTTCCTCTTTTGTAATTATTTTGTGTGGACTTTTTCCTCTTTATAATCATTTTGTGTGGACTTTTTCCTCTTTTGTAATTATTTTGTGTGGACTTTTTCCTCTTTATAATTGTTTTGTGTGGACTTTTTCCCCTTTATAATTATTTTGTGTGGACTTTTTCCTCTTTATAATTGTTTTGTGTGGACTTTTTCCTTTTTATGATTATTTTGTGTGGACTTTTTCCTTTTTATAATTATTTTGTGTGGACTTTTTCCTCTTTATACTTATCTTGTGTGGACTTTTTCCTCTTTATAATTATTTTGTGTGGACTTTTTCCTCCTTATAATTATTCTGTGTGGACTTTTTCCTCTTTATAATTGTTTTGTGTGGACTTTTTCCTCTTTTGTAATTATTTTGTGTGGACTTTTCCCTCCTTATAATTATTTTGTGTGGACTTTTTCCTCTTTTGTAATTATTTTGTGTGGACTTTTTCCTCTTTATAATTATTTTATGTGGACTTTTTCCTTTTTTTGATTATTTTGTGTGGACTTTTTCCTCTTTCGCAATTATTTTGTGTGGACTTTTTGCTCTTTATAATTATTTTGTGTGGACTTTTTCCTCCTTATAATCATTTTGTGTGGACTTTTTCCTCTTTATAATTGTTTTGTGTGGACTTTTTCCTCTTTATAATTATTTTGTGTGGACTTTTTCCTCTTTATAATTGTTTTGTGTGGACTTTTTCCTCTTTATAATTATTTTGTGTTGACTTTTTCCTTTTTATAATTATTTTGTGTGGACTTTTTCCTTTTTATGATTATTTTGTGTGGACTTTTTCCTCCTTATAATTATTTTGTGTGGACTTTTTCCTCCTTATAATTATTTTGTGTGGACTTTTTCCCCTTTATAATTATTTTGTGTGGACTTTTTGACCTTTATAATTATTTTGTGTGGACTTTTTCCTCTTTATACTTATCTTGTGTGGACTTTTTCCTCTTTATAATTATTTTATGTGGACTTTTTCCTTTTTTTGATTATTTTGTGTGGACTTTTTCCTCTTTCGCAATTATTTTGTGTGGACTTTTTGCTCTTTATAATTATTTTGTGTGGACTTTTTCCTCTTTATAATTATTTTGTGTGGACTTTTTCCTCTTTATAATTGTTTTGTGTGGACTTTTTCCTCTTTATAATTATTTTGTGTTGACTTTTTCCTTTTTATAATTATTTTGTGTGGACTTTTTCCTTTTTATGATTATTTTGTGTGGACTTTTTCCTCCTTATAATTATTTTGTGTGGACTTTTTCCTCCTTATAATTATTTTGTGTGGACTTTTTCCCCTTTATAATTATTTTGTGTGGACTTTTTGACCTTTATAATTATTTTATGTGGACTTTTTCCTCTTTATACTTATCTTGTGTGGACTTTTTCCTCTTTATAATTATTTTGTGTTTACTTTTTCCTCTTTTGTAATTATTTTGTGTGGACTTTTTCCTCTTTATAATCATTTTGTGTGGACTTTTTGACCTTTATAATTATTTTGTGTGGACTTTTTCCTCTTTATACTTATCTTGTGTGGACTTTTTCCTCTTTATAATTATTTTATGTGGACTTTTTCCTTTTTTTGATTATTTTGTGTGGACTTTTTCCTCTTTCGCAATTATTTTGTGTGGACTTTTTGCTCTTTATAATTATTTTGTGTGCACTTTTTCCTCTTTATAATTGTTTTGTGTTGACTTTTTCCTCTTTATAATTATTTTATGTGGACTTTTTCCTCTTTATACTTATCTTGTGTGGACTTTTTCCTCTTTATAATTATTTTGTGTGGACTTTTTCCTCTTTATAATTATTTTGCGTGTACTTTTTCCTCTTTATAATTATTTTGTGTTTACTTTTTCCTCTTTTGTAATTATTTTGTGTGGACTTTTTCCTCTTTATAATCATTTTGTGTGGACTTTTTCCTCTTTTGTAATTATTTTGTGTGGACTTTTTCCTCTTTCATAATTATTTTATGTGGACTTTTTCCTTTTTATGATTATTTTGTGTTGACTTTTTCCCCTTTATAATTATTTTGTATGGACTTTTTCCTCTTTATAATTGTTTTGTGTGGACTTTTTCCTTTTTATGATTATTTTGTGTGGACTTTTTCCTTTTTATAATTATTTTGTGTGGACTTTTTCCTCTTTATAATTGTTTTGTGTGGACTTTTTCCCCTTTATAATTATTTTGTGTGGACTTTTTCCTCTTTATAATTGTTTTGTGTGGACTTTTTCCTTTTTATGATTATTTTGTGTGGACTTTTTCCTTTTTATAATTATTTTGTGTGGACTTTTTCCTCTTTATACTTATCTTGTGTGG
Organism: Baylisascaris procyonis; assembly: GCA_037389465.1. NCBI lineage: Eukaryota > Metazoa > Nematoda > Chromadorea > Rhabditida > Ascarididae > Baylisascaris > Baylisascaris procyonis. The sequence continues at coordinate 3,631,701 of JAZARR010000146.1, forward strand.
ACTTTTTCCTCTTTATAATTATTTTGTTTGGACTTTTTCCTCCTTATAATTATTTTGTGTGGACTTTTTCCTCTTTATAATTGTTTTGTGTGGACTTTTTCCTCTTTTGTAATTATTTTGTGTGGACTTTTCCCTCCTTATAATTATTTTGTGTGGACTTTTTCCTCTTTTGTAATTATTTTGTGTGGACTTTTTCCTCTTTATAATTATTTTCTGTGGACTTTTTCCTTTTTTTGATTATTTTGTGTGGACTTTTTCCTCTTTCGCAATTATTTCGTGTGGACTTTTTGCTCTTTATAATTATTTTGTGTGGACTTTTTCCTCCTTATAATTATTTTGTGTGGACTTTTTCCTCTTTATAATTGTTTTGTGTGGACTTTTTCCTCTTTATAATTATTTTGTGTGGACTTTTTCCTCTTTATAATTGTTTTGTGTGGACTTTTTCCTCTTTATAATTATTTTGTGTTGACTTTTTCCTTTTTATAATTATTTTGTGTGGACTTTTTCCTTTTTATGATTATTTTGTGTGGACTTTTTCCTCCTTATAATTATTTTGTGTGGACTTTTTCCTCCTTATAATTATTTTGTGTGGACTTTTTCCCCTTTATAATTATTTTGTGTGGACTTTTTCCCCTTTATAATTATTTTGTGTGGACTTTTTCCTCTTTATACTTATCTTGTGTGGACTTTTTCCTCTTTATAATTATTTTGTGTTTACTTTTTCCTCTTTTGTAATTATTTTGTGTGGACTTTTTCCTCTTTATAATCATTTTGTGTGGACTTTTTCCTCTTTTGTAATTATTTTGTGTGGACTTTTTCCTCCTTATAATTATTTTGTGTGGACTTTTTCCTCCTTATAATTATTTTGTGTGGACTTTTTCCTCTTTATAATTATTTTGTGTGGACTTTTTCCTCTTTATAATTATTTTGCGTGTACTTTTTCCTCTTTATAATTATTTTGTGTTTACTTTTTCCTCTTTTGTAATTATTTTGTGTGGACTTTTTCCTCTTTATAATCATTTTGTGTGGACTTTTTCCTCTTTTGTAATTATTTTGTGTGGACTTTTTCCTCTTTCATAATTATTTTATGTGGACTTTTTCCTTTTTATGATTATTTTGTGTTGACTTTTTCCCCTTTATAATTATTTTGTATGGACTTTTTCCTCTTTATAATTGTTTTGTGTGGACTTTTTCCTTTTTATGATTATTTTGTGTGGACTTTTTCCTTTTTATAATTATTTTGTGTGGACTTTTTCCTCTTTATAATTGTTTTGTGTGGACTTTTTCCCCTTTATAATTATTTTGTGTGGACTTTTTCCTCTTTATAATTGTTTTGTGTGGACTTTTTCCTTTTTATGATTATTTTGTGTGGACTTTTTCCTTTTTATAATTATTTTGTGTGGACTTTTTCCTCTTTATACTTATCTTGTGTGGACTTTTTCCTCTTTATAATTATTTTGTGTGGACTTTTTCCTCCTTATAATTATTTTGTGTGGACTTTTTCCTCTTTATAATTGTTTTGTGTGGACTTTTTCTTCTTTTGTAATTATTTTGTGTGGACTTTTCCCTCCTTATAATTATTTTGTGTGGACTTTTTCCTCTTTTGTAATTATTTTGTGTGGACTTTTTCCTCTTTATAATTATTTTATGTGGACTTTTTCCTTTTTTTGATTATTTTGTGTGGACTTTTTCCTCTTTCGCAATTATTTTGTGTGGACTTTTTGCTCTTTATAATTATTTTGTGTGGACTTTTTCCTCCTTATAATCATTTTGTGTGGACTTTTTCCTCTTTATAATTGTTTTGTGTGGACTTTTTCCTCTTTATAATTATTTTGTGTGGACTTTTTCCTCTTTATAATTGTTTTGTGTGGACTTTTTCCTCTTTATAATTATTTTGTGTTGACTTTTTCCTTTTTATAATTATTTTGTGTGGACTTTTTCCTTTTTATGATTATTTTGTGTGGACTTTTTCCTCCTTATAATTATTTTGTGTGGACTTTTTCCTCCTTATAATTATTTTGTGTGGACTTTTTCCCCTTTATAATTATTTTGTGTGGACTTTTTGACCTTTATAATTATTTTGTGTGGACTTTTTCCTCTTTATACTTATCTTGTGTGGACTTTTTCCTCTTTATAATTATTTTGTGTTTACTTTTTCCTCTTTTGTAATTATTTTGTGTGGACTTTTTCCTCCTTATAATTATTTTGTGTGGACTTTTTCCTCCTTATAATTATTTTGTGTGGACTTTTTCCTCTTTATAATTATTTTGTGTGGACTTTTTCCTCTTTATAATTATTTTGCGTATACTTTTTCCTGTTTATAATTATTTTGTGTGGACTTTTTCCTCTTTTATAATTATTTTGTGTGGACTTTTTCCTCTTCATAATTATTTTATGTGGACTTTTTCCTTTTTATGATTATTTTGTTTTGACTTTTTCCCCTTTATAATTATTTTGTATGGACTTTTTCCTCTTTATAATTGTTTTGTGTGGACTTTTTCCTCTTTATAATTATCTTGTGTGGACTTTTTCCTCTTTATAATTATTTTGCGTGTACTTTTTCCTCTTTATAATTATTTTGTGTTTACTTTTTCCTCTTTTGTAATTATTTTGTGTGGACTTTTTCCTCTTTATAATCATTTTGTGTGGACTTTTTCCTCTTTTGTAATTATTTTGTGTGGACTTTTTCCTCTTTATAAGTATTTTGTGTGGACTTTTTCCTTTTTATAATTATTTTGTGTGGACTCTTTCCTGTTTATAATTATTTTGTGTGTAATTTTTCCCCTTTATAATTATTTTGCGTGGACTTTTTCCGCTTTATAATTAGTTTGTGTGGACTTTTTCCTCTTTATAATTATTTTGTGTGGACTTTTTCCCCTTTATAATTATTTTGTGTGGACTTTTTCCTCTTTATAATTGTTTTGTGTTGACTTTTTCCTCTTTATAATTATTTTATGTGGACTTTTTCCTCTTTATACTTATCTTGTGTGGACTTTTTCCTTTTTATAATTATTTTGTGTGGACTTTTTCCTTTTTATGATTATTTTGTGTGGACTTTTTCCTCCTTATAATTATTTTGTGTGGACTTTTTCCTCCTTATAATTATTTTGTGTGGACTTTTTCCCCTTTATAATTATTTTGTGTGGACTTTTTGACCTTTATAATTATTTTGTGTGGACTTTTTCCTCTTTATACTTATCTTGTGTGGACTTTTTCCTCTTTATAATTATTTTGTGTTTACTTTTTCCTCTTTTGTAATTATTTTGTGTGGACTTTTTCCTCTTTATAATCATTTTGTGTGGACTTTTTCCTCTTTTGTAATTATTTTGTGTGGACTTTTTCCTCTTTATAATTGTTTTGTGTGGACTTTTTCCCCTTTATAATTATTTTGTGTGGACTTTTTCCTCTTTATAATTGTTTTGTGTGGACTTTTTCCTTTTTATGATTATTTTGTGTGGACTTTTTCCTTTTTATAGTTATTTTGTGTGGACTTTTTCCTCTTTATACTTATCTTGTGTGGACTTTTTCCTCTTTATAATTATTTTGTGTGGACTTTTTCCTCCTTATAATTATTTTGTGTGGACTTTTTCCTCTTTATAATTGTTTTGTGTGGACTTTTTCCTCTTTTGTAATTATTTTGTGTGGACTTTTCCCTCCTTATAATTATTTTGTGTGGACTTTTTCCTCTTTTGTAATTATTTTGTGTGGACTTTTTCCTCTTTATAATTATTTTATGTGGACTTTTTCCTTTTTTTGATTATTTTGTGTGGACTTTTTCCTGTTTCGCAATTATTTTGTGTGGACTTTTTGCTCTTTATAATTATTTTGTGTGGACTTTTTCCTCCTTATAATCATTTTGTGTGGACTTTTTCCTCTTTATAATTGTTTTGTGTGGACTTTTTCCTCTTTATAATTATTTTGTGTGGACTTTTTCCTCTTTATAATTGTTTTGTGTGGACTTTTTCCTCTTTATAATTATTTTGTGTTGACTTTTTCCTTTTTATAATTATTTTGTGTGGACTTTTTCCTTTTTATGATTATTTTGTGTGGACTTTTTCCTCCTTATAATTATTTTGTGTGGACTTTTTCCTCCTTATAATTATTTTGTGTGGACTTTTTCCCCTTTATAATTATTTTGTGTGGACTTTTTGACCTTTAGAATTATTTTGTGTGGACTTTTTCCTCTTTATACTTATCTTGTGTGGACTTTTTCCTCTTTATAATTATTTTATGTGGACTTTTTCCTTTTTTTGATTATTTTGTGTGGACTTTTTCCTCTTTCGCAATTATTTTGTGTGGACTTTTTGCTCTTTATAATTATTTTGTGTGGACTTTTTCCTCCTTATAATCATTTTGTGTGGACTTTTTCCTCTTTATAATTGTTTTGCGTGGACTTTTTCCTCTTTATAATTATTTTGTGTGGACTTTTTCCTCTTTATAATTGTTTTGTGTGGACTTTTTCCTCTTTATAATTATTTTGTGTTGACTTTTTCCTTTTTATAATTATTTTGTGTGGACTTTTTCCTTTTTATGATTATTTTGTGTGGACTTTTTCCTCCTTATAATTATTTTGTGTGGACTTTTTCCTCCTTATAATTATTTTGTGTGGACTTTTTCCCCTTTATAATTATTTTGTGTGGACTTTTTGACCTTTATAATTATTTTATGTGGACTTTTTCCTCTTTATACTTATCTTGTGTGGACTTTTTCCTCTTTATAATTATTTTGTGTTTACTTTTTCCTCTTTTGTAATTATTTTGTGTGGACTTTTTCCTCCTTATAATTATTTTGTGTGGACTTTTTCCTCCTTATAATTATTTTGTGTGGACTTTTTCCTCTTTATAATTATTTTGTGTGGACTTTTTCCTCTTTATAATTATTTTGCGTATACTTTTTCCTGTTTATAATTATTTTGTGTGGACTTTTTCCTCTTTTATAATTATTTTGTGTGGACTTTTTCCCCTTTATAATTATTTTGTGTGGACTTTTTCCTCTTTATAATTGTTTTGTGTTGACTTTTTCCTCTTTATAATTATTTTATGTGGACTTTTTCCTCTTTATACTTATCTTGTGTGGACTTTTTCCTTTTTATAATTATTTTGTGTGGACTTTTTCCTTTTTATGATTATTTTGCGTGGACTTTTTCCTCCTTATAATTATTTTGTGTGGACTTTTTCCTCCTTATAATTATTTTGTGTGGACTTTTTCCCCTTTATAATTATTTTGTGTGGACTTTTTGACCTTTATAATTATTTTGTGTGGACTTTTTCCTCTTTATACTTATCTTGTGTGGACTTTTTCCTCTTTATAATTATTTTGTGTTTACTTTTTCCTCTTTTGTAATTATTTTGTGTGGACTTTTTCCTCTTTATAATCATTTTGTGTGGACTTTTTCCTCTTTTGTAATTATTTTGTGTGGACTTTTTCCTCCTTATAATTATTTTGTGTGGACTTTTTCCTCCTTATAATTATTTTGTGTGGACTTTTTCCTCTTTATAATTATTTTGTGTGGACTTTTTCCTCTTTATAATTATTTTGCGTATACTTTTTCCTGTTTATAATTATTTTGTGTGGACTTTTTCCTCTTTTATAATTATTTTGTGTGGACTTTTTCCTCTTCATAATTATTTTATGTGGACTTTTTCCTTTTTATGATTATTTTGTTTTGACTTTTTCCCCTTTATAATTATTTTGTATGGACTTTTTCCTCTTTATAATTGTTTTGTGTGGACTTTTTCCTCTTTATAATTATTTTGTGTGGACTTTTTCCTCTTTATAATTATTTTGCGTGTACTTTTTCCTCTTTATAATTATTTTGTGTTTACTTTTTCCTCTTTTGTAATTATTTTGTGTGGACTTTTTCCTCTTTATAATCATTTTGTGTGGACTTTTTCCTCTTTTGTAATTATTTTGTGTGGACTTTTTCCTCTTTATAATTGTTTTGTGTGGACTTTTTCCCCTTTATAATTATTTTGTGTGGACTTTTTCCTCTTTATAATTGTTTTGTGTGGACTTTTTCCTTTTTATGATTATTTTGTGTGGACTTTTTCCTTTTTATAATTATTTTGTGTGGACTTTTTCCTCTTTATACTTATCTTGTGTGGACTTTTTCCTCTTTATAATTATTTTGTGTGGACTTTTTCCTCCTTATAATTATTTTGTGTGGACTTTTTCCTCTTTATAATTGTTTTGTGTGGACTTTTTCCTCTTTTGTAATTATTTTGTGTGGACTTTTCCCTCCTTATAATTATTTTGTGTGGACTTTTTCCTCTTTTGTAATTATTTTGTGTGGACTTTTTCCTCTTTATAATTATTTTATGTGGACTTTTTCCTTTTTTTGATTATTTTGTGTGGACTTTCTCCTCTTTCGCAATTATTTTGTGTGGACTTTTTGCTCTTTATAATTATTTTGTGTGGACTTTTTCCTCCTTATAATCATTTTGTGTGGACTTTTTCCTCTTTATAATTGTTTTGTGTGGACTTTTTCCTCTTTATAATTATTTTGTGTTTACTTTTTCCTCTTTTGTAATTATTTTGTGTGGACTTTTTCCTCTTTATAATCATTTTGTGTGGACTTTTTCCTCTTTTGTAATTATTTTGTGTGGACTTTTTCCTCCTTATAATTATTTTGTGTGGACTTTTTCCTCCTTATAATTATTTTGTGTGGACTTTTTCCTCTTTATAATTATTTTGTGTGGACTTTTTCCTCTTTATAATTATTTTTCGTATACTTTTTCCTGTTTATAATTATTTTGTGTGGACTTTTTCCTCTTTTATAATTATTTTGTGTGGACTTTTTCCCCTTTATAATTATTTTGTGTGGACTTTTTCCTCTTTATAATTGTTTTGTGTTGACTTTTTCCTCTTTATAATTATTTTATGTGGACTTTTTCCTCTTTATACTTATCTTGTGTGGACTTTTTCCTTTTTATAATTATTTTGTGTGGACTTTTTCCTTTTTATGATTATTTTGCGTGGACTTTTTCCTCCTTATAATTATTTTGTGTGGACTTTTTCCTCCTTATAATTATTTTGTGTGGACTTTTTCCCCTTTATAATTATTTTGTGTGGACTTTTTGACCTTTATAATTATTTTGTGTGGACTTTTTCCTCTTTATACTTATCTTGTGTGGACTTTTTCCTCTTTATAATTATTTTGTGTTTACTTTTTCCTCTTTTGTAATTATTTTGTGTGGACTTTTTCCTCTTTATAATCATTTTGTGTGGACTTTTTCCTCTTTTGTAATTATTTTGTGTGGACTTTTTCCTCCTTATAATTATTTTGTGTGGACTTTTTCCTCCTTATAATTATTTTGTGTGGACTTTTTCCTCTTTATAATTATTTTGTGTGGACTTTTTCCTCTTTATAATTATTTTGCGTATACTTTTTCCTGTTTATAATTATTTTGTGTGGACTTTTTCCTCTTTTATAATTATTTTGTGTGGACTTTTTCCTCTTCATAATTATTTTATGTGGACTTTTTCCTTTTTATGATTATTTTGTTTTGACTTTTTCCCCTTTATAATTATTTTGTATGGACTTTTTCCTCTTTATAATTGTTTTGTGTGGACTTTTTCCTCTTTATAATTATTTTGTGTGGACTTTTTCCTCTTTATAATTATTTTGCGTGTACTTTTTCCTCTTTATAATTATTTTGTGTTTACTTTTTCCTCTTTTGTAATTATTTTGTGTGGACTTTTTCCTCTTTATAATCATTTTGTGTGGACTTTTTCCTCTTTTGTAATTATTTTGTGTGGACTTTTTCCTCTTTATAATTGTTTTGTGTGGACTTTTTCCCCTTTATAATTATTTTGTGTGGACTTTTTCCTCTTTATAATTGTTTTGTGTGGACTTTTTCCTTTTTATGATTATTTTGTGTGGACTTTTTCCTTTTTATAATTATTTTGTGTGGACTTTTTCCTCTTTATACTTATCTTGTGTGGACTTTTTCCTCTTTATAATTATTTTGTGTGGACTTTTTCCTCCTTATAATTATTTTGTGTGGACTTTTTGACCTTTATAATTATTTTGTGTGGACTTTTTCCTCTTTTGTAATTATTTTGTGTGGACTTTTCCCTCCTTATAATTATTTTGTGTGGACTTTTTCCTCTTTTGTAATTATTTTGTGTGGACTTTTTCCTCTTTATAATTATTTTATGTGGACTTTTTCCTTTTTTTGATTATTTTGTGTGGACTTTCTCCTCTTTCGCAATTATTTTGTGTGGACTTTTTGCTCTTTATAATTATTTTGTGTGGACTTTTTCCTCCTTATAATCATTTTGTGTGGACTTTTTCCTCTTTATAATTGTTTTGTGTGGACTTTTTCCTCTTTATAATTATTTTGTGTGGACTTTTTCCTCTTTATAATTGTTTTGTGTGGACTTTTTCCTTTTTATGATTATTTTGTTTTGACTTTTTCCCCTTTATAATTATTTTGTATGGACTTTTTCCTCTTTATAATTGTTTTGTGTGGACTTTTTCCTCTTTGTAATTATTTTGTGTGGACTTTTTCCTCTTTATAATTATTTTGCGTGTACTTTTTCCTCTTTATAATTATTTTGTGTTTACTTTTTCCTCTTTTGTAATTATTTTGTGTGGACTTTTTCCTCTTTATAATCATTTTGTGTGGACTTTTTCCTCTTTTGTAATTATTTTGTGTGGACTTTTTCCTCTTTATAATTGTTTTGTGTGGACTTTTTCCCCTTTATAATTATTTTGTGTGGACTTTTTCCTCTTTATAATTGTTTTGTGTGGACTTTTTCCTTTTTATGATTATTTTGTGTGGACTTTTTCCTTTTTGTAATTATTTTGTGTGGACTTTTTCCTCTTTATACTTATCTTGTGTGGACTTTTTCCTCTTTATAATTATTTTGTGTGGACTTTTTCCCCTTTATAATTATTTTGTGTGGACTTTTTGACCTTTATAATTATTTTGTGTGGACTTTTTCCTCTTTATACTTATCTTGTGTGGACTTTTTCCTCTTCATAATTATTTTGTGTTTACTTTTTCCTCTTTTGTAATTATTTTGTGTGGACTTTTTCCTCTTTATAATCATTTTGTGTGGACTTTTTCCTCTTTTGTAATTATTTTGTGTGGACTTTTTCCTCTTTATAATTGTTTTGTGTGGACTTTTTCCCCTTTATAATTATTTTGTGTGGACTTTTTCCTCTTTATAATTGTTTTGTGTGGACTTTTTCCTTTTTATGATTATTTTGTGTGGACTTTTTCCTTTTTATAATTATTTTGTGTGGACTTTTTCCTCTTTATACTTATCTTGTGTGGACTTTTTCCTCTTTATAATTATTTTGTGTGGACTTTTTCCTCCTTATAATTATTTTGTGTGGACTTTTTCCTCTTTATAATTGTTTTGTGTGGACTTTTTCCTCTTTTGTAATTATTTTGTGTGGACTTTTCCCTCCTTATAATTATTTTGTGTGGACTTTTTCCTCTTTTGTAATTATTTTGTGTGGACTTTTTCCTCTTTATAATTATTTTATGTGGACTTTTTCCTTTTTTTGATTATTTTGTGTGGACTTTTTCCTCTTTCGCAATTATTTTTTGTGGACTTTTTGCTCTTTATAATTATTTTGTGTGGACTTTTTCCTCCTTATAATCATTTTGTGTGGACTTTTTCCTCTTTATAATTGTTTTGTGTGGACTTTTTCCTCTTTATAATTATTTTGTGTGGACTTTTTCCTCTTTATAATTGTTTTGTGTGGACTTTTTCCTCTTTATAATTATTTTGTGTTGACTTTTTCCTTTTTATAATTATTTTGTGTGGACTTTTTCCTTTTTATGATTATTTTGTGTGGACTTTTTCCTCCTTATAATTATTTTGTGTGGACTTTTTCCTCCTTATAATTATTTTGTGTGGACTTTTTCCCCTTTATAATTATTTTGTGTGGACTTTTTGACCTTTATAATTATTTTGTGTGGACTTTTTCCTCTTTATACTTATCTTGTGTGGACTTTTTCCTCTTTATAATTATTTTATGTGGACTTTTTCCTTTTTTTTGATTATTTTGTGTGGACTTTTTCCTCTTTCGCAATTATTTTGTGTGGACTTTTTGCTCTTTATAATTATTTTGTGTGGACTTTTTCCTCCTTATAATCATTTTGTGTGGACTTTTTCCTCTTTATAATTGTTTTGTGTGGACTTTTTCCTCTTTATAATTATTTTGTGTGGACTTTTTCCTCTTTATAATTGTTTTGTGTGGACTTTTTCCTCTTTATAATTATTTTGTGTTGACTTTTTCCTTTTTATAATTATTTTGTGTGGACTTTTTCCTTTTTATGATTATTTTGTGTGGACTTTTTCCTCCTTATAATTATTTTGTGTGGACTTTTTCCTCCTTATAATTATTTTGTGTGGACTTTTTCCACTTTATAATTATTTTGTGTGGACTTTTTGACCTTTATAATTATTTTATGTGGACTTTTTCCTCTTTATACTTATCTTGTGTGGACTTTTTCCTCTTTATAATTATTTTGTGTTTACTTTTTCCTCTTTTGTAATTATTTTGTGTGGACTTTTTCCTCTTTATAATCATTTTGTGTGGACTTTTTCCTCTTTTGTAATTATTTTGTGTGGACTTTTTCCTCCTTATAATTATTTTGTGTGGACTTTTTCCTCCTTATAATTATTTTGTGTGGACTTTTTCCTCTTTATAATTATTTTGTGTGGACTTTTTCCTCTTTATAATTATTTTGCGTATACTTTTTCCTGTTTATAATTATTTTGTGTGGACTTTTTCCTCTTTTATAATTATTTTGTGTGGACTTTTTCCCCTTTATAATTATTTTGTGTGGACTTTTTCCTCTTTATAATTGTTTTGTGTTGACTTTTTCCTCTTTATAATTATTTTATGTGGACTTTTTCCTCTTTATACTTATCTTGTGTGGACTTTTTCCTTTTTATAATTATTTTGTGTGGACTTTTTCCTTTTTATGATTATTTTGCGTGGACTTTTTCCTCCTTATAATTATTTTGTGTGGACTTTTTCCTCCTTATAATTATTTTGTGTGGACTTTTTCCCTTTATAATTATTTTGTGTGGACTTTTTGACCTTTATAATTATTTTGTGTGGACTTTTTCCTCTTTATACTTATCTTGTGTGGACTTTTTCCTCTTTATAATTATTTTGTGTTTACTTTTTCCTCTTTTGTAATTATTTTGTGTGGACTTTTTCCTCTTTATAATCATTTTGTGTGGACTTTTTCCTCTTTTGTAATTATTTTGTGTGGACTTTTTCCTCCTTATAATTATTTTGTGTGGACTTTTTCCTCCTTATAATTATTTTGTGTGGACTTTTTCCTCTTTATAATTATTTTGTGTGGACTTTTTCCTCTTTATAATTATTTTGCGTATACTTTTTCCTGTTTATAATTATTTTGTGTGGACTTTTTCCTCTTTTATAATTATTTTGTGTGGACTTTTTCCTCTTCATAATTATTTTATGTGGACTTTTTCCTTTTTATGATTATTTTGTTTTGACTTTTTCCCCTTTATAATTATTTTGTATGGACTTTTTCCTCTTTATAATTGTTTTGTGTGGACTTTTTCCTCTTTATAATTATTTTGTGTGTACTTTTTCCTCTTTATAATTATTTTGCGTGTACTTTTTCCTCTTTATAATTATTTTGTGTTTACTTTTTCCTCTTTTGTAATTATTTTGTGTGGACTTTTTCCTCTTTATAATCATTTTGTGTGGACTTTTTCCTCTTTTGTAATTATTTTGTGTGGACTTTTTCCTCTTTATAATTGTTTTGTGTGGACTTTTTCCCCTTTATAATTATTTTGTGTGGACTTTTTCCTCTTTATAATTGTTTTGTGTGGACTTTTTCCTTTTTATGATTATTTTGTGTGGACTTTTTCCTTTTTATAATTATTTTGTGTGGACTTTTTCCTCTTTATACTTATCTTGTGTGGACTTTTTCCTCTTTATAATTATTTTGTGTGGACTTTTTCCTCCTTATAATTATTTTGTGTGGACTTTTTCCTCTTTATAATTGTTTTGTGTGGACTTTTTCCTCTTTTGTAATTATTTTGTGTGGACTTTTCCCTCCTTATAATTATTTTGTGTGGACTTTTTCCTCTTTTGTAATTATTTTGTGTGGACTTTTTCCTCTTTATAATTATTTTATGTGGACTTTTTCCTTTTTTTGATTATTTTGTGTGGACTTTCTCCTCTTTCGCAATTATTTTGTGTGGACTTTTTGCTCTTTATAATTATTTTGTGTGGACTTTTTCCTCCTTATAATCATTTTGTGTGGACTTTTTCCTCTTTATAATTGTTTTGTGTGGAATTTTTCCTCTTTATAATTATTTTGTGTGGACTTTTTCCTCTTTATAATTGTTTTGTGTGGACTTTTTCCTCTTTATAATTATTTTGTGTGGACTTTTTCCTCCTTATAATTATTTTGTGTGGACTTTTTCCTCTTTATAATTATTTTGTGTGGACTTTTTCCTCTTTATAATTATTTTGCGTATACTTTTTCCTGTTTATAATTATTTTGTGTGGACTTTTTCCTCTTTTATAATTATTTTGTGTGGACTTTTTCCTCTTCATAATTATTTTATGTGGACTTTTTCCTTTTTATGATTATTTTGTTTTGACTTTTTCCCCTTTATAATTATTTTGTATGGACTTTTTCCTCTTTATAATTGTTTTGTGTGGACTTTTTCCTCTTTATAATTATTTTGTGTGGACTTTTTCCCCTTTATAATTATTTTGTGTGGACTTTTTCCTCTTTATAATTGTTTTGTGTTGACTTTTTCCTCTTTATAATTATTTTATGTGGACTTTTTCCTCTTTATACTTATCTTGTGTGGACTTTTTCCTTTTTATAATTATTTTGTGTGGACTTTTTCCTTTTTATGATTATTTTGCGTGGACTTTTTCCTCCTTATAATTATTTTGTGTGGACTTTTTCCTCCTTATAATTATTTTGTGTGGACTTTTTCCCCTTTATAATTATTTTGTGTGGACTTTTTGACCTTTATAATTATTTTGTGTGGACTTTTTCCTCTTTATACTTATCTTGTGTGGACTTTTTCCTCTTTATAATTATTTTGTGTTTACTTTTTCCTCTTTTGTAATTATTTTGTGTGGACTTTTTCCTCTTTATAATCATTTTGTGTGGACTTTTTCCTCTTTTGTAATTATTTTGTGTGGACTTTTTCCTCCTTATAATTATTTTGTGTGGACTTTTTCCTCCTTATAATTATTTTGTGTGGACTTTTTCCTCTTTATAATTATTTTGTGTGGACTTTTTCCTCTTTATAATTATTTTGCGTATACTTTTTCCTGTTTATAATTATTTTGTGTGGACTTTTTCCTCTTTTATAATTATTTTGTGTGGACTTTTTCCTCTTCATAATTATTTTATGTGGACTTTTTCCTTTTTATGATTATTTTGTTTTGACTTTTTCCCCTTTATAATTATTTTGTATGGACTTTTTCCTCTTTATAATTGTTTTGTGTGGACTTTTTCCTCTTTATAATTATTTTGTGTGTACTTTTTCCTCTTTATAATTATTTTGCGTGTACTTTTTCCTCTTTATAATTATTTTGTGTTTACTTTTTCCTCTTTTGTAATTATTTTGTGTGGACTTTTTCCTCTTTATAATCATTTTGTGTGGACTTTTTCCTCTTTTGTAATTATTTTGTGTGGACTTTTTCCTCTTTATAATTGTTTTGTGTGGACTTTTTCCCCTTTATAATTATTTTGTGTGGACTTTTTCCTCTTTATAATTGTTTTGTGTGGACTTTTTCCTTTTTATGATTATTTTGTGTGGACTTTTTCCTTTTTATAATTATTTTGTGTGGACTTTTTCCTCTTTATACTTATCTTGTGTGGACTTTTTCCTCTTTATAATTATTTTGTGTGGACTTTTTCCTCCTTATAATTATTTTGTGTGGACTTTTTCCTCTTTATAATTGTTTTGTGTGGACTTTTTCCTCTTTTGTAATTATTTTGTGTGGACTTTTCCCTCCTTATAATTATTTTGTGTGGACTTTTTCCTCTTTTGTAATTATTTTGTGTGGACTTTTTCCTCTTTATAATTATTTTATGTGGACTTTTTCCTTTTTTTGATTATTTTGTGTGGACTTTCTCCTCTTTCGCAATTATTTTGTGTGGACTTTTTGCTCTTTATAATTATTTTGTGTGGACTTTTTCCTCCTTATAATCATTTTGTGTGGACTTTTTCCTCTTTATAATTGTTTTGTGTGGAATTTTTCCTCTTTATAATTATTTTGTGTGGACTTTTTCCTCTTTATAATTGTTTTGTGTGGACTTTTTCCTCTTTATAATTATTTTGTGTGGACTTTTTCCTCCTTATAATTATTTTGTGTGGACTTTTTCCTCTTTATAATTATTTTGTGTGGACTTTTTCCTCTTTATAATTATTTTGCGTATACTTTTTCCTGTTTATAATTATTTTGTGTGGACTTTTTCCTCTTTTATAATTATTTTGTGTGGACTTTTTCCTCTTCATAATTATTTTATGTGGACTTTTTCCTTTTTATGATTATTTTGTTTTGACTTTTTCCCCTTTATAATTATTTTGTATGGACTTTTTCCTCTTTATAATTGTTTTGTGTGGACTTTTTCCTCTTTATAATTATTTTGTGTGGACTTTTTCCTCTTTATAATTATTTTGCGTGTACTTTTTCCTCTTTATAATTATTTTGTGTTTACTTTTTCCTCTTTTGTAATTATTTTGTGTGGACTTTTTCCTCTTTATAATCATTTTGTGTGGACTTTTTCCTCTTTTGTAATTATTTTGTGTGGACTTTTTCCTCTTTATAATTGTTTTGTGTGGACTTTTTCCCCTTTATAATTATTTTGTGTGGACTTTTTCCTCTTTATAATTGTTTTGTGTGGACTTTTTCCTTTTTATGATTATTTTGTGTGGACTTTTTCCTTTTTATAATTATTTTGTGTGGACTTTTTCCTCTTTATACTTATCTTGTGTGGACTTTTTCCTCTTTATAATTATTTTGTGTGGACTTTTTCCTCCTTATAATTATTTTGTGTGGACTTTTTCCTCTTTATAATTGTTTTGTGTGGACTTTTTCCTCTTTTGTAATTATTTTGTGTGGACTTTTCCCTCCTTATAATTATTTTGTGTGGACTTTTTCCTCTTTTGTAATTATTTTGTGTGGACTTTTTCCTCTTTATAATTATTTTATGTGGACTTTTTCCTTTTTTTGATTATTTTGTGTGGACTTTCTCCTCTTTCGCAATTATTTTGTGTGGACTTTTTGCTCTTTATAATTATTTTGTGTGGACTTTTTCCTCCTTATAATCATTTTGTGTGGACTTTTTCCTCTTTATAATTGTTTTGTGTGGACTTTTTCCTCTTTATAATTATTTTGTGTGGACTTTTTCCTCTTTATAATTGTTTTGTGTGGACTTTTTCCTCTTTATAATTATTTTGTGTTGACTTTTTCCTTTTTATAATTATTTTGTGTGGACTTTTTCCTTTTTATGATTATTTTGTGTGGACTTTTTCCTCCTTATAATTATTTTGTGTGGACTTTTTCCTCCTTATAATTATTTTGTGTGGACTTTTTCCCCTTTATAATTATTTTGTGTGGACTTTTTGACCTTTATAATTATTTTATGTGGACTTTTTCCTCTTTATACTTATCTTGTGTGGACTTTTTCCTCTTTATAATTATTTTGTGTTTACTTTTTCCTCTTTTGTAATTATTTTGTGTGGACTTTTTCCTCTTTATAATCATTTTGTGTGGACTTTTTCCTCTTTTGTAATTATTTTGTGTGGACTTTTTCCTCCTTATAATTATTTTGTGTGGACTTTTTCCTCCTTATAATTATTTTGTGTGGACTTTTTCCTCTTTATAATTATTTTGTGTGGACTTTTTCCTCTTTATAATTATTTTGCGTATACTTTTTCCTGTTTATAATTATTTTGTGTGGACTTTTTCCTCTTTTATAATTATTTTGTGTGGACTTTTTCCTCTTCATAATTATTTTATGTGGACTTTTTCCTTTTTATGATTATTTTGTTTTGACTTTTTCCCCTTTATAATTATTTTGTATGGACTTTTTCCTCTTTATAATTGTTTTGTGTGGACTTTTTCCTCTTTATAATTATTTTGTGTGGACTTTTTCCTCTTTATAATTATTTTGCGTGTACTTTTTCCTCTTTATAATTATTTTGTGTTTACTTTTTCCTCTTTTGTAATTATTTTGTGTGGACTTTTTCCTCTTTATAATCATTTTGTGTGGACTTTTTCCTCTTTTGTAATTATTTTGTGTGGACTTTTTCCTCTTTATAAGTATTTTGTGTGGACTTTTTCCTTTTTATAATTATTTTGTGTGGACTCTTTCCTGTTTATAATTATTTTGTGTGTAATTTTTCCCCTTTATAATTATTTTGCGTGGACTTTTTCCGCTTTATAATTAGTTTGTGTGGACTTTTTCCTCTTTATAATTATTTTGTGTGGACTTTTTCCCCTTTATAATTATTTTGTGTGGACTTTTTCCTCTTTATAATTGTTTTGTGTTGACTTTTTCCTCTTTATAATTATTTTATGTGGACTTTTTCCTCTTTATACTTATCTTGTGTGGACTTTTTCCTCTTTATAATTATTTTGTGTGGACTTTTTCCTCCTTATAATTATTTTGTGTGGACTTTTTCCTCTTTATAATTGTTTTGTGTGGACTTTTTCCTCTTTTGTAATTATTTTGTGTGGACTTTTTCCTCTTTATAATTATTTTATGTGGACTTTTTCCTTTTTTTGATTATTTTGTGTGGACTTTTTCCTTTTTATAATTATTTTGTGTGGACTTTTTCCTTTTTATGATTATTTTGTGTGGACTTTTTCCTCTTTATAATTGTTTTATGTGGACTTTTTCCTTTTTTTGATTATTTTGTGTGGACTTTTTCCTTTTTATAATTATTTTGTGTGGACTTTTTCCTTTTCATAATTATTTTGTG
This sequence comes from Baylisascaris procyonis, assembly GCA_037389465.1. Classification (NCBI taxonomy): domain Eukaryota; kingdom Metazoa; phylum Nematoda; class Chromadorea; order Rhabditida; family Ascarididae; genus Baylisascaris; species Baylisascaris procyonis. The sequence continues at coordinate 3,648,675 of JAZARR010000146.1, forward strand.
TGGACTTTTTCCTCTTTATAATTATTTTGTGTGGACTTTTTCCTCTTTATACTTATCTTGTGTGGACTTTTTCCTCCTTATAATTATTTTGTGTGGACTTTTTCCTCTTTATAATTATTTTGTGTTGACTTTTTCCTCTTTTGTAATTATTTTGTGTGATTTTTCCCTCTTTATAATTATTTTGTGTGGACTTTTTCTTTTTTATGATTATTTTGTGTGGACTTTTTCCTTTTCATAATTATTTTGTGTGGACTTTTTCCTCTTTATAATTATTTTGTGTGGACTTTTTCCTCTTCATAATTATTTTGTGTGGACTTTTTCCTCTTTATAATTATTTTGTGTGGACTTTTTCCTCTTTATAATTATTTTGTGTGGACTTTTTCGTCCTTATAATTCTTTTGTGTGGACTTTTTCCTCTTTATAATTATTTTGTGTGGACTTTTTCCTCTTTATAATTACTTTGCGTGGACTTTTTCCTCTCTATAATTATTTTGTATGCTTTTTCCTCTTTATAATTATTTTGTGTGGACTTTTTCCTCCTTATAATTATTTTGTGTGGACTTTTTCCTCTTGATAATTATTTTGTGTGGACTTTTTCCTTTTTATAATCATTTTGTGTGGACTTTTTCCTTTTTATAATTATTTTGTGTGGACTTTTTCCTCTTTATACTTATCTTGTGTGGACTTTTTCCTCTTTATAATTATTTTGTGTGGACTTTTTCCTCTTTATAATTATTTTGTGTGGACTTCTTCCTCTTTATAATTATTTTGTGTGGACTTTTTCCTCTTTATAATTACTTTGTGTGGACTTTTTCCTCTCTATAATTATTTTGTGTGTACTTTTTCCTCTTTATAATTATTTTGTGTGGACTTTTTCCTCTTTATAATTATCTTGTGTGGACTTTTTCCTGTTTATAATTATTTTGTGTGGGGTTTTTCCTCTTTATAATTGTTTTGTGTGGACTTTTTCCTCTTTGTAATTATTTTGTGTGGACTTTTTCCTCTTTATAATTATTTTGTGTGGACTTTTTCCTCTTTTGTAATTATTTAGATACCAACCATCAGTATTGTGCGAACCATTAGGTCAACGGGTCACTTCGTTGTGTTGTAAGTTGAGGTAGATACCAACCATCAGTATTGTGCGAACCATTAGGTCAACGGGTCACTTCGTTGTGTTGTAAGTTGAGGTAGATACCAACCATCAGTATTGTGCGAACCATTAGGTCAACGGGTCACTTCGTTGTGTTGTAAGTTGAGGTAGATACTAACCATCAGTATTGCGCGAACCATTAGGTCAACGGGTCACTTCGTTGTGTTGTAAATTGA